>OZ010789.1:359022112-360222112 GCA_963932465.1 Maratus speciosus
AATAATACTTAACTTCCACTTTCGTATGTTAGGTGGAATATAAAACGTCTGAAAAGAATAAACGTTTTCTTTAATTTATTTATGACAAAATTCTTCATGACAATTAACAGTAATAGTAATAATAATAATAATAATAATAAAAGATATGGTGAGAAAAAATTGCTGCTAAGAAACTCTAAGCAATGTTGTCAGTAGAAAAAAAAAGTTTATTTTACGGAAAAAATTCTGTTTATTTTATGAATTTTCTATTTTTTAACAGCTTAATACTAGACTTAAGGAGCATAAACACGCTTTTAGAAATAAAAATTTAAATTCTAAAATTGTTGACCACGCCATGAAAACTGATCATTTTCCGAGTTTTAAGAATGCTTATATAATTAGATCAGGCTACAGCATTTATGCAAGTCGTATGTTTTTAGAAGCTTGGTACACGAGAACTGCTGATTTAGCAATTAACGAGGCTGCATCTCTACCAATAGAATATTCAGTTTTGTTTTAACTATAATTTTTTGGCAACTTGATGTAATGTTTTTCTACTTGTTGAACTTTAAAATCTAGTATGACTTTTACGTTAGGAATTAGCTGATGAGGGATTCAGAATGAATCCGAAACGTCCTTTTATATTGATTTTAGTGTTTTTATCTTGTAATGTAATGTAATGTCTGTTATTTTGAAAAGTTTTTATAAATATGAATGAATTCAGACGTAAGTAGAGTGAGAATGACAGTTCTGCCACAGCAAGCAGGAGCAAGGAGCAAGGCTCCTGCGTGCTGAATATCATACTACAGTACGGTGTGGGAAAGGAGGGCTCATGCGTGCTGACTCCTGCGTGTTGGTGTCTTAGAGTAGGAGGGTAAAATTTTGCGGGGAGGCTTAATTTTTGAGGGGGGGGGCTTATGGTTGATCATCATACTAGAGTATGCAATGGGAAAGAGGGGCTCCTGCGTGTTGAGATGGTATGTTAGAATAGAAGGGTCCCCCCTCCCCCTCCCCCCCCTTAATTTTTTTTTTTATAGTGTCGGTCTCTTTCGATGAGAAAATTTTTACGTGTTGTATCATATTTAATTTTTCGTTTGTTTTGGCATTGACAAAAATAGTAGGTTAGTTTTGATGAGATTAAACTGGACTTGTGTTATTAGATGATGGTGTTTTTTTTATTTAATTTGTATTCTTATTGAAAGGTTTTTATGAACAACTCTGTTTTTTGGAAATACTTTAGAGAATCTTCGAAAAAATGAGAAATGTTATGCTTTGCATTATTGAAAAAACAGTAAAAAAATTAGTAACCACATCTAGTTTTAAGTCATTTGATGGAGATCTGATTGCAGTGGAAAGGATTAAACACAGTTTAATTTTGCATCGTCCTGTATACGTTGGGTTTGTCATGTTAGTACTGTTTTCCTTACGGGTTTCGAACCCTGAAACTTCCTATTATTCGAATTTCTGTAATGAGAATCTAGATGGAAACTTGAAATTTTTCATTTAGAACTGAAAATTGTTAATTATTATTATCCTCTTGTTGCAAGTTCATACATCTCTTTACCTATTCGCCTGGTTTCGAACCTACAATCTTCCCATTCTTAGGTTATTTCTATAACCATTGGGCTGGGTGGGCCCCATTGTTTTTTCACTTGAATTTGCTTTCTTTCAGTTTTGTATCGACTTCTTTTTAAAAAAATCAGTGGGTTAATGATTTTACGTTAAGTAGAAATTTTAACAAAGTGTTGCCATTGAATTTAGAAAAAATGAGAAATAAACATTATATATTTTTATTATCGTGCACTTCGAGAAATTATTTAATTTTCAGATGAATAGGTTTTGCTAACATTTATTCATTTTAGTATTTATTTCAACATTGGGGAAACTATTAACAGTGTGTTGCCCCTGTATTACGTACTAAACGAAATTAAAGACTGTTGCCGTTGAATTTAGAGAAATAAACATTCAATTTTTATATATTATGTACTTCGAGAAATTAATTCAATTTCTTAGATTTAATAATGTCTACTTCAACTTCGGGAAAGTATAGTAATTTGAACGAAAAGATAATTTATAAACTGGATTTTAGAACAGTAATGTAATTTTAGCGTAATGATATTTTTTCAATCTGGATTTTCTCGTGCAGTTAAGCAGCAGCTCGTTCATTATCACTCACCCAGAAAGTTTCTTTTTACTTATACTGTAACAAAATTTATGGATTTTATCTTAAAAACATTCGCCTTTGGATGGATTCGAAACATCATCTTTTGGTTAACAGCCAAACGCATTATCCAATTGCGCCACAAAGGCATTAAAAGGATATACAATTAAACCAAAACAAGTTTATTCATCAGCTTTTAAAAACTAACCAGTTCTTCGATTTTCAAAGATTTGTGGTCATATCTATTTGTGTGTTTGTTGTTTCGATCATACATAAACAGGATGTGCTGTTTCTAATCTGGATGTAATGATAAACCGTATTTCTGCTTTATGTGAAAAACAGAGGTAATACTTTTTTTTTCCATTGCATTAGGAAAACAAATTTTCTTAATGGCTCACTGTTTTAATTAACTAACAATTAAGAAATGAATCAGATTTTTTTTCATAACACTCGCATTTTAGTAGGATTCACAATAAAGTTAATCATTTAATGATAAAAAACAGGTTAATTCAAAAGAAATTAATTTATAAAATGATTCATATTGTACACTTACTTATTAAATGAACACAACAGTTTATGTATTAAATAGTTATCACGTGATCTTCTTTTTTTCTGATGCGCCACCTACATTGATTTAAATGTAGTTGGATTTCATTTCATGTCATTATTCTGTTTTCTACTGTTTTGAATACACGTGCTGTATTTTTCGTCCACGCAAAGTTAAAACAGTTTTTAATTGAATATGGATGTTATTAATGATACACAATCGGCTACTGTCGGCAATTTGGGTAAGATGAGTGAACAGGAGATAAAAGATGTGCCCGTTTCGATTAGTAAAAGTATTCCTGCTTCATCTGAAATGTTTAAATTGCCTTGTATTTGCGGAAAATGTAAAGCAGAATTTTACGAGAAACATGAGTTTTTAAAACATATGAACATTCATTTAGAAAAAAAAACTTTTTATGTGCAACGTATGTGGAATGTTGTTTTTTCAAAAGAGTTCTTTAATGGAACATATGATAATTCATCGCATGACATCTACCATGTACCAATGTGAAACATGTGGTAAATCTTTTTCAAGAAAGAGTGTGTTAATCAGACACACAAAGTTTCATTTAGAAAAAAGGCCTTTGAGTTGTGGCAAGTGTAAGAAAACATTTGTTCAACAATGTGATTTACGAAAGCATTTGTTAATTCACATTAAAGACGGAAAATTTCATAAATGTGAACAATGCGAAGAAACGTTTTCGAGAAAGATGGGCTTAAGGAATCATCTTAAAATTCACATCATTCCGAAGAAAAGTGAGCTTTCCATGCAATTCAAATGTGATGATTGCGACCAAGTTTTTTCTGATAAATTTGACTTAGCTGAACACAGTAAAAGTCATCTTTCACCCACCCAACTTAAATTGGAACAGCGTAATGGATTGATTAAGCAATCAGAAGAATTAACACTTCAATTAAGAACTTTGCAAAATGAAATATCTTCATCAAATATCGAATTTTCATTGATTTGAAATAGACATAGGTTTTCATTATACATATGCAATCATTTTTGTAACTAACGAAAAATAAAATTTTTCTCAATTGGAAAAATTTGTATGTTTTCATTTTAACAAGATGCCTTAGTATTTTATTGATTCCATAACAAATGATCTCGATTTTTATCTAAGTGAATGAAACTCTAATAATATTTCGGAAATACAATTTTTTTATTTTCAAGTTTTCTTCATTTAACTCACTCTATTAATTTGAAACCATTGCAAAATTGAAATATATTTTAATAAAGTTAAAATATCAAAGTTATAATAATAATAAAGTTTTAGTAATATTAATGAGTAGCATTACTAATAATTGTAAATGAATTTAATCATCTATTAATTAAATTAATCAACTATCAACATTTTTGAGGGATATATTAAATGAAGTATGTGTCCACTCATTATTTTATTCAATTTCATATGAGTATGACTACATCATAATAAAAACTATTTTAAACAATCAACTTCTATTACTTTTGTTTAGAGGGATTAGAAAATGAAGTTATTTAAATTATTGTTATATTTATTACATATTTTTTAAAGTTTAATTAACAAATAATTAATTTAATTAATTTGAGTATAATTATCATTTTAGTATAATTATCATTTGATTATATTTATCCACTCATTATTTTAATCCATTTCATAAAAGTATAATTATAACTTTCACTATACATTTTAATTAATTTCATATGAATAAAATTATTATTTGTACTGAACTTGTAATTCACTCATCGTGTGTTGCCATTCTCAAGTTTGAAAAATATCTAACATGATGAAATATTCATACTAGCAATAGTCATGCTTTTCGACTCAGTCGGCGATTTGAAAATTTAGTCGCTCACGGTTTTTTAATTAATACGATTGTTTCTAACTGAAACCGTCACTGATTTGAACTTATGTTAATAATCGTTTCGAAATCATCTCAATCAGTTTACTGTTGACTTTTGATCAGACTATACCACATACTGTTTGCTATTTAAAATGGCTTGTGAATTAAATATGCTGAAAAGATCTCCCCTAGAAATGAATTGCGTAGCAAAGTATCAACGTTTAGAATCATCTTTGGATACTGATATGAAGGAATTAAATCTCCCAAGTTTAGAATTTTGTAATTCAAACGAGAACTGTTCAACATTACTCCCAAACAAGGATTTACATGCTGCAGAACCCAGGTTCGATATGGATTCGACGACCCCAATATTCACTCATAATGATGACGACACAACTTCTACTATGAGTTTTTTGGGCACCATTTTTAATGACCTAGATTTTAAAAATTTGGAATCCTTCATTTCCCCCAAGTACCTCAATTTCATCATCACAAGAACCAACAAATGCTGTTTTGAATACAATACAAGGTCCCATTATGAAAGACATTCCCAAAAGCAAACCACGCAATTTTAACATGATTGAAATCAAGTTGAGTTATTGTGTTTATTTAATTTTAAAACATCGCATCAAACGATTTTATGTGTATATCGGGGAGTTTAAACACAATGTGATTAGTAATGAAGAAATGCTGACGAAAAATAGACTTTTGATGGACATTAATACGTGGTACGAATTTCAATTGAAACTGTTTGCTTTAAATTTGAAATATAAATCCTCATCATTTATTGCTAATAATACTGTGTCGGTAATGAATCACAATAATAGCACTATGCGAATTAAAAACTTGATGAATTTTCCACATTTTGACTTAAACGATTACCAATTATTAAATTTGAAGGATAAAGTTCATCATTTTAACAAGAAGCTTTTGCAACACATGTATACAAATCATCTACCACGCTTAATTAAGCAAAAATGTATACTAAGTGACGTAACCATCGAAAATGAATCTGCTTTATTTTCAAAGCTCATCAAGTGTATTGAGAGTAATGTAGTGACTATTTTAAACCAAATTTATGATTGCGTAGGATGTATTTTTGAACACGAAAGTATGAGTCTTCATACATGTTTCACATTTAATAATCGCGAAAAGTTTAATCAGCTAGGGGACACGGTATTAATGTTAGTGAATTTCGATTATGTTGTTTCTATGCTTTTAAACGGAACTGAATGTGTTAGTAAAAACTTTTTATGTAACATCAATGTAGAAACTATGCAATATGTATTGTTTAAATAATAAATTTCTTTAAATGTATATGTTTATTCATTTAGTCTATCTTTTAATTATGACAATCTATATTGGAAAAAAGAAATTAACAATTACCTAATCAAAATGTATATATATATATATACACAAGTTTTTATTTTTGAATTTAAAATGAATTCCAAGTTATGAATATTTTCAATAACGAAAATAAAAGTTTTCTACTTTTGCAATTTAATAAAATTATTTTTAAAAATATTTACAAGTTAAGAAAATATTTTTTGAAATAAATTTCAAATCTAGTTGAAATATATTTTTCGAGTTTTACAATTTTAGAAAAAAAGTTTTCACTTCAAGTTCAATATATTTTGAAATAAATTTTTTCAATTCAAGTTAAAATTAAATTTTAAATTTCAGAAATAAAGTTTTCAATAAAACAAATTTTTTTTAAATTAAACTATTCGTTGTAAAAATTTTTTTATCCATGCTTTTATGTTTGCATACTACATATAGATATGTAGTATATACTATGTTTTATGTAAGAACAATTATTTAATAGTTCAAAATTATTTACAAGTTACAAAAATATACTGTGTGAGAACAAATTTTTATTAGTCGAATTATATTTACAAGTTAGAAAAAAATTTACTAGTTTTCAATTTAAAATAAGTTTTCTAAAAATTACAAAAATATTTTATCAGTTTTAAAAAATTATATAAAAAAGTTTTTATTTTTTACGTTTTACAATTTAAGAAATAAAGTTATAAAAGTTTTTAAAAATTTTCATTAGTTTGCTTGTTCAATTCATTATATAAATTTTTTAACCATGCTTACATATAAATATGTAGTATGTTCACAATGTGATATATTGTATACTATGTAACATAGTATATACTGTGTTTCATATAAGAACAAAGATTTTTCTGCTTCAAAATTATTTACAAGTATAGGAAAATGTTTTATTAGTTTTTCAATTTAAAAAAAAAGTTTTCTAAAATATATTTTATAAGTTTTACAAAAGAAAAAAAAATTCAATTAAGTTTTCTAAAACTATTTTATAAGTTTTACAAAAGAAAAAAAAAATTACAATTAAGTTTTCTAAAAAAAAATTTCAATTAAGTTTTCTAAAAAAAAATTTATAAGTTTTACAAAAAAAAAAAAAAAACAATTAAGTTTTCTAGAAATATTTTATAAGTTTTACAAAAGAAAAAAAAATTCAATTAAGTTTTCTAAAAAATATTTTATAAGTTTTACAAAAAAAAAAAAAAAAAAACAAGTTTTCTAAAAAATATTTTATAAGTTTTACAAAAGAAAATAAAATTTCAATTAAGTTTTCTAAAAAATATTTTAAAAGTTTTCTAAAATATATATGTTAGTTTTACATTTCAAAAAAGAATATATATATATATATGTTATTAGTTTTTAGTTGTATACAAGTTGAAAAATATGAGTTATTGATGTTAACATAGTATGTATTTATATATCTCATAATATATATCACATAGTATATATCACATAATGCGTATGTATAACAATATAGATAGTTATATACCACATAATGTGTGTCATATATGACTAATTGTATACTATGCTCGACTTAAGAATAATCATTTTTTTTAGTATAAAATTAATTATAAGATATAAAATTATTTTTTTAATTAAACTTTTGTTTCTCCTTATCTACCTTATTTCTACAAACTCTAATTTTTACATCTACATTTCTAATACAAATTCCTTTATATTCAAGTAATAGAATAATATCTACTTACAAATAGCATTCTCTTATAACGAAACTTGGCATGTCTCGGTCCTGCAGATAACAATCCGGATGTTTATATCATCACGTGACTTCTTTTAACATCTGATAAACCGATACCATGTTTGCCATTTCCAATTCAGTCTTCAAATGTGTTGGTTCGTTAAGCTTTACGGTCTATATTCCTTCATATTATAAAAGAACTATGCATTTTCTTTATACATATGATATTGAAAAGATCTAAACTAATTTTAAAACATACCTTTTTATATCTGCAAACTTTTATTACCAAAAAAAAAAAAATCATCATCTTTTACTATGTTTAGTTGAAAGATCTTTTATTTTTTAATTAGATGATGTAATCGAAATTCTTAATAAGAAGTTTTATTTTATAGAAATAATTTTCTTATGAAAGCGAAAAAGAATATTTCATCATTTATATAATCTAAGGTTGATTATATATATATATTATCTAACATAATTTGTAATTATGTATACTAGAGGTATATATAATTATATATACTAGGTATATACATATACTAAGTATGTATATAATTTTATATACTATGTATACTCTATTCAACTACAACAGCACATCCTGTTTATGTATGATCGAAACAACAAACACACAAATAGATATGACCACAAATCTTTGAAAATCGAAGAACTGGTTAGTTTTTAAAAGCTGATGAATAAACTTGTTTTGGTTTAATTGCATATTCTTTTAATGCCTTTGTGGCGCAATTGGATAACGCGTTTGGCTGTTAACCAAAAGATGATGTTTCGAATCCATCCAAAGGCGAATATTTTAAAACGAAAATCCATAAATTTTATTACAGTATAAGTAAAAAGTAACATTCTGGGTGAGTGATAATGAAAGAGCTGCTGCTTAACTGCACGAGAAAATCCAGATTGAAAAAATATCATTACGCTAAAATTACATTACTGTTCTAAAATCCAGTTTATAAATTATCTTTTCATTCAAATTACTATATTTTCCCGAAGTTGAAGTAGACATTATTAAATCTAAGAAATTGAATTAATTTCTCGAAGTACATAATACATAAAAATTGGATGTTTATTTCTCTAAATTCAACGGCAACAGTCTTTAATTTCGTTTAGTACGTAATACAGGAGCAACACACTGTTAATAGTTTCCCCAATGTTGAAATAAATACTAAAATGAATAAATGTTAGCAACACCTATTCATCTGAAAAGTAAATAATTTCTCAAAGTGCACGATAATAAAAATATATAATGTTTATTTCTCATTTTTTCTAAATTCAATGGCAACACTTTGTTAAAATTTCTACTTAACGTAAAATCATTAACCCACTGATTTTTTTAAAAAGAAGTCGATACAAAACTGAAAGAAAGCAAATTCAAGTGAAAAAACAATGGGGCCCACCCAGCCCAATGATTATAGAAATAACCTAAGAATGGGAAGATTGTAGGTTCGAAACCAGGCGAATAGGTAAAGAGATGTATGAACTTGCAACAAGAGGATAATAATAATTAACAATTTTCAGTTCTAAATGAAAAATTTCAAGTTTCCATCTAGATTCTCATTACAGAAATTCGAATAATAGGGAGTTTCAGGGTTCGAAACCCGTAAGGAAAACAGTACTAACATGACAAACCCAACGTATACAGGACGATGCAAAATTAAACTGTGTTTAATCCTTTCCACTGCAATCAGATCTCCATCAAATGACTTAAAACTAGATGTGGTTACTAATTTTTTTACTGTTTTTTCAATAATGCAAAGCATAACATTTCTCATTTTTTCGAAGATTCTCTAAAGTATTTCCAAAAAGCAGAGTTGTTCATAAAAACCTTTCAATAAGAATACAAATTAAATAAAAAAAGCACCATCATCTAATAACACAAGTCCAGTTTAATCTCATCAAAACTAACCTACTATTTTTGTCAATGCCAAAACAAACGAAAAATTAAATATGATACAACACGTAAAAATTTTCTCATCGAAAGAGACCGACACTATATAAAAAAAAAAATTAAGGGGGGGAGGGGGAGGGGGGACCCTTCTACTCTAACATACCATCTCAACACGCAGGAGTCAGCACGCAGGAGTCCCTCTTTCCCATAGCATACTCTAGTATGATAATCAACCATAAACCCCCTCAAAAATTAAGCCCCCCAAAAATTGTACCCTCCTACTCTAAGACACCAACACGCAGGAGTCAGCACGCAGGAGTCCCTCTTTCCCACACCGTACTGTAGTATGATATTCAGCACGCAGGAGCCTTGCTCCTTGCTCCTGCTTGCCGTGGCAAAACTGTCACTCTCCCTCTACTGACGTAGTCCTTTTCTTTATATATATATATAAAAGCTTAATACCATTAACAGTAGAAATTTTGTGTAAAACAATGTACTTTTAACTGTCAATTTAACTGATAATTTTTCTATAAAATCAACAATTTTTTTTTACTGCGTAATTGTGACTGTAAACTTGAAAACTGCAAAACATTGATCTATCGTTATATAAGGCACTCTGGATCTTTATTGACCTTTTATTCTTACTTTTGCCAAAATGTGCTTTTTATACATTTTTTGATGTGATACTTTAACTGAGTTTCGAATTTCTTTTCTCTTAGAAAACTTTTGTAGAATTAGAAACTTGATATGTTGTCACAAATTCTTTCGACGCCTATGCTGTTTCGATATTGATCTACATACTTCAGATTTCCGTCTACGAAAAATTCGTTTTGGACATAACTCGAACGAGGTAACTGGACCACCCAGGACAAAAATGTCCTCAAGACTGCCCTACACGATACTCTATGACTTAAAAAAAAATCCATTGTATTATCACCAAATCACTTACACCACAGCTTTTAAAATTAAATTAAAGACATAGAAACGGGAATATTTTACAAAATAGCTAGGGTGGGCACACCTACAAATGAACAGCTTTCATTTAAAAAAATAATTATTAAAATAAGTTCAGTAGAAAGAAGCTCAGGCCAGATGACTAAAAAAAAACAGCCTTGTTTTTTAATTATATTGATAAAAATAACAATAATAATCATCATTATACAAGATACGGTGAAAAAAAAATTACTGCTAAAAAACTCTAAGCAATGTTGATAGTAGAGATAAAGTCGGTATTTCGAAAAAAAAAAAATTATGATTTTTAACAGTTTAATACTACATTAAAAGTAGAAGTTTTGAGCAAAACAATACATTTTTAATTGTGAATTTTTCCGATAATTTTTCTATAAAATCATCATTTTTTTTTTTTTTTTTTTTTTTTTTTTTTAGCGCGCACATGTGACTGTAAACTTAACTTCAAACAATTGATCTATCGTTATATAAAGCACTCTGGATCTTTATATGCCTTTTATTTTTATTTTTACCAAAATGTGCTTTTTATACATTTTCTGATGTGATACTTTAACTGAGTTTCGAATTTCTTTTTTCTTAGAAAACTTTTGCAGTATTAGAAACTTGATATGTTGCCACAAATTCTTTCGACGCCTACTGTTTCGATATAGATATATACTTCAGATTTCTTCTACGCAAAATTGGTTTCGGACATAACTCTAACGAGATAACTGGACCACCCTGGACAAAAAAAGCCTTCAAGACCGCCCTACACGATACTCTATGACGTTAAAAGAAATCCATTGTTCTTATCACCAAAGCACTTGCACCACAGCTTAGAACGAGTGCTTTTTCTTCTGATTGTCACTTGAAAGAGATGTCGTAAAAGTTGCCTATAAACTAATACGAAACTGAATTTCTGTTTTGATTTGTGCCACGTGGTATATGAACTCTTGCGCGTGCCAGAACCTTGATTGAAGTGTGTCGAACTTCTTTCCTTCTGAAGTTGTTTGTGGCAATATCTTCATATCAGGGTTTTCTGTCACTTTTAATTAGAGTTATCTTTATTTCCTGTTTGAATCTGTAATTTGATAATTAAATGGAAATTAGGTTACATATTATTTTATTATTATTCTACGACAGCGTTTTCAACATTTTTATCTTCCTATACATTTAAAATCATAGCTATTTTCCTTTTAATTATAAGGATAATAAAACGTATGAAAGAAATATATACTTCTTTAATTCATTTATCAGACAAAATGATTTATTAATGGTCCTCTGTTAATTGCAGAAAAATATCTGATAACAAGAATTACTTAAAAAAAAAAAATAAACACTTATATGAATATGGCAGCAGACTTTAATTTCTTGGATACTACAATTATCTATAGTGTACACAATATTAAGGAACTAGAATTCAGAGAAAGGATATTTATTTGTTTGAATTAGATAAAATCCTAAAAAAAAAAGAAAAAGAAAAGAATTAATTGAACAAAGTTCTTTCTCAAAGGTTTCAAAAATTGGGCAACAAAGACTTTTCTCTTTATTCGTTAAAATCCTTGTATTCCTGTCAATTTTAACTCCTTTCTTTCATTTTTTATAAATTTTTCCCCTCTCAGTACTTAACAAAAATCACTTTCTATTAACCATTATTTTTATTCTCCCTATTTTATCTTATAAACTTCTCTATTTCTCGAGTATTTTAGGCCAGTCCATCTACTATTTACAACCGGGCAATATCGTTAAGGATGTTACTCAATTAGCTTCAGAATTCCTTTCACAAGTCTTTGAGCATTTGATGCATTCATATACTTAAAATATTTCCTCAGAAAATTAATATTTTTAACTCCTTTTTTTTCTATGTACTCTTCTAAAATTAAGTCTACTTTTTTTAGTTCACAAAATATTTCTAAAATATATATTTAATTTTATAAGAAATGTTGAAATTTTACTCATAGTTTGCCTGCTTTTAACACATAAAATATTAAATTAAGCATACATTTTATAATATTTTAGAAATATTTTGACAACTAAGAAAAAGAGAGACATCTTTTAAGAAGAGTACAAAGAAAAAAGCAATTAAAAACTCTAATCTCACGAGGCGATATTTTAAATATACGAGTTCATTCAATGCCCATATACTTAGCATTAGCGAGGGGAATTCAGAAGCTGTGTGACTATCAGCTTTAACAACCTCTCCCACCCCTCCCCCCATTTTTTTTGTCTCTCTAGTTCTACATTCTTCCTTTATGGGAATTAATAATTTTTTTGTTCTTTCATTAATAATATTACCATCATGATACTATTTAATTTACAAGTTATTATACGTATTTTTCAAAAGTAAAATATTGACTCCCTTGCTGTTTTATTCTTCGATATTTCAGACTGAGTCAGCTTTCTTGAAATCTTTTACTTCTCTTTCATCCCTCCTTGTACAACGTGTATATGGGTGGTGATGTTCCAGGCATTCCTTTGAATCCACCCTCTATCGTATTGACATATTTATTTCTTGAAGTATACCCCCACCCCCACCCTCTTCTTCTTGTTTATTTCTTAGTTATATCAAAGAATCAAATACTTCCATCCAACACTGTTTTCATCCTAGCCGGGATAATTGCTTACTGCCGCTTTCGCCTGAAGATGAAAGCTGATTGATAATTAATTGCTCTAGAAGCTATAGTTGTGTTCTTTAACCATTATATGGAGAGAAAAAAAAATTACTTTCGTATACTTTACATCTCCAGTGCGCATATTATCGCAAAATAACATATGTTTCTTTCTCTTTATATAATCGATGAACATTATTAATAGTGACATCAAACAGTTATCTCCGCTTGCCTGTAAAATATTCTTTTGTGCGTCCCTGTAAAAGAATCATAAACACTACAAACGCCATTTATAATAGGAAATATTCTATAGTGGCTCTTAATAACATATTTAAATTTCGAAGCAATCTAAGCCACTGGAACGCTAACTCCCAATTCTGTCACATTACATCCAAAGCTTCATTTATGAATACAATGAATGCTATACAATTGGTGGTTTGGGGGGGGGGGGGGGGTATGGAAAAACACCGATTTTCAGCTATAGGTACTATGGGATAAATAATTTCAAATTAGATTTTTATTTGACGCTTTCCTACATAGCTGAAAAGTTATTAAGATGAAGCTTGGTGCAATATAATAGAAATGTAAAAATATCAATGTTAAAAGCACCAATAATTTTAATTTTTAAACATACCGATTTCGGTAGAGTATATCATACCTATTGGTCAATAAACCTTTAACTTGAATCCCAATCTCTCCTATATATGTGAGCAAATTTCCGCCATCCTTAGCACTGAGGACGGTATGCTATATGCTACCGAAACCGGTTTGCTTAAAATTTAAAATTATTGGTGCTTTTAAAGTTGTTATTTTTACATTTCCATAGTTGAAAAGTGTTTATGAATTCGGGTTGTCTGCAGAGCTGCGGAGTCGGAGTCGGACCCATTTTTGAGCAAATGACTCGGAGTCGCTAAAACACAAGCCGACTCCGACTCCGACTACAGATGTTTTTGTTAGACATTTTAAAGTGAAATTAAACTAATTATATGTAATTTTAAATCTATAAAATGAATTATTATTGTTATTTATGGACTATACCAGGCTTCTCAATTTAAAGATGACCGATTTACTGCGGTGTACAAAGTAGATACGGGGGTAGGTACAGGGTACTACCCATGTACAGAGTAGATGAAAACTGTTTTAATTCATAACTGTAGTAGATATTTTAGATATTTTACATTTAGTATATAAGTACTTCCACTCGTATTTTCGGGGTTTGCGGATAGAACACGAGGTACAAATGTCTGGAAGGCCCCAAGGCCCGGAAAATGAAGGCAATTTTTCAAACACGCCGTAAAATAGGAGCAACTTTCAATAGGCAATACGCATGGTTGGAGTTAGAATAAATATAAAAGCACGGCGAAACGTTTTAGGGGATGGGTCTTAAAATTTCGGTTCATGTAGATATCTTACCGGAGATAATGCGAAAATTATAAATTTGTGCTATTTTCGGAGGCAAAAGAATTAAGAACCAGGTATAGCATTGTAATAGAGGCCTTTTTCAGTTTTTTTTCCACCTTCAAATTTTTCTAGTCTGTATGACTAAAAGTCAAAACACTAAAATACCCTTCCTTTATTTATTTTTGTGCACAGGATTCAAAATAAGATGAAATTGTAAATTTTTTTTTTTCTGAATCGGCGTTACCCAAAATAACAATAAAATAGCGAAATTTCGTTACCGAATTTCTGATTTTTCAAGTCTGCAGAACCCGAAAAAAAAGCCAAAATTGTAAACTTAATATAAAAAATGCAATTGTTTTTATTATTTCATTGGAATCCACATGATCAGAATTATTTCCAAAATAATAAAATTTTCATCTTTAATTTGCCTCCTTTCCATATAAGTTTTCGAGTCTGGAGGAGCAAAATAACAACTAAATTGTAACGATTTCACCTTTCCTTCTCAATCCGCGTGTGCCCCACCAGTGGCTGAGAGGTTCTGCTCTCGCAGCTGTTAGACGGGAGGTGCTGGGTTCGATCCCAATCGCGCCCGTCGGCCTAATCGTTCGGAGTTTTCGTTGTTTTCCTCGAACCTTGGTTTTCCAAGTGTAAATACGGGTTAGGCTCCATTAGAAAGACCCTCATAGAGGGCACTTCTCCCCTTAGGGCCTATATCCCTCGTGCTGATAATTGGCCGTCATAAACACAACCAACCTTCTCAGTCCGCAGATCCAAAATAGTAAAATTTCTGTTATGTGTTCTTAAGACTTCGATAGGGGGGTTTACGGGCACGAAATTAATAAAGCGGAAAATATAATTTTTTTCTGTTTTATTTTTAAAGCCTTAAAAAGATAATCAATGCCGAAATAGTGAGATTTTACCTTTAATTTTTCTTATATTCCATCATTATTTTGACCAACAGGCAACACTTGGGCAACACTAGTGTTGCCAGATCGGAGTCGGAATAGAAGTCGGAGTCGTTAAAATATTCCCGAGTCGGAGACGGAGGCCATTTATCCCACCGACTCCGCAGCCCTGATTGTCTCTTCCGTCTATCTGTCCGCTGCATTCTAGCTCACATAAATATGCTCAGATTCCCATGAAAATGATATATGTTACTGGGATTTATTATGGAATGATCGCTATTGAAAATGAAATGTGTAACATTTATAGTTTGTTTACAGGAACACTGAAAAGTATTAAGTTTCATTATGGTATACGGGGGAAAATCGTCTGCAATGAATTTTGATAACGTTACACTATTTCTAACATACTGAAATTAATATACCTCACTGAGTAGCACAACAAGATGGTACAAGGTACAATAAAAGGCTCTTACTGTAGATAACCGCGTGCATAGCAATTATCGTTCATTTACAGGGAGACGCAAAGGGATTCGGTGACAGTACTGTGTATGAGCCATATAATGATGGAAGTGCGTATCCAGTTCTGGTATGCGTTTTTAAATGTAACTACTTTTTTTGCATATTACCTGGTGTTTATATTTTCTAAAGATCATATACAGGGCTGCGCAAAGAAATTCGAGTACGTTTCTGTTTATTGATGGAAATTGCTGAAGTGAAATTTTGAACTGTGTTATGCATTTCCTAACGGAATTTTATTCTAGACTGTGTAGTATATATAGAAATCTACAGATCATATACAGGGCTGCACAACTAGGCTGTTTAACTGCGCATAGTAAACCATTCTTTTTTGCCCGACTAATGTATGTTCACCATGTATTTAAGGATCTTTTTAAGAGTATTGTTACTTTCGTTAACAAATTAATCTTACATCATTATTTTAACACTTTTAGTAGCAATATATCACACTTTTCCAAATGTATTTCTCAATATTTAAACAGTCAGTCCTCGAACATACTAACACATATTTCGCGTATATATTTTTTTTTATTCTGAGTAAGATGAAAATTTGCCTTATTTGTAAATTAAACATGATAAATCGAATGAAGCATGAATTACTTCGAAATTCAGTCTAACGTGAAACTAGTTCTCTTCGATTATTAAAGTTTACTAACAACAAATTTTTGATAATGCAAACATGTAAATTTCTATTTTGAATGCTTTTCAAATTTCCAAGTTAAAGTTTCAACAAAACGCACACACACACACATGGACGTACGAAGTTGGTGTGAGGAATGCCCTCCTTCTTTAAATCTTTGAAAATAGTATGATATAGTTTGAAAACTAAGAGATGTACTACAGCAGTGGAAAAAAAAAAAGTAAACACCCCTACTAACTCCTCAACAAATTATCGTAGAAGAAAGTTACTGGTACCGAACGATTTGAAATAAAGTTTACTTTTAAATGATGCATATAAAATTTGCTTAGGGGGACATCTACATATTAAAACGAATCCAAACTTAATTTTTTTCAATGGCAATACCCAATTTTAACGAGATATTTTAAATCTTCGGTTCAAACTATGCCTAGACACCAAATTTCAAGTCATTTCAATGATAAGTTTTTGAATTATAAACATTTAAAATTTAGTGCTTCTAATGTTAAATTACAGTTTCAAATTTTTATTTATATCTGCTGAAATTATGCTCCTAATGTGCTAATTTTTTGTGTAGCAATAATACTAAAATACCCAAACATAAATATGTTGAATTTGCAATTTTTATAATTTTATGATATGAATTAAGAATTATGAAATTAATATTCGAAAAAATTATGAATTGTAACCTACAATGGATTTATTAAGTCCTGCTTTATGGAAATTCAAAATTTCACATTTTTCTTCCAAGTAGTTTTCAAATTATGCTTAAAAAACGGCAAGATGAAGGTTTATATGATAGAAGTGACTAGATATTTTGAAATCTCTTCTTTTGTCCTATAATCTAGCAGACTTCATTGACTGCTTGAGTGACGCTTAAAGTGCCTTGATCAAGAAGGGGGCTCTCTCGGTCAACAATCGACTACTGAACAATTTGGTTGGTTGTATTTATGACGGCCAATTATCTGCACGAGGGATATAGGCCCAGGGAGGGAGTGCCCTTCGTGAGGGTCTTTCTAAGGGAACCTAACCCGTATTAACGCTTGGAAATCCAAGGTTCGAAGAAAACCACGAAAACTCCGAACGATTAGGCCGACGGGCGCGATTGGGATCGAACCCAGCACCTCCCGTCTACCAGATTCGGTTGGTTGGTTGTATTTATGTCGGCCAATTATCTGCGCGTGGGATATGGGCCCTAGGGGGAGAGTGCCTTCCGTGGAGGTCTTTCTAAGGGAACCTAATCCGTATTAACGCTTGGAGAACCAAGGCTCGAAGAAAACCACGAAAACTCCGAACGATTAGGCCGACGGGCGCGATTGGGATCGAACCCAGCACTTCCCGTCTACGAGCTTCGAGAGCAGAACCTCTCAGCCACTGGTGGGGCTACTGAACAATTTGGAAATAGCCCTCAAAATACGTTCGTTTTAAAATAATTAATTTCTCGGAAACTTATGGTACGAATTGCATAAAAATTTGTTTTCAGGCTAATTAAATGGTGTAGAATTCATTTATGCAGTCAGAATTGTGTACTATTATTGAAAAAAAACAACAACGTTATGCTTCGTTTTAATGTGTAGATGGCCCCCTAAGCAAATTATATATACATCATTTAAAAGTAGACTTTATTTCCAATCGTTCGGTACCAGTAACTATCTTCTAGGGTAATATGTTGAGGAGTTAGTAGGGGTGTTTCCTTTTTTTTCCCAAGACTGTACCAATTAAGCCTATTTTTTTTTTACAAATATGTATCCTTGTCTTTCCCCCTAGAGAAATTCCCGCCTTCGTCCACGAACACACACGGCACACGAGCACACAAAGAGACAAAGATAAAAAAAATATATATAGAGGTTAATAAAACATATAAGTATGGCCCCCTCAAGAAAATTTCATTATTACAGGTTTACAGGATTGGAGAAGGTCATAAGAAAAGAACTTGATGCAAACAGCTTTATTCTGAAATTTTAAAATTGGAGTTACGATTATCGTTAGCTTTCTTCTTGTTGTTGTTTCTTTGCGTACTGTGCAGTACAGAGCTTGGCAGAAATGGAATCTCAAAATCTCATAAGTATAACTTTGTTTTGTGTGTGCGTGTGTGCCCATGGACGTACGCGGGATTTTCGCTAGGGGGAAAGACAATGATGATACATATTTGTAAATAAAATAAGCTTAATTGGTATATCTCTTAGTCTTTCAAGTTATATCATATTCCGACGGAGCGTTACATCCTATGCCATTTTTTGGTTGATGCTCCGGTGATCAAGTTATATCATACTGATCTCAAAGATTTAAAGGGGAAGGGCATTCCTTTCGTACGTCCATGTACAGTCGTGGAAAAAAAAAGTAAACACCCCCTACTAACTCCTCAACAAATTATCGTAGAAAAAAGTTACTGGTACCGAACGATTGGAAATAAAGTCTACTTTTAAATGATATAGATAAAATTTGCTTAGGGGACCACCTACCTAATAAAACGAACCATAACTTTGTTTTTTTCAATAGCAGTACACAATTCTGACAGCATAAATGAACTCTATACCCTTCAAGAGAAATTAATTATTTTAAAACTAGCGTATATTAAGGGCTGTATCCAAACTGAAGTTCGGAACTCGATTGTTAACCGAGAGAACCCCCATCTTGATCAAGGCACCTTAAGAAGTCAATGAAGCCTGCTAGAATACAGGACAGCAGAAGAAATTTCAAAATATCTAGTCACTTCTATTATAGATGGCCCCTTAAACCATCATGCTGCCGTTTTTTAAGCATAATTTGAAAACTACTTGGAAGAAAAATGTGAAATTTTGGATTTCCATGAAGCAGGACTTAATAAATCTAAATCCATCAAAAAAATTGTAGGTTGCAATTCATAATTTTTTCGAATATTAATTTCATAATTCATATAATAAAATTATAAAAATTGCAAATTCAGCGTATTTATGTTTGGGTATATTAGTATTATTGCTACACAGAAAAGTAGAGCATTAGCAGCATAATTTCTGGAGATATAAATAAAACTATGAAAATGTAATTTAACATTAGAAGCACTCAATTTTGAATGTTTATAATTCAAAAACGTATCATTCAAATGACTTGAAATTCGGTGTCTAGGCATAGTTTGAACCGAAGATTTGAAATATCTCGTTAAAATTGGGTATTGTCATTGAGAAAAATGAAATTTGGATTCGTTTTAATATGTAGATGTCCCCCTAAGCAAATTTTATATACATCATTTAAAAGTAGACTTTATTTCCAATCGTTCGGTACTAGTAATTTTCTTCTATTATAATTTATTGAGGAGTTAGTAGGGGGTGTTTACTTTTTTTTTTTTCCACGACTGTACGTGTGTGTGTGCGTGTATTGCTGAAATTTTAACTTGAGTATTTTGAAAAATATTAAAAATATAAATTTGCATGGTGTTTTTTCAATAATTTGTTGCTAGAGTAAGATTTAACAATCGAAGAGAACTAGTTTGAAGTTATACTGCAAGGCCGAAACTAGCCTTTTTTGCACCCGGAGGAAACATGCATTTTGGCGCCCCCCCCCCTCCCCCCCCCAAAGTACATTTACAAAGAGAATTTTACTAATTTTCTAATAGCCAACGTATTTTAAAATTTAAAATATGTAATCATAAAATATATAATACTGAACTACGTAATCGCTGCTTTGTCAAATATTGATTCATTAAAATCTCTAAAACGGAATAGAAAAAAATCGAAAATAATTCCGCTTTATACAGGATCCTTATGCCATATCATCTTTAGATTCTTCTATACTGTGGCATACCCCAAACAGGATGATTTTAACAATACCATGCTAAACATATATATGTGAGAAAAATCGACAAACAAAATCTTCATTTGGCGCCCGGGGCACATGCCCCCAGTACGCCAACATTTGAAAAAATATTGGGTGGGCTCAAAACCCTTTTAGGGTAAAATGACACAGCCAATTTGCTTTATTTGGAAGTTTGGGAAAAGATGATACTTCAAGTTATGATAACTTAGAAATATAAAGTTGCGATTTTATTTAATTATATTCTCATGGGGTTTTCATTTTATGGACTGTGCGACTCTGCTTAATATTTACTATTGTACCATGAATTTGACTACAAATTAAAACGCAAAGGACTAAAAAATATTAAAAAATGGGCATCGAATGCAAATACACTGAAATGCTTGTGTTAATAGTAGTACTATTTACTTAAATCATACCGGATGATTCAAAATAGATACATTTTCTTGAACCGCTGATAATAGAAAGGTACTTCCAATTTCAAAAAGTATACCAATCAAGTACATCTTTCAGACATGGCATTTATTAAAAAAGTTGCTGCACGCACATTAAAATACAAAATTCAATTTTTATACGCCCTCCTTCTCCTATAACGTATATTTACTAAAAGAATAACATTAGAAGGAAGGCAGGTTGTGTTTTAAGCTCCAGTGTGTTTGTTATTGCTATCTTTACCATATTTTCAAACAAAATAATTTTGTGAATGAAATAATTTTTTTTTTTTTTTTTTCAGCGATTGAAAAATAAATAAGCACGAAACTAGAATAATGAAAATTGGGTTGGCTGGAGTGAGTTGAGTTGATTTTTGACGGCCGATTACCTATTCGAGGGATATAGGCTCAAGGGGCAGTGCCCTCCGTGGGGGTCTTTCTAAGGGAACCTAACCCGTATTTAGGTATGGAAATCCAAGGTTTCGAAGAAAACCACGAATACTCCGAAACGGTTAGGCCGACGGACGCGATTGGGTTCGAACCAAGCACCTCCCGTCTACCAGCTTCCAGAGCAGAATCTCTTAGCCACTGTGGGGCCGGGATGGCTGGAAGAGCAAACTATTGGGTGGGATCGGGCCCCACGGCAGGGGCTCCATTTCAGAGGGATCGGGCCCCACGGCAAGGGCGCCATTTCAGAACTTTCTTGAGGGGGGGGGGCAAACATTTTTTGAGGGATGCTATATAGCTAAGGGTAGGATCCAGGGGTGTCTAACACCCCCCCCCCCCCGTATGAGAAACGTTTACTGACTTAATGCTTACAAAAACAGTAAAAACTTCTATTACGGAAACTCAGAACCAATGAAATATTTCGTTTTAGACAGGTTTCCGATTTAGAAGGTAAAATTTTAATATATTGGACATGATTTTTTTTTTCTTTTTAGACAGGAATCTATTATAGACAGGTTTCATTTTTACAGGTATCCCCATTGACTGTTAAACCATCCGCTTTATAGTACAGCTCTGAAAAGAGATGTATTAGAGTAAAACTTGTGAAAACAAATTCTGTCTATAACAGATTTCTTTCTAGAAGGGGAAAAAAATCAAATTTCGTTGAAAAACATAATACAATTATACTTGCTGAGACGGAAACGTGTTTAAATGCAGCTTTTTTCTAGTCCCTTTCGAAGTTTTACCTACAGGGGCACCATTTCATGAGTTTCCTGACGAAGGACAAGGATAATTTTTCGTTGAGGAACAGGGAACGTGGAAAATTGCACAACTTGCAGAACTGCACAAATCACACAGAAAAAAAAATCCCGCGCAATAAAACAGGCTTTACGTGATTTTGTCTCCATAACTTCTTTCACAAGCATGTGATTATTCCACAATTTTTTTTTTAATTTTCGTGAAAGTCAGCGATTTTTCTTTCTTTAAAAATCCGCAAAATGAATTCGTCAATGGGTCGCAGAAAAAAATCGCGAATCTTGGAAATTTTGAAAAAAAAAAAAAGTCTCAAAATGGTCGCTTAATAAATCGCTAATTTCTTCAAACGACCGTGGAAAATATCGCTAATTTCATCAGAGATCGCGAAAAGAAATACAGATTTCGTCAAATGATTGCACAAACAGAAATCTTGAATTTCGTAAAAGGATTGCGAAAAAAATCGCGAATTTCGCATAAGATTGTGCGAAAAGTCACGAAAATTTAGTCGAACAATCGCGCAATAAAATAAAGGATAAATTCGTCAAACGATCGCGTAATAAGGTCCAAAATTTTGTCTAACTCTCGCGCAAAAAAATCACAAATATTATTAGTCGGTGGCAGAAACAAAATTACAAATTTCAATAAATGATAGTGATAAGAAATCGTGAATTTTGTCAAAAAAATCACGAAAACAAATATCGAATTTCGTCAGTTGGTCGCGGAAAAATATTGTGAATTTCGGCAAGTGCTCGCGCGAAAACAATCCCTTTCGTATAACGCTTTCAGAAAAAAAATCCCTGCCGGCCCGGCCTACAGGCGGAGGTAGATTTCGAAGTTAAGTATACTAATTTCACAAACAAAAACCAAATCATGATTAGAGATAAACCCACATTTTATCCACTTTTACCACAATTTTATCTGGCCGCTTTTGACGAGTTTTTATTCCATTTTTATATAATAACTGGTTTTATCACAATCATGTTAGGGCGGTATTCAAAAAAATAGTTTTCCATACACAACTCGAAATTTTCTGACATAACTCCAGATTCATTTTTAATAGGAGAAACATGAAACTTGTTGACGTGATTTTTGAAGAGATTTATAAGCGACCTGTGTTTTTAATTTTAGTTCAATTAATTAAAACTTGATATATAAACAATTATTTTCTCAGTAAGACAATATTTTTCGTTTCTAACACAATCGCTTCGGGAAATTCCGTTGAAAATACCCAGTTTGACATCGTTTTTTGAAATATATTCTGCCTCTGTCAAAAAATCGATCATTACGGTACATTATACAGTTTCTGAATAAGCGAATCTACCAATTGGATGCGTTTGAGAGCAAAAATGAATTTAAAAATGAGTCAGAAAATAAGCAGTTTGGATTTGAATACTCCCTTAATACGATGATTTTTCCAACACAATCCTCTTCGGGAAATTCGGTTCAAAAGCCCCACTTTGACAGCATGTTTTAAAATATATTCTGCCTCTATCAAAAAATTGATCATTACAGTACATTATATAGTTTCTGAGTAAGAAAAGGTACCAATTGGAAGCCTTTGAGAGTAAAAATGGTGTTGGAATACAACGTCCATTTATCTTACCCTTTTCTTTCAGCGCATGCGCGTACAGTGACGTTTCTACAAATCCGCTCTGCGAGCGAGATTATTTAGTTCTGTTAAAAAACATGTCAGTGCTTAGTCGCACTTAAGCTATGTATATATTTTTGTCTTCGTGTTAGTGTTAATAAATGTTTATGTCGAGCTATTCTGCTAACTCTGTGTGCCCCCAAAACCAACAAAGGTTATGGGTACCAGAGACGCTACTCACTGCGCTATAAATAGCAGAAATATTTTTTAATTCGAACTTTCGAATCATAAAGTCTTAAGCCTAAACCGAAACTAAGAACTCTTCTACGTTCTGTCATTAACTGTTTTGATTTGTGGCTGCGAGATATTTTATTTAATCATGTCACATGTTACGACAATTGAAAAGCTCGGCAAAGATAACTTTGATAGCTGGAAACTTCAAACTGAAGCAGTATTAATAAAAAATGATCATTGGGATTATGTAACCGGCAAAGAAGAGAAACCGGCCGAAGGTAGCGCTGATGAAAAGAAATGGCTCCAGGCTGATCAAAAAGACCGTGCTGATATAATTCTGGCCATAAATCCTAGTGAATTGTGCCACATCAAGCATTGTGCGACTTCAAATTCTGTATGGAATAAATTGAAAGACGTTTATGAATCAAGAGGCCCTGCAAAGAAAGCAACGCTGTTAAAACAGCTTCTGTTTCGAAAGATGAGTTTCAGTGAAACGATGTCTGAACATTTAAATATCTTTTTTGAGATTGTTGATAAATTAAAAGAAATGGAAATAGAAATTGCGGATGATTTGTTATCAATTCTTCTACTCTACAGTGTTTCTGAGAATTTCGAAAATTTTAGATGCGCTATAGAATCGAGAGATGAATTACCTAAACCCGATTCTTTGAAAATTAAGATGCTAGAAGAATGGGAAGCTAGAAAAGGAAAAACGACTCATGATTCACAAAATGCCTATTATATAGAAAACAAGAGAAATAATCAAGAACAGAAGAAAAATGAAAAATGGAAGACTAATACGAATAAAAATTTTCCTGCAGAGAGAAATTATCGTAATTTCAAGTGCAATTATTGCTCCAAAATCGGGCATAAAGCTAACGAATGTAGAAAGAAAATAGCTGACAGAAAGCTTGCATCTTTAAATAAAGGAAATCAAGGTTCAATGATTAGTTATGAAGAACCGGTTAGTATGGCATTTAACGACGTATATCATGAATCTACTGCATGGTGTTTAGACAGTGGTTGTACATCTCATATGTGCAAAGATAAAAATTTATTTACAGAATTTCATCCTCGTGATAATTCTACAATACAGCTTGCGGTTGATAAAACAGCAAAAATCACAGGAATAGGAACAGTTCTTATTACAGTGCCTAACGGTAGTGGGACTACTAATCTCACACTTAAGAACGTTCTGTGTGTACCCGAGTTAAAATGTAATTTGATTTCAACGTCAAAAGCAACGGCTAATAATCGTTCTGTGCTTTTTAAAGAACGATATGCTAAAATAATTGAGCCTAATGGTTCTATACTAGTACAAGCTGTTCGTCAAGGTGATTTATATTATGTACATCCAATCCCCGAAAGAGCTGCAATAGAACAGGTAAGTGATTTTGTAAAATGGCATTTAAAGTTAGGACATTTAAATGAGTCTGATTTAAAGAAACTTAAATCTAATAATATGGTTAGAAATTTGAATTTCAATGATGATGAGTCTCTTAAAGATTGTAAAGTTTGTATTCAAGGTAAACAAACTGTCCGCCCTTTTCCTAAACAATCAAATTTTGAAAGTAATGATTTATTATTTCGGATCCATTCAGATTTATGTGGGCCCATGAGAGTCCCTTCCCATGGAGGATCGCGATATTTTGTTACTTTTATTGATGATAAATCACGTTATATTGAAGTTAGTTTTCTTAAAACCAAGGATGAGGTTAAGAATGCATTTGTTAAATACAAAGCAGCAGTCGAAAACCGACTAGGAAAGAAAATAAAATTTCTTCGTACAGATAATGGCTTAGAATATTGCGGCGAAGAATTTGATAAATATATCGAAGAATGCGGTATAAAACGAGAATTTTCTTCCCCTTTAACCCCTCAGCAAAATGGCACCCCTGAAAGATCGAATAGAACGTTAACTGAAATGGCAAGGTGTTTACTATTACAAAGTAATCTTCCACAATCTTTTTGGGCCGAAGCTATAAATTGTGCTGCTTACATACGCAATCGCTGCCCGACACGACGTTTAAGCGAAAATAAAACTCCATATGAAGTATTCTTTGGCATCAAGCCAACTTTATCATACTTCAAAATATTTGGGCAAAAATGTTTCGTACTTAATAAAAGGCAAAATAAAGGAAAATTTGATCCTAGATCAGAAGAACATATCTTTGTAGGTTATTCTAATGAATCAAAAGCATATAGGGTTTGGAACAAGAAATCTAGAAAAATTGTTATAAGCCGTGATGTTCGATTTATTAACGAATTTGAAAATGATCCCTCCTGTAACACCGAAATAAAATTAATTTTTCCTTTCTCTCAAAATAATGAAAATACGAGCGCAAATACAATTACGCAACAATCAGAAATATTTTCAGTCATGAAAACGGAACCAGACAATTCTAGTGGCGACAGTGAAAGAGAAATTGATTCGCAATCTGATGAAATTTCCGACCCCCCTTCTTTCAGAACGCGCGGGAGGCCAAGAAAAATAAAAACAGGTAGAAAAGGGAGACCTCGAAAGGAATATCAAACAATTATTATTCCGAAAGAAGAAAAATCTCAAACTGCAGTAAATAATTCTTTTGACTCTTGTCCTGAATTATTTGAAGCTCTAAATAGTCCGTATAAAAACGAATGGATAAATGCGATAAATATAGAATTTAATTCATTAATGCAAGAAAATGCATGGCAAATAGTAGATAGGCCAAAACATAAGAAAATTATAGGATCTAAGTGGGTTTTAAAAACAAAATATAAGCCAGATGGGTCAATCGAGAAATTTAAAGCGAGATTGGTAGCAAAAGGTTGTACACAAAAACCTGGTATCGATTTTGACGAAAATTTTTCTCCTGTAGCTAGATTAAGTTCAATAAGAACTGCGATCGCATATGGCATCCAAAATGGGTTCACTGCATATCAATTAGATTTTATTATGGCTTATGTAAATGGTGATTTAACTGAAGAAATATACATGGAATTACCTGAAGGTTTTAAAAATGAATCTAATGATGACAAAGTTTGTTTATTAAAAAAATCCCTTTATGGATTAAAACAATCGGGTCGCCAATGGTTCAAAAAATTAGATGAAAAATTGAAACAAATGAAGTTTAAATCACTAAATGCTGATAAATGTGTGTATTTTTCTAAATCTCCCATTGAAGCTATTATCATTGTTTATGTTGATGATCTCATAATTCTTACTAAATGTAAAGAAGATTATCAATATATTCGAGATGAATTAGCAAAATCATTTAAAATGAAAGATTTAGGTCTCTTACACTATTGTTTGGGCATAGAATTTATGCAAAACGGGGACAATATTAAAATTACACAAAAGAAATACATTGAAGATATTCTGAGCAAATTTAATATGCAAGAATCCAAACCAATATCTACACCTTTTGATAATAACGTGAAGCTTACTAAAGATATGTGTCCCAAAACTGAAGAAGAAAAGTCTGAAATGAATAATATTCCCTACCGTCAATTAATAGGATCCCTTATGTATTTATCAGTTGCTACTAGACCTGATATAACTCACGCTGTGAATTTCCTAAGTCAATTTAACAACAATCCAGGTAAACCTCATTGGATAGCTGCAAAAAGAATTTTGCGATACCTGAAAGGAACCCAAGATCAAGGACTGATCTTTAAACGTGATTCTGAATCCTTGATTGCATTTGTCGATGCCGATTGGGCGTCGGATGTGAATGACAGAAAATCGTACACTGGCTACATTTTTAAATACGCCAGTGGAGCCATATCGTGGGAATCGAGAAAACAGCGAACTGTCGCATTATCCACAACAGAGGCGGAGTACATGGCATTGTCAGAAGCCGCCAAAGAGATTTTGCATCTCAGACGGTTTTTAAGTGAACTTTCTCCTGAAACAGTGACTGCGCCTACTATAATATTTTGTGATAACCAGTCTGCTCAAAAATTAGTACGAAATCCGGTTTACCATTCGCGCACCAAACACATCGATATTCGACATCATTTTGTGCGTGAAATTTACGATAATGGCGAAATAGAGGTCAAATACCTAGAGACAGAAAATATGCCTGCAGACATTTTAACCAAAGCTTTAAACGCTTATAAACATAAAAAATGTTGTGAAATGATAGGACAAAATGTTTAAAATAATTTTCAGCATTATTCTGTATCCTTTTTTATATAAGTATATAATTTGTATTTGTAATTTTTATATTAATACTATTTCTCTGTAATTTGCTTAATAGGAGAACATTGTTTTGTTAAGAAAATGCACGTTGTAAAGGGGGAATTGTTGGAATACAACGTCCATTTATCTTACCCTTTTCTTTCAGCGCATGCGCGTACAGTGACGTTTCTACAAATCCGCTCTGCGAGCGAGATTATTTAGTTCTGTTAAAAAACATGTCAGTGCTTAGTCGCACTTAAGCTATGTATATATTTTTGTCTTCGTGTTAGTGTTAATAAATGTTTATGTCGAGCTATTCTGCTAACTCTGTGTGCCCCCAAAACCAACAAATGGATTGTAAAATGAGTCAGAAAATAAGCAGTTTGGATTTGAATACACCCTTACGATGATTTTTTTCTTCAACCGCTATGTATTTTTAATTTGTTTTTGCTGTAAGAATTGGTCCTATCCAAAACTTGTCTATATAGATGTTGTAGATAATATTAAGAAGATATATGATAAATTCATGGGGATTTCATATCTTTTGAACTGACGGAGTTATGGATTTTTTTCTTCTTCAAACGCCCTTTTTGTTTTCGTTTTTAATTTTTTTTTGCGGTACGAATTGGTCCTATCAAAAACTTGTGAATATAAAAGTTGTAGATAATGTTAAGGAGATTCATGATAAAATTAATTGGATTTGATATCTTGAGAATTGACGAAGTTATGAATTTTTTTCATCTTCAAACGCCCTTTTTGTTTTCGTTTCTAATTTTTTTTGCGGTACGAATTGGTCCTATCAAAAACTTGTGCATATAAAAGTTGTAGATAATGTTAAGGAGATTCATGATAAAATTAATTGGATTTGATATCTTGAGAATTGACGAAGTTATGAATTTTTTTCTCCCAAAAACCATATTTTTTGCGCCCCTTGAGCCCATTTTTAACTTTATCAAAAATCTGTGATACATAAATTTTTGGCCCTATTTTTAGAAGTAATAAAAACTTTAAACTGATTCGTTATGTACAAAATTTAAGAAGTTATGAGTTTTTTTCTGTTTTCACAAAACTCCTCCCTATTTCCATCCCCTTGGTCCGATTTTGCCCATTAACAAACTTGACCGAGATTTTATGCCCCTTGATTTTATGTATTAGTTTGGAAGAGATTGGTGCAGAATTGTGGAAGTTATCGTGTCCAGAAGAAAGTGATATATATAAATACATACATGCATACATAGATAGATAAATATATATATATATATATATATATATATATATATATATATATAAAGTTTTTTACTGAGGGTGGTTTTGGGCTCTAGGGGTCATGATCGGTGTAGATCTGCAAAAATTTTTCAGAAATTCCAACATAGGAACGACGCCAATAGGTAGTATTTCATACGAAATCTACCTAAAAATCGTGAATTCCATGAATCTATCGCGGAAGAAATCGCAAATTTCGTCAGATGATCGCGAAAAAAAAAAAAAAAAACATGAAATTCAATCACTCATGAGATAATCAGCCAACGAACGTCATGAATAGGTCACGAAATTTGCAAATTTTGTGATATGTAAGTATAAGAAAATTTTCGTTAGTGATTTTCTGAAAGTGAAGGTAAAGTGTTAATTTTTTCGGATTGTGTTTTCTCTATTATGAGATGGTTTCATGTTAATTTGCACATAGCTGAGAAGTAAACTGATTAAAAAAAATTCTCACATGTATTTTTTAAAATTAACCAAAGAACTCATTAAAGATATATGTGTCACCTTGAGGGAGTTCGAATAGTAAGGCTTTAGGATTTTTTTTTTTTGATAATTATTAATTTCTATGCATAAGCATTTATTTAATGCATATGTTTTTATTGCAATAAAATCTGATAAGTTATTTTAGAGTTTGAGCAATTTTATAATATTTGTTTGAGTCTGAAATTTGATTAGGGATGCACCGAATATTCGGTACCTATTCTATATTCGGCCTATTCGGCCATACTACCGAATATTCGGTTAGGCCGAATATCAAACTATTCGGTTTGCCGAATACTTAAAAAACCTCTTAAAAATATTTTTTAAAACGTTACACAACTTCTACTTTTAACTGTCAATTAATAAAGATATTCAGAATAATTAAAATCTTTAAATAAAAGAGAATGATTTTATAATATTTATTTGTTGTTTTAAAAATGTTACTTAAAAAAATTAACCATTAATGACATGTCATTTGTTCATGGGAATTAATAAAAGTGGAAATGCAAGTTACTGAGCATTGTCTGGTAAATAATCCGTTTCTTGCTTTTTCGCAAACAGGGTGTTTCTAAACAAAATGGAAGAAAATTTCAGGGGTAATAATAAGCATCAAAACAGGCAATTTTTTTGTCCAATAAATCAGGATCGCAGTTCACTTATTCAGTCAGAAATACAGTGTATCCACAAGTCAAACTTTAATTTTCTTTTATTACTTTAACAATAATGAAGATATTGTAACTATATTGTCAACAGAGTTACTTTAATTTCTGTAAAATATGATAACATGACGAGAAGTGCTGGAAATAGCAACCATTCATATCTAAACAGTACTGAACTAGACATTATTTTATTAAGAATGCAGCTAACAATACTTATACTGTACCACTGGCCAAAATCCAGTCTCTTTTAAGGATATCATCACATTCTATACAGGCAAATTAATGTGATGCAAATTTCGCTAAAATATCTTCATTTTTATATAGTTATAAATGGAAATTCTGCTACGGCTTGTACACCTTTCATTTTTGATGAAAGAAGTGGAATGATATGTTGCTTCTTGTTCAATATGAGAGAATTCTTTTGATTTGTTTGAATTAATTGAAGTCATGGAATTTAAATTTTGTTATTTAAAAATTTTTTAAACCATCCTCTTCTTAAAAAATAACCCAAAACATACTTTTTTTAGTACAAAATCTACTTATAAAAATAGTCTTGTTTATCAAAATGGAAGTATCTGTGCTAAATATTATAAAAAAATTGTTTAAAATTTAAATTTTTAACGTTAAACACAACACTGAGATATAAAAGTATTTGACCAGCCGAATATTCGGTATTCGGCCGAATAGATACTATTCGGCTGGCCTAATATTCGGTATTTAGCCTAACAGTTACTATTCGGCTGGCCGAATATGTTCGATATTCAACCAAAATCACTATTCGGTGCATCCCTACATTTGATGGTTGATAAATTTTCTGAAATATCAAATTCCTTGGTGGGGGGGGGGGGGCTACAGCCCCCCTCAAATGGTGCCCCTACCGCACGGGACGGGCCCATATAAGTTGGCGCCACTGCATGCCTACCCCTGCCCCTACCCCCCTTAGTTTCGGCCCTGTTATACTGGACTTCGAATTAATTCATAGAGGATCCACGGATCCACCATATCCTTTGTTCGTGCAATTCATAAAAAAGCCTCTTCGAGACCACGTTTTTAAAAGTAAATTTTACGATCTTTGATTCTTTTATTGTTGCTAGTGCTGCCACCTCTTATCGGCATATAGAAGCTGATAAATTTTAAAAGTTGGTGTTTTCTAATATCTTTTTAATCTTATTGAAATACAGGGAAAAAGTACGAGTAATTTTTAGCGCAGCAAATATAAAAACACACTAATCTGCAATATGTTCCCCTTTCTCGTTTTTATTTGCAAGTTAATTGAGTTATTACACATTCGTGTAACTTAATTTTGCTCTAATTAGCATGGACTCGCTGTATCAAAAACTAATTAAGAGGGCAGTTTAATAGATTTTTACATCTGGAGCTCTATAATTACTTCCGGATTTTCGGAGGACCTAAATATATTTAACGGAAAGAAAAACCTTTTAAACATCAAATGTAATTATTCTTTGCTTAATCGATCATTTTAATAAAGTAAATGGAAATATATATATACATATAGAAAGAAAGTATTTATATATAGAAAAGGTTCATTTTTTAATTAATATCTAATTAAGTAAAGGTTTCTTTATAAATTTTTAAAACTTTCCAACATAGTTGAAGCGTATTTATGACTTCGGTATGTCGGTGTTGTTCATGACGACCGATTATCTACATGAGGGATATAGGCCAGAGGGGTAGGGGTTGTCCTCCGGGGGGAAGGGCCTTTCTAAGGGAACCTAACCGGTATTTACGCAAGGTTACCCAAGGTTCGAAGAAAACCACGGAAAACTCCGGACGGTTAGGCCGATTGGGTTCGAACCCAGCACCTCCCGTCTACCAGCTTTGAGTGTTTTGTTTTGTATTGTTTTATGACGCCCGATTATCTGTACAAGGGATATAGGCCCTAGGGGCGATGCCTTCCGTGGGCGTCTTTCTAAGGATACCTAACCCGTATTTACGCATGGAAATCCAAGGTTCGAAGAAAACCACGGAAAACTTCGAAAGATTAGGCCGACGGGCACGAATGAGTTCGAACCCAGCACCTCCCGTCTACCAGCTTCGAGAGCAGAACCTCTCGGCCACCTACCAGCTTGGAGAGCAGAACCTCTCAGCCACTGGTTGGGGCCCGTCAGTATGTCTGTCTGCTGTTTGTAGTCTATACGCGCTCTAACTGTCGTAAATCTTCTCGAATTGTCATGAAATTAATATATAATATTGAGGTGTGCTATAGCATACTAGCTATTGAAAAGGAAGTGTGTAGGTTTTAGTGTGTAGGTCGTTTACAGCGTCAATCTCAAAAAGTCCGTTACTTTAGGGTGTACGCGGAAATTTGGTTGCTTTGTATTTTAATGATGTTACACTACTTCAACTATGATAAAATTGATATGGTGCACTAAAACATGCCTTCAGAAGAATATGGAGTGCAAAGCATTAACTATTAATTTATAGTGTCATACAAAAGAATTCAGTTATATAATGAACTAGTGGGAAAACTCTCCGCAGCGTATCTTAATGATGACTATTTAGACTATTTCAAACACAACGAAATTTATATGCATTACCGAGGTTCGCAATAAGTTGCTTGCAGTAATTATGTGAATAACTTTTATCGTTCATTTACAGAGACACACAAAAGATTTCGGTTACAGTATTATCTATTAGCAATAATTACTAGAAGTGCAATTTCAGACATGGTGTGCGTTTTTAAGTTTAACTGAATGTTTGCATACTACGTAGTGTGTATAAATTCCGTACATCATATACAGGGGTTCACAAAATTTTTCGCAAGTATTACTGCGTATGGGCGCAAATTGCTGAAAGGTGGTTTTTAATGGAGTTATGCATTTTCCAGCTGAACTAAGTAAGTTTACTAAAAGATGCTTGTAGAATATAAATAAATTCATGTACAGCGCTACGCAATGAATTGTATACATTGCCGTCTGCAGATGGTAATTTCTGAAAGCGTGTTTGAGTAGATATATTCCTTTCTGGCCTGAATCAAATTTTATGTTAAAATGTGGCATGTATAAATATCTCTAGCTATACAGGGCTGTACAAAAGTATTCGAGTAAATTGCCGCTTATTAGCAGAAAATCCTACAGATGAATTTTCAGCTGTGTAATATATTTTCTAACTAACCTAATAATAATAATAATAATAATAATAAATTAAAACTGGTGTGAAACAGTAAGAACTAAAAAATCTCCTGAAGTCAGTAAATTAAGACGTATTGTTCTCAACTGCTCTGCTCAATAAGCGCAAAACGTTTTGACACATTCACAAATTCCTTTTTTAACGGAAAGATATAAAATTGGAAATCCTAACCATGGAAGCGATTTGGAATCGAAGTGTGTTTTCCATTTTTTGATCAATAAATTACCTATTGAGTTATAAGAGATTTTGATCACGTGACAGAGACTTTTTCACCCTTTCTTGAATGCTTAATCTTCTTTCGCGCGGAAATTCGGTTCAAAACGCCCACTTTGACATTTTTTTTCTGAAAGATCTATTGCCTTCAGGGGCGGCGCCAGAACCTGCCCGACGGGGGGGGGGGGGGGACAATATCCCGATACGGGGGCCAAATTCATAACATATATTAGAGGTCTCCACGAGCCCGGGCCTGTCCCGAACAGTGTTAAATTCAGACAATTTCCTCCCGTGGGGGGGGGGGGGGATTGCACTTTTTGACCATTAAAAACACAAAATCTCAAATCTACCGGGGGGACATCTCATTGCTCTGAGGGGGAATGCCCCCCCCACCCCCCGGGCCACCCTTTGAATTCAACATTGGTCCCGAAGCCCGAGATCGGTAAAAGTTTATTTCATTAAACTCGGGCCGGGCTTAATTTTACTTGAAAACTCGGTACCGACTCGGGCTAAATTTTAGCTTTTGAAAAGTTGGTCCGGGCCTGAACTTTCTTTCCTGGACACATCCGGGTCTTAATTTTTTTCTGTAGATTCAGGACAGACCGGACTGTATTCACTGGACGTCAGATTTTTTTTTCCTCACGGTAATGTCGTTGTAACTTTTCGCCTTTATTAGTGGAGTAAATGAACAATAAAACATTTCTTTGTTTCTTTTTTTTCGTTTTTTAAATAATAAATGGAATACGTTGGTTAATCACGAGAAAAACTTCAAATTTTCGAGGTTTGGCATATCCCAAAACGAGCAGATCCCTAACACTCACAGTGCGATTTAAATTAGAGATGAATTGCAGAGGGACAAAAGATTTTTATTCGAAATATAAATTTCGAAGCCTGTCAAAGAATATTGTAGATAAATAAAGTGCAAAAAGCTCTTAAAGTTATTTTTTAAGCACCTCACTAGTCACCTAATCTTTATAGGCGGACGAATCCGCAAGGGAAAGCTTCCACACTTTCGAGTATTAGCAGAAAGGTAAACTCTGCTTCGTACTCGTCTTCATCTTCCACCCAGCAACGTCCCAATATTACAGATTTTACTTGCACATATATGGCACATACACAGCAATGTGTGAGCGATAACGTATGGAACAGTTCTCCGGTTATGAGTCGAACCACTTGCGGACCAACCGCCCCTTAAGAAAATGCAAAGATCTAGAAACAAGAGTCCCACATCAGGTCAGCTGGTAACCATTTTTTTTTTCGAAACGTGGTTCCTGTTCAGAGCGGGTTGACCATGTATTTTAATATGGGACGTAACTGAAAAAAATCAGCGGACAAATCTCTATCGAAAACGCATGAAGTGATAAAAAATTATTTTAATTTATAATTATTTAAATTTGTTAGTGAAAGTGTCATCGTGAAAACTAGCAGTTAAACGTTACACCTAACTAGGGTCCGTCCGGGTAACAAATAAAATTTGCAATCCTGCAAATTTTATTTAAAACCAAGCTGCAACCCGAACCGAACCCAATAAAAAACATTCCGTCCACCAGCAACCCGGTCGAACCCAAAATAATTACAAACCCAACCTGAAACCCGGAATCAGAGAAAATTGACACAAAATATAATGCAATTATAGAAAAATAGTCTGTAATTGTGACGTTCGTGCACGCCCTCTCTCCTCTAGAAGTGCCCTCTTTTGTAGAAAGAGGAGAAACAGGGCAGAACCTGAGATGGCTTCGCCTAAGAAGGCGATCCAAAAAGTACTGAGAACGACTTGGGCTACGGCCAGTCGTAAAGAATCAAAATGAAACTGCATAAGATTTATTAATAATTATTAGTGTTATGTATCCTTGTTCATGTTTGTGCTAGTATGTGTCTACAGTGATGTCCTACATGTCAAATAAATGTGTGATGTTTCTAGAATCGGCAGATCATTACGAGAAAATCCCACACGCGACCATCCGGTCGTTTTACAGTAATCATATCTCCAATATTAATGTTACCTATTATGCAGAAAAATAAACATGTAAGAAGTCATTAATATTCAAATACGTGTAGTTTTTCATCTGAAATAGATTCCTGCGCAGGTTGTGTTATACTGGACCCAAACATTCAACATGAAGTCAATCCGAAGCCTACCAAAAAATTTCACAAACAATTTCCTCGTTGACCCAAAATCCGGCCTGAACCCGACAACAAATTTTCTATTGACCCTAAACCGAAACACTTCAACCCGAACCCTACTCGACACAAAAAAGATATATAACGTAATACAGTTATGAAAAAATAGTCTGCAATCATACCTCTAAATTGAATTCTGTCTTTTATGTTGAAAATAAACATTTAAAGCGGTTTTTTTAAGCGGATTTTTTTACGAAACTCCGTATTCCCCCTGTTTCTCAAATAAAGCCCTTACCCTAGCTATGAACGTTCATGATGTCAGCGTATACCCTCTGCCTGTACCGTATACTCTCTTCTTTTTTTACAACTACAACACTGGCTAACTTGAACTTGGCTCGTAAGTACACTGTAAAAAAATCCGAGCAGTATTCCTGTAGGAATCGGAAAAATAGTTGCCCTTATCGTACCGGAAAATTTTCCCAGCTCGGAATAAAATCCGTAAAAAAAGGAAACATTCATTAAAACGGTACTTTACGGATTTTATTCCAATTTTACGGATTTTATTCCAATTTTACGGATTTTATTCCGATTTTACTGATTTTATTCCGAGCTGGATCGGAAATTTTTCCGGTACGATAAGGGCAACTATTTTTCCCATTCCTACAGGAAAACTGGTCCTATTTTTTTTTTACAGTGTAATGTTGTCAGGTCTAGTATCGCAAAAAAAGGGACAGAGATAATAAATAAGCGGGAGAGGCACTTGAAAATCGAGACATCCTAAACACTACAATAAAACCTGTTAAAACGAAACCAGTGTAATGGAATAATGCTTTAAATTGAAAATTTTCGCGATATCGCTAAAACAGTACTACACTGTAAAAAAAATACTGCCAGTTTTCCGGTAGGAATCGGAAAAATAGTTGCCTTTATCGTACCGGAGTAATTTTCGACCCAGCTCGGAATAAAATCCGTAAAAGTAAGGAAATAGTCAGTAAAACGGTATTTTACGGATTTTATTCCGATTTTACGGATTTTATTCCAAGCTGGGTTGGAAATTATTCCGGTACGATAAGGGCAACTACTTTTCCGATTCCTACCGGGAAACTGGCAATATTTTTTTACAGTCTATGCAATTATAACGGAACAATGTACTTTCTAAGATTAAAACCTGTCTAAATTGGAAAGTTCTCCCGATTCTTTGTCGTTTCATCTTAACAGGTTGCTTTATTAAATAGCTTCCTTTCTTCGTATTGAGTGAATATGAATTATACTTTATTCATAGAGAAATGGTGTGAAATTAATTAGTCGAACTAGAGTTTTTTAAATAATTCACAGTAATTTTATGATAATAATGTTCACTTTATAAATACCGCGTTTTATTTTTTCCGTTATTTTGCATTTCAGTCGTTTTCGAAAAAGTACACAACGTATTTATTACGTACACTCTCAAGAAAACATTTCGCGTGAAACGCAAAAAGCACAGGCAATAAGTTTCTATTATTTGAAAAAAAATTGAGCGTCAATTCGCGAACTTTTTCTGTTTTGGAGCAAAAGAGACATACGTAAAAAATCAGTTTCTAACACAAAAAAGTTACACGCAGCACAGTTACGGAACACCCCTGTGATTTGACGAAAATGAAACTTCAGGTAATGTTTACGTTAGATTAATGAATTTTCTGCATTTTGGGGGAAATAGGCAAATCAAAACAGGAATTTTCGTGTTTCAATATTAATAATAATAAAAGAAATTGAAGAAACACCTGCAACTCACGTATATTTTTTAGAGTGTATATTGATCGAAACCAGCCAGCGTGGTTCTCTAACTGCTGATAAGATACAGAATTTAAATCTGAGACTAACACTGAAATACAAAATTCTCAAGAAATATGTAAGCTAAAGGAAAACTTGTAAAATATCTTAGAAGGTTATTTTACATTATGTTAATATCAGCTCAAGCCTAAAACAAAATCTTGTTGATGTAAAAAAAAAAAAAAAAAACCTTTAAATTTATATTTATATTGTTACAGCCAAAGTTTTAGAGGTCTGCACGGGACGGGCCTATTTTCATTCATGGCACCCGGGCCTACTAACTACTCTTTCCGGGCCGGGCTCGGGCCTTACTTTTTTCTGAAGGATCGGGCCGGGCCTACTTCTTTTTTCCGTACCTTCTTTTTTTGGTACCGAGACGAGACAGGTTTCATTCTTTTTAGGTCTTCATAAGCCGATAATTTCAGTCTCGGTCTAGATCTAGACCATATGAAAATCATTGTCTCTGCATAGCCTGGTCCATGCAAAAATCAGTAAAATTTGGCCCGGCTCAAAATTTTTTGCAAAAAGTATATATATTTTTTAATCGACATTCTACAAATAAACATTAAAATTTATCCGTTTTAAAGCATAGTAGATTTCTAGGTAATAATATTAAAATACAATAAAACGTGTGAAAAAGAACCAGCCTATCACGGAATCCTATCTTATACGGAAAAATCAATTGGTCCTTGCAAAATTAATATACTAATACTTGAGAAAAGAATATAATACATTTATACGAGCTAAAAAGGGAACTTGTATATAACGCATTTTTTTTTCTTTCCGAGACGATTCGGTCTCAAAAGATTTTACAGTATAGCATTTTTCAGATTTTAAGTCTTCAATACATAATTTTTTGATTAACGATATTAATAATAGCTGAAACATTTACATACAAATAGAGATTCATTTAAAAAATGTATATCGCAACCTGTTGCGCATCTTTAAAAATGGAGATTATGTACATAAAAAAAAGAAGCTAAAATAAGTATTTTTGGTCAGAACTCCTCCTTTTAACAAAATCAAAGTAAAAATACATGTTTTACAGAAATTCTGTCGGGCTGGGTCAAACTCGGGCCGAGATTTTAACTGTTTGCCGGGCCAAGCTCGGGGCGAATTTTTAGCTTTTATATCGGGCCGAACTTTTAAAGTTATTAATTAAAATCTTTTAGTCTAATAATACAGTCAAGTTTAAATTATCAAGTAAAGTCGGTATTCTGATTTACACGAATTTTTTAAATTCCTAAATACGAGCTAACGACCCAAAACACGAATTGTTAATTACAACCCTGCACGGTTCGAGTTACTGTATATTGAAATTAATGAACAAAGAAGGAATTTTTAGTTTGATACTAAGTTAGCTTGAATAATTGTACAAAACTCTCTTTTTATTTACTCATTCATTTATAAAAAAAAAATACTTACCCTACGCTTTTTAATAAGAAGATCGAAGTGAGGAGATGAATTTCCACGTCCTGTGTCTTCTTGAAATCGTATTTCTTTTAGGTGTCTAAGTTTGCGATCAATCAAATAAACATTGAACAGGAGTGCGCATGAGTTATAGACAAAATGTATAAGTTTTTCGGTAACATCCGGTCGTTGTGATGACAGACTTTAACCGACATGTGGTTAAATTCTTAAATATTCTGGTCGCAGACTAAGGAATAATAATTTAATTTAGATTAAATTCTTAAAAAATCAGCTGCAAGCTTTTCCGTGGGTCAGGTTTTCTACAAACTAACCTAAGACCTTTAAAAAATAACCTGCACCCGACTCGACACGACTCGGGTCGTGTGCAGGAAAAATCGCGTTACCCGATCCGACGCAGGGCTCTACACCCAAGTCAAAAAAATTTCCCCGACGACGATTAAATTTGACACCGACGGGAGGGGGGGGGGGTATATCCCCCCCCCCCCCTCTGGTGCCGCCCTTGATTGCATTTGCAAAAAAAGCTCGATTGCATAGTTTCTGAACAACACCTACTAGTTTCATGGATTTCCGAACAAAAATAAATTAAAACTTATGTCATAAAGTTGTCTTTTTGGATTTTGGTGCCTTAAAACACCATAATTTTTTTTTTAATGCGCTAGGACTTTCGAAAGAACTCAGGTGTAAAAAAAGACGTGCTTCTACTATAAAAGCAGCAGCCAGATTGTCTTACTGTGGATTTCATAGTAGAAGCACGTCTTCTTCTGCGCCTGACGAAGATACACTAAGTTCTTTTGAAAGGCCTAGCGCATTTAAAAATTATTGATGGTGTTTTAAGACGATCTTTTAGTTCTAACCTAATTTAGTATACTATTGCACAATATATACAAATGTATAGATCATATACAACACCACTAAAAATTTCAATTGCCTACCCGGTTATGGACGTTAATTCCTTAAATCTTGTTTTCAAATGTGTTATGCATTTTCTAAATTTTAACTGGGATAGGGGAGAGTAGCCGAATTTGAACCACTTCCCTTATTTTCAGGTGTAACTCACTTAATTTTTGGAATATCTGTAAAAGATCATTACACAAGGTCAATCTATTCATCTACTAACTAAATAAATATTTAGATCAATTTCTTTTTGAAAATCTTACATTTTATTTTAATTTGAAAAATTTGTCAAAAGTGGTCCAAATTCAGCAACTGGTCGCCTAAGTTGGACCCCTAGTCTCCTAAATTGGACCAAATAATGCCAGGTTGTTTTAGTGACTAGGGAATATAATTAATTTTATTAAAAGCAAAGTTTGCGATTAATGAAACAATCAAACAAAATAACAGCAATGAAATATAATGAAATAAAATATCTGAAAATAAGAGTAATTGTTTTTAATCAAAATGTATTCAAAATATAAATCAAAGTTATCAGTAATTTAGAATAGAAATTATGGAACTAATTGTCAGTTACTTGAATATCATGTAAGGAGTGATGCAGATCTTATACATGAATTTTGTTTATTGTTTTTGTTTTCCAGTGCACACAACATGGAACCGTATATGGCAATCCGAATACTGAATCATTTCTGCTATTTTATTTTTCTTACAAATTAGGCAAAACCATCACTGTCTAGTCTTTTCTTTTTAGATTCTGAATTATCAGACTTTTTTTTGCAACAGAAATTTTCTTTACATTATGTTTGTAGTTCTTCTCTTCCATCATTTTCTTGCTAATTGCATTACGCCTATTTTTAAAAAAACTCGATGTTCCAATTGCTTTTGTGCTGTAAAAGCTTCTTTTTTGTACTTTCTTTTTTTTTTTTCATTTTAAGGTTTAGTTTATATGGCGATGATGTTACCACAACTGTTTGTTGGCTCTCTCTGTACTTTGATTTAACTGAATTTAGCAAGGGAAATAATATTTCTAATGATTTTTTTTGCTTTTGGGGAGGATTTGTAGCTGCAGCCTTGTTGCAGGTCAATTTCTTCACAGGTTACTGTCTGATTTTTGTTTCCTATACCTTTAACAGCTTTTGCTGTCACGGGTGTTTTTTTTCCAGACAGTTTGAGGTTTGAGATTTTATGCGTTTTAATGGCAAAAAAGTATAATTCCACCCTCCAGAACTGTAAAAAGTCTTCCATCACAAATATCCTCCAGGAGGAAAATGTTTGAATTCAACTCTGTAAATAAAATATGCCGTAGGAATAAAGAATTCGAACAAAATAAATACAATACATACAAGATAAAAGACATTGCAAACAAAATTTATTGCGTAGACATGTAAAAATATTTTTATGTTTATATAGGCCTAAACTGTATAAAAAAAAAATTAATCCAGATAAACAAAAACAAAAACAAAAAAAACTTGCATGGAGACAGTAATTCATTATAAAATATTAAAAAAATAGTGTACAAAGCGTACCGTCCTCGAAATTCATTACTTACTTTTCAAATTTATGATCGCATATCTGGTTCAATTTAAGCAACTTAAATTGGCCCAATTACGGCAACTGCGCCATTTTTTAAAACAGTTAATTTCAAGACTAAGGACAAAAACGAAATCAAACAAATCCGCATGAAAAATATGGGCAATAAACAGATTAATTCATATATGTATATGAAAACATAACAACTTACCTTAGTTTTAAAATATTCACTTACGTTTAGTAGGAAAAAAATGAGATCAAAACAGCTCACTTTAGGTTTTTTTAAATTGTCTGAAAACAGCACGTGGTAGGCGGCTGCTTCTTCTAATCATGCGTGACGTCATTCTGATGAGTAGGATTTCAGCGGTAGATGGAGTCTCTTTCTGTAATTAACTGCTGAATGGCAACGGTCCAATTAAAGCGGCGGTCCAAATATGGCTACTCTTCCCTATTTTCTTTCAACTTATTAAACGGTGAAGTTTTGTTAAAGTATTATGGAGATGTTGGACAGTGCTTCATAATCTATGCTTGATGCGTAATTTTTCTTTCTTGTTTTATTATAGTAAAGATAATTAACCTAAAGACAAAATATTTTTTTCTCACTAAAAATCTTATGACTATCTGGAAAATGAAGATCAGTACAAATTTTTCTTCACACCAAGTAGGATAATTATCATCTTACCCTATTGTAACCGTTCGTTGATGATACGGTGATAAATATCTCTATAATTCTAATCCACCACACGCAGGGCTTTATTTGAGCCGGAGCCCACCGGGGCTCAGCTCCGGCATTTCTCTGTTTTTAGTAAATACAGTCGGTCCTCGTTATCCCGACGCCCGGTTTTCACGTCACTCCGCTTATCACGTCAGTTTTTCAAAGTCCCGAGTTTCTGTATAGGATTGTAATGTAAATAAACTCCGGATTTTACGTCGTTGTATAATGTTCAACTCCGGCTATCCCGACAGGTTAGGAAAAGTGACCCTTTTTCATAATCCATCTTATAAGCACGGAAATTAAGCAGTAAGAAATGTCTTAGCCAAACTTTTCACAAAAGTGTCTAAAATACCCATTGAGATAAATGAGAAATTTTACTTCAAACATTTATCTGAATAAATAAACCCACACATTATGAATGACCCACTTAAGGTCCAGATAGACGTTTCAGCCTACTCGCGGTCTTTTTGTTCTGGTCAGGCGGCGCTTTCTTGGGGTTTCCTCAGACTAACCCAAGTATTGCATTGCATTGAAAATATCAGAAAGTATCTAACATCCATTTCTGAAACAACAAATATTGATTACAATTCATTGTATATATTGAAAAAATAATTATAGGAGCACATATAGGGATAAGCAAATCTCAATTCATCAATATTTCATGTTACAATAAAAAAACAAGTCATCATAAATGTGATTTATATTCTTTTCAATTTTGTTTTCGTGTTTATTTTGTTTAATAATAATATTTTATTGCGTAAAACTGCAAGAACAGTTATGAATTTAAAACTGTCTTAAATTAATTAAAAATACAGCTTTTTATAAACATATTTTTCTCCAACTCCGGTTACCGCGACACTCCGCTTATGATGACACTTTTTTCTGATCGTTAGAGTGTCGGGATAACGAGGTTCGACTGTATTTAAATATTGGTCGGAATTCCCCAGAGCTCATAAATATACAGGGCTCTTCTGGAGTTCAGTGCAATAGCGATTCCGAAAAACCGAAACCTAAATTACCCTTTCCTTTCCCTCCCACCTCAAAGTTTCGGCATTATTTTCTATCAAAATGTGCCGTAGCGTGCCGCACACGTAGGAGATGGAGATGAAACGGCGCGTAAGATTTTCTGGAAATTTTTCTTATAAACGTTTTTGTTAGTTGTTCATTCATTTTATATATGTATGCATAGCTGCGAATAATTCCTTTTATGCGTTAACACTATTTACGAATCATAACCCTTAGCTTTTATAATTTCAGAATCCTGCGATGAATTAACATTAAAATTAGGTAAAGATTTCTATTTGGATTGAGTGATAAACTAAAAGGTGGAATAGTTGACAGTTAAATAGATGTAGGTAGATATATTTAAATTTTTTATTTTGCTTAAAAAAAAAAAGACGCTTTAAAATTTTGAAAATAATGTATGAAATATAAATATAGGATTGAAATGATGGCGGGAGGAGGTACGCTACGGTTTTAGTATTGCAGAAATATTAGATCTCCGATACTTTACACTCCTTAGTTGATATGCTGCCACCAACGGTATAGACGTGTGATACCGGACATGATGTTAGAAGACAGGGAATTAATAAGTAGGATGCTCCAAATAATATTAAATTGAAAATTTATTTACAAAATATTTACATTAAAACACACTATTTTCATTTACAGGCACAGATATAGTAGATCCTGCCCTACATTAAATTACAAGAGATATTATCTACGCACTAGGTTATATCACTAAAAATACACTCTTCTCATCTCTATTGACAGTACTTAGACCGAGATAATAACGCAGGTTTCTCGGACATACACGCACCTACGTACACGTAACTAGAAAATTACTACGTGCTAACAGCCCGAGTAATTAATTTTCGACCACCACGTTTCACCTTCAACTTAAGACTGATCTCTCTTCTACTTTCTTACTCCGATTCTGCCAGGGTCCGAGATTTTCATCTGTAAATTTTAAGATAATACACTTGTCACTTTCGACCAGCTCGTTTACTGACACATCATCACAGGAGATTATCTTTTGTTCATCATCCTTGCTTCTCATTATCTGGCTTTCTATTATATTATCCAAATTCCTATCAATACAAGTCTCTCTTATAGTATTTCCTTTTATACAATACTGCCTTTCATGCAATACAAATATTAATACAGTGGTACACTTTTAATGCCATAGATAAGAAAAATGTGTCCATAACTCAAGTACATAGGCAATGATATGCAGATAAATACAAAAAGTAAAGGGCTCAGAAAAGGTAAAATCGCAGAATCAGGACAATAACAAATAATAATGAAAAAAGCCGGTGTCACACGATTGAATCTCACCAGCTTTTTTCATCGTTAACCACTTAAATGTTTTGTCCAAACTCAGTTCGGGCAAGGAGGATTTTATTACTTCGCTACTAAAAGCTTTTAGATACCATTAATTTTTAACCTGTAATCTTCGGTTTATTAATTGGCAGATTTTTTCGATTATTTAAGGTAAATATTAGTACGTTTTTAGTACGTAAAAAGTGGCGTTTTCCTCTATAAGTTTACTGTGTCGAAAAAAAAGAGACAGTTAAGGTATTAAAGAAAATAAAATTAATTAACAGTAATTTTCATTAGGCACACCTCTCATTAACGTCAGAGACCTGACACCTATATCATCATCCTCTACTAAAAAATATACTTAAGGCTGTTCTTAACTGCTCCGCTGAACAAGCGCAAAACGTTCTGACACATTTACAAATTCATTTTTTAACGGAAAGATATAAAAACGGAAAGCCTGGCCATGGAAGCGATTTGGAATTGAACTGTTTTTTCCATTTTTTGATCAATCAATTACCCACTGAGTTATAAGCGATATCGATCACGTGACAAACCCGTTTATCGCCCGCTCTTGAGTGCTCTTTCTTCCTTCGCGCGGAAATTCGATTCAAAAGGTCCAGTTTGACATTATTTTTTGAATGATGTATTGAGTTTGCAAAAAAATGGAAAAAACAGCTCGATGATATAGTTTCTGAACAACAACACCAGCTAGTTTCATGCATTTTCGAAGAAAAATAAATTAAAACTTATGTCAGGAAGCTGCCCTTTTGGATTTGAGAACAGCCTTAAGCTGGAGTGAAAAAAAAAAGAAAGTACAGAACTAAATGATAAGTGTATTATTTTAAGAAGCGTTTAAACAGTTCTCAAGCAGGTTAATAAATGTATGGGATGATCACTAAATCCCAGGAAATTTAATTAGCTAATTACTCATCTTTTAATTAAAAAAACCCGTTGTAACCATTAGAAACAAGACGTAAAATGCAAACGTAGTACGTTTTCGAAAATTATTTTCCTATATTTTAAGTATTTTTAAGCGTCTATTGCTAAGACGTATGCCTCTGACGTTGAAAACCGTTTTCTATATTATATTAGGCAATGAGTAATCGCCTAATTAAGTAGCTAATCGCCTTAACATCGTTAGGTTAACCAGGAATTTCACTATAGGAGAAGAGAAAACCTATATACCGAACGTATTCTCTCAATTTAAACCTAATAATAAATTTATGCTCCATTTACTTTAATTTTGAATTATTAGCAGTGCTAAGAACGAATTTGATGCACCGATATGTAAATTCATTAATTTCATCAATTCTCGATGGAAAATTATTGCGTCCCCCCCCTTTTCCCCTTAACTTTTTTTCATTAAATAACTACCTACAAATATAAGAGATATCGTTTCGTAATATGCCAGAAACACGAGTAACTCATCTGTCCCATAATTGAGAAAACTAAACAAATGCTTTTATTTTACATACGTAGTAGCTAAAAATTATTTGAGATGTTTTTCAGCTTAGACAATTTTATCTTTTATCTTACTATCTCTGAAATTATGTGTTTCAGTCTTATAAATAAACAACTGCTTATTTTCAGAGCTGCTCAATCAACCGATTATGAGTCTTCTCAACTGTTCATCAAATTATTTTCTTGAAATAATTTAACGATGATGTATAAGAGCACACTTCTTTCTGCGATATAAACTCAATTTTCGATAATTGGCAAATATATATATATATATTTAATCAGATACTAGATGAACTATTTCAGCTGCTGGGAAATATCTTCTTCAATGTTTTATCGATACAAAACCTCGATATTGCTGTCATTAAATTATTTGATTCTAGTTTGTTTATCTCGTTGAGCAGATTCATAATAAGTCACGACGTTCGATTTTCCTTTTTCATTGTAATGTATATTAATGGTTAATCATTATCTTTCATTATTTAGTAGCATGATGTGCCTGTAATATGATTTTGAAATCGACTTTGTTTCTCTGTCATGTTCAAATCTTCGAACACCCACTTTCATACGACCAATTAACTTTATTTTTTGTAGACGTATTGAATTCACAATTTACTGTAATTCTGTATCGATATTTGTTCAAAAGCTGTTCTTGATTTTGGTTTATTTGTCCTGTTGTAGCAGTATTGACTGTTTCAATTGAAAATATCTTTCATTTAAACAATTTATGTATTTTATGTATTTCATTATTAAGAAAAAATGGATCTTTTTAACATTTTCCAATATAGTTTTGCGAGTTCTGAGAGATGATATGTGTTTATGACTTCGGTTTGTCTGTCCGTCTGTTTGAGAGTTGAAAAGTATTTATGACTTCGGCGTGTCTGTCTGAGCTCTTACTCTCGCAAATATACTCGGATCGCCCTGAATTTTTTGTATGTTACTGACGTTACTTAGCCAGATCGCTAATGAAGTAGTTTTTTTTAAAAAATCTGTTGCCTAGATTTTAGTATGCATTTTAAAAATGTACATAATTTTATATTTGTAACGTTGTACACAGAAGTTTCGAAAATGCTTGTTAAAAGAAAGCAAATGAGATGAAAAGAGTTATTCAGCGTAATTCTATGTGGAAAAGTCGCATAACATTAACCTAGATATCTTCCGAGTTTTTGCAGAATAACGATATAACAACAACTCAGATGAATAAAGGTATCAAGTTTGATAGAGGAGTATAGCAGACTATCTATGTGTGTGTGTTACATACATGTTACAAACCTTTTCCTGATATTATATTAAATAAATCAGGGCGCTGCCAGACATGCAAGTCTTTGAAGGGGCTTTGAAGTTTTCAGCCGCTAACTCTATGGATTCAGCTCCAATTTTTTATTGTCTCAAAGATAGGAGCTCAAACCAAAACCGCTCAAATACATATGTTGGTTATTATTTACCGTAGACACTCTTATTCATTGGTAGTATAGTATATAGTTCATTTAATCGGGCGGTCAAAAGAATTCCGTTACATTACGGTGAATGGAAAAAAAATCGTTTAAAGCTTATTTTAATGATGTTAGACCATATCAAAGATAAAAAAAATTGATATTCATTTATGATGTGCAGTAAAACATACCTTCTGTAGAATATGGTGTACAAAGCAATTATTATTCATTTACAAGACCATACAAAATAATTTCGTAACATAATGGTCTAGTGGGAAAAACTGTTTGGAGCGTATTTTAGTTTTGTTACACTATTTAAAATATAATAAAATTAATATGCATTATTCAGGCTTAATTGAAGATACTTGTTGTATAATATGATGTGCATAGTGTTTATCATTCATTTACAGGGATGCACAAAAGATTCAAATACAGTCTATATCTGAAATACTGTCTATTAGTGATAATTGCAGGAAGTGAAACTTCAGACTTGTAGAAATATTAGCGAACGGTTGTTTTCGCCAGTCTGAAGTACCCTCTTAACAAAATATGAATTAACCATTAAAATTTTAATGTTAGCTCTCGGGGTAAAAATACAGATGCTCAAAGGTAAGATTTCCGCCCCCCCCCCAAAAAAACATGTATTTTTAAATTAATATTTAAACAATATAGGAAATTTAACCTATAAATTTGTTAACTGAAATCGATTTCGGAAAGCTTGAAATATGTAAATCATGGAAGACGATAGTATTCCAGTGACGCAGCCTTAAGCCTAAAATCCTATCGTATCGTATCGTAGAATTCGTAGATGGCGGAACTCATATATACAACTAACTCGACTTCAAAGAAAACCCGAAAAGTCGCCTTTCAATAACTCAGCAAATATAGCTTTTATTATTCTGATTTTTTTAGAACAGTCTTATATCTGCAGTCTAATTCTATTCTCAAATTTTAACATTTCTACGTGCAGTATATTTTGAGATTTAAATAGTCATTTTTAAAGCGAAAGCGATGGAAGAAGTTCCTAAAGTCAAAATCAGGAAAACGGTTCGGGCGATTTTCTTTAAATTGATATATAGTATGAATCTGTTTTATGTGAAGGGAATAAGATAACAGCTGTTTCCGGAAAAACTCTAGTTTTCTTTTTATTTCACATTTTTTCCCCTCCGAAAATGACATGCACTGCAAATAGAAGCGTCTTAAATTTAGACACATATGTGACTGAAAACGAATTTTAGACACTTAAGTGTCTTAATCTGAAAATTCAGACATTATAGATGTCTTAATTTAAGATACATAAGGTAGATACGTAATTTAAGATACGTAAGGTAGTGTCTTACTATGACCATGGTGTAAACGAACTGAGAATAATGCCTAAAATATCCGCAAACGTCTTATTTTAAGACACTTCATTGCTTTAAACGTGTCTTAATTTAAGACGTTTTGATTCTTCCGACGCAATAACCACCAGGGGGCACTAGCACTCCCAGTTGCGCATGCGTTTTAGATGTCTTCGTTCGAAGTGGTATACGTTGTAATTCAAACAAAGTTTGTTTTTATGTACGCGTGTATTTTAATTCGTTTTTTGCGAAATGTGAAATACTGTGATTTTAATTCGTATAAACTTGGATTATTTATTTATTCAATACATACATCTGACGTGTGTGCTCGACATCAAATGTCTCTTAGAAGCTGTCGTCGATACAAGGGCGGGATAGACACAGAACAGAAGTAGACGACGGTTGAAGATTACACCCGGAAATTCTACAAAGCGTGTGCAATGGGCTTAGTGTTAACTCGTATCAATTTATATCAATAATATTGTGTTATTCATCTTCGTCCTGTCGAAGATGGCAAAAAAAAAAAATAAAAAAAAAAAAAAGAAAAAAAAAGAAACTTTTGTCTGGCGTGTCCTGTTTTTAGGATGAAACATCTCATTCTTTAAATATGGCTAGTCGGATGTATTATGGGATTACCTTTTAAACTGATGAAAGTCTTTCTCCCTCACTGTGGTTGTGGTAGTTTTTAAAATTTCAAATCGAGGAATATTTCTTACCTCTTGCAAACAGCGATTGAAGTAAGTGTTATAATTTCTTTATAGTACTAAAATTATTGTCTTTTATGATTTTATTTATTGTACTAAACAAAATCTTACATGAAATTTAATTAGTTTTGAATCTTTTTGCAAAAAAAAAAAAAACACTAATTCTAGAAGTATATATTTTTAAATTTATGACGTTGTCTTTTATTACAAATTATGTATTATTTATTCTCATCTTTTTTCTCAAATTTAAAGTAATAACATCACGAAAAAACAGATATATTTAAAAGTTAAGTTCATTCTCTTGTTTTGTTTTGTTTTCAATATGGCAGTTCTTAGTTTCAATTTCAATGGCTAATGCTTATCTCATACTCGACCACAAGGAAATAGAAAAAAAAAACTTTGAAAGATCTCCTAAAGTTTTCTTACTTCCTAGCTAGGGATTACAATCCCGGATTGAGATCCCGGGATCCCGCTTTAATTTTAACCCCGAAAATCCCGGAATTTTTACTGGAAAATTCCGGGATTTTCGGGATTGCCTTTTTTTTTTCCATTGAACAATATTCAGCTGAAATTAAAAAATATATTTATAAACTTTCGCTTTTGGAAAAAAAATCAATTGATTTTCATGAAATTTATATATAATTGAAAATGAATGTTTATCTCAAGTATTTCTTAGATATATTTCTAAAGCTATTAAATCTTTTAATGTGTGAAAACTTTTGATTTGGAAACATAGAAGTAAGCCAGTCAGGAAAAAGGAAATCATTTGTTTATTTAGATTTCGCTGCATGCGTGGATTCGAAGGTCATTTTCCAATTAGACTTTACTGATAAGCATCGCAAGTTTGTATCATAGTGATATCATGTGCTAACTTTTTTGCTTTTTTTTTGGCTTTATTTTGCTTTAAAGATGTCTTGTTTAGTACCTCATAGGAATGATAACAATAAGTCCATGTGGCAATATAAATTTTTAAAAAATCTAGTTTTTAAATGATAAGGATTTTTATTTTTTTTCGGGGTGGGGGGGGGGGGGGATTTTGTATGAAATTTTCGTAAAGTTGATACCTTAAATCTTGCACTGATTATAATGAAAGTTTTGAACTTTTAGAGTAGGACAAGATTAAAAAACACAAAATATAAATAAACAAAATACCGAAGTAATTTTTTTCTCAATATTAACCCTTTGCACTCGAGGACTCCGGAGCGGAGCCATTTAAAATTTGTCTTCAAACTCGAGGTCTCCGCTACGGAGACAATGCAAATAATTTTGTGATACCATGTAATCTTGGCTTTTCTAGACAGGTATCACAAAATTATTTGCATTGTCTCCGTAGCGGAGCCCTCGAGTTGGAAGACAAATTTTAAATGGCTCCGCTCCGGAGCCCTCGAGTGCAAAGGGTAAAGTAGAATATTTATTTATTTATTCATAGTTAAATAGCTGTTGTGATTATCATCTGATATATATGTAAAATTGCCTATGTGGCAATATAAATTTAAAAAAAATCTATTTTTAAATTATATGAAGTACAGTAGGACAAGATTATAAGAAATATATATATTTATCCATGTACTTTAAAAGCCCTCAATAGCCCTTGCCGCTGAATTTGTCCGATTATCGGAGATGTCTGCTTTTGTGAGGTAAAAATATACAAATATGTATGCCATGCGGATTAAAAAAGTATTCGCTAAATAGATGTTTCAGAATAGCTATTCGGGAATGTCCATTAACCTCCACAACGGATACTCCCGAATACCGGACATCTCAATTAAGATAACAATAATGCAGGGTTGCATTTTTTGCAAAAGAACTTCTTGATTAAAGAATGGGCATACTGGGCCGTGCCCCGCCCCCCCCTACGATTTTAGTGCCCACAAATTTGATGTGCAATATTTGTAAAGTTTATATTTTAAATCTGTTTCGAAATTCCACTGATTATAATCAATATTTTGAACTTTTAAAGTAAAATAAGATTAAAAATAAAAGAAATTAAAAAAATCTAATATTTAGATAAATATTTTTTGTTTTAATCTTGTTCTACTCCTGAAGTTCAAAATATTGATTATAATCAGTAAAATGTCGTAAAAGATTTAAATTATCAGCTTAACAAAAATTGCGTACCAAAATTGGGAGCACCAGAAGAATCAGGTTGTAGGGGGGAGGGGGGGGGAAGGACCCCAGCCAAATATTTTTCCAGGATTCAACGTGGTCAAACATGGCTACGTATGATGCTTACAAAAAAAACGGATGCTATTAAGATGTTTGAAGTGTCTGAAATTCAGACACGAAAAGTGTCTGAAAACTGAACACTCCGTTTCAGACACTTAAGTGTTTGAATTTCAGACATTTTAATTTACAGTGTGGGCAATCTTATTAAAATTAATATATAATATGAATCTATTCTAGATGAACCGAATAAGACCATGTTTGTTTCCTGGAAGACTCCTGTTCGTTATATAATAAGCATGAAAATTCGGACTATATTTTTCCGCCATTTATGGGAATTTCACCGAAATTGCACCTCTGTATTCGTGCGCATAATTTCTTCTGTTCAACTTTTAGTGGAATGTTTCTGTACCTTCTGTAGCTCAGTCGGTTAAGTGCTGGTCTTGCAATATATGCGTTGTGAGGTCTGTCCTCTTTGAAGCAGTAAGCATTTTTTTTTGTTTTTATCCTTTTTAAGTCAGTTAATAAAGTAAATTTGATTTTATGTTTCTATAAGAATGTATCTGTTTATTTTGATTTTTTTTCTCTAAGGTTTTCAGATATTAATATTTCGTGACAATTTTTCAAAAAATAAAAATACTGTAAGATCTGTCTAAGGCGGACTCTGTGTAAGCCGGAAATCTGCCTACTACGGAAAGACTTTCAAGTCCCGGCAAATCCATTGAAAATAACATTAATACGTAAGCCGGTATCTGAATAACGCGGAAACGGAAAGGTTTTTAAGGTCCGCCGAAAGCCAATTTTTACATAAGACGGAAAAAAGAATATTTTAAAACCGAAAATTGTATTTGTTCAGTCTACAACAGTTTCTTTTTATTTACAATTTTTAACACAAATGAATTTCTCTTTTTCTACGGCACATAAATTTAAATTATGCGTTTTTATTTTTTCCATTGCCCTTATAATAAATAAAGAAAAAAACAGGCCGTTATACTACCATACTACCATTACGTTTTTAATAATAATAATAATAACAATAAAAATACATGCCGTTATTCTAACTGTAAATGGAAGACTACGAGATTTAAAAAAAAAAATGTCATACATCCAAAATTTAAAAAAGTAAATTTTTAAAAAACATATATATTTTTAAATTTTTAGGATAATTGAAAAAAAAAAATGTATAGTTTATTTATCTGTATCGTATTTCAATCCGTTTCGCTGAGGAAAATACGAATTTTTATGTGTAAAAAACTGTAAATAAAAGGAAAATCTCGATTGAACAAATAAAAATGCGTACATTTTTCTCTTTTACTTTTCATTAAATTCATAAAATGGTAACTTCATACTTTAAACTCTCTGTATGCGTAAAAAAAAAAAAATAAATAAATGCTCCAGCACATTTTTTTTTTTTTTTTTTTTGTTACAAACTTAACAAGTATTACTAATTAATATTTCACTTTAAAAAAACGGTATTGAAGATTACAAACGTAATCTAATAAAATCAATCCCGTTTACATTTCTGAATTATTGAAATTAGTGTTTGGTGGTGCTGCCATCTGTCTTTCAAATGTAAAATTATTATTCCATATAACGCCTCTCAACTACATCTGCAATTTTAAATACTGGTAAATAGGCCCCAAAAAATTTAATTTGGGTCTCGAAAATTCAGATTAGTACCAAGCTTCAATATCTTTTATGAACAGCAATTATATTTAAGAGATTTAGTCATTTATCGTTGCTTTATCATGATATCAACGAGGTTACATTTTGGCGAGGTGTTGGCGATTTAATGTTACTTCACTTTGGCAACTTTTTTCTTAGAGTTTAACTTCATTTGATGCTGTGGAAGATTGATGTTTTCCTGTGCTATTTTATTTCTGTATGGAATGTATGTATATTCGAACTGTTGCTCAATGAAAATGAATACTCAATTATTAAGCAAAAAATTGTAGGTTAGAATTTGATTTAGATAGACTTATTTAGTTTTATTAGTGAGCAATTACTGTATTTTAAATAAAAAGGTTTAAAGAGTAATATTTCTTGATATTCTTCTTAAAAAAGTAAACTTTTCACGTAGTAAAATTTAACAAAGCTTTATATCTATGAAACAAACCATAAAAAAAATTCCCATTTTGTATATAGGTATGCTTTTTTAAGAGAGAAGGGGGGGGGGGAGAATTAAAGGTGAATGGAAATCACGATTATGAGTTCATACCATTGGTCTTTAAATTTTTTTTTATTTTTATCTTTTTATTATTAACCCCAAAAAAGCAGTGATATCAACACAAAAAAAACCCTTAACGGGTTAAAAGTTTGTATCGCAGCCCTTTATCTTATTGCTATAAGAATTTTAAATATGGAACTTAAAAATAATGATATCAAATTTTAAGTGACGCTATGCTATTAACGAATGTATATATACATACATTTATATTACTTATTTCATCATTTTATTTTTGTTTTACTTATAATTGCATGTGTAATAATTATGTTAAATTTAAAAGGATGTATAGAAATTTATTCATTGATGCTTTATCAATCACATCTTTCATAAATTCAAAATATGATTTTAAAAGATATGATATCAAAATTTAAGTGACGCCTTGATGTAGCTTTAAACAATTTGTTTTAAAATTTAATTTCAATTGTTTTCGGTTTGGCTAAATATATTTACACATGTAACCAAAACTTTTAATTTACCAATACACTGTTAAAAATATCACTCTCACTGAACCTACACAATGCACTGTAATGTATTTATATGAAAAATTTGATTTATCTTTTGTACCACGCTATCCAAAATCAAAAGTAAAATTTATGTAAATGATTTTTGTGCGTCATATTATCCATTTGCATACATTTCGTTTAGGTTGGATACAATGACGCACAAAAATCATTTACATAAATTTTACTTTTGATTATGGGTAGCGTGGCACAAAAGATAAATCAAATTTTTCATTAAATTTTGATATCATATCTTTTAAAACTCATATTTTGAATTTATGAAAGATGTGATTGATAAAGCACCAATGAATAAATTTTTATACATCCTTTTAAATTTAACATAATTATTACACATGCAATTAAAAGTAAAACAAAAATAAAATGATGAAATAAATAATATAAAAGTATGTATATATACATTAATTAATAGCATAGCGTCACTTAAAATCTGATATCATTATTTTTAAGTTCCATATTTAAAATTCTTATAGCAATAAGATAAAGTGCTGCGTCACAAACTTTTAACCCGTTAAGGGTTTTTTGTGTTGATCTAAAATTACAGCGCATTTCATCAAGTAGTTTTTAAGATATGTTTAAAAAAAATAAGGCCGTGTGAGACAACAAGATTAACCCGTTCGAAACTAGCATATCTTACACGAATTTTATTCGGTTGGCACCATATTTTTTTACGACCACTTTCACCTGCACTTTGACAATATTTTCCAGAGAAATATGCTAAAACTAGTTGGATGTGCCAATCCCAAAATTTTCTTCTAAAATACATACACAAAAAATTTGGTTCAATTCTATGCATAACTTATCACACTTTTCGATGGTACAATATTCAAAATCGCACAAAAATTTCACAAAAATCGCTATTACAGCGCCCTCTACTGGCGGATTTTTTCCAAATTAATATAGGACTTACTTGCCATACCCAAAACCTTAAAAATAAATTCGTTCAATTCTACGTATAACTTCATTCACTTTTCGATGGTACAATATTCAAAATCTCACAAAAATCGTTATTACAGCGCTCCCTTTTGGCGTAATTTTTCCAAATTAAGGGAGGACCTGCTTGCCATAACCAAAAACTTAAAAAAAAAAAAAAAACTTTGGTTCAATTCTATGCATAATTTCATACACTTTTTGATGGTACAATGGCGACAAACACACGGACTGTCAGACATATTCTATAAACATGTTTTTGGGGATTTCTGACCCCTAAAACGTGTAAATTCGCCGAAAACCGGAAGTCGAAAAAAATTTCTATTACAATACTTTTTTCTATTGGAGGTAGAAGAAAGTAAAAATTATTTTAAATGTATAGTGGTACGAAAATAATATAAAAATATTCGTCAGTGACAGCTCTGCTAATATAGCGTCCGATAAGAGTTAAGAACAAAGTTTGACGTCACATTTGGAGTCTTCAATAAATTTTGTTTTTTCGACATGAGACAGGAAATCATTTGATGCAGTAATTTGGATGTATACAGATGTAACTTTTGAAACTCCTAATATTAAATGCCTTTTTAATATTGTCCCAAACCAAACTGCAATGCGGGTAACTTTTAAATATAATTTAAAAACTAAGGTACCTGGCGCCTTTGTGGCCACCCTAAGGTTTGATTGCTTTTTTCACCATGTTAATATTATTTTTTCCGGAAACTATTTATGCTGTTGTTTAGAGGGATTAATTTGGTAAATAAAAGAAAAGACTCCATACTTGTAATTATACTATTAAAAATTATACACGCTTAAATGTAAAATGTGTCATATGGGCCATATTGGGAACACCCCGTTCTCAATATGGCCCATTTTGTAAATTTTTAGAAAATTGTAAAATAAAATTAAAAAAATGCAAATTATTATATGTTATAATATATATATATATAACCAGGGCTCGAAATGTCCCGGAGCAAACCGGAACCATGTTCCGGTTCGTGAAATTGTGACAAATATTGTTCCGGTTCGTGAAAGTATGGAAAATATTGTTCCGGTTCGTGGAATTCTTAACAAATATTATAACAGTTTCATACATATAGCTTACTATACTCTCTGAAACGTTTTTTTTTTTTTTTTCTAATTATTTAGAATCTTGAATGCATTTTTTTTAATTGATTTTTCTACGGTTAAATATAAATTTTCAATAGTAAAGTCCCGATTATCCGAGTTAATATGGACCAAGCTCACCTCGGATAAGCAAAAAAAAAAAAAAAAAAAATCGTATAAACCGGATTTACACAAATCGTCACCAACTAAGGGGATGGATGAGATATAAAATTTCATTTAATTCATTCATTTTTATGGTACTAGTAACATTTATTTGATGTACATTTCCGTAATTTTTAAGAAAAACGGGGAATGAAATTGTTTATTTGAAAAAGCCCTTAATAGTTTTTTTGTTGAGTGTCAATTTTGCTGCAGAATTACGCTACTGCGTAGCTACCAATTTCTACGATTTTTTTCTTACCTCGAAAACTTACCGGTAAATTTTGCCTTATTCAATCGCCGAAATCTAAATATTGTCAACGATTAAATACGACAAAAATTTGTATTCAGTTGTAGAGGTAACAAGACCGTACACATTAGCAGCTATATGATTCGATTAGTGTCATGAAAATTGCAGGTAGAGCCTCTTCTTTCTGCTCAAAATATTAAATAGTTTTTTCAATCGAACTTATACCTTTGGAATGGATTGTTTTCTTTTGATGGACTGATGGCTTCCATTATTATGGAAGCCATCAGTCCATCAGAAGAAAATAACTCGGCTAAGTGGGACTTGGATAATCGGGACTTTACTGTACTTTAAAAAACAAAACAAAATTAGTCGACAATAATTGTGAAATAGTGTTCCGGTTCGTGGATTTTTCCATTTCGAGCCCTGTATATAACCATTAATTAAACATTACCGACCATCATCAAAAACTGCAATATTGTGAATGATTGACTACATGACATAAACCAACAATATAGAACTGTATGTGTAAAATAAAGTACCGTATAGATTATTACAAGAATTAATATGGAAGAAAAAAAGAAGAATATGGATTCCGAAAAAATTGAAAAACTTATATATTGAATTACGTTTTCAAGAGTACAGAATTCAAATATATATATATATAATATACGCATCATATATATAATAATTGCAATTTTTTTGAAAGCCAGAAAAATCACAAAAAAAAGAAAAAAGAAAAATCACAAAAAAATTAAAATTAAAACAAAACAAAACAAAAAAATATATATATTTATTTTTACTAAGAATTGTATTAATTGAAAAACAGAAGTGAAACAAAATTATGTTCATAAAAATATATATACGCCTGACGTCATCACAAACATATGGTCCACCCTGGCCATAATGGGAACCTCCGCCATGTTTTTATTTTGCCCCCCCCCCCCCCCCAAAACGGATATACTAATAAGTAATGATAAAACTATTGATAGTATCTTAAAGTAGATTAACTGTGTTATTATATTCATTTTCATTTGTATTAAATGCTAACAAATATTAATAATACCAAGGTTACTATATCTAAAGGTTGCGCCATTTCACCCCGTAGCCAATAGGGAGCGACTCGCTGCTTGACGTCACTGCGCGTGCTAAGATGAGTTTCCCAATTGACTTTGCATTAGAAAGGCGCTATTTTTAATTAAAAAATATCAGTAGAAATTTTTGCATGAAAAGAAGTTTAACGATTAAAATATATTCTTTATACATAGGACAAACATCACATCTAAATTTTAAGCTATTATCTCTTTTTAGCTCTTCGAAATTTAATTGTTAAATTTGCTGTCTCTTTCATTAAGTTTCGTTTACGATTCAATATGAAAAGGTTCATTTACATAAAAAAAAAGTGTAAAATAATATTTTTTATAAATAAAATCTTAAAGACCTACAAAAGCAAGAAATTTCATCGTTCACGACTGCAGATAATATTTTGTTAACAATTTTTAATATAGTATATTTATAATATTCGATTGGTATTCAATTTGAAATCTAAGATAATTCTAATATTATTATAATTTCGATATGTCTTTGATAAAAACCCATAAAAAAGGTTTAAAAAATAATAAGTTACGTTTCAACTTCATAGCAAGATTACACAAGGTTGAGTTTTGAATAATTAGATTTAAAAGACAAATAAAATAGAAACTTTAATAAGTAAACATATGAATATTTAATATTTTTAAACGAAAATATTTATACGGTATAATTATATGGTTTGGTGGAAATAATTTTTGAAATTCAGATTAATATAATTTATAAATACATTAAAAAGTTTATTTAAAATAATAATTTAATGCTATATAATAATAATAGTAAATATAAATCTACATACATAATTAAAAGAAATTAAGTCAAATTATTGCGTTAAAGTGAATTTAACGTTTAACCCATTAGCCGCCAAAACTATAAGGTTGACATTTTCAACTTTTTACCTGAACGGCGTTTGCCACCACAAACTCTGAAAGATAATTTTCGCTTTATATGGTCTTAAAATTTTATGTCTTTAAGTAAGGCCAATTTTTTAATTGAAAAATAGCGGTGGGTATGTAAATAGCTTAAATAAGTGTATTTATTTTGACTGTTGCGTGAACGCAACACCAGCGGGTAATGGGTTAAACTAAATTTTTACATCCAAATAAAGTGCCATATTTAAAATTTAAAATTACATCAATTCAGCTTTTTAAAACTTAATTTTAAATGTACTATTGGTTTCTTCAGATGCAGCTAATGTGATTAAATATTAAATTGATTTATTTTTTTATATAATAAAAATGAGGACAGCAGTATTTATAAAGGAAATTTAGAATACAAATAACAGAAATTTTAATTTTTAAGTTGCCAAATATTTAAAACTGAAACATTTATGTGATATAGAAAAGTTAAAATTTGAAATTCAAAGCACTATACGTTTATAAATACCTTCCAAAAGAGTTATATAAAATTATATTTTAATGTTGTATGGGGATAAAATTATATAAAATTATTTTAATAAATAATATATTTTAGGTTTTTACCCTCAGAATATGCTTTCATTTCCAGCATTTGATGTCATCACAGGGTGCATTTTGAAGATGCATTTTAATGTGTGCTCCTTTATTTGCTATTTCTCGTACTGTTTTATCATGCAATCAAATTTGACTTACTCCACATTTTTGATTTTCTGGCAGAGTATCTCTTTTTTATTTCTGATGAATATATTTGATTAAAATGCCTCAATCGAATAAAAGTCCTGGTTTTCACAAATGTTTTTATTATGGATATAGTAACCTTGTTTTAGAGAAGCAATTAAAGCTTCGTGTGAGGGCAAACTGCCCTGGGTGTCAAAGAAAATAACAATAAATGTTTACTTCACGCTTCCGTCCCTTTTAAACATCGACTGAAGATAAGAAGCAATAAAAACTGATCTTAGAAAAGAAAAAATATACGGCTATTTGAAGAAAAAAAATCCCTTCTAAATCGTTTTATCCCTAGAAAAAAATACTTCCGTTAAAGAAAAATGTTTTATTTTGAAGAAACATGCTCTCCTCTGACCAAAGATACAATTTTTTTTAGCATAAATTCTATTTTAAATAAGAAAATAGGTTATTTTCTGTTGCAAGACTCCTCCTTAGCACGCGCAGTGACGTCATGCGCACCGAAACCTTGATACCAGAAGTAAAGGGAAATGGCACCCCCCTAATAATACGAAATATTCCTTATCTTTAAAAAATAATAACACGACTCTTTTGTCTTTTTGGCCAAAAGTGTCACTCCCCCTGCCGTAGCGACGCCCATGTGATACAAATTTTCCTTCATTGTTGTTTTCCCACTTTCTATCGGCCTGGGAGTCGAACGTATACTGCCATCTATTGAATTAAAAAGAAAGTAAATGAAATATACAACGTAGGCCATATTTGGAACCGGACCTGTTGGAAAACGTCACAGTGTAAGTAATTTTATGTCAAACATCACTTCGCTTGTGAAATGACAATCTCCTCGTGATACATGCAACGCGTTTCTTTTAGTTGTGAAATATGTTCCAAGATGGCGACACTTCCCTGAGTCATCGTAGCGTAAGGTCACAAACTAAAGAAGGATTGTGTAAAAGACTTGTGTTTCGAAAAGGCGTCAACAGATCGCAGCACCACAGAAATTTTCTGATAAACTGATTTTAAATAGAACCTTTTTGCTTATTAAGCAGACTGTATTGTTTCAAGTTTTTTTTTTACTCTGTTTTAACTCTCGTGGGCCCCTATTATTTCTCCACTTCTAGGCCCGATTTCGTGAGGCCAAGACGCACGGTTTTTTAGTGCGTTAACTCTTTGTTCAATGGAAGACTTGCATCTCCTACTGGATTTTAATGTTATTACTTCTATAGTACCCACATTTAACCCTTTAATTTTATTCTTTTTTTAGTGTGTGTGTGTGTTCGTCAATGTAACCTAGAATTCGTCGTGCATTAAATAGTTTTTTCTCTACAAGTGCATCTCCATCATTCTAAGAAGATATTTTTCACATCCACTCAATAAATAAAATATATAGGTCGTTTTCACATGAAGTAAACCAGCGTATGTCTGCTTTACCAGAAAGGTAAGAAAATAAATTTCTATCTTTCATTATTAATGAAAAAACTTTTGGTATAACAATTTTATATTTATACTGGGTCCTTAGCTTCACGCTAATCGCGAACTCACCCCTTCTAGATATTTTAATAGATTATGAGAGATGAGTTGAAGGGGAAAGTAAATAAATAAAAAAAAAAACAAAACCCAGTAATAAAAATTTGTTTATCTGATTGTGATAAAATGATGAACAAGATGCACATATGAGATATGAAATGTTGAAATATATACATGAAAATAAAAATAAATGTGCATGAATAAATAACGATATATATAATATCGCAAAAAGAGTATTATTGTGAACGAATATTAATTGATTATTGTGAATAACTGATCATTTTATTTATATTTATGAATACATTCTAAGAAATTATTTTAAGAAAGTCACAAACTTCTTATAGTAAATATATTTGTTATCAAAGAATTTATAAAACTTGAATAACACGCTATGTCTGCCACAAAAGAAATTACGGCAGTGGAGAAACCAAATGATAATAATTACAATCATTGGTGTTTCAAATTAGAAAATCTGTTAATTAAAGACGACTTATTCAAATATATAACAGAATCTCCACCTGCCACACCCGATGATACATATACTAAAAACGCGGCTAAGGCGAAAGCCATAATTTGTTTGTGCATTGAAAATACACAAATCGTGCACATAAGACATTTGACATCTCCCAAAGAAATTTGGGAAAGATTAAAAAGTGTTCGCCAAAGGGCGAATTTATCATCCAAATTATTCCTTTTGAGGAAACTATATTCGCAAAGGCTCAATGAGGGCGGAGACTTAAATCTACATATCAACAATATTTTAACTATCCGCGACAAACTCGCTGCCATTGGAGAGCTCATAAATGATTCGCACATCGTGGCTCTTATGCTTTGCAGCTTGCCTCAGTCATATGCTCCTCTTATAACGAGCATGGAGGCTAGAGACGAAAAGGATCTAGACCTGGAGTTTGTGAAAAACAAACTCATCGACGAGTACTCTCATCGAATCGAATACAAAAACACCAGCACACGACCAAGGGACACAGCATATAAAATAATAAATAAAGGAAACAAAAAATATTGCAGCTTCTGTCAACGAGATGGGCACGCTCGTTCAGAGTGTTACAAATTGAAAAACAAACAGAAAAACAATTACCAAAGAAGTGAAAATTATAACAGTAATAAATTTAACAACCATGCCAACTTTAAAGCCAATTCGGTAAACCCCAAAAATCAACACAATGGTAGTAAAACAGACTCCTCGAATTTTTGCTTTAACAGCAAATCAAATATAGAGGATGAGGTCAACCAATCGATCATTCCTCTCTTCCCAGTGGAAAACAATTTTGAAATTGAGTCAGTAAAAATTAACCAAACACAAACAACAGATCCAAACACATATATCATTGACTCGGGTTGCACCAGGCACGTTGCATCAGCAAAAACAAATTTTGCTACATTCACAGCCGGGAATTTTGGGAATATAACAATCGCTAATGGAAAAAGGCTTAATTCGGAAGGTATGGGCGACGTAAAAATAAAAACAGACAAAAACCACTACATTACACTAAGAAACGTCTTATACTGTCCAGAACTAAAGGGCAATTTATTGTCAGTTAAGAAAGCCACTGAAAATAATATAAAGGTAATTTTCGAGAAAAATGCATGTTTATTTGTCAAAGATGATAATATAATCTTGACAGCTAAATTAAATGATAATCTCTACGTATTAAACCCTGAAGATGATTACGGCTATACTATAAGTACTCAAACTTTCTGTAACAATACAAATTGTATTTCATTGTGGCACCGAAGACTTGGACACAAAAATTTTGATGATATTAAATACCTTGTTAATCATGAATTAGCCAATGGGATAACAATTAACAAATGTAAACATGACACGCGATGCACCAAGTGCATTGAAGGGAAACTTTCCGCTCTGCCCTACCCTAAAGTAGCCACAAACAGAAGCAAAGACATCGGTACCCTCGCACATTCCGATATGTGTGGCCCCATGAATACTGAAACGATAGGAGGGAAAAGGTACTTTATAACATTCACGGATGATTATAGCAGGTACACAATAACATACTTAATCGCGCATAAATCGGAAGCCGTTATCAAACTGAAAGAATACATAGCGCTAACAAAAAATAAATTTGGCAAGTTGATAAAGGCAATCAGGTCCGATAACGCAAAAGAGTATATCAGTGACGAATTTGAAAACTGCCTGATAGAAAACGGGATAGAGCGTCAATTGAGTGTTCCCTATTCTAGCCCACAGAACGGTGTTTCAGAAAGAAAGAATAGAACGATAGTGGAAATGGCTAGAACCATGTTGTCGGACGCCAAGTTACCTAAGCAATTCTGGGGGGAAGCTGTCATGTCCGCCACCTACCTCATCAACCGTCTACCAACAAAGGCTAACAAAAATAACATGACACCCTATGAACTTTGGCATAAAAGAAAACCCGATCTCTCGAACATCAAAACATTCGGATGTAAGGCATTTGCCTATGTCGACAAACCTAAAAGAAATAAATTAGATGAGAAAGCCATCGAGGGAATAATGTTGGGATAGGATTTCAGAAGCAAGGGCTATAGGATATATACGGGTGAAAATAAAATTATAATATCTAGAACCGTAAAATTCTTCGAAGAAGGTATAAAAGATGAGGAAATTATACCCGCCAAAGAAAATCAAAACATCGAACAAACTCCCGCAGATAATATTGAAATTGATCTAGAAGAGCGCGACGATGATCAGAATAACACCCCGACCGACACATCCCTTGAGCCGAGAAGATCGCAGAGACAAAATCGTGGTGTACCACCTAACCGTTATGGAATAAGCGCAAACCTGTGTCACATTCAGGAGCCAAAGTCATGGACAGACCTACAAAATATCAATGACGCAGAAACTAAAGATAAATGGCTAAAAGCCACTAGTGAGGAAATAGATTCTCTGAAGCAAAATAATACTTGGAGATTAATAAAACCTATCCCGGGAAAACGCGTCATAGGTTGTAGGTGGACGTTTAAGGCAAAAAGGGGAGCGAACGGGTCTATAGAGCGATATAAAGCCAGATTGGTCGCTAAGGGATATGCTCAAAAATATGGAAGCGATTTCGACGAGACCTACGCACCCGTTGTAGCGCATACCACCCTACGAGCATTCTTAAACGCAGCGGTGTACAAAGATCTTAAAATAACTCACCTAGATGTCAAAACTGCTTTCTTACATGGCGATTTAGAAGAGGAGGTCTATATGCATCAGCCAGAGGGATACATAACAAAAGGGGAAGAAGATAAAGTCTGTAGTTTAAACAAAGCGATTTACGGCCTTAAGCAGGCAGCTAGGGCATGGAACCAAAAAATAAGTAAATCTCTAAAAGAACTAAATTTCGTTGAATGCGCGTCAGACAAATGTCTGTACAAAAGAGTCCAAGATGGAAAAATCGCATACATAATAGTGTATGTTGATGACATCTTAGTCGCAGGAGACAAAACAGACACACACGAAATATACACTGAATTATCAAAGCAATACGAAATCAAAAATTTGGGTCAAGTAACACAATATTTAGGCATAAACATAAAGGAAAAAGCAAACGGTAATCTAGAATTAGACCAGGAACACAAAATAATACAAATCGCAGAAAAATTCAATTTGTTAAATGGTAAGCCTACGTATACACCCATGAATACTAACTACTTTAATCTAGATCCAAACGGGAAACTAATGGGAGATAACGTAAAATTTAGACAGGCTATAGGAGGGCTTCTATACATTGCAACTTTAACTAGACCCGACATAGCATCAGTCGTTAACATCCTGGGAAGAAGGAATGAATCCCCAAGGGAAGTCGATTGGCAAGCTATCGAGAAATTAATTAGATATCTGCTTACTACCAAAGATCTTAAATTCGTCATAGATAAAACAAAACCTCCAATCCTCACGGCATATAGCGATGCCGATTGGGGAAACGACAGAATAGACAGGAAATCAACCACTGGAAACTTGTTCAAATTAGGAAACAATATATTGGCATGGTCATCGAGGAAGCAGAGTTGCACAGCACTCTCCTCCACGGAAGCTGAATATATCGCTGCCTCTAATGCAGGTCAAGAGATTTCGTGGTTGTTAGACCTATTAAATGACCTCGAACTGTGTCAACAACTACCCGTAACGTTGTACGAAGATAACTTATCAGCCATAAGATTGACCGAAAACGAAAAGGCACAGACAAGGACTAAACACGTGGAAGTTAAGTATCACCACATCAGACATCTATGCCAGAATGGTATAATCAAAATAACTTATTGCCCATCGAAGTTAATGCTGGCAGACGTGCTCACCAAGCCGTTGCCTAAGCCTCATTTCGAGTGTTTGAGAAACAAGTTAAACATTCTACGCTCGTCGGTTTGACATAAAAAGCGGGGGTGTTGGAAAACGTCACAGTGTAAGTAATTTTATGTCAAACATCACTTCGCTTGTGAAATGACAATCTCCTCGTGATACATGCAACGCGTTTCTTTTAGTTGTGAAATATGTTCCAAGATGGCGACACTTCCCTGAGTCATCGTAGCGTAAGGTCACAAACTAAAGAAGGATTGTGTAAAAGACTTGTGTTTCGAAAAGGCGTCAACAGATCGCAGCACCACAGAAATTTTCTGATAAACTGATTTTAAATAGAACCTTTTTGCTTATTAAGCAGACTGTATTGTTTCAAGTTTTTTTTTTTACTCTGTTTTAACTCTCGTGGGCCCCTATTATTTCTCCACTTCTAGGCCCGATTTCGTGAGGCCAAGACGCACGGTTTTTTAGTGCGTTAACTCTTTGTTCAATGGAAGACTTGCATCTCCTACTGGATTTTAATGTTATTACTTCTATAGTACCCACATTTAACCCTTTTATTTTATTCTTTTTTTAGTGTGTGTGTGTGTTCGTCAATGTAACCTAGAATTCGTCGTGCATTAAATAGTTTTTTCTCTACAAGTGCATCTCCATCATTCTAAGAAGATATTTTTCACATCCACTCAATAAATAAAATATATAGGTCGTTTTCACATGAAGTAAACCAGCGTATGTCTGCTTTACCAGAAAGGTAAGAAAATAAATTTCTATCTTTCATTATTAATGAAAAAACTTTTGGTATAACAATTTTATATTTATACTGGGTCCTTAGCTTCACGCTAATCGCGAACTCACCCCTTCTAGATATTTTAATAGGACCATAATCCGCCCAGGTAACTTACTTGATGGAATGAGCTGCAAGTTTAGATTCACATATTTGAAGCTTCTAGAAATCAATTTCTGAAAAAAAAAATATATATATATATATATATATATATATATATATATATATATATAGCTTACGTTTCACATATTTTTTAAATATTAATTTAAAAATACCTATTTTTGGAAAAAATCTTAATTTTATGCATCTGCGTTTTCTAAAATGTTTACTTTTAGATTAAAAGAAAAAAACCTTATTAAACAGAGAAGTTTCGTTAAGGCTGTTCTCAAATCCAAAAGGGCAACTTTATGACATAAGTTTTAATTTATTTTTGTTCGGAAATGCACGAAACTAGCTGGTGTTAATGTTCAGAAACGACGTAATCAAACTGTTTTTTACTTTTTTTTTTTTTTTTTTTTCTTTTTGCAAACGCAATAGATCTTTCAGAAAATAGTGTCAAAGTAGGCGTTTTGAACCGAATTTCCGCGCGAAAGAAGAATAACCACTCAAGAAATGGTGAAAAACGTCTTTGTTACGGGATCAACATCGCTTATAACTCAATAGGTAATTTATTGATCAAAAAATGGAAAATGTAGTTCGATTCCAAATCCCCTCCATGATCAGTCTTTCCAATTTTATATCTTTCCGTTAAAAAATGAATTTATAATGTGTCAAATCGCTTTGCGCTTGTTGAGCGGAGCAGTTACATCGATTAGTAGTAATACAGTTTAGAGTGAGTTATAGATACACTACTTTATCTTGTTCCAAAAGTATTATTGGTTACACAAACAAAAATATTTTCAAAAGGATGATTTCTTTTGCCTTTGCATCTTTTGAGCTTTTTTGACGTTGAAGGATTGGGGGGGGGGGGGGATTCAATTCAGAAATATTTCTAAATTTGTATTGTAAGAACATTGTAATTGTACATTTCCTAATTCTACAAAATACTCAAAAAATATTTTAAATAAAATATTTAAGTGGAGTTATAAATAATTAACAAAATCCCTATACAGGCATCCCTCGACTTACATAATACGCGGCTTACGTAAATTCGCACTTACGTAATAAATTTCGAAAATTACATTTATGAACATACTAGCGCGTTTGATACGCATTTGCTTTCTTTTGATAATTGTTTTATAAATAAAATATGAAGATAAAAACCACAACAATAACATAGTTTTACACATTAGATGAAATTATATTTTTTACTGGGATACACAATCAAATATTCAACAAAACAAACACAAATCTGATTAAAATGAGGAAAAAAAACCTCCGTTTAACCCTTACAATTTTGTTAGCTGAATTCAAACCATATAAAGAGAAATGAGTGTGTTTTTTCTTTTAACTTCAGCTTTCGTTTGATGTAGATTCTTCACGTAGTTGTTTGATGTAGATTCAAATTTGGAATAAATTAATTCATCAATGTTAAATTTATAAAATCCTTTATTCCACAAGACATTTTTTATTTGAAAATTGTTTTTTTAGTTTGTTTTTATATTTTTTCATACCTTTAAAGCTTATATCCAAGTAAATACTGTTGCATGCTGCTTTGTTTAAAAAATAATACCGAGCAAATAATGTATAGATTATATGTATATAATAAATATTGCAGTTTCTTACTAAATTTTACCTAAGCAATTTACAAATTCGACTTACGTAAAAGTCAAGTTACGCAAAAGTTTACGGAACGCATTACTTACGTAAGTCGGGGGATGCCTGTAATTCAATTAATTAATTTTAATTGGGAAAATCCTTTTAAAATTTATTGAACGATTATAAAAATCTTCTAATGTAGTTTCAAAATTCGCGAACCATACATCAAAAAACGAAATTTTCATGAACTCATAATTCAGTATATAAAGGGTTAAGTGGTATCAAAAGAAATTTTAAGCAAAGGAGAACAAGTTTTTCTCCCCTTTTGCGGTGATAAAATCATTCATGCATGGGAAAATTAAAACTTACAACTATACATCTTATCAGAATCCAGATGACAGCTTTAATTAATTTACCACGAGTCCGCATTTCTCAACATCAAGATATGCCTGAACAAGTAATCAATTGTTATCCTACGCTATCATTATTTAATCACATTTCTCTTTATCTCTCTTTATCGGCAATGCAATTAATTACGATGTGATTAAATCAGTATCAGAGTCCTTTCTGATGTTAGATAAACGCAGTAACCGAAAGGCATGTTATTATATTTGTTACGGTTATTTCATAATCAATTACATTTATCGATATAAATTGGAGTATTTGCCAATAAGGAAATGGTTAAAACAATTCTCCTTTAAAAAATTGTCATTAATTAGAACACAAAATCGCATAAAATTAGTTTAATTGTTGAGTTAAATCGTGGAAATATATCATGATGAACTGAAACAAATCCTCTCCACGCCTTAAAAATAAATAAAACAAGAATGGAAGAAAATCTGTCTTAATATTGCTTAACTGTATTATTGTAAGAGTTATTAACGAAAATTCGGATTCGGCTTACAGTGAGATACCCTGTATTTTTGACTGAAGAAGTGGGTGGCTACCCTAATTTCTAATACAAAAATTGTTTGTATTGGCATGTATTATTATATATACGTAAAATTTTGAACATGACGATCTGAAACACCCAGTATAGTATATTTAAATTATGTATAAATCAATCTAATTTGCAACAATATAAATTTCTATTATTTTTCCTAATCATATTATTCATCGTTTTATGTACTTACTTTTAATGTATATATTTACTTATGTAATATATGTATCTATGTATTTGCTTTTAAATAAAACCAATATATTAATAGTAAACCAGGATACAAATAAAGAAATATGCTAAAAATATCTTTTGTATAATATTGCCTTTTTCTTGTAGTTTTTTTTTCTTGTAGTTTTTTAGTTCATTAAGTTCGTTTAACCCTTTGAGGGGCGGTAGTATGTGTATGAAACCACATAATTTTAATTCCCAAACACCACAATGACACCAGAATTTTAATGAAAAATTTTTTAGGTTTGTTATAAATGTAAAATGCAGCTTTTTCTTATTTACAAATAAATTTGTTTCTAAATTCCGGTGTCATACATTTGTTTCAACATTTTAGGAATAAAAATGCCTTGCCACTGAAAGGGTTAACTTTGTTTTGTACCCATAACAATTCTGGAACTAGATTAGTCATGTCACGAACTAGAATAAATAATTTCAAAGTAGATATTTCACCAAGTATTTATATTAGTTTGAAAGTTTGCGTAAAAAAAAATAATATTAAATTAAAGTAAAAAAATAAACCAATTGCTTTTTTACGTATATTAACATAATCTCGCTTATGTATAGACTATAATTTTACAAAGACGAAACTTAGACAAAAAGAAAACATTTAATCATGAAATTCTAGGCAATAATTTATATCTCTGTCTGTTGTGTGGATGAATGCGACGTCTCCTTAAATTGTTCACATGGCAACTTGCTGTTTTTCTGTTTTATTAAAGGGGGCGCTGTTCCAAAATCTTTGACAAATCAATAAAGGCTTACTCTTCTCACGTGTTTCGAAATATTCTTAAAGTAGTATTAGAAATGAACTGCACTTAGTGCATAATCTGTGATATTTTTATACTATGGAATCTAGCGCTGTCAATATTTCAAATGAAGTTAAAGTTACAGTTAATTTAGTTTTGAACGCTAGTATTAGTTGGTTGGAGAAGCCTAGCAAAAATGTTTTAGCTTCGTATTTAGCGTCGTGTATTGTCCTTGGTTTACTAACATTGACAGCAATAATATTTAATGTATGCTTGTTACTAGCTATTTTCTGCAGCAGCAGTTTAAAAAAAGTGATTTTAAATCAATTAGTTTCGTATTTGTCTTTAACATGCCTGTTAGACTGTTCCATAAACGCCCCTTTCTCAGTATACTACATGAAAACAAACACATGGTTGCTGGGACCAAAATTATGTGCCTTTAATGCGTCATGTACATTCTTGATTACTTTAGCCATAGCTTGGATTTTGTGTTATATGTGCATAGAAAGATATATTTCACTTTATAAACTCTGCCAAAACCGAAAATGCTCTTTCTTTAGTAAATTGAGTGCTGCTATAGTGCCGTTGTTAGTTATTCTAAGCTCTATTCTTATCCCTATTGTGATAGGATTAGTTGAAACAAGAGCTTTTCCCTCAAGATTTTGTTGCTGTGTTGTTATAAATAAACAGTTATACTATAGAATAATTATTATAGCAAATTTCGTTTTCCCTATTACTGTGTCAGTGGTGACTTTATTTTTAGCTTATGCCAAAAATTTCAAAGGCATTAGAGATATAAATTCTCAACGAATAGAAATGTCTTATACAGAATTATTTTTTGAGGAGTCACACTTATGGAATGAATGGCAAATAAGTAAGTTTGTCGGAATTATTATGATATTATTTCTTATTTTAGAGCTCCCTGTTATAATTACTTTTATGAAAGCATCTGTAGTTCCACTGAAATCTGCACAGTTAAATGATCTGCAGCACCAGAATTCAACAGTTCAGTTTTCTTATCCAGTTGCTCAAGTTACTCCGTCCATCGAGAAAATTTATTTTTGGTGCAAATTTATATTTTGCTTAGCTTTTCCATTAGTAACTCTTTTGTTTCGCAAAGATATTAGAAGAAGAATAAGCATTATAATGTCTTTGTGCCGAACAGATTCTTCCATACCAAAGAACAACTCTGTTGAATCACCAGTGCCTCAACAAGAGGAATGCCTCGACGACTTCTTAGTTCCTCAAATGTGGAGACGTCGAAGATTGTCCTCTGTAACCTCACTGAAATCGCCTATTATTTTTGGTAAGTCCAGAAGCGGGTCCTTACAGTTTATGGATTTAACCACCGGAATCGCCAAGTGGAAAGCTAATTACGATGAAAGCAAACGAAATAAAGTTGAAAAACCATTCTTTGCAGATGTCTTCGATGACGAAGAAGAATTGACGGAGTTTGCGTGTTATGAGGATTTAACCGAAGAAGAATTGAATTCCTCAGAACTGACTAGAGCGACCAGTACAAGCAAAGATGTTGGAGTGCAAACAACACAGAAATATTTGCTGGCGCAAACGCCCAATCAAACTTGTTACAATATATCTGATGTAACAGTAAAGTACATGTGTGTTCATGACCGGAGAGTAGGCAAAGAAGTATCTCGTTCGAGAAATCGGCGCTTATCAAAATCGTTCACATATAATAGAAAGAATAGTAATTATGTAAAATGTAAGTATTACATGACATATCCTAAGATGTCCCTTAGTTCCGAAACTTTAACAGAATTTTCCGAAGCTTCCACATCGTCGGATTTACTAAGAGTGTTACAAGTGAAGAGATCTAACCGAAATAGTTTAAATGCTTGCAATGTAATTCCACGAGGTACCGAAGAACTTCTTGAGAGTCCAGTGGAGTGTAAAGATATTGTTAGCTTGTGAATTAAAATAGGAAAAATATTATGAGACAATAACACGTATACCTGCATTGAAAAAGAAAGAGGTAATATTAAAGGTATAAATATACTAAGTATTAAATATATTAAAGGTATACATAAAGAGCCTAACTAACTTCATTTGGCACTTTGGTCAAAAAGTTTACTAATTCTCACAACATTTTTGTAGCGTAAATTTGTATTTATTTAAAGTAAAAAAAAAAAACCCTGAAATCACCTTAAGTACAGATTTTTTTTTTAATGGTTGCCGAATAATCTTAAATAAAAGGTCTATAGTGATTACCCCGTTTAATCCTTGCAATAATCAGACTCTGGGTACATACCTTTAATAGTATATGAACAAAAATTGTAAAAAAATAAAGTTTTTAATGTTTTACTTTTAACCACGGTTATTAAATTATTATTTCCTTTATTATTTCCATGAAAAAAAATTAAATAAAAAAGAATGATATTTATATTTTCTAAAATTAGTTTAATAGTTTTGTTTTAAATCTAATTTATCCGTTTCACATAAATATTTTTTAATAACTTTCATGTATGTTACTTTGTATGGAAAAAAGAATTATCCATTATTTTAATAATTGGCATTAATATAAGAGGAAAACTTAACTATAAGTTTTATGATATAATTTAAACGATTTTGAATTTTTTTTAAGTGTTACAATGCTTTTTTATTTTGAAGTTATTTATTTTTCAAATCAAAAGTATCAATTGATTTTTTTACAAAATTAACTTTACTGTTTTATTTAAGCTTATATTTATTGTTTGAATAAATTTTTTTATAATTTATATTTACGTAAATTATTTATGTCTCATAAATATCTTTTATATAAAGATGGGTGGTGATTATAAGTGCATAAGATGTTTTATACATTGTAAAAATAATGAAACGCCCTACGTAAACGTATCAATGTTTTTGCATTGCAATCTTTAAGTATGCGTTGTGCGAATGATTAGAGTGAATTATGATGCTTCTAAAGTACCAAAGGATGGTGAGCCCAATTATCATTCAATAAAGACTGCTGAAACAAGATCCGAATTAGAGTCCTACATCGGGTCGGTTACCCAATTTTACCCGATTCCAAGAGCCGCTCGCAGTTTGGATCGGGTTGGATTGACGCTAATTATTATTAGCCCCCGGTACGGTATGCTATTTCTTTCTCCCAGCTTATTTTGTGTCGTATCCAAAAAATAACGTTACCTTACAGAAGCCAACCGCAAAATAAAGCAGTACAATTAAATACTCTATAGCAATTTTTTAAACTTCTAAGCATCCCACATTTTCAATTTTTATACTGTCGTATTGGAAAAAAAAGTACTTTTAAATGCAATTTGTTTGAAAACTGCATCTCCACTTGTTTTTGAGATATTAATTTTTTTCTAGTTTTCAGCGACATATGTTTAATTTTGACAACTCAAGTACTCCATTTCTGTAGAAAGTAAAGGAAAAATAGTTGAAACATAGCAATTATATCTTTTTGTTGTCACTTTCTCATAAAAACTGAAAAAAAAAGTAATTAAAATACGTGCTATTTTGAAAAAATATAAATGAATTGATTTCTTTTTGCTGCATTTGTGTATTATTCTGAGATAGTGACGACCTATCCATACTTTATTGTAGACGTTTATGATAGGATCGTAAATGAGAAATTCTTCAGCGGATTCGGATGACGTCGTTTTATATAAATAAAATCGCGTGTTTTAAGTCTTAAAACTGAGCTACTGTACAGTACCGATTATCCGACTCCCGCTTAATCGAGTTTCCGCTTTAACCGAGTTATTTTCCTCTGATGGACTGATGGCGTCTATTATTATGAAACAGCCATTATAAATTAAGTGTTAGGTGAAGATGAAAGTGGAGCCGTAAAAGTTAGACCTCTGATTTTCTGGTCAGAATGGAGATAAAATGGCCATATTTTTTTTTTTTTTTCTGACCAGAAAATCAGAGTTCTAACTTTTTACGACTGCTCTTTCATCTTGACCTAAACGCTTAATTTATAATAGCTGTTTCATAATAATAGAAACCATCAGTCCATCAGAAGAAAATGAAGTAATGGAAATGTCGGAGGCGACACTAAATTCTGAAAAAGCAGAATTCCTGCTTTCTAGTTATGATTTTCTGTTTTTGGTACGTGTCAGGCTGACTTTAAACGTTTCACTTTCAGGACAATTTCGGGTTGAATTTTAATTCTTTTGGCTCGGCTTCGGAAAGACGTAACATTTCAAAAGTCCTGATTTTTTTTTTTTTTTTTTTTTTTTTTTTTTTTTGTTAATGAAAAACACTGTATATTTAAGTATTAATGAGTCCGTATGTGTTCATAAAAAAAAACATAAAATTGATATTAGCGATATAACTGTAGACTACTTTTCTATAATTGTATTAAAATATGGATTAATATTCTATTACTTCAGATTCGAATCGGTTTCGGGTTGAAGTGTGTCGGGTTCGGGTTCGGTTTTCGGTTTGACGATTTTTCTTTTATCGGTTCGAGTTTAGTTTCGGGTTGACTTTAAGCAGAATTTTTGGGTTCGGGTCTGACACAACCTGATCCGGGTCAGAACTCAAATTTGCATACTGAATCTAGGAAGCCGTGCAATCGGTCATTGGATAGAAAGTAGTAGAGATGAAGAGAGAAACATGAAACCAAGCTAATTCCATAGTAAAAAATCAATATTGGTTTATTGGGATCCAATATAGTGCCAGTATTGCATTCATCACATGTACTTCTTATGAAATATCAATATTGGTTAAATGTTAGACTCACGTTGGATATATTTGCAGTTTGATTCCACTATTAACGAAATAATGGTTATACATTGGAAATATTTTCAATGAAACGCCAATATTGCATATAAATATTGGCTTTTGATTGGAAATATTGGCAATGAAATGGAAAAATAGTTTTTGTCATTATTGGTGTAATTTTCAATTTCAAACTCCGATGTTAAAACTGTTTTTTATACTTAAATTGCAAATAGTAACAAAGATTTATTCAAAACATCGTAGAAAAAATCTCTCACATCGACAGAAAAATACTTTCAATTTTGGCGCTAGTCGAAAACCGTTTAATTTACAGAAAATAACTGTATTTTTCATTAAAACATCTTTTTTCTGCAAAAAATATAGATTTTTCTCTTAAAAATTACAAAATCCACATTTTTTTTACAGTTAAAAACTGTTTCTGCTTAAAACATATGGTTCTTAGGTCTTGTAATAATAAAAACTCTTCTAAGCAAAAAAAAAAAAAAAAAAAAAAACTGAAAATTTGATTTTTTTTCGTTTAATACTGATTGAGTTATCATAGTTTGAATTTTATGATTTCTCTGAACTCTTCTAAGCAAAAAAAAAAAAAAAAACTGAAAATTTGATTTTTTTTCGTTTAATACTGATTGAGTTATCATAGTTTGAATTTTATGATTTTCTGGTGTCATCTTGTATTAAAAACAACAACAACCCCCCCCCCCCCCCCCCCACACACACACACACACACAAAAAAAAAAAAAAAAAAAGAAAGAAAAACACGAAAATTCAAAGATTACTGATAAAAAAGTATAATTATAGAGTCCTTGATGCATTCTATTGCATTAAGTTATTGCATGTGAATTTTTCTTTACAAACTTTCTATTATTCAGTTAATTAATTTACTTATTATATTTAATTAATTAAAATAATCTTATAATATAAAATCTAAAGGTTAATCTGCAGTTAAAAAATACAAAAAGAAAAGAAAAAAAAATGGAAAAAAGAAAATTAAAGAAAATTTATTTTATGACTATTTTTAGTGAAATGGGCAATATATATATATATATATATATATATATATATATATATATATATAATTTCGTTATTATCTATAAAAGTTTTTGCAGTTTTTTTAATGGATTATAGTGATATTAATTCCTCAGAGTACTGAGCTACATTATGGCTATAATCGGTATTTTTAAATTGATTTAATTGATTGGTGTTGATTTAATTCATAGCTATGTTTCAATTATAATGAAATTTTTGTAACAATTTCTTTAAAATATCCCATGTGTTTTAAGGAGACAATTTTTTTCCGCTGTTTATCATGCTAAGAGTGTTGTTCAAGGTATATTAGTAGTGTTAGCAAGACTCTAATAAAATTTTTCAGTAATTATTTGCAGTATACAATTTTTGCAAAACACTTTTTAGCCCAAGTTTAAATTTACGTCCAGAAATCAAATTGAAAGTTATTAGGAGAAACGTTTTCGAACCAAAATGATTCAACGTTTTGACATTCTAATGATTAATTGTATAAATTTTTAATTATATTCCGCAAAATAATTATTTTATAATGCTGGTTTTTGTTTGAACATATTATTTAAAATTCCAGAAATAAATAACTTAGTATTTTAATTTACATAATGTTATGATCTAAAAAAAATGAAATTATCATTAACAAACTTATGAATTTATTATCTATAAATATTTTAGCAGAAATCGAATTTCAGAAACTTTTGATTTGCGCATTTCCAGCCCATGCTGCCAAATAGTTTTTGAGTTTTGCTTCAAAATTCATTATTAACACTAAATAGCCCTGAATATTATGTTATTCATGGAAAATTTGAAAATAGTTAAATTATTTGTACTATATACAAAATAACACGATGTACATCCATAAACAGCGAGTTTAATAATATTTTTAATGGAACGTGGTTTCACTTTAAAATATGTAGTTTTAAGTAGATTTCGTAAGAAATACTACCTATTACATTCTATTCATACCTATGTTGGAATTTCTGAATTTTTTTTACAGATCTACGCCGATCATGGCCCCTAGAACCACAAACCACCCTTAGTTCAAAACTTTATCTATCTATCTATCTATCTATCTATCTACCTATATATATATATATATGTGTGTGTGTGTGTTTGTATAGATTTATCATTTTTTTATGCACATATTAACTTTCATAATTCTGCACAAATCTCTTCCAAACTGGCACATAAAATCAAGGTGCAGAAAAGTCGAAATAGGGAGGGGTTTTGTGAAAAACGAAAAAACCCATAACTTCTTAATTATAATACATATCAAATCAGTTTAAAGGTATTATTATTTCTAAGGAAAGCGCCAAAAATTTATGTATCACAGATTTTTGATTAAATTTAAAATGGTCTCATGAGGCGAAAAACATAAGTTTTTAGAGGGAAAAAAATTCATAACTTCGTCAATTCTCAAGATATCAAATTCAATTAAACTTATCACAAATCTTCTTAATATTATTTACAACTTTTATATTGACAAGTTTTTGATAGGACCAAAACTCATACTGAAAAAAAAAAATAAAAACGATAAAAGAAGTTGAGGAAGAAAAAAATTCACAACTTCCTCAATTCACAAGATACCCAATCCGCTTAAATTTATTACACATCTTCTTAATGTTATCTACAACTTTTATATTGACATGTTTTTCATAGGACTAACTCTTACAGCAAAAATAATTTAAACAGAAATAGGAGTTGAAAAAAATTTCCTATTAAGGGTGTACTCAAATCCAAACTGCTTATTTTCGGACTCATTTTTAAATTCATTTTTCCTCCCAAACGCATCCAACTGCGAAGTTCTCTTATTCAGAAACTTTATAATGTGCCGTATTGGTCGATTTTTTTTTTTTTTTTTTTTTTTTTAATAAAAGCAGAATATATTTCAAAAACTTCTGTCAAAGTGGGCGATTTGAACCGAATTTCCTGAACGTGTTCCCGTGCTGGAAACTAAAAGAATGGTCGAACTGGGAAAATAATTGCTTTTAAATCAAGTTCTAATTAATTGAACGAAAAATAAAAACACAGTTCGCTTGTAAATCTCTTCAAAAAATCACGTTTCTGATAAAATCAGCTCTTATAGAAAAATGAAATTAAAAACTCGTCAAAAGCGGCCAGATAAAGTAGTTAAACTGGGTTTCTCTCTAATGTTAGCTTAGTGTTTGTTGGTAAAATTAGTACTTCGAAAACTTCGAAATCTAGTTCCGCCTGTAGGCCGAGCCGGAAGGTATTTTTTTTTTTTTACTACTTGCCATCTTAAAAAAATTGTTAAATAAAATCTGTAGGCCTAAAAACTAACAATGAAAGTTTAAAGTTTAAACATTGAGCATGTTTGACATCTTACCTTCTATTACTTGTTTCGATATTCAGGGCCGGCGCAACGTCGCGTCGCACGGGTCCTGACAAATCAGTTAATGGGGCCCAACGTATACTGCAATATTGAACTAATAAATTAATTGGTTAATTGTATATATCGTAGAATAATATATGCTACAGATAATAAAATTTATGAAAAATACTGCTTTCACATTTAATGTGTATAATTATTTTTAATTTCGGAAAAATTTCTAACTTTATAATATTTTAAATATTTATTTTTTGCGTTCACGGTTACTTTCACCAAATCTATATATTCTCCGACAATTATATCAACTTTGATTGTAAGAAATAAAGTTAATACTCATTTTTTTTATCACAAAGAAACATTTAAAAACAGATATAGAGCAAAAATATACAGAGGAAACGTTCAGAGCTTGATTGACGCCGGGGCAAACTTCCACCAGTAAATTTGAATAGCTAAATTTTCCTTATTTAAATGCCTTAATCATTCGGAATTAATGTAAAAAATAAGGCAAATTTTTCTATGTCGTTTTACTGGTGGAAGTTTGCCCCGTTGGTAATCAAGCCTTGGAAACCTTATTTCAAATTCTATAAAGAGACTTAGGGCCCATAGCAAGACCCCAATTGGCGCGGTCGTTTTCCCGATGGTTGCGCCGTCCCTGGTGATATTCGTGGTGTTTGTTTATATCTTTATTTCTATCGTTGTACAGATTATAATTATTTATACAAATAACTTTTTTTTTTCTTTCAATGGGACTGAAGCTGTCCACTATATTCAAACAAAATGTGTGAAATTGTTTACCTCATAGGATTTTAAAGTTATTTGAAAAAGAAATTAAATCTTAAACGAATTTATTTTTAGCTTATTCTTAAATCTACTATATTTAAAAGCACGTTCAAAATATCAAATAACAATTTTTTCAACAAATAATTTTCCACAATTAAAAAACACATATTATTAGCAATATTTTTCATTCAACAATTGCATTTCATTAAAGTAATTGAAATTCAATGGTCTTCATTTTTTAGGCATTTTAATCTAACTTCTGTATTTTTTTTTTCAAAAATTTGAGAGAAAATAAATTGTGTAATTCATTTTTTTTAACTGTTTACGGTGAATTTTAATAATTTTTATTACGCATTTATATAAGGTGGTCAGGAACACATACACACACACATACAATATATATATATATATATATTCCTTTTTTATTGTTATTTTTACACACTTTTAGCATTGTTCTGTCTCTTCAAGTATTTAAGTCCTTTTGTCTCAGAATGTATTTTCTGTAGATTTGCAATATTTAAATTGATAGTGCTAAATTGATATGAAATATAGCGTTTTTAAACATTGTAGCGCATTTGTCAGCAACTTTTTTGAATTGTTTTCAGAGTTTTCCTTGTTTTGAGCCAAAATTTTTAAAATATTATTCTCATGGTAGAAAGTTTGGTAAAAAAAAAGAATTTTTTTAAATGGTTAAAATGTTTTTTAAAAATATGTTTATGAATCTTGAAGACACTTTAATATTTATTCTTTTCTGTATTCAAAAGAAATAATAATAAGAAAAAACAGCCTAAAATATTTATTGCTTGATAAAAATTTTAAAAACTGTAATTTTTTTTCTCCCAAACCACTTTAAAACACAGCTCAGTTCGTGTTTGATTTAATTTTAAATTTGACTGCAATTGGATACTTTTATTTTATTCTTTTATGACACATCAATGCATACTGAAACATTGTGATAATTCACGCTATTTCCCAATATTTTATTTGCGACTGAACTCTAATCGAATTGCTTATTTTATTTACATTTAAGACAATATAAATCAGCTGGCAACTTTAAAATATATGTTTGGCCTTTAAAAAGTTAATAAATACTGAAAGAGTTAAAAAAATATTGAACATTATACCATCTATAAAATGATCAGAAATATTCCGAAAAATTAATTTTATAAATCTGATCAAGTACTATTTTAAACACTAATGACTGAATTTTTGCGAAAGCATGGGCACTGATGTACAAATAAATTTCATGATTATATAGATATTTTTTTATTAACAGGAACATTACATACAGAAACTGAATATTTAAATTAATCAACATAAGGAATAATTAGATGTATACTAGAGATGAGATGGTCTTAACCTGAGAACAGGCAGACTCAGGCTCAAAGTGAACATTTTATTTTTTCAAAAATTGAAAAAGAGAGAGGAAAAAAAAAAACTAACTACAGTAGAACCTCGATTATCCGAAGTAACTGGGACCGACGATCTTTCGGAAAATCGAAATTTTCGGATAATCGAGAATGCTTCAATTTTAAGATTAAGGAGAAATACATGCAATATTTCTTATGATAACAAGTGCTTAATAAAAATAAAGCAATAGCAAAATAGAAACAAGAATGAATTACCTAAATTTTAATTTTGAAATTAAGTACGTTTTACACATATCACAAGGGTTTGAAAAAATGTTTCGTTTGTTGCAGTTTCGATTGTCTTTGCTTTGGTACTCTACCACGGAGTTTTTAAAAGTTATTAGTTCACCAGTATCACCGTCTTTCTGCTGCTCCAACTATGCCAAACCTTTTGAAAAACATTCAAAAGCTTCAGAAGTGCTAATTTGTTCGTTTTCTTCGTTCCACTCCGCAACTTATGGGAGCTCAACTTAAATTCAGATGAACTCTAAAAAGGGGGATCGAAAATATTTACATCTACTCGTAGTTCGGTAAGGACAGTTTGTAAACAAGAAATATGATAGTTAAAAAAGAAAGCTTTCAAAATGGATTTTGCACACAAGGAATGTGATGGTAAAAAAACCCCTTAAAAATGGATTTCGGTTAACCGAGAGTCTCGGTTAAAGGAGTTTCGGATAAAAGAGGTTCTACTGTATTTGAAAACAAAAATATAGTCTAAGCTTCATAAAGTGTTTTACAGTCCTTACAAAACCAATTTGAAAGGGAATTGAAATGTTATTGATGAGGTATAAGGATAAATATTGTCTCTTGTTATGACGTCTTGGCACGGGTAGTATTAGTAACACAGAAAAAAAAAACTTTTGTCTATTGTCGCATTCTGTTTGAAGTCTTTTTCCAGAATTACTGGTAAACAGAACTCGGGCTTTCCTTTTGTAGTTGTACAATGCTATTTTAAGAGAATAAGAATTGTGACTTTTGAACGTTTCTGCCAGTGGTTGGGTACAAATACAAATTATTATTATACAAATTTGCCATTTCAGGGACATGAAAATCAAGAAACGTTGTCACGAGGGAGTCCTCGGGAATAATACTTATTTCTACAGGAAGTATCAGGAATGATGGTTCAACTTTGGTGGGGAGTTACACTGTTAAAAATATACCTGTAAAATTATGGCAGCAGACATTCCATTCATACCTCGTAAAAAAAAAAAAAAAAAAAAGATCCATGAACATCATTTTGTGTCAACGTGTACACCCTAGCGGAGGAAAATGTATGGAGTCGTACCGTATTTTTGCTAACAGATGGGCTAGAACTGCAAGAATATGTAATGTCTCTGAATGAATGAATATATCTCTATGATCGTTCCATCCTTACCGTCCCTTTTTTCCAATAGCATCCCCTTTTTTTACCTTACCGTCCCTTCTTTTACACCCCTTTAACACAATGTTATACAAAAATTCTGTATTAAAAGTAGTACATTGTTATTATTTCATATTTGAATGTCCTTTGGGTACTATGCACATTCATTATAAGTAAAAAATTAGAAGAAAATAAAACGTTATAGGGGTAAAATGGTAAGGAAAATTAAACTCGAAGGTTTAACTTAAACCTCGGTTAAATAAAACAATTTCGCTGCTGACCATTTATTTTGAATCATTAAGGCATTCGTCTATAACATTAAAATGTTATTTTATCAAGTTTAATTTCACCAGATTTTTATTCCCGAAGGTCAAAAGATTGTGAGAATGCCCCAGGTGCTATGTATTTATACAATTACAAACGCACCACATAAAAGATTTCTTGTGGATTTTATTAATTTGAGCGAACTTTGAGCCACGTCTGATGTATTGTTTTGAATTGCATTTTATACCTAACGAGAAAACACATTATGAACATACAAAACTTGATTCTTTATCACTAACACATAAACATTTATCACGAAACAAACGAACATTTTCCACGAGCGATAACATTATATAAAATTTTGACTTAAAAATTTAAATAATTTTTTTTATTAGTTTTTTATTACCCCCGCTCTAAAAGAGAATCAAGTATTTGTCTTTCCATGACAACACAAAAAATCATGTAGTTTAAGGATTAGCTATGTCTTGGTTAAAAGTAGTGACATAAAGCATTGACATAGTTTAGTGAGCAGCTTTACAACGTGAATAAAAATCTTGATTTTTCCATTTGATTCTACGTCTATTTATGTTTTACAATATATTTTTTTTCTAGTCGGACATATAATTACAAGGAAATAGTCTTCTTCTTATTTCTTTTTCGGTGAGATACATTTCGAACTGATTTCTGAAAGATGGGAAAAAAATTATGTAAGTATATCGATTGTTAAATTTGTTGTTAAGGCAACGAGTAGACACAAACCTAACCTTTCTTCCTGCATGAAGTGATCGAAAAATTTATTGACGTCAGGATACAGTCCATGAACAGAGGAATGCGATATTTTGTTATTAATATTTCATATATATATATATATTTTAATATAGATGAAGTCATTCGTAAGATAAATGAAGCCGCACAGGATATCAAGTTACTTTTTCTATTTTAATAATGAATTAACGTACAAAGGAAAAAAAATTAATAATGTTTATTTTCCAAACTATCTCAGAGAAAAGACAAAAAATGCTTTTAGGCAGGATCTTTATAGAAGTAGTTGTTTTTTTCTCATATAATGAGTGAAAACTTTAGTTTCGAGAGCAGTTTATTAACAGCTCTCTTCATCAACTGATTAGACTTAAAATTTTTAACTCAACAAGGGTAAAACAATTTGTTTTACCTTCTTTTTTTATAAAAACAATGATGAATAAAAGAAAGAAATACATGCATAGAGTGATGGCCAAAATTGTGGACATTTTTTGAAATTTTTACGTTTCATAAATTTGTCTGCTTGAAGAATATAATAAATTTCACTTAAATACAAATGTTTATATATCAAATTCAAGGAAATGCAATGTAGAATTTAATAAAAAGAAACGTAATTAAAAGATCTGCATTACAAAAAAAGTTACGCTTACAAAAATATAAGATCTATCTTAGATTTCATTGTATTTTAAAGTTACACTTACACATTCAATATTTAGTAGGTAGGATAACCCTTATTTTTTATTACAGCTTCAGATCGAAATATGTAAAGAATGGTTTAAAAATAAAAGCAGACAATTATTACAAGAATACTTCTTAAACTACATTCAAGGCTACATTAGTTAGTCCTTAAACTACATGATCTTTTTGTGTTATCATGAAAAGGAAAATACTTGACTTGGGTGGGGGGGGGGGGGGCAAACTGATTAAAAAAATAATACTTACATTTTTAAGTCAAAATTTTATATAATGTTATTGCTCGTGAAAAATGTTCGTGTGTTTCGTGATAAATGTTCATGTGCTAGTGATAAAGGTTCGCGTTTTGTATGTTCATAATGCGCTTTCTCGTTAGGTATAAAATGCAATTCAAAGCAATACACCAGAAGTGGCTCAAAGTTCGCACAAATTAATAAAGTCCACAAGAAATCTTTTTTAGGTGCGTTCGTAATTGTATAAATACGTAGCACCTATAATCGTCTTATGGTCCGTCCGTCTGTCCACATATAACAGCGCAAAAACTGCCTAACCGAATGGTTTGAAATTTAATATATAGAATTGATGCAGAATTTTGTCGAGTCATTTCAAATTTTATTGAGAGAACTGGTGTTTGGAGTTCATCCTTTTTAATCACATGATGCTAAGAATCAATTATAGTTTCAATAAGTTGCGTTTTATTAGATAGACGCTTTTTTTGCACAAGGGTTTTCAAACGTCGTCACAAATTTTCTATAGGATTTAGATCAGGGCTGTTTCTTGACCGGGGTAATAATTGTATGCTTTTATTTTTAAACCATTCTTTGCATATTTTAGCCGTATGGCATGGAGCTGAATCCTGCTGAAAGATAAATGGTGCTTTAGTGGGGAAGAAATCACTGATAGATGGTATAAATTTTGGTTTTAAGACAGTTTCGATGTATTTTTTTGCATTCAGAATGCTATCAATCACTTTAATGCAGCCCACACCACCTGCAGACATATAGGCCCAAATCATGACATTTGTTGGGTTCTTTGTAGTTGCTTCAATGCAATCAGGATGCAGCTCTTCCCCTACTCTACGTCTCACATATTTTCGCCCATCACTACCCAAGAGCTATATTTTACTCTCTTCGCTTCATATTATTTGCTTCCACTGATTTTCTGACCAATTAATGTGTTCTTTTGTCCACTGAATTCGTTTCTTGCGTTATTGGAAATTTAAAAATGTTTTTTCCTCGGAATTCTACTTTTCAGTCCACAACCTGCTAATCTTCTCCTTATTGCTCTTAAACTAACTGAAATACATATTGCATTTCATTTCACATCTAACAGCATCTGATGAAATTCTTCTATCTTTGAGGCATATCCTTTTTATCTTTCCATCGTCAGAAGCACTTGTGCATTTTTTTTCGGCCAGATCTTGCCTTATTTATCACTGATTTAGTTTCTTCATAACGTAAGCGCAACTTTCGTACGTCAGATAAAGTGACTGATCCACCAACCTGTCTTGCAATTTCAGCATAAGAGAGGCCACTATCTCTTAATAACACAATTCTGCTTCTTTTTGTAGGTTCCAATCAGTTCTTGTTGTTGATGGCATTGTTTTAAATTATTTGCATTAAGAAAAAAGATATAAATATTAAAAAAACAACAACAACATTATTCTATTTAGTTACACTAGTATTCACCCTTCTTCAAAATTCATTCCAGCAAAATACTGCTTTTACGAATCAAAATATACTACTGTTTAGTTACATTTGAGTGGACATTTGACATTTGAGGGGTTCTCAAAACAGTCATTGTGGTTGGCTAGGAAGCTTTTATTACAATACACTGCAGCATTCATGACTAATTGTGTTTGTATTTTAGACTAAAGTAAGTGTAACCTTTTTGTATTGCAGATATTTTAATGCAGATCTTTTAATTAAATTCTAAATTAAATTTCCTTGAATTTGCTGTGTAAATATTTGTATTTAAGGGAAAAGTAATATATTCTATAAGTACACAATATTATAAAACATGAAAATTTAAAAAAATGTCCACAATTTTGGCCACCACTGTACATGCATGCACACACACCCATATATATATTCTCATCAGATTTGTACGTTTTGGCTTTAATTATATACAAGGTACGGTCATTAATTTCTAGGACTGACGTAACTGTACGTGAACCGGAAATTATCAGAACGCGGTAATGCTTGTATTTGGAAGGTCGTTTGCCGGCGCCCTTCAGAAGTGGTTGACTTTGAAACACGCATTAAAACGTAGCTGTTAAATTTTTCTTGTCAAAGTCGATATGGGGCACAGAATAAACTTAAATTATACTTCAAATTGAGCAAAATTGCTACAAAAACCCATGTAATGTTGAAACAAATGTATGCAGAGGAAGCATTATCCGGTTCACGCACTTTTGAATAGTAAGTCGTTTTCGGGACGGCCGCGAAAGCATCGAAGATGAGGCTTACAACTGGATTTCCGCATTTAGAGCACACGCCAGAAACAATAGAGAAAGTTCGTGAGCTTGTGACTTCGAATCACCGATTGACTAGTCAAATACTTGCCAATAAACTGAACATTTCCAAGGAGGTGGTTCGGCAAATTTTGACACAAGACCAGGGAAACGTAAAGTTTGTTCCGGATTCGTTCCTCACTGTTTATCGGAGGAACAAAAGCATTTCAGAATGAACTCGTCGACAACGCTGACGCTGACCCTCGATTCGATAGTAACGAGAGACGAGGATTTTGCCCATTCTGAAGCAGAATTTAATGTTTATTCTCTGCTCCATATCGACTTCGACAACAAAAATAGCTATGTTTTAATGCGGGTTTCAAGGTCAATCTCTTATGAAAGGCACCGACTTCGTTAGACATGTGCAGATGAACGACCTCCCAAATACAAGCATTACCGCGTTCTGACGATTTCCGGTTCGTATACAGTTACGTCAGTCCTCGAAATTAATGGTCGCAACTTGTAATTTTTTAAAGGAATTATCAAATATGTCATTATGCCATACATTTTAAATAAGCTTTTTCAACTCTGGTAAAGTTCCAGGTTGAATTGCACAATTGAAGTTTTTCCGCTGCATACATTTTGTATTCGATTTAAATCTGGAGACCTTCCAGAACATATTAATGATGAAATTCAAGACTTACAACAATGTATATCTAAATATGTATACCTAATGTACCAACAATGTATACCTAATAATAAAAATTATTGTTAGGCACGCTGACTCACATCAGACGATACATTTCAACGTAAAATTAGAAGATTACCCAGCATAATCACCCGATAACAAGAAGCACTAGACTTGGCAAAGTGATTGTGGTGTTTTTTCCAGTCTTTTTGTTACCGGTTATCTGCGCGAGGAAGGGGTGTCCTAGGTGGGGGTCTTTCTGAAGATACTTAACCCGTATTTAGGCAAGATAAATAAGGTTTGAAGAAAACCACAGAACACTCCGAAAGGTTATGATGTTTAAATCTTGAGGAATGCACTCAAGAATCGTATGAAAAACAACGGTTAAATTCTAACACTTACGGTTACAGTGACAAAATTTCGAAAACTTTAAATAGCAAAAGCCACTGTTTTTTATTGAAATGTGATCTCCATAGCGAAAAACTATAAATAACGTTGGAATGGTACCTGTAGTACGAAAATCGTAGGGCGCTAGACAAACTAAGGAGAAAAGTAAAAACAACCAATAAGGACAGAGAAGCAACAGAAAACAAAACATTTTATTCTAACAAATTTTCCATTTAACCTCCTTCACATACGGTGAACACTTTGCATACGGCAGACGGTGAATAGCACTGAAGCATGTGCCATGGCAAGAGGAATCTCTTGAATCTGACGTCTAATGGCATCTTCTAAATCAAATTTCCGCTTCCGGATTAAATGCATACTCTTTGGATTTCAGGTATCCACACAGCCTGAAATCAAATATTTGTGAGATCGGGCATCTTGGCGGACACGGAAATGAGCAATGGTGGGAGATAACTCTGTCACAAAACTGTTAAGAAACGTTTGACAGAAGACCTCAAATGTGGGGGAGCGCCATCTTGCATGTACGCGACGTCAGATAGAGCATTTCGCTGTGCAAATTGAAAATTACGTAATTAGTCAGCATTTCTAGATAGCGAGCACTCGTTACCATACACTTTTGTAGACCTGAGGCAGTAACCTCTTCAAAACAGTAAGGGCCGAGTCTGAAGGTGCTTGTTATACCGCACCACACAGCCATTTTTTTTTCGTGTAACGGAAGTGCAAGCACATCATAGAGTTTATTGTCTGCCCAGTGCACGCAGTTCTTTGAATTAACGTTACCAGTCAAAGAAAAATGGACTTCGTCCGTCCACAGAATGTGTAAAGGCCAGCTGTCATCCTCGTCATACCGGATGAGGAATTCATTCGCAGACACTAGCCGTTGTTGCTTATCATCCGCTTGAAACACCTGGACACGCTAGAACCGATACGGAAACATATGGAGAACAGAGCGCAGAATCTTGCGAACCGTAGAATTCGGCAACTGCAGAACGTGTGAAACACCGCGCGCACTTGAAAGAGGAACTTTGCTTATCGTTTCATGGGCTTCTGCAGCAGACTCCACAGGAACGGAAGGTTCGTCCACGTCGAAATCGATCGCATGTGCAACCAGTTTCTTCAAATTTGCGTATTAAGTCCAGTACAGCTTTTACAGTACACTGGCCTCGGCGTAGCCCATGGATTTTGCAGTAGACACGCAATGCCCCAGCGGCATTTTTTCCGCTCAGGCAATAAATTTTTATAAATTCCCCCCGTTCTTTCCCTGTTCCTGCCCTGGGCTCGGGGGTTCGCCCTGACCATATGCCACAGCGGGTCCCCAGGGTGGGCGATATCCCTATCCCTGTAAACGGCATGTTGTTCAGAGTGCAAGAAAGCAAGATACGCGGAAAGCATTTCACAGTGCTTTTTCATTCACTTAGTGCGACGACGTTAGTTATGACGGTGTCATAAGCTGCGTTTAGAAAGCAAAAATGGCTGAGTGTCCTTTTAAAGCAATAAAACCAGCCTTTTTTAACCCCATTTGTGGTTTTTAATAAAAGGACGGGAGAACCAACAATGGATTCAACAATGGGTCAGGAGATAAGATAAGATTGTACTTGAAAGGAAGCTCTCACCTCTTTACTGGACATACAGCACTTTATTTGCAAAATCATAAAAGATGAAAAACGCCGCGTAACCACAAAAAGCGCCGTCTGGCCCAGAACAAAAAGACCTCGAATGACCGCAAGTAGAATGATAGCCTACTTGAAGCTATAAGGTCTAAATAGACGTAAACCTGAACTCTCGGCATTTTTGTTTTGGGGAGGCGGTGCCTTTAATTTTTAATTGCACTTCAAGTATACTGAAGTATCATTCTGTAGGACGAAAGGTACTGATCTTCTCCATCTCCGCCTTTTCCCATTGTTGAATCTCCCCATCCTTTTATTATCAACCGCAAACGGTTGGAGAAAAATGGGGTTAAACGTGCTTCAAGTTGAAGGAAAGCAAAACAGAATGTAAACTGTGCCTTACGCCGAACCAGGAAGTGTGTTTACTTTGGTCACTCCTCGTTTCGAGTGAGATACAGTAGGCTGGGATCACAGCCGAAGACACAGTGTGAAATTAGACGTCAGTAGAAAAGAAAGTCGTGCCCTGGTGAGCGACACAGTTGTTTTCCTTGTTCTTTTAAGTTTGTAGCAATGGCAATTTTCTTGCTACAGGTACCATTCAAACGCTTTTTATGGTTTTTCACTATGAAGATTTAAATTATAAAAATTTTACCAATTTTAAAAAAGTAGGTGTTGCCAAATGAAAATTTCAAAATTTTGTCACTGTAACCGTATTTGTTAGAATTTAACTGTTATTTTTCATATGATTATTGAGAGCATACCTCAAAATACTTCAAACCAAAATTTCATTTAGTTTCTGTGATAGCTACACTCTCAGAAATACTTTCTTCAATTTACGGAAATATTCCTGGTAGCACTGCTACTGGTTTATGTTCGAGAATTGAAGTAAATTCCGTCCTTTTTTTCCTGTTCTGGGACAGAAATTCCCGTAATCTGCAAAAAGAAGATTTTTAAAAAATACGTCTCCCTTTCTTCTGTGGATCCACTTGGTTTTGAACCTGGGATCGCGCATTTCGAATCGATCGATGACCTTAAACACACGACCAGCAAGCACTTGGAAGGGTGCGAATTTAAAATGAAGATGATGAAACGGCTTTTCTTCAAATGGAGAATTTATAAGGCTTGTTAAATTTTTTGTTCAAAAACTCGGAAATTTAAACTTAATTGCAGAGACGTTTTGCCGTTATGAAAAAATGGTTGGTGTTTTAACATTTATAGAATAATAGAGGATAAAAATTATTACATATTAGACATATTTTTAATAAGACATAATTTGATTGTTTGATGTAAAATATGAATATTACATTTTGAATTAAATTCGAGAAGAAATATTTGGGAGCAGATGTCATAAATTCCCGGGGCCACCATCTTGGAATTTTTCTTGGCGTGAAAACCCCTTTTCCGCCAAGTAGTAAATGTCGCCAAACACCGGTTTATATGCATGTTAGGCTTAACGAAAATAAAACGTAACAATAAACAAAACTCGCTAAAGGAGCAATCAGTAATCGTTGTATGAGCGCTACGTGCTCATTAACCGAAAAAAATCACTGTATTCAGCAGTTCTCGCCGTGTATCTCAAAATGTAAAAAACACGAAAGGCAAACAAATATACATAAAATTATCAACATACCTTAACAGACACTCGCTAAAGTGACAATCAGTAATCATTGTATGAGCGCTATGCGCTCATTAACCGAAAAAAAACATCACTGGATTCAGCATTTCTCGCTGTGTAGCATTCTTAAAATTCAGCAGTTCTCGCTGTGTAGCCATCTCAAAATGTAAAAAAACTCGAAAGGCAAACAAATATACATAAAATTATCAACATACCTAACAGACACCTGTTTTCTTCAAAGCTCAAGCACGAAATACTGTCATACCATCACCGTCATTTTGAAAAATAGGCTTATGAATACGCATTGACACTCTGTAAACAAACCTCCTTTTTTCGTCAAAATTTCCTCAAATTTCTTAATTACTTCAGCAAGAGCGTTTAAACGGACTACAGAAACCATAGTCAATCAAATAAATCCAGTAAATTTAACATAAAAACAAAAAGACAGAACAATACTTCACGAAATCAAACCACATCCACAATGTCCTAGCCGAAAATGACCTTCTCAGGGGTTGCCAGAATACGACACGCCAAACACACACGTCACACAGGGTTCCAAATATCGATAAACATCGCCAACATAAAATCGCCACGAAATCTCAAAACATCTAAGATGGCGGCCATTCGGGAATATAACGCATCTAAACCAATATTTGCTTTTTCGGATAAAATATATTTTTTTTTAACTTGATTGAATTACTATGTAATTTTTAAATGTGTACATTTAGAATGTATTTTACATGCGAATATATATTTTTTAATACTTTAAAAAATAAATTGCAAATAACTTTAAATGAATGAGAAAATTGCTACTTGATTATGTTCAATAGCATTATTTTTGTTTTTAAATAAATTAGACATTTTAATTTATTGAATTTTCAGTTTTTCATTTTAAAAATACGAACTTTACGAATTCGAACTTTGATATTAATGCAGCTAATACGCATGCGTGCAAGGAATAAACAGAATTTTTCCCTCTTTTTCAGACTTCCGGGTAGAATTAATGGAAAAAGCATGTATTCCAGGAGTGCGGAAATTATTTGTCTAAAAATGACGAATAATTTAGTGCATAAAGATGAAATTTTCTGACGGTATAGGGCCTCATATATTAGTACAGTTTTTTTTTTTTTTTTTTTTTTTTTTTTTTACAATGACTCCGTATGTAAGAGAGACCGGGGCTAGTTGGCTACAGGTGTAAGTTGGTGCAACCCTCATAAATCGCCTGTTTGTGGGTGGATTGCGCAACCAGTCACAGAGTACCTTTCTTCTTGCTTTTTACAATCCTCATTGTAGTTGCAGCGTTACTTACGTGTAGTGGACATTTATTACGATTTTTCTGTTTTTTGCACTCATAAGTAATTTTTTGTTGCTTCATTCTTTTTCTAATTTCTAATACTTATCTTAATAACTGCGATTTAACTTGTGCAGTTTTTCTTAGTGTATGATTCACTGTAGCTACTCCATATGGGATTTACTTGGATTATTTCTGTTTAGAAGGTTACGTCTCCCTTTTGTGATGAAATTTATTATGGGGCTAATAGGCGCATTGAACACGGGGTAAGTTGGCTCGGCGTCTGATGTGTGCTGGTAAGTTGAAATACAACAAAGACAGATAAAAGTGGTTGTAATGTAAGATTTGGGGCACATGGGGCTTGCCCAAACGGAGACACTCGATTTTTTATTTGTGACAACTGTAACTCTGATGATGATATCGAGTAGGATAGAAGTTACTCAATGTTAATGTTTTATTCATTATTTTTATGCCTGTATAATTTAGAATTTACATTGTACGGCGATAACGCCTTTGTTTAAACTTACTGGTAATAATGAAATTGATTTCTCTTAACTACGTGCCTTATTTAAGTTTCATTTAAATTTTTATAAAGCGCGTGCCAACTAACCCAATAAATATAAGCAACTTGCCCGTGACGGAGTAGGTTGGCGCACAATTTTTTTTTACTTTACGCTAAACATAAACTACAAGAGCTGCAAACTCAAAACTCCTGGTATTTATAGTCAAATGTCTGTTCTTTAAAAGTGCAGTTAAAGTTTGTTAAAAAACTTAAGCAAAAAATTTATAAAAATCAATAACTAAAAACTGCACCTACTAGCCCCGGTCTCCCCTATATTTCCTAATTGAAACAGGTTGAAGAGAAAGCACACAAGAACTTAAAATTTTTATTATGCTTCTTTTAGTAGGCAATAAATAACAAATAAATAATTGCAACGTTGTTTTAATCAAAATTAGCTCTATATCATGGAAGACGGTAGTATTCTGAGTGACGCAGCCTTAAGCCTAAAATCGTATCGTATCATATCGTAGAATTCATAGATGGCGGAACTCATATATACAGCTAACTCGACATCAAAGAAAATGCGAAAAGCCGCCTGTTAATAACTCAGCAAATATAGGTCCTATTGTTCTGATTTTTTTAAAACAGTCTTATATCTGCAGTCTAATCCTATTCTGAATTTTTTACAATTCTACGTGCAGTATATTTTCAGATCTGTAAACCCATTTTGAAAGCAATTTCGATGGTGTAAGTTTGTCTTTTTTTTTTCTCCGAAACGGTCTAGATTTTTTAAAAAACATTAATATATAAAATGAATCTGTTTTTGGTGAAGTGGATGACACTAACCTAGTATCTAGGAAAACTCTTAATTTTTATATAATCCGCATGAAAAATTGGACTCTTAGGATCGCGGATTACATGTTATTCTATGGGCTAGCAGACAGAACGTTGCACATCGGTTTTGCGCGGTTTAGGTCACAGTTAAAAATCTGAATATTGGCAATAAATCTTTTTTTAAACTACAAAAACAGTTTATTATGTGCTTTAAAATACTTAGACTGATTTTTTAAAATGGAGCAGTATTTTGTAATTATATGTATTTTATTTCATTGTTATTCATAGTAAGTAAACATTTTTTAAGGAGAAAATATTTCACATTTTTAAAAAAATTCTCGTATCGAAATTCGATATTTATCAAAAATTCTCGTATCGAAATGAAAATTCATCGCGTTCGCCATAAGACTTCGCCATGTATCACTACGCGATACGCGAAGTTTACTGAAGAAATAAAAAATATCAAAGATCTTGAAATGGTATTCCAAGGGGAGAAAGCGAGTACAATTTCTAATTATCCAGACAGCATTCTTTGCAACCGATCCTTTCTAATTAGTATAATGTTCTGAATTGTTTTTATTTTCAACAATACTTATAACTGTTTTCCTTACAAAATAACGTTCATGTGTGGCATAGGTATTTCTTGTGATATGTGAGTATAGATTACTAATTTAATTTTGTGTTTTGAGTTTTCTTTTAAAGAAATTAAACAAAATCTTTCATTTTTAAAGAACGCACAGTTTAAATAAAAGGTATGACGAAATCAAAATTAAGATTTTCAATCCCGTTTATAAAATGATTCATTTGCGAATCGTTTCTAATAACATTATAAACGAAAATTGACTTAAAATGACATCTTTTTCGAAATATGGGTATCTTTCGTTTATTTTTTTCTTATATAACTCTTTTCAGCTTCAAAAATTAAAGCATCGTAGTATTTTATTTTTATAAAATTAAACCTAAAGGGGAAAAAAAATTCTTATTGCCGTTTATCTCTGTAATAAAAGAAAAACAGAAGGAAAAAAAAACCTGAAGCATTTCTTTTAGGCTAATTGATTACAGGCATGGGTGCAAGACCTTCAGTCTCAGGACTGATTTCAGTCTTGGACATATTTTTTACTTATAGTAAATTCTACTTTATATACTTAAATTATCACGATTAGCTCAAAATGAACCATTTTATCCTGACTGGTTGTTTTGAGCTCCTAAAAGTAAAATTTTTCATCATGATATTTTTCCTTATTTAGTAATTAAAGTTTATAGATAAATAAGATAAAACAGCTTTTTTGCAAAAGTTAGATACTTGTTTTTATTTAATTTTAAAGTTAATATGCTTAAAAGAAAGCTTTAAATAATTTACTTTTAAAAAATATAAAAGTAGCCAGCTCCCTTATATGGTATTTGTGGTAATGAAGTATTATTGTAAATAAGAACAATTCAGAACATGTTACTATTTAGAAAAGATTGGTTTCACAAAATTTCATTAGCAGCTGCATTGTAGCTGTCATGATAATTAGACTTTGTATAAACTAATAAAGTGATTACCCAGTAACCATTTCAATTAATATATTAATCTGACTCGCATCTTAAATTAAATATAAAGTTTTTATTCTGCTTTCATTAAACCATTCACTATTCTTTAACATTTCGCATATTCCGACTACAAAAACTTTTTTTTATCAATTCCACCTGTACTCTGGAGGGTTGCCGTGCCACTTACAGAGTACCGCGTTTATCGCCTCGTTGTGCAATAGCATTTGAAAGATCACCACACTAACATAAAAAAGTAGCAATAAAAGAAAATCAAAATTAATCAGTTGATTGTAAAAAACCCGCTCCATTCTCGGTCGGGGTAGGAACATCACAAGAAAAAAAAACCCTCGCGAAATTTGGCAGCATGTCAGGGAGGGGGGGGGGGGACCAAAACTTCATCAAAATAGTTGTAACTTTTCTTATAAATATGTTACATATAACATATGGTAGAAATAATCGGTATATCTGATGAAAATACAAATAATTTTTTAAAATGAAATATTTAATGATTTTTTTTATCCCTATTACTGTATTGGATTAATAGTAGTTTAAGAGCCATAATTTTATATTCTAAAATCATTAAAAGCACTCTGCAAGCAGTTCTTGTTCAATCACAAAAGCCTGCCACTAAAAAATTTTAATGCAGGAGATGTAATGTATTTCTCAGATATAAACAATGAATTTTGCAGTTAAGAAGCACATGTATTTTACAAATGTTGCTATTTCTTGGAACACTAAATATGATAAATTATCGACTTTAACACATTATTTTGGAGTAATGAAAACATTGTTATTATATTAAAATTTTTTGTAAATGGGTGTTATAATCAGTAGCAGCTCATGACAGGTTTTTCTTGCAGCACTAAAATGCATGCTTTCCAAAGTTTTTTTTTTTTTTTTTTTTTTTTTTTTTTTTTTTTTTAACATTGCCATCTTTATTTTTTTCCACCGTCTTTATTTACCTCAGAAGTGGTTAAAATTTTTTTATATTGTAAATCCTAAAGGTTATAATAGCAAAAAAGCATCTTTAAGCCCTTGGGGATGAGCGACCGGTATACTTGGCCACTTAAGGTGTTCAGAATCCTTCATTATTCTCCGCACTTATTTTTAATTGTAAAGTTTACCTTCTTTAATCGGAGCATTTCTGGGATTCAATTACAGAAAATTTCTTTTTTAAAAAACCTGTAGTAATAGGTTAAAAATTAACCAAAGGGCTCTTGTCGCGAAGGGGTTAAACATCTTGAATTACAGTGAACTTTAATAACCCTTGGCTTTAATTGCCAGTACTCTTCCAATTGATCTATCTGTACGACATTCCAGCCAACACAATATTCGCTCAGAACAACTATTGTCATGACATCAATTGATTGTGTGAAAAATAATTAAAAGTGTATATGGTTATATATTTTATTATTAAGCAACAGACTTTGCAGATCCGTTTTTCTAAAAAGCTTTAAAGATTGAAATCTCTAGGCTGGAGTGGGAAAGTGGTAATTTTGAGGAATAGGAGGATAATTTATATAGAAGAATTTTCTGTATAAAAATAAAGATTTAATTTTTTTTAATGCTGGGGAGTAGGGGGAGGGAGAAGAGGTGAAATGTACAGTCGTGGAAAAAAAAAGTAAACACCCTCTACTAATTCCTTAACAAATTATTATCGTAGACGAAAGTTATTGGTACCGAACGATTGGAAATAAAGTCTATTTTTAAATGATGTATATAAAATTTGCTTAGGGGACCATCTACATATTAAAACAAATCCAAACTTCATTTTTTTCAATGGCAATACTCAATTTTAACGAGATATTTCAAATCTTCGGTTCAAACTATGCCTAGGCACCAAATCTCAAGTCATTTGAATGATAAGTTTTTTTTTTTATCATAAACATTCAAAATTTAGTGCTTCTAATGTTAAATTACATTTTCTTATTTTTATTTATGTCTCCTGAAATTATGCTCCTAATGTGCTAATTTTTTGTGTAGCAGTAATACTAATATACCCAAACATAAATACGTTGAATTTGCAATTTTTATAATTTTATGATATGAATTAGGAAATTAATATTCGAAAAAATTATGAATTGTAACCTACAATTTTTTTTGATGGATTTAGATTTATTAAGTCCTGCTTTATGGAAATGCAAAATTTCACATTTTTCTTCCAAATATTTTTCAAATTATGCTTAAAAAACGGCAAAATGATGGTTTAAGGGGCCGTCTATGACAGAAGTGACTAGATATTTTGAAATGTCTTACGCTGTCCTGTAATCTAGCAGACTTCATTGACTGCTTGAGTGACGCTTAAGGTGCCTTGATCAAGAAGGGGGCTCTCTCGGTTAACAATCGAGTACCGAACTTCAATTTGGATACAGCCCTTAAAATAAGCTTGTTTTAAAATAATTAATTTCTCGGAAACTTATAGTACGAATTGCATAAAAATTTGTTTTTAGGCTAATTAAATGTTGTAGAATTCATTTATGCTGTAAGAATTGTGTGCTGCTGTTGAAAAAAAAAAGAAGTTATGGTTCGTTTTAATATGTAGATGACCCCTTAAGCAAATTTTATATACATCATTTAAAAGTAGACTTTATTTCCAATCGTTCGGTACCAGTAACTTTCTTCTACGGTAATATTTTGAGGAGTTAGTAGGGAGTGTTTACTTTTTTTTTTTCCATGACTGTACATTAGGGAAGCTAGTGCTTATTTATTTATTTATGTTAGTGAGCAACAAATGTTGCAGATTTTTTTTTTTTCAAACTAATTTTTGGAAGATTTTACTATTTAGGTAAGCTGGAGAGGTGGGTGCAAAAGCAGAAGTGGAATCTTCGGAGCTCAGGGGATTATTTTATATGATTTATTATTATTGTTAATAAAGAATTTTAAATAGGGATGGTTAAAGATTATTTTATATAAAATTAAAGAATGTTTAATTTTTTTGCATTAGGAATGAGAAAAGGGAGAAGCAGAAATTTGTAGTTTTGGAGTTAATATAAATGTATGTAATTACTTTTATAAGTGAGCGATGATTGTTATATATATTATATATATATAAAGGTTTAAAGAGTAATATTTCTTGCTATTTTTCTTAACAAAGTAAATTTTTTATATAGTAAAATTTAACATAGCTTTTTATATCTCTGAAACAAACCAACAGAAATACCCTCTAAACATGCATGTTGTACATTACTTCCATATCTTACCAAAGAGTTCTTATAAAAATATCATTGTACGGTGCTCTTTAAAATTGAAGTATGGTCATCCTTTTTGCGGGGAGGGAGGGGGGAGAGATTGAAGGTGAATGGAAATCCTGACTATGAATTCTTTGTATTGGTCTTTAATTTTTTTGTGTGTTTATTGTTTTATTTATTTTTTCAATAACCTCAAAAAAGTAATGATATCAATACAAAAACCCTTAACGGGTTAAAAGTTTGTAACGCAGCACTTTATCTTATGCTCTAAGAATTTTAAATATGGAACATAAAAATAATGATATCAAATTTTGAGTGACGCTATGCTATTAATTATAATCTCTCTATATATTATTTATTTCATCCTTTTATTTTTTTATAATCGCATGTGCAAAAATTATGTTCAATTTAAAAAAATGTATAAAAGTTTATTCATTGATGTTTTAACATTTACACCTTTCATAAATTCCAAGTATGAGTTTTAAAAGATATGATATCAAAATTTTAGTGACGCTTTGATGTGGCTTTAAACGATTTGTTTTAAAATTAAATTTAAATTATTTTTGTTTTGGCTAAGATATATTCACACATCTAAATAATAGTTTTAATTTTCCAATATACTTTAAATATGTCACTTTCACTGAATTTATATAATGCATTTAAATGTATTTATTTGAATAAATTGATTTATCCTTTGTCCAATGCTATTAAAAATTTAAAATAAGATTTACGTAAATATTTTTTTTTTGCCTCATAGTACCCATTTGAATACATTTGACTTAGTTTGGATACAATGACGCAAAAAAATTATTTACGTAAATCTTATTTTAAATTTATAATAGCATTGGACAAAGGATAAATCAATTTATTCAAATAAATACATTTAAATGCATTATATAAATTCAGTGAAAGTGACATATTTAAAGTATATTGGAAAATTAAAACTATTATTTAGATGTGTGAATATATCTTAGCCAAAACAAAAATAATTTAAATTTAATTTTAAAACAAATCGTTTAAAGCCACATCAAAGCGTCACTAAAATTTTGATATCATATCTTTTAAAACTCATACTTGGAATTTATGAAAGGTGTAAATGTTAAAGCATCAATGAATAAACTTTTATACATTTTTTTAAATTGAACATAATTTTTGCACATGTGATTATAAAAAAATAAAAAGATGAAATAAATAATATATAGAGAGATTATAATTAATAGCATAGCGTCACTCAAAATTTGATATCATTATTTTTAAGTTCCATATTTAAAATTCTTAGAGCATAAGATAAAGTGCTGCGTCACAAACTTTTAACCCGTTAAGGGTTTTTGTATTGATATTAATTACAAAAAGAAAAAAAGAAGAAAAAAAAAGAAAAAAAAAAAGAAAAAGTGCTACGTTACAACAGGGGATGGTCACACGAGTGTAATAACCTATGACATGGGGAGAAGGGAGGAGAAAAAAAACACGAAATTTGCGTGACGTAATTAATAGAGGACCTTTACGGTGTGGTATGCACGCTTTTTTAGAATATTTACATTTTATGATCGTTTATTGATCTTAGGAAAAGCAGCATAACACTGATTGATGCAGCATAAACTGTTAAGCTCCTCTTGTCATCTTCAACAGCCATTTTGACGTCCCATTATACGTAATCAGTCTATTCCTTACATATGTACGAGGCACGTCTAAAATATAATGACAAATATGGCATAAATTAAGTAATTTTAAAAATATTGTTAAATTTTATAAAATAAAGATGCAACTTTCAGACAAATTACCCTACTACACCCAACAAACAACTGGATTAGTTTATAGATTTGGTTCAAGGATTAAACAGTGTACCCAAACTATTCGATATTTTAGAAATAACAATTGTATACCAAGCATTGACTTTTAAATTAAAACTTAAGTCAACTTATTGTAAATAAATGTATGGAAACATACCTGCATTATAAAACTGTTGATCAGATATAGTTTTGTAATAATATCATTTTGGTGATGCTTCTGCTCACAGATTTGTAAACATATACAAGTTAAACTTTTTTTTCTCTTTTACAGATAGTAATATTAGTTATCTAAAATATTTTCAGCCTGAAATAATAAGAAATATGATATAAACATATGGATTAAATCAAATAATTAAAAAAATAATAGGGTTAAAAATAATAAGGTTTTATAAAATAAAAATGTCACTTGTATTCAAACTACCCCATTATATCCAAATAACTCGACAGGGAATATAACAACAAATTATTTTTATGTAATAATCAAACGAGATAAGTTTCGTTTGAAAAGAGAAAGAACTGACTTTAAAAAAAAAAGAAAAAAAAAGGAATAAAAAATCATGCGTCAAGCATAGATTATGAAACACTTTCCAACACTTCCAGAATACTTAAACAAAACTTCGCCGTTTAATAAGGCAAAAAGGATACTGAAGTAAACATTTTAGAAAACGCATAACACATTTGAAAACCAAATTCCAACAACTACTGTACAAAGCCGAAAATGTACTCTGCTTCTTTTGTACCCCTCTGTATATGATCTAGAGATTAATATATATTCTAGATATTATCATAAAATTTAGTTTAGTTAGAAAACGCATAACACAATAGAATATTCACTTCTAGCAATTTCAACCAATAGACGGAAACGTACTTGACTTCTTTTGTACAGCTCTGTGTATTACCTATATATTTTTATACACACTACATATAAAGCTGAAATTTGATTAAGTCAAAAACACGCTTAAAACTACTAAAAATCACACTTCCAGGAATTACTGTACATAGACGACCATGTATCCAGTTTTTTGCATAACCCTGTATATGATTTTACCCATATCCTGCAAACATCTCTTAGTATATACTAAATGCAGTTGATTTTGAAAATGCATAAATCAAATTCAAAAACACCTTTACGCAATTCACGCTTATTCTCAGTAACATATACAAATTATTTTGTGTAGCCCTGTATATGGTCTATGGAATGTAGACATACCACGTAGTGTGCAGAAATTTAGATAAGCTTAAGGGGACAAGGGACCTTCAAACTTTAATTTTTTTTATTGCACCTTAAATACTGTTTAAGGGCACACTATATACATTGTGGCATATACAGGGTGTATCTAAACTCTTGGGCAAAACTTTAAAGGGTGATAGTACACATCAAGACAAACAATATTAAATAGAAAACTAAGGGTCCCAAACGTCTTCCGAAGGAAATAGACGCCATTAAAGTTTAGGGTCTAAATTTTCAAATGATTATAAAAAACGGAAAAATTGGTCGATTCATTTGAGGTTTTCGCTAAAACTACTCTTTATGTCAGTATTTTCTTCAAAATAAATTTTAAAGATAAAGTTCGAAAAATGCCGATAGAGGACGCTTTAGACTTTGGAGTGACGGACAGCTATTTTTTACCGTTTTTTTTTTTTTTTTTTTTTTTTTTTTTTTTTTTTTTTTTCTTTTGTACCTCTTTAAATGGTTTCAAAAGCTTAGATTTAAATTCTGAGCTCAAAATCTGAATCGTTGGGAGTGGTTAAGTAGCGCAAACTGAACTGTGTTCAGGAGATGAAATTTGACCCCCCCCCCTCCTCCTCCTGAACACAGTTCTGTTTGCGCTACTTAACCACTCCCAACGATTCAGATTTTGAGCTCAAAATTTAAGTTTAAATCTAAGCTTTTAAAAGCATTTAATGAGATACAAAAAATAACGGCAAAAAATAGTTGTTCATTACTCTAAAGTCGAAACCTCTATCGGCATTTTTTGAACTTTATCTTTAAAATTTATTTTCAAGAAAATACTGACATAAAGAATAGTTTTAGAACAAAATGTAAATGAATCGACCAATGAATTTTCTGTTTTTTATATTCATTTAAAATTTTGGATCCTAAACTTTAATGGCACCTATCTCCTTCGAGAGACCTTTGGGACCCTTAGTTTCCCATTTAATATTGTTTGTCTTGATGTGTACTATCACCCCTTAAAGTTTTCCTAAGAGTTTAGATACACCCTGTATTTATCACACAAGAAAAAAAAAATCGGAGAAAAATAAGGAATTTTCCTGACTATTTTTAGCGTTATCAAAAACTTTAAAAATGTCCCAAATTCAATCCGTATCTATTAAAATTCCCAATATTTTTTTTATATACCTGTTTAGCTTACATATACAAATAAATCTGTGCATAGTTTTTTTTAAACTAAATATAACTGAAAAAGTTAAAGGTAGTTAAGTGCAGAAATAGGATGCAAAAATGCTAAATATTTCATAAAATTTAGAAAATATCTTTTTTCTTACCTTTTTATTTAAATATATAAAATTCGATGCACAGTTTTATTTGCATGTGTGAACCAAACTGGCATAAAAATTATTGGGGATTTTAATTGATATGGAGTGCGTTTGGAACATTTTGAAAGTTCTTGATAACGTTTAACTCTTTCGACGGCGGTGTCCTTTAAAAAGGACACCTAATTTTAATTCTGAAACTGCCAAAAGGTACCAAGAATATTTAATTAAAATTTTTTCCTTTTATAATGAAGGTGAAAATCAGCAAGTTCATATTTTCTAATAACTTCGTTTATAAATTCTGGTGTCAGACCATTATTTCATCAGTTTATAAACAGAATTACTCCGCGCCGGAAAGGGCAGTAAAATTCCTTATTTTTTCTCCTCAATTTTTTAAAAAAAAATTCTTGAGGGATAAATATATGCCATAATTCATATAGTGTGCCCTTGGATAGTATTTAAGGTGCAATAAAATAAACTAATATAATGAGTTTGAATGTCTCTTGATCCCTTAAAACGCATGCCATAAGGGGAAACGGACTTTCAGCAATCATCCCTAATAGAGAATATTTCGCACATAGTATTGTGTCAGATATCTTCTGTGTGTCCCTGTAAATGAACGATAAATACGATGCACATCGTAATCTAACGGCAAACAGCTGGTAGTAAAACTTAGTATTATATATCAATTTCATCTTGTTTGAAATAGTTTAACATTATTAAAATACGCTGAGAAAACTTTTTCTCCGTAAACCGTTATGTAACCCATCTCTTTTGTGTGACCCTGTAAATGATTGTTAAATGCTCATATTCTACACAAAGTATGTTTTAGGACACCATAGAAATTCATATTAATTTCATTATCTTTGAGACAGAGTAACATCACTAAAGTACGCCGCAGACGATTTTTTTTCAGACTTTAAAATAACAGAATACTTTTGAGTTCCTCTATACGCGTCCTGTAAGCTTTAAACATAACGTATTCTATAGTAACCATCTTCTAGTGCATCTCAATAATGTTCATAAAGTTCATTACGTTTAAGATTCTGTAACACTATTAAAATACACAGCAAATGATTTTACCACATAGACCATAATATAACGGAGTATATATATATATAACAGAGTATATATAGTACGAATATAACTTTTGAGTGTCACTGTAAATGAACTATGAACACTACACCACTTTATTTTCAATACCGAACATGCCATGGCAAACCTGAATAACATATACAATAAACAATTAAAAAATCCAAAAACTCGACTGCGTAAAAAGCGACTTAATTGCCACTATCAGCTCACACTCTCGCATATCTTGTTCAAATTTTCAATCGTTAAAATACTCATTATTCATCCAATGAAGTTCAAATAATTTTTTTAAACTTGTAGTGGATGACACTTGATGTTAATCCAGTTTTTTCAAATATTAATTAATTAATTAAATTAATTAATTTTCTATAATCGAGAGACTCTTCTTGATCAAGGTATTTTAAGACAAAGAGAGCCCTCTTCTCGATCAAGGCATTTTAGCGCCACTCAATAGGAAAGAAGAATGAGAGAAAAGAAAATTCTCTTATTGACCTAAGTAAGAATTGATTTAAAATATTTTTTTTATTTTACTTGTTTATATTACTTACCTATTTTTTTTTTATTTACTTGTATTGATGACCTTTAAGTTGTGTTTAATTGTTAGTTCCCTAAAAACTCTGTTTTGATGAGGTCTATAAATGTCTATGATTGTTAGAGTTTCAGTAAAGCTAGAGATTCACAATACATACATAACTTCCAGGTTGTATAATATTTTAACGGAAATTCTGGCTATAAAATAGTCAATGAAACATCGTCTTCATTTTGAAAGACCTATCCAATGATAGGCCACTCAATTGGGTGCGTAATTTTTTTTTCGTCTCTACCGCCATTTTGTATTTTACGGCCGCCATTTTGAATTTATAAAAACAAAACCTAGCCTATAACAATCGAGCTGTTAAGACGAATCGATACAGACCTCATTCATTAAAATCCATCCAGCCGTTGGGATGTTTCGAGGTTATAAAGAAATCCACATACACACATACGCGTGAAACACATAACCATTCTTTTCAGTCGGGTAATTACATGTCAATCCGAGTGTCAACGCGAGTTAGATCGCGGACAGGCGGCCGAAAACAGACGACAGAGAGTAGACAACGGACAGCAGACGGCTGACAACAGACGGCAGACAGACATATCGAAGTCATAAACACTTTACAACAATGTTGGAAAGTGTTAAAAAACGCTTGCTATGCTTATTCATTTCCTATTTAATAAATGTCGTAGGAAATTTTACCAATGCATTTAAAGTATTAAGGTGTTCTTAACTGCTCTGCTCAACAAGCGCAAAATGTTTTGACACATTTACAAATTCATTTTTTAACGGAAAGGTATAAAATTGGAAAGCCTGGCCACGGAAGAGATTTGGGATTGAATTGTTTTACCATTTTTTGATCAATCAATTACCAATTGCGTTATAAGCGATTTTGATCACGTGACAAACACGTTTTTTTCGCCCGCTCTTGAGTGCTCTTTCTTCCTTCGCGCGAAAATTCGGTTCAAAATGCCTATTTTTACACTTTTTTCTGAAAGATCTATTGCGTTTGCAAAAAAAAAAAAAAAAAAAAAAAAAAAAAAAAAAAAAAAACAGCTCAATTACATAGTTTCTGAACAACAACACCAGCTAGTTTCATGCAATTTAGAACAAAAATAAATTAAAACTTATGACAGAAATTTGCACTTTTGGATTTGAGAACAGCCTTAAAACGATTAGCTATAAGGTATGAGATGTTTTTCTTTCGTATGAAATAACGACATAATTTAGGATATTATTATTATTATTATTATTATTATTATTATTATTATTATTATTATTATTTTATTGAAATTAAAATGTGTGTATTATAGTAGATGAACAGTTCGATAAATATTTAAATGAAGGTACAACGTCATTTCAACGTACAGATAGTATTAGGTAGTTTTCGTATGAAATACTACCTATTACATTCTCCCCTATGTTGGAATTTCTGAAAAATTTTTGCAGATCTACACCGATCATGACCCCTAGAACCCAAAACCACCTTCAGTAAAAAACTTTATATATCTGTCTACCTATCTATCAATCTATCAATCTATCTATCTATATATGTATATATCACTTTCTTCTGGACACGATAACGTCCACAATTCTGCACAGATCTTTTCCAAACTGATACATAAAATCAAGGGGCATAAAATCTCGGTCAAGTTCGTTAATGGTCGAAATTGGACCAAGGGGATGGAAATAAGGAGGGATTTTGTGAAAACCGAAAAACCCTCATAACTTCTTAATTTTTGTACATATCAAATCAGTTTAAAGTTTTTATTACTTCTAAAAATAGGGCCTAAAGTTTATGTAACACAGATTTTTGATAAAATTAAAAATGGGCTCAAGGATCGCAAAAAATAGAGCTTTTGGGAGAAAAAAATTCATAACTTCGTCAATTCTCAAGATATCAAATCCAATTAATTTTATTATAAATCTCCTTAATATTATCTACAACTTTTACATTCACAAGATTTTGATAGGACCAATTCGTACCGCAAAAAAAAAAAAAAAAAAAAAAAAAAAAAAAATTAAAAACGAAAACAAAAAGGGGGGTTGTAGAAGAAAAAAATCCATAACTCCGTCAATTCACAAGATATATTAATCCCCATGAATTTATCATATATCTTCTTAATATTGTCTACAACATTTATATAGACAAGTTTTTGATAGGACCAATTCTTACACCAAAAACAAATATAAAATACATAGCGGTTGAAGAAAAAAAACATCTTATTAAGGGTGTATTTAAATCCAAACTGCTTATTTTGTTATTCATTTTTAAATTCATTTTTGCTCTCAAACGCATCGAATTGGTAGACTCTCTTATTCAGAAACTATATAATGTACCGTAATCAGGGATGTAGTGGAGGGTATACGGGGGTATACGCTTGGATTTTTCTGGATTTTTTAAAGAAACACCGTATACCCTCTGTTTCGCAAGAAAGCTATAGTATATACACTCTAGGGTATACGCTCTGCCTTGAGCGTATACCCTCTGCTTAGAGCGTTTACCCTCTGTTTTTTTTACGACTACACCACTGACCGTAATGATCGATTTTTTGATACAGGCAGAATATCTTTCAAAAAATGATGTCAAAGTGGGCATTTTGAACAGAATACCCGAAGCGATTGTCTTAGAAACGAAAAGTATTGTTCTACTGAGGAAAAAATTGTTTATAAATCAAGTTTCAATTAATTGAACGAAAAATAAAAACACAGGTCGCTTATAAATCTCTTCAAAAATCACGTCAGCAAGTTTCATATTTCTTCTATTAAAAATGAAACTGAAAATGTGCCAGAAAATTTCGAGTTGTTGAGCATGGAAAAGTATTTTTTTTTAATGCCTCCATAACATGATTCTGATAAAACCAGCCATTATATAAAAATGAAATAAAAACTCGTCAAAAGCGGCCAGATAAAATTGTTAAAGTGGGATTATCTCTAATCATGATTTAGTTTTTGTTGGTGAAATTAGTATACTTAACTTCGAAATCTACCTCCACCTGCAGGCCGGGCCGACAGGAATTTTTTTTTTTCTATGTAGGGAAAATGTGCATTAATTGCTCACAGTGACGTCTATTTACTATGCGAAAATATAGTGAGTGGGTAATAAAAACTGGCTTATAAAAACAAAGTACAGATGTTTAAATGCATTTACACCGTAATTTAGCATTGGAATAAGTCTAAAAAGCCACGTGTTCAAATGTTATGCATACGTATTTCTTTTTAAAATGTGGCACCAAGAAAAAAATGTGTTTAAAAGAAAAAAATTGTACAAAGATAAATTATGGCAGGTGGGTCAAAAACGGTGTAAGTGGTGGTCTTCAGTGTTGAATTCAGGGAGTGGACCTGGGGGACCCCCCCTCCCCCGGAGCAATGAGTTGTCACCCCCGGAAGATTGGAGATTTTGTGTTTTCAATGGTCAAAACGTTCTCTCCCCTCTCTCTATAATGCCCCCCCCCCCCTCCCGGAGAAATGTGTCTGAATTCAACACTGGTGGTCTGGGAAAGTAGCAAAGTAGCCAGTATTTTCCGCCGTGTTTTAAAGGGTGTGTATGTTGTGTTCCGCATTAATCGCTGAAAAAGTGTGGATTTGTATAAGGAACAAACAAGTTGTCCTTTATAATTTGTATATATATATAATACTAGCAGCCTACGCCGCCCGCTTCGCTGGTCTGTTTTTCTAAACAAACCATGAATCAAACAAAATATATCTGTGAATTTGATCATTCGTTTGAAAGCAATATGCACATTAACCTGGTATACCCATCCAAATTGCTACAAACGATATGGACGCCATTATACTATTGTATTTTCTATTGAGACAGACAAAATTTGAGCTGCTAAGGACCAACTTCTTTAGTTGATCCTTTCCTGTAGGATTTGGTAAAGTACGATAGAACAATATGTAATATACTTATATCCTTCCTCTGAAAATTTATCAATGCAATTCTCATCAGATTCTGTCCAATAGAACCTATGAAAAAGGCTAATCTTTCACAACTGAGCTCACCTCATCCTAGAACTTTCATCCAAAATACTATAACTAAGCAACCTAGAACGATATGTGTTTTATACTACAATATTCCCCGAAAAATTAACTAACTGAGCAAGTTCCACCAAAATCCACTTAGCAGAATCTTTTAAACTGGCAAATGTACCAAAACGTTCCCTAAAAATTATCTAATTAACAGTTTATCTTACCAAAATCCACCCAGCAGAACCTTTAAAAAAGCCAATCTTTCATAATCGTGTTCTTCTGATTTTGAATTTTCCCCCCATAATTATTTAACTAAGCAACGTAGAACGATATGATGTACTAATTTTTTTTCTGAAAAATTATCAGGTCTCCAAGAAAATTCTGTCGTTTAAAGTTCTTTCACGTCTACTTTTTTAAAATTCTGATTTCTTCAATAGCACCACTTTTTTGAAATTGTAAAATTCCCATAGTTTTAACATTTGACATTAAGGTGAAAACAAATGGAATTTTACCATTTCAAGAAAGTGGTTCCAATGAAGAAATCAACATTTTAAAAAAGTAGGCGTGAAAGTACATAAAAACGACAGAATTTTCTTGGAGACCTAATATCTAACAATGTAAGTCCCATCAAAAATCTGCTCAGCAGAAATCAGGTTGTAAGCGGCCCAAACGAAATTTCTCTTTGCATTTCCTACATATTATAGATAGTTAAATTTAAATATATCTTCCATAATCGCGTTAACCAGATTATAGAACTCTCAGGTATGTAGGGGTAGGTCTACTTTATATACACACTGGATTTTTTAAGAAACCCTGCACACCTTTGTAGAATATATATTCTCTAGTATATACACATTGCATATAGCGTATATCCTCTTATAGTAATTTACTACACCACAGAGAGCTTTCCGGCATAGCATCAAAATCCATTTAGTAGAACTTTACATTAAAGGTAATCTTTCATTAATCGGGTTTCCCTAATTTTAAAAGTACCGTACTTAACACTAATTCAAAGTAGAACTATTTTTTTACGTTAAAACACTTCTAAAATAAATTACCTAACTAACAGTTATGTCCTAAAAAATTATGTTGGGTAGAACCTGAGATATAGTCAATCAGAATGAAATAAGAATTTGCGTTTTGTAAATATAGTAGATGATGATGAGTAAAATTGTAAGTATTTTATAAAATGCTATTGGCGAGATTTATGCACGGCTAACATAAAAGTATCCATTTTTTCTCTTTATCCATAGGAGCAAATGACAGATTGCAAAATATTTTTCATTTAAACCTTTGAATATGAAATTCTTTTTAAACAGTACAAACATTGCTTTCATACTTGAATTAAATATTTCCGCTTTATAATATTTATTTCTTATCAAACCATTTTTCATTGTAATTTAAATAAAATCAGTAATTGTTTTGGTATTTTTCCGTTATACCAACACCGTTGTCGCCAAGCACAATAATTAGCGCAAAATGAAATGAAACATTTGAAAAAAAAAAAAAAAAATGCAATTTAACAAATTACAACGACCATTTGGAAAATGATTTTTTCAAAGACTAAAATTTAAGACATAAAAAATCGCACGGAGTTGATCATACATTACGTAACGCCATGGATTACATTTTTCGGTACTGTAAATTTTTAAACTTCTACGGAGCTGGTCATTCATTACGTACGCCATGGATTAAACATTAATATTCCTGGACCAATCTTAAATAAAATTTCATTCTTAAACTTCTAAACATTCCACAATATTACTTTTTACACTGTCGTATAGAGAAAAAAATGTACTTTTAAATGCAATTTGTTTGAAAGCTGTATCTCAATTTGTTTCTGGGTTCTTAATTTTTTTTTTTGTAGTTTTTATTACTTTTTTGTCATAGTGGCAACAGAAGTATCCATCTCTGTTGAAAATAAAGGGAAAATACAGATTACTGTATAGACCAATCAGAAAACGAATAAAATGAGGATTCAACCAATAAAACCAGATATGTTTTTGATTTCCTACCCTGACGGAGGGCAATAACCATTTTTCCAAATGGTTAATAATTTTGTTGATACAAAAATGAGCATTTAAAATATAGAACATTTGAAAATTACAGATTTTCACCAACTATTTTTTTTTAATCAAAACAAATCAATACTTAAAATAAAAGAAAAAATAAATATTTTACAATAAAATAAAGTCAATTTAATCTGCAGGTCTCGAATTGTAAATGTCTTTCAGGTTATCATTGTAGCGTGGCGTACGTAATAAGCATATCTGTCATTGCAGTAAACATTTTATTTTTTTATTATTTCATCAAGTAACTGCCAAATCGTAAAATTCATGTCAGTGTCAGTAATAAATGTAAGTTATAATTTAAAAATAAATATTTTCTATTCGAAAAATAACAAATTAAAAAGTTTTACGATATTACGATGGAATAATACTCATAAAAATTATTCACGTTCAATAAATAGCAAATGTTAATGTTTGGCACGGTTTGCAATAAAAATCGTTTGCACGCTAAGGGTTGAAATAAATGGCGCGATACCATACATTTTGGCATAGTGTTGATAGAACGAAAAGATACAACAGTTTTTGTTATTATTATTATTATTTAGTTTTAGTTTTTGAGGAGTTTATAATTTTTTTCCTAACTAACATAGTTGTTTAAATTTTTAAGCAAAAGAATTGATTAAAAAATTATTCAGTTTGAATTTCTTCCCTTGCTATAGTAACAGAATGAAAAGAATGAGTTTTCAGAAATTATCACTTGAAAATTTGAGGTTTTGGCGCCAAAGATAGCGCCAAATTAGAAATATATGAAATATCTCATGAACTATTAGACTTAAAATAATTTGGTTAGTACCATTCGATTCAGCATACAAAAATACACTAAAATATATTATCAGTTGAAAAATAACTATAAAATCAGATTTTTGAGGAATTTTTTAAAAGTTCGTTCTATTTTTTACCCCCCTTAGGGATGGAATTTTAGAAAATCCTTTCTTAGCGGCACTCAATGTCATGTGAAGTATTTTTACCCCAAATTTTAAGATTTTAGGTTCAGTAGTTTGGGCTGCGCGTTGATTAATACAAAATCCAGACTTTCTTTTATATATATAGATATACTGATTATAAAGGACAACTTTTCCAGTCAAGCACTCTCTCTTTTAATCTCTGCGACAATCTGGTGATTAATTAAACAGTATGGTATGTTATTTATATCTTTATTTAATTACTAGAGGCTATTAGTATTATCAATCGGTAGATATCAGTATGATTTATTTACGAAGACTTGCGGCAGAATTATTGGAAGGGGGTGATCTTTTCCCCCCTCACTATTACAAGTAGAATGTTTCACATTTTATAGTGCTGCCATCTTTTGTCATAAAAAACAAATAGAAGTATTTTCCACAAAGAAATTTTAGAAGACTTTTTGATTTATTCTAATTAAAACGAAATAAAATAAAGAAAGAAACCACCATAAAAATGATATCATATTCAATATTTAAAACACATGTGTTATTTTTATTTATTTAACGAAGAAGAAAAAAAATGATATTTATGGATATTTATTCTTTTTCTCAAGTTTTCTTTATAATTTTGTACTATTTCTTTAAAATTCAAACTATGTATTTTAGAATATGTGCTTCTCGTATCTATTATAATATAAAGTTTTGGTGATCAGATTTGAATTATAATAAATTGAAATTAATTTCTGGATAATAAAAATTAGTACTTTAATTTTGATGTCTTAATGAATTCCATAGTGCTGCCATCTGTTTGAGAAATATGTTACTTATACAGTTCATCAAATCTTCCATAGATGGCGGCATCCCAAATTCTGCCCAAGAATGGATTTCAGCATAAATATTGCAAATTATTCTTTTAACTTTGTTTACCAGAACATATGAATTTTGGTAACATGTTTTTATCAATATTCAGTAAAAAATGGGCATATTATAATTGGTAATTCTTTTTGCATCTAGCTTTTAAATGGATTAAAATGAACAAATATGCTTATAATGTATGATAAATTCAAATTACGATGCAAATACTTCGCTTTTAACCAACTGGGCAAGATATAAGGTATTTAGCTCGACTTGTGCGTATGTATTTTGAATTTGAGTACTTCGCTAATATCTACATAATTAAAAATTTTAAGTACTTGGTATTTTTAACACTTTCCAACATAGTTGAAAAGTGTTTATGAGTTCGGTTTGTCTGTCTGTCCGTGCTGTGATTTACCTAACTTCATTTAGAGGGACGCTCAAAAGGATTCTGTTACATTACGGTCTATGGGAAAAAATCTTTTAGGGGTATTTTAATATACCGAACATATCGAAATTCATATGAATCAATGAGACGCACTACAAGAGGCTTAGTGTAGAATATGGTGTACTTTGTATTTATCTTTCATTTACTGGGACACACAAAAGAATTCGCTAACAGTACAGTCCATTAACAACAATAGCTGAAAGTACATTTTCAGTTGTAATATGCTTTTTAAAACTAATTTTTGCCCATTCCTTCAAAAGTATAAATTTTACAATATACAATGTACAAGGCAGAACAAAATATCTCGATTTTGTATCCGTTTATTGACGGATATTGTTGAAGAACAATTTTCAACTGTGTTACGCATTCCCTAGTTGAATTAAATTTTAGTATACTATATGTGCTGAGTCGGTGAAAAAAACGGACGACTCCGACTACGGGAATTTTAACAAATCCGACTCCGACTCTTTCGCTTAAAAATGGGCCTGACTCCAACTTAGACAACGCAGCCTTGCTTGTAAAATGGACGACTCCGGCTCCGAGAATTTTAACAGATCCGACTGCGACTCTTTCGCTCAAAAATGGGCCTGACTCCGACTCCGCAGCCCTGGTATTATATGCAAATCTATAGCTAATATACAGGGCTTCGCAAAAGAATTCGGATATTTTCCCGACTACTGATGGGAATTTCTGAAATTTTCTTCAAATGTAATTGACATTTTCCGACAAGGTTGAAAAGTATTTATGAGTTCGGTTTGTCCGTAAGTCTGTCCGCGCTCTAAGTCCCGTAATTATACTCGGATTTTCATGCAATGAATATATATGTTAATGATGTTTACCATGGCAAGTTTGGTATTGAATATGAAGTATGTAGTATTAATAGTTCATTTACAGGGGCACTCAAAAGAATTACGTTACATTATGGTCAATGGGGAAAAGTCGTTTGCAGTGTATTTTAATGCAATTAAGCTATTTCAAATGCATTGAAATTAATATAAATCACTGAATTTCGTTGCAAGATGATTATTATAGAATAGGGCGTTCATAGCATTTATTGTTCATTTACAGGGACACACAAATCGGTTATAGTACTGTCTTTGAACAATAACTGCTGGAGGTGCGTTTTCAATTTCGGTATGCTCTTTTAAATTTAACTAACTTTTTGCGTGCTCTCGTTGGGTATAAATTCTTTATCTCGTATACAGGGATGCACAAAAGAATTCGCGAACCATTCTCTTTTTTAGCTGAAACTGTTGCAGGGAAATTTTTAACTGAGGTATGTATCTCCTAACTGAACTCAATTTTTGCACGTATGCAGTTTACAGATAGAAATCTATATGTCATACACAAGGCTGCTAAAAGAATTCAGATAATTTTCCTATTATAGACGAAAAAGCTGAAATTGAGTTTCCAAATGTTTTATGCGTTTACACACGGTTGAGTTAGGCAGATCACACACTGAACAGACAAGCAGACAAAAGCGTGCGACATGAGACAAATTGTAGCGTTCAAACCGGTTTATTCTTTGTTAACAGGGTGAAATATCTCCTGACTTATGCATTTTTTTAGCTTGTCTGTTCAGTGTGTGATCTGCCTCAAACATAATATTTAAACTTATTAAACGGCGTAGTTTTGTGACATTATTCTGAACTAGAAGGTAGCCCGTCAGAATGACGTGTTTGCATTTTCAAAAGAATGATATAGCATTGCATTATAAAAAGAATTATGAAGTAATAAATTTTACCTCATCTGACTAATAGGATCAGGTGGGAATAAAATAGTTGTGAGAAACTCAAAATAACAATTTAAAACAATGACATAGAAATGTGCCGCTAAACTGCGATGACATGCTCGCAGGGCAGCTATACTTACTCTTAAAAAATACACACTAAACTTCAAATTTAAACCAAAACAAATTAATAAATCTTAACTTTAATGAAACATTTATATATACAACTCTCAAACATAAAAACATAACACATTGCTTAAATTTTGACTATGCGCAATACGCTTAAATTTAGAATATAGAATATTTACACAATTAAATTTAGAACAAACACACAATTATAATACACTATATACATAGAAATAACAACATTTACAGAAACAATCATACTATAAAATCGCAAAGAACTCACTTAACTATAAATGCAAAAAAGGAACTCACTTGCTAATATTATGACGCAATTATAAAGGCTTTCCTTTATTTCAATTACTATTTATCCTGTGGGCAGGGGATCTCATCTGTAAAACTTTCTGAACAAAAGCTTTTCAGCACCGAAGCACTAAAATTTCCGCAGCTACTTTTTACGTATAAACAGTGCATATAACTTATGCCCAACGTACATTTTAACACTCGCAGCTAAAACTCTAAGGGTCATCGGCCAGAACTTTTAAAATCCGAACCGAACCCTTTTTTCCTTTCATCAAAAATTTCCCATTTTCTCAGCAAAAAACCTAGTATCTACTCTAGCTCTGAAACTACATGTCTGCCCGAATAAAAACCTCTACACTTTTTACGTCATATTATTACATTAACCATAAAAGCGCGCGAAGAGAAAAAATGTTCTCGTTAGCAAAAAAAAAAAAAAAAAAAAAAAAAAAAAAAAATGGACAGGAGGAAAAATTTACTTTCGTTAAATGCGAGATTTAAAAACACATGGCCCTTGCCAACAATAGTTATAAAAACAGCCCATTTATAATTGAAACTTAATTTGCAAGAAAAAACTTCGCTCACAAAATTTAAAGAACTACTTCACAAAAAACATGCAAATTAAAATTAATAATGCTATTTTAAAATGTATTGCCAATTAACTTTAGTCTTCGTTCATTGCTTTAAAAAAATCAATAACCTTCAATTTCTTATAAATCAGAATAATAATAATAATAAAAATTAAATAAGAGTCCTTCACGGATTAATTGCCGATAGATGACGCCAAAATAATAATTATATAACTTAAATTTTAAAAAGTTTAACTCAGATTAAATCCTCATTTTTTTAAAACATGCATAAAGAAACCTATAATAAATTTTGATCATTAAAAATGATCCTTTATCACTTAAGTAAATTGTAACTATTAATTGCATTAACAGATTTTTTTTCTCAAATTCTTTTATTAAATTACAAATTTATTTTCCCTACAAAATACAAAAATGCAAAATTTTATTTCCATTGTTATATATATATATATATATACAGGGTGATTCAGCTCGTCGGTGACAAACTTTAAGGATCGATAGAGCACACCTAGACGAACATTTTTGAATAGGGAATGTAGGGTCCCTGACGCGATGGTAAGGCGCTAGGCGCTTTCGAAAATTTGGGTGCCGAAATTCGAAACGTCATAAAAACTAGGGAAATGGTTAGATTTTCTTGCTTGTTGCGTCGAAATGATTCTGTTTGTTTAGACTTTCTTCAGTACCAATTTGATAAGCGTATCTCTTAAAACATGGATAGGGGGCGCTGCAGACTTTGGAGAGCTAGACAACAACTTTAAGCCCGTTATTTTGATAATTTAACACATGCTCGCCAAAGTTTATACTCTAACTTAAAGTTTGAACCCAAAAGTAGAGCCCTGCAAAAAGCGTAAGAGCCGGAATAAAATGTCAAAGTACAGGGTGGTCGAAACTCGAAGGCTCCTAAGAGATAAACAAACAGATTTCTTGACTTATGGCATGCATTTTCATGATTCTGTTTGCTGGGGCTCTCTGAAACTCAGTTGAACGGTACAAAAAGAAACATCGATAGGGGGCGCTTTGGGCAAAAAACATAATTCGTTGACATTTCGGACTCTAACTGGAAACGGGGCGCTACGATCAGTTAGTAATAATGAAAACACATTTTCTACCTCTGCTCAACACTTCTAAGTAAATTTAGACCAAAAACATCAATGATACTGGAAATTTATTTACAAAAAATAACACTACAGAAGATGCTCGAAATTTCGACCTTGGGCCATGATGCAGGCTTCGCACCTCCGTCGCATTGAGGAGTGTGTGTTTCCAACAATGCCAGGAGTATCTCTGATCTGCCCTGCAGCTGCCACAATGCGCGCCACAAGTTCTTCAGCACTGCTGACAGGTGTATGGTATACCTCGGCCTTCAGGTAACCCCAAAGGAAGAAATCCAAGCAGGTGAGGTCTGGTGATCGGGCAGGCCAGTGAACTGGACCCCCACGCCCGATCCACCGCTGGCCATACCTTGCGTTTAGATGGAGACGCACGTCGTTCGTGTAATGGGCCGGAGCTCCATCGTGCTGGAACCACATCTGGCGACGCGAACCTTCGGGTACGTGCGCCTCATCCAGAAGCTGCGGCAGCACTTGATCCAGGAAAATCAGGTAATTTCCACCTGTCAGCCGTTCAGGTAACAAATAAGGGCCAATGAGGCAATCCCCCAGAATGCCGGCCCACACATTTACTGAGAAACGCTCCTGGGCTGCTCGGTTTCTGGTTTCATGTGGATTTTCATCACACCACACATGACTGTTGTGGGCGTTCCACATTCCCTCCCGGCTGAAGGTGGACTCGTCCGTAAACAAAATGCTGTTTACAAAACGGGGATCCCTGGATCTCATCGCCAAGTACCATCTTGAGAATTCCACTCGAGGGCCAAAATCCTGCTCTCTGAGCAACTGCACCCGCTGGATGTGGTAGGGGTGCAGATTCCGGGAACGTAAGATGCGCCACGCAGTTGCTTGCGAAATGCCAACATGTCTGGCGATATCTCTCGTGCTAAGACCTGGGTTGTCCTCAACCAGGTTAAGCACAGCCTCTTCGTTGTCGGGGGTGCTCACTGATCGCTCCCGTTCAGGCCTGCCTCCGTCGAAAGATCCCGTTGTGGACAACCTCTGGTGTACTCGAGCGAAGAAGGCATGGCAGGGGATTTGCCTGTTGGGGTAACGCTCGGCGTACAACCGCTGAGCGGCTCGTCCATTACAACCAGCAGCGCCATACGCCAAATGCATGTCAGCCAATTCAGAGTTTGTGTACCGTTCCATCCTACTACCGATCTGCAGACAAGTAACCCGAAGCTTAAGTAGGTACCGCACGTTCAAAAGACGTGTCTGCGCATACAACTACGTCATCTCGCGTTGTCGTCTACGCATTACGTATCTTTTGCATATCGATATGGTACGATATCTTTTGCATAAATCAGCAAAAAGCACCTTATGTAAATTTTATTGCGCGCATTGTGCATGATTGAAACCAGCTATGTTTGTTAAAAAAAACAAACAATCTGCAGTTTTAATAGCTTCTTATGATAAGTAAATTACTCTCTTGTTTTGTTTCTAACTGATCGTAGCGCCCCGTTTCCAGTTAGCGTCCGAAATGTCAACGAATTATGTTTTTTGCCCAAAGCGCCCCCTATCGATGTTTCTTTTTGTACCGTTCAACTGAGTTTCAGAGAGCCCCAGCAAACAGAATCATGAAAATGCATGCCATAAGTCAAGAAATCTGTTTGTTTATCTCCTAGGAGCCTTCGAGTTTCGACCACCCTGTACTTTGACATTTTATTCCGGCTCTTACACTTTTTGCAGGGCTCTACTTTTGGGTTCAAACTTTAAGTTAGAGTATAAACTTTGGCGAGCATGTGTTAAATTATCAAAATAACGGGCTTAAAGTTGTTGTCTAGCTCTCCAAAGTCTGCAGCGCCCCCTATCCATGTTTTAAGAGATACGCTTATCAAATTGGTACTGAAGAAAGTCTAAACAAACAGAATCATTTCGACGCAACAAGCAAGAAAATCTAACCATTTCCCTAGTTTTTATGACGTTTCGAATTTCGGCACCCAAATTTTCGAAAGCGCCTAGCGCCTTACCATCGCGTCAGGGACCCTACATTCCCTATTCAAAAATGTTCGTCTAGGTGTGCTCTATCGATCCTTAAAGTTTGTCACCGACGAGCTGAATCACCCTGTATATTCTACACGGCATTAAGTATCCCTGATAGTCTAATTATATTTTATAAGAAATACTATTCATTTTCCCCCCAATGTCTTCAGAGTTCAAAGAATTTCAAAACAAACTTCTTTTTTATTTTAACTACCGATAGATGGCGCCATCAAAGTTCAAAGTTCACAATGAATGCGATACAAATGAATGTTTACTTATGGAGGGAGAGGGCCAAACTAATTTCAACTGAAGTTATCTTATCTCAGACTATGTACATAATTAAATGTAAGTCATCTCTCAAATGTTAATTTATTTTGAATAATCTTTCTAAAAATGTAACTTTTATGAAATTTAATTTGAAAAAATAATTTTCAATAAAAATGGCAGAATGGAATACGATAAAGCGAAGTGGAATCCGGATGAGTTCAACCCCGGAAGCGTTATACACTTTGTGTCATTATATATATAATGTGTGGGAAAGTGTTACATAATCTATGCTTGACGCATGATTTTTTTCTTTCTTGTTTTATATAAATTAAAAATCCCTGTATACGAGAATATAATATACAGGGCTGCTCAGAGAATTCGGATAATTTTCCGACTGTAGATGGGACTTGCTGAAATTGTGTTTTCAAATGTGTTAATGCGTTTCCAAATGGTTCAATTAGACATCGTGTTTCAATTTACTAAATAGTGAAGTTTTGTTACATTATTCTGAATGTGTCGGAATGTGTTTCAAAATCGATGCTGGACGCGTGATTTTTTTCTTAATTGTATTTTTTTTCCAAATGGTTTACTTCATCTGTCACCTTAATAAACGGTGAAGCTCCATTAAAGTATTCCGAAAGTGGTGGAAAGTGTTTCAAAATCTATGCTTGTTGCATGACTTGTTGTTCTTATTTATATTTTGTCTGAAAGACTTTATTGAGAGAAGACGATAGTTCAAACATTTCCCCTCCCACCTTAATCTTCAAAAACCCTTCTATTTTGCCCGTTTCTCTGAACGTCATTATTCTTGCTTTGATACATTTTCTAATCAAACTAAATTAATATTGACTTAAAGTGATAAAAAACTTTTAACAAGGTACAAAAAACAAAGAAAACTACAGCTTTAGCTAGACTGTATAATAAAGAGCCTTTACAGATTAATTTTAAAAATAATAGAACAATTTATCCATCAAGATTTTACTTGCCACCCATTATCCGTGAATCAATAAAAATCTTACGCAGTGAGAATATATGCAATGATTCAGCCTCCATGGAACTCACTAAAATTTGGAAAGAGATGCTCTACAGAGAAATGAAGCAATAGTATAAAATAATTCACATTCACAAATATCCATTTTTAGTGTTCCGTACTTAAAATGTAAAAACGGAACCATTATAAGATCACTCCTGTGTCTGTCTGTCACAGTCATTTTACTCGTAAACTATGGAACGTGGAAATTTCAAATTGGGGGAAGTAATAAAAACTATTGACCCACATATTTACAGATTATTAAACTTTCATAAATATATTTGGGGAAAATGTAGAGGGCTAATTAAGTTACTTGAAAAGAAATCTTTTCTTTGTATGTGTGGGGATTGGTATTGTGTAAAAGATTTCGTAACGCTGAACTCAAAAATGTATTTCTTTTCATTTTAGGTACAGTGAAACTTCTTTTAAAGGCCATCCCTTTTCAAGGGCTACCTCTATTAAGGGCCAATATTTTCAGGAACGAAAAATTTTCCAACAGACAGAATGTTAAATTTATTCCTATTAGGGGCCGCACATACCCCTCATAAAGGACATTTTTTGATCACATGTCCCTTAAATCCTAAACAGATGTATTGAACTCCTGAACCAAAAGATAAGAGTTCAGCAAATAACTGCACTTGCAATAAAATTGAGAATTGACGAAGTTATGAATTTTTTTTCTCCCAAAAACTCTATTTTTTTCACCCCTTGAGCCCATTTTTAATTTTATCAAAAATTTGTGATACATAAATTTTTGTCCATTTTCCTAGTCGTAATAATAACTTTGATATGTATTATACTTAAGAAGTTATGGTTTTTTTTTTCGGTTTTCACAAAACCCCTCCCTATTTCCACCCCCTTGGTCCGATTTTGCCCAATAACGAACTTTTCCGAGATTTTCTACCTCTTGATTTTATGTATCAGTTTGGAAGAGATTTATGCAGAATTATGGAAGTTATCGTATAAATAAAAAAGTAGATGGATAGAGTTTTGAACTAGGGGAAGTTTTGGGTTCTAGTTCTAGGGGTCATGATCGACGTAATTCTGTAAACATTTTTCAGAAATTCCTACATAGGGAGAATGTAATAGGTAGTATTTCTTACAAAATCTACCTAAAAGGGCAAAGAGTAAGAAATTGCATTTGAAAATAATCCTTTTTATAAAATGTTTTTTGTTCCAATGGGCAGTATTGAACCCTCACCTAAAAGACATACTGGCTTCGCCACTGCATTGGGACTTAGTTATTTAACATTTTACAGGCAAATAAAACCTTTTCCCGCTACATAGAGCAGTGAGTTCTTCATTATTGTTGTGTTTGGGCTATTAGAAACTATCATGATTGTGCTGCAGCATTTCTGTGGCAGTAATGGTGACAATGGTGTGGATTTATTGCTTCTTATATAATCGAATTATTAGTGTTTGGTGGATTTTATTAAGGATTTACAGGCATGTAGCGTTTAGTTATTATGTTCCACATTCTCCTTATTCATAAAGCATTCAATGAGCGGGAAAGTATATCTTTCATGCAGGATATATCTATAGAATAAAAGCTCAAGTCTTGTGACTGTCATCAACAGTTCCGGGTTGACCGCTTCACTTTTTGTATGTCAGGCGGCTAATTTGGCAATTTAATGTTAGCCGGGAGCAGGTGATAAATCGCCAAATATTGTTCCATCGCCATCATGTCATCAATATTATAATAGTCCATTTCATGCGACTGTCATAAACAATTTTTCACGTGGTAAATTAAAATAAAGCCTTGATGTTGAAAATAAATACCATGACTTATGATATTATTTATTACTTTTCTTATTCTTTTCTTTTTTTAAAGCAATAATTGAGAGTCATAAATTTTAAATATTTCAGTTTTAAATTAAAGTCATGCATTTTAAATAAAATGAGTGAAAGTACTATATTTTAAATTGATGAAATAAGAAAAAATACGACGGGAACAATGTTTGGCGATTTATCACCTGCGCCCGGCTAAAATAAAAATGCCAAGTTCATGATTTCTTTATCAGAATCTTCGGATTTGGCAAAGGATTGAGCAAGTAAATTAAATTATGTATATAATTAACGTGATACAGTGCTTAGCATATCTTTAAGGGAGACCAAACTGGTCGCCAAGGGCGGCTAGGCTACATAGTAAACAGCGAGGCAAGAGATGCAGTTGTTTCAATAAATGTTAGGAACCATTGATCTGATGAGAATGAGTAGTGCTTACGTATGAATCCGAGATCGCCCAATCTCATACACTATAATTTCTACTTTTGGACTGTTTGAAACCACATACCAATAGAAATAATTCCCGTTTTTAATAGTCTTGAGAGACGTCATATGACATGGGAAAGTAGCTGTTTCCATTGCCGTTTGCTGTATCTGAAGGTTGTTTCAACAGATTTGCAGCTATACAGAATAGAACATGCAGAAATAAAGTTTGCGCCATTAACTTTAACTAAACGTACATTACCTAAATTGTGATTAATGAATAATCTTCATGATATTCACGAGTTTCACGTTATTCTTAATTTAAATCAAAGTTGGGAGAGCTTAGATGAATAATTTACGATTCGTGTAAAATGATATTTAAGTCATTAAACATATTTCACTACTGAAAGTGGAGCAGGTGTTGTTCAATAAATAAGCACATGATGATTAAAAACTTGAAAATTCTATTTTACACTTTTAACTATATACAATATTTACAACAAAAACATTTGGATAATATTTGTTATTCCTCACTGGGAATCCAAGATAATATTTTCTTCTATAAAGAAGTCAAGAAAATAGCATGATTTCATATTCGAAAATAAATACCCTTTTTAAAATCAAAACATCATTTCTTCTATTTGAAGACCATGACAAAAAACATATACGCAGACAGACTACCTGCTGCGTCCAACTTTATCATTACTACTTAAAAACTAAACTAAAAAGAACAAGAAACAAAAAATGTTTTCAAATATTAATTCTCTAGTCAGACCACGTGATCTGGCGCCTGTTGTCTGATCGAGAGAGGAAGGAGTTTTCAAAATATTCCACAAACTCCCCCCCCCCCCCCCGATGAACAAGGGTTCATCAAAATGGGTATTCAAAATAACTAAAGTAGAAATAAAATTATTCTAAAAGATCATCAGTTACAGTATACATAAATATAATACCAATAAAAGTATATACTTACATACTGGACTTCAATAAAATATTAAAACAATTAAAAAAAATTGCGAACAGGTTTCTGCTACTAAAAATATAAAGAACAGTTTAAATCTATACAACTTTTTCTAGAATATTCAACACAAAAGTTAAACTAAAAATTAGAAATATTATCAAACAAAAAACAATTTTTTTTTTTTTTAAAGAAAAGAATAAAAAGTTTTTAAAGTCAATAACAAAAACAGTTCTTGTTTTTTTTTTTTTTTTAGAGTCAAATAAGAGTTTTTAAGTCTCTTAATAAAAGCAGTTCAGAGTTTTTTAGTTCTAAGTTATACACAAAAATTAATAGGTCTTTTAATGATGGAATTATTCGTCTTCAGTTTATAAGACCCCTTTTTTTTTATCTCTGTCCACAAATATCCAACTTCCAGAAAGTTCTTGATACATGTTCATATGCATAAGAACCACATCATTTACTTCAAAGTCAGAAGTTTTATTCTGGTTCGTGTAGTGAGCAGATTTTAAGTTGAGAAGATACTCATTTTTCAAACGCTTCCAAAAATGATTCAGAAGAGTCTCGCGTAAACGGAAGCGTTTCACTAAGGATTCTTTGGTTGCAGGTAAACATAAGATATGTTTTAGAGTTGCTATAACTAGTTGACTAGGGAAAACGTTAAATTTCCTGGAGATGGCACGCTTGTTCAGGATTGATTTTATGCACCGTCTAGATCTTAAAATCGAAAGCTTTTCACGAGCTTGTACTAATGTACTGGACACTCCTGAATGAAAAACTTTTTCATGAGCATCTTTCACGATTATTTCAGTAAGTTTAAGCTTTGTAGGAATCACAACGGGATGTTTTTCATAAAATGAGGAGTCAGACTTTTGTAACCGTCCTCGTACCAACAGCAAACCTTCATCTGACAACATAGGATTTAACTGTAGAAGATTCGATTCTTTAGGGATACTCTTGTTACATTTCAAGGATTTTATAACTTCAGAAAAACTTTCTTCCTGCACCAGCTTTAGCCAAAAAATTTTCAGCATGTAAAATTTCCTCAGTTGATAATTCTGAAAAATTTCTTTTTTCTACCTTTAATTTTATATTAGAAATAAATCTAAATACCCATGCAGTTACTCGATACAATTTCTTTAGGGAGCTATACTTTTCAAGATTAAAAATGGGAATTTCATCAGCTTTATTTGTTTGAACAACGCAAGAAATGGTTGCTGCTTTTTGAGACTTCTCTTCAGAAGCATCAGGTAATTGTGTTGCAACAATTTTAACGGTAGGCCACCGATCTTCGGGCAAGGAAAGAAATTCAGGAACATACACATTAGGGTTAGCACCAGGAAAAATATACACTTCGAGATGCTCCTTTTCCATGATCAGGTTGCTAAAATACTGCCTGGGAATTTTCAAGTGTGCGAGATCAGGGATTTCTGAAAGCCAATTTTGCCAATTATTTTCTAGTTCACCACAAAAACTTTCATCCCATGATATTCCCATTATCCACAATTGCTGTAAAAGGCATTTGACACGAATAACAAAAGGGGCAATAAATCCGGCTGGATCAAACAACGTAGCTGCAATTTTCAAAACATTTCGTTTGTACAAGAGTCATTGCTTAAATTTGCTAACAATGGTCGTAATTCTAGTCCCAAATTATCTTCTGTATTGTTCCAGATAAGTCCTAAATCTTTTAGGGAAGTATTTGGGGGTTCGGAACTCGAAATAGGTATGTTTTCGTCAACCTATTTTTTCCTAAGTTCCTGAGAATTGCTTTAAAATTTTCTTAACTTCATCTTTCAAAATATCAACAGATTCTTTAGTTAAATTAAAAGCTTTTAGAGCATAGTTTTCTCCTGAAAACAAATCATCAACATAAAAAGAAGAATTTAGGATTTCAAATGTTTTAATATGTGAGTTTTATATTTATTAATATGGTGCTTAATAGTACAAGCGAGGATAAAGGGACTGCAGGTGACACCAAAAGTAGTTCTGGTCATTCTATAGGGTACTATGTTTTCATTCTTATCAAAATCTTCATAATATAAGAATCTAAGATAATCGCGATCTTCCTCGGCTACAGATATTTGCAGAAAAGCTTTTTCAATATCAGCCGAAAAAGCAATTTTATGTAAACGGAATTTCAAAACTATGTCTAAAACATTAGGATTTTTTGTTAGGGCCGTGATTCAAACATTCGTTTAATGATAGAGAATCACCATATATGGAAGAAGCATCATAGACTATGCGCATTTTTGTTGTAGTTTTATCGTCACGGATAACAGGTCTGTGTGGCATGTAATAGGAATTAGTAGAATGTTTCTCGGTGCACAATTCTATAACACTCTCATTAAACTGCTCTAGCAAAATAGAGTTATATTCTTTAAGTAAACAATCATTTTTCAGGAATTTATTTTCTAAACTAGAAAACCGCTTCTTTGCTACTTCAAGATTACTTCTAAGCAATTCACGAGAATTTTTCCACAATAATTTTGTTTCATAACGCCCATTTACGAGTTTTAAATTTTCTTTAAATTCTTTTATTACCTCATGATCATTAATGTTCTTTTCATTGCTTTCAGCAATGCCAATTGCTTCCAGATCCCAAAATGCTTTCAGTTGAGTATTTATATTTTCAGCTGAAACACGGAAACAAGCTACTTCTTTTTTATTCGACTCTATCTGCCCTTGCACCGTATGGCTGAAAATAGTTTCTGCAACGTATAATTCTTTTGTCAATTTTCCCTCGATTCCCTTTAATATTTTCCACAAAAAGTCAGATCCTAGCAAAATATTTATTTCCTGTTCAAGACCTGTATCAGCAGGCTTAAAGCCTCTTGTTCTCATTATGTCTAGAAGTTCTGGTTCTAGGGTTTTTACAGAAGCTCCAGTTATATTATCAACCACTAGTGCTTCGATCTTTATCGAGTTAAAAGGTTGCACAACACTGGATAATTCAAGAGCAACAACTTCATAACAAGATTCATAAGGGCGTCTCCGCCCAAAGGGGTAAACTAAAAAATTTTCTCTTCGCAATGGCTTCAATTTTAATTTTTGTACTAGAGATCTCTTCACAAAACATTTTCTGAACCACTATCACATAAAACGCGGGCCAACAAGCATTGTTTACCAGCAGACACAGAAACTGTACAAGTTTGCAATAATGTTGCTTTATTTTGTTTATATTTTTGTTCCGACATCATAGACACAATTGCACGTTTCTTTTCTTTTTTAGGATTTTCTTTTGTTGTTTCTTTAAAACAAAACAAATAACTATGGGTATTGTTACCACATTTGGAACAAGGGTTAATTTTTTTCTACAATTAATGGATAAATGCGACTTATAAAAGCGTTTGTAACAGCGACCTTCTTTCTTTAATTTATATCGTTTTTGTTCATCAGTGAATTTCGAACAATTTAGTCCTACATAATCAGAAGACTTGCAAAATATGCAAAACTGTTTTGTAGATGTATTTAAAGCAGCAGCCGAAGGTATATTTTTCTTTTGAGGAAAATTTTGATATTTACATGAAGAATTTTCATATTTGGTTTTAGAATTTTCATAAGCCTCGCTTTGGGAATTACTTACTAAATTAGTAGCTTCCCGGCATCTTAGTTCCGTTTTAATAAAATTTATTAAATCGGTGACTTCACAGTCCTTATCGGGATCACGTTTTCAATGGAAATATAGTATCAAATTTTCGGGTAATAACCTTAATAATATGGGTAGTAATAAATGGCCGTAGGATCCTGATGTTACTCCTAACGCATCAAGATTTCTTATACTAGTTTCAATATTATCGTACAGCTTCCTGAGCGAAGTGACATTATTACTAAATTTAACTGGTTCAAGATTTAAAAGTTTGTTCATGTAACAGTTTATGATATTTTCCCGCTTCCCATACCTTTCTTCTAACAACTTTAAACACGTTGAATAATTTTGATTTGTCATTTCAAAATCTGCTACAATATTATATTCTGGTCCAGACAACAAAGATTGCAGGTATTGGAATTTTTCAATTTTTGATAACGATTCGTTTGAATCTATCGCACTAGTAAATAAATTAAAAAGTTCTAAGAACTGGCTTGCATCACCAGAAAATTTTTCTATGTTTAGTTTAGGCAGCTTCACTGCCGAAACTGGTTTACTACCGATTTTTGAACCGTTACTTGATTCTAGTAAAACTTTTGGTTCAGTTTCGATTTTACATTTTTTTTAGCCTCATCTTAATTTTAAATTTCAAACTTTATATTTTTTCAGAATATTCTTCTACCGATTTTAGTTCTTTTTCTTATTCAGTTTTTTCCTGGATTAGCTCATCTATTTCGGAATCTAATTCCTTGAGTAGAGCTTCCTTTTCATTTACGAGCTCTAATGATTCCAATAAAGAATCGCAATCAGTTTTATCAATATCAACAGATAACAATGAATCACATTTTGTGATTAATTTTGTAACTGCTGCGCGAACAGTAGCTCTTTTACTTTTAAGCTTATCAGGCTTATCCATGTTTAAAATTTATTTCAATTTTCAAACTAAATTATCCTGACAAAACGTTATTATCAATAAATCAAGAGTCAGTAGTCATGCAGAATAATAAAGGTATTTCTTACCTTTTTTCCGGGTTCTTGAGGCACCAAAGAATATTGAATAATCTTCATGATATTCACGAATTTCACGTTATTTTTAATTTAAATCAAAGTTGGGAGAGCTTAGATGAAGAATTCACGATTCGTGTAAAATCATATTTAAGTCATTAAACATATTTCGCTACTGAAAGTGGCGCAGGTGTTGTTCAATAAATAAGCACATGATGATTAAAAACTTGAAAATTCTATTTTACACTTTTAACTATATACAATATTTACAACGAAAACATTTGGATAATATTTGTTATTCCTCACTGGGAATCCAAGATAATATTTTCTTCTATAAAGAAGTCAAGAAAATAGCATGATTTCATATTCGAAAATAAATTTCCCTTTTTAAAATTAAAACATCATTTCTTCTATTTGAAGACCATGACAAAAAACATATACGCAGACAGACTACCTGCTGCGTCCAACTTTTATCATTACTACTTAAAAACTAAACTAAAAAGAACAAGAAAGAAAAAATGTTTTCAAATATTAATTTCTAGTCAGACACGTGATCTGGCGCCTGTTGTCTGATCGAGAGAGGAAGGAGTTTCCAAAATATTCCACAGTGATAAATAAAAATAACTGACTTAAACCATTTTTGTACCATTTAAAAGGCTATTTCATTGGTAAAAATTGGTATAGTTCAGAAACTGATGACAGAGATTTTTAAACAAAAAATATATTAAAATGCGGGAAAAAATTGCAGCCTAAATATATTTAAATAAATGAATACGCAGTCAGAGAATATCTAAATTGAGAAATGAGTTTAAATTCTAGAAATATAGTAATAATAATTATAATGTAATAAATAATTCACAAAGCATTTTCAAAATATTTTCTTTCATATCCAGTACATAGCTAAGCTCTTATAATAAAAATTCTATAAATATTTCGAGTTATTCGTCGCTAATGGGGCATTCTCACAATCTTTTGACTTTCATGTCCCGGAATAATAATTTTTATTTTAATACACTTTTTTGCGTTTTTTTTTTTTTTTAAATTTCATGTAGTGGGGAACATCCCATTGCATGATTGCATAACAATATTAACGAGATAAATAAGTTTTGGACGATGTTGGGGATCCAAATACCAGGAAAACTCATCTACCGTCCCGGGTCCCTGATGCTGATTTTTAAGTTTGGAGCTGTTTGTACAAAATTGTTTCACTAAAAGTAATTCGATATAATTTTTTTCCGAAACTGGGATAGTTGTTTTATAAAAATATGTAGCAAAAAATTAATCTGTACACATTTTTACTGTTGATATTATTTTTTGAATCTGTCCCTGGGTTTTTCATCCTTACCGGCCCTCTTGCTAAACTTATACAGAAAATCACTTCAGATGCAGCCACAGAATTTTTTTTTCAAGTTTTTTCTCATGTACAAGTATGCTAGAGAAAGAATGTCTAAAATTCTTTCACAGGAAATTTACTGATATCAATTTCAAGATCGTGTCTTTATTGGTAGTCTTATCGCCCTGCATTTATTCCTGCACTTTTCGAGGTAAATTAAAAAAAAATAATTTAATCCAATGTTAACAACAATTTCTAAAAATCAATGAACATTGTGGCTATTACTTAGCCTTAACATGATTTGCCTAAAAATAGGTGATGATTTTCCTCACCGTTCCATCCTTACCGTCCCTTTTGTTCTATACCATCTCCTTTTTTTTAACCTTACCGTCTTTACTTTAACACCTCTTTAAGACAATGTTATACAAAAATTCTGTATTAAAAGTACTACATTTTTATTATTTTTTATTTGAATATCCTGTGGGTACTATGCAAATTCATTATAAGTAAAAATTTAGAAGAAAATAAAAAGTTATAGGGGTAAAATGGTAAGGAAAATTAAACTCGCAAGTTTAACTTAAACCTCAGTTAAATAAAAAAGTTTTCACTGCTGACCATTTTTTCTTTATTTTGAATCATTAAGGCATTCGTCTATCAGATTAAAATGTTATTTTAGCAAGTTTAATTTCGCCAGATTTTTTCCCCAAAAGTCAAAAGATTGTGAGAATGCCCCTAATATTGTTGCAAGCATCAATTATCTTTTGTTTAAGATCAATGGCATATGTATTTGCTCTTTCTTGCTATATCTTACAAGTTTACATTTATATTGACATGACTGTTTCATTAACATAATTCTTATTTATTACATTTTTTTAAAAACATTTTTGGAAACATTGTCTAATAATTTCCAACAGGTAGAAAATTAAAGCGCGTTTCAACTTTTTTGTGATACCCTGTATATATACATGTATTTATATATGTATAACTTCATGCATGCATAACTTGTTTCTGGAACTGTTAAACCAAGAAAGTTATGTTATTAAACACGCAAATAAACTATAAAAAATGAGAGAGATGAAACAGAATAATTTAAGAATAGGCACTCTCTTTTCTCTAAAATAAATTGGCAAAATTGCAATAGAAAAAAATAATTTTTTTAAATCTCAACCTGAATGACCTCTTTTTCGGAACCTTAAAATTATGTAGTGAAACCCAATATATCTGTGGAGTACGGGTTCAAGATCTTTACTGTATCACCAATTTTGCAAACTCACAAACTCTGAAAAACACTGTAGACCATAGAATTAAATATTACGTTTGTCAGTTTTATAATTTTAAATTAATAGCGGCATTAAAATCTTTTCAATTTCTTGAATTGTTATGCACTATTTTACTAATTTTAATTGCTAAAAGGCGTAAATTAAAACTTTGAAAATAATAAAAATAGGGTTCTTCAACTGTCTACATGTTTCAACTCTACCCCAGTCATTAACAACAACAACAACAACAAAAAAAAATAAAATAAATATAAAAACGAAAGAAATTAAAAAAATAGAAAAGAGATATTCTGCTTTTTCAGAATTTAGGGTCGCCCCCAACATTTCCATTACTTCATTTTCTTCTGATGGACTGGTGGTTTCTATTATTATGAAACAGCCATTATAAATGAAGCGTTTAGGCGAAGATGAAAGACCAGTCGTAAAAAGTTAGAATTCTGATTTTCTGGTCAGAAAGGAAAAAAAAAAAAAAAAACCATAATTTTTTTGGAGACTCTACTGTAGTGCAAAACATATTTCAATTTTAAGACTTATTTTATGTAAAATGACGTCATTAATATACACTATATGGCCAAAGGTGACCAGTCACTTGCGATTTTTGACGTTTTGTTAAATATCTAGAAAAATACATGAGGAATTAAGCTGAATTTGCAGGGGTGTAACCAGTATAGAATAGGTCATCTATTTCCGCGAAGATTTTTCTCCGAAACCCCATAGGGGACTGTCAAAAAATTGAAAAAGAACGAATATCTTTTGGATAACCCTGTAAAAACTAATGGAGCAAAACCTTTTAAACTCGAGATTATTAATAAGTGGCTTATTGCAATATACTGTGTTCATTTTTTTGAGGATAGCATGTATACTCGTAGAGAAATTAGAGAAATTAGAGAAATTAAGGGTTAAGATAAAAACAGTCCCAAATTTCGCCAAGTTTTTTGCTTATAATTTGCAGAGTTCTTAATATTAAAAAAAGTTCTTTTCAGAAAATATGACGAACAACATTGTACACAATACCCCGCAATCAGAATGAAAAAATGATAAAAATTGGATGAAAAATGAGCAGGTTTACTAAAACATGTTTCACTGCGCATGCGCGAATGCAATCAAAATATAATGTGCATAATGTGTTAGCTAAATGTATAGAGCAACTTTTGTAAAAGTCTCAAAAACACAGTTTGAAAAGTCTGATAATAATTGTTTATAGAATAAGCTCAAAATCCGCCGTTCCCAAAATGAAGCAAAAGCATAAGGGGTTGTATCCATATATCCATTGATTAGTGCCAATTTAGCATACACAATATTGCACGTAATACTGTATTTGGATACAATCCCTCATCTTTTTGCTTCATTTTGGGAACAACGGATTTTGAGCTTATTCTATAAACGATTATTATCAGACTTTTCAAACTGTGTTTTTGAGACTTTTACAAAAGTTGCTCTATACATTTAGCTAACACATTATGCACATTATATTTTGATTGCATTCACGCATGCGCAGTGAAACATGTTTTAGTAAACCTGCTCATTTTTCATCCAATTTTTATTATATTTTCATTCTGATTACGGAGTATTGTGCACAATGTTGTTCATCATATTTTCTGAAAAGAACTTTTTTTTAATATTAAGAACTCTGTAAATTATAAGCAAAAAACTTGGCGAAATTTGGAACTGTTTTTATAAAAACCTTAAATTCTCTACGAGTATACATGCTATCCTCATAAAAATGAGCACAGTGTATTACAATAAGCCACTTATTAATAATCTGGAGTTTAAGCGGTTTTGCTCCATTAGTTTTTACAGGGTTATCCAAAAGATATTCGTTCTTTTTCAATTTTTTGACGGTCCCCTATGGGGTTTCTGGAAAAAATCTTCGCGGGAATATATAACCTATACTATACTGTTTACACACCTGCAATTTCAGGTTAATTACTCATGTATTTTTCTAGATATTTAACAAAACGTCAAAAATCGCAAGTGACCGGTCACCTTTGGCCATATAGTGTAGATACTTAAAATTAAATATAGCTTATAATAGCTCCATGTTTTATCATAAATCATTCATTTATATTTTTCTCAAAATAGCACGTATTTTTATTACATTTTTTTCAGTTTTTATGAGGAAATGGCAACAATAAGATATAATTGCTATTTTCAACTGTTTTTTCTTTATTTTCTATAGAAGTGGAGTACTTGAGTTGCCAAAATGAAACAAATGTTGAAACAAATGTCGCTAAAAACTACAAAAAAATTAATATTTAAAAAATAAATGGAGATACAGTTTTCAAACAAATTGCATTAAAAAGTACTTTTTTTCCCCAATACGACGGTATAAACATTAAAAATGTGCGATGCTTAGAAGTAAAAAAAAAAAAGCTGTGAAGTATTTAATCGCACAATGAAACATCGGGTTTTGTTTTACAGCTGGGTTATACAAGGTAATGTTATTTTCTGAAGACGACACAAAATAAGCTGGGAGAAAAAAATAGCATACCGTACAGGGGAAAAAATATTCTAAAAGTGCACGATCGATGAAACGCCATCGTTCAAATTTTCAAGCCACATTAGACACATTATGCTCGTTATTATTAATTTTTTCGTAACCATTGGGTAACTCGAGCCATAGTTTTGGCAAGTTAAGTGATGCTGCACCGTTACATGTTGAATTTTTGCCTGTTACAATCTCTATGGTTTCTCTTATAATAGATGGATAGTAAAGACTCGAAAGAAAAATTACTTACTTTCTTACTTTCATCTTACTTTCATTGAAATTTATTTGGATGGTTTCTTCTTGATATAATCTTGCTAAGGTTTTCCTATTATATTTAATATCAGCTACATGCTCCTTTTTTCTATATTAAGTTTCCTGCTAGTCATGCCAATATAGTAATTCTTCGATCCAGCTGCTCTAATAAATGGTATTTCATATACACCTGAATAATAAAAAATACAATAGGTGTTGTTATTTATTCACACTTTATTCACAAATTAAAAGATGATGTAAAATAAACATATGAATAAAATAAATCTCAAAGTTTCAGTTTAATCTTTAAAACCTTCACCAGGAGTAAAATTTTCTAAAATACAAATCAGTAGAAACACTTTGTATGCTACATCTTAAAAAATCAAATTCAAACTGCGAAAAAGTTCAACGGAAACATCCAAAATCCTTAAAAACAACTCAGGTCATTTATTCAGCGTGCCTTCTTGTTTATTCAGAAGAGTTTTTGGATGACGAACTCAATTTCATCTTCAATATTGGTTTACGACATGGTTATAATTCAAATCTTATCCATAAAGTCATTAATAAATATAATGTCTCAGTTAATCCCTCCCCCAAATTAAATCACGTTTACCGAAAGATTCCATATGTTCCTAACTTATTTGAAAGGTTAAAAAAGATTTTCATGAAATACAACATTCAACTAGTAGCATCTAATTCAATGACATTATTTAATTTAAAGTAATTTTGATTATTTAATTTTGAGTAAGAAAATCGATCCAATTCCATTTACATCTTTCTCAGGGGTGTATGAAATCCACATTAAAATTACAACATTATCACATTATTATATCCACATTATAAATTTACATATGGGACAGTGTCCTCATATATTGGTATGACTAAACGTCGATTTTTTGAAAGATTGAAAGAGCACAAAATAGATTTGAAGTTTAGTAAATTTTCTACTGCACTCTCAAGAAGTTACTCTTAAAAGACATATTACATTTATTGACTTTGACAACGCTAGGATTATTTCAAGACAACTTGTTCCGTTTAATGCAGTTATTCGTGAATCTTTAGAAATTCGTTTAAGGAACCAAGAAATTTGTAATGATAATGTTTCCTTTCTCATTCCTAAAATCTGGCTTTCTATTTTGAAAGATCTATGAAATTTCCATGGTTTTTTCCAGCACTTCATTCTTCTTTTTTCTTTGGATAACAGATGGTGCCACTGAGTTGTTTTTAAGAATTTTGGATCTTTCCGTTGAACTTTTTCACAGTTTGAATTTGATTTTTTAAGATGTAGCATATAAAGTGTTCCTGCCGATTTGTATTTTAGAAAATTTTACTCCTGATGAAGGTTTTAAAGATTAAACCGAAACATTGAGATTTACTTTATTCATATGTTTATTTTATATCATCTTTTAATTTGTGAATAAAGTGTACGTTGGATAACAACACCTATTTTATTTTGTATTAGATATTATAACGCAAAGTCCTTAATTATTACACCTGAGTAATTCTCAAAATTAATTGGGTCAATTTTAGTGCTAATGCTATTCTTTAATTTCGAATGTGGTTTGGCTACTAAGGAGATATTAAAACGCTTAAACTGTATTTTAATTTCTCAAAAAAGCTTGTTTTATTTATTAGTTTGTTATTAACCATTTGGAAATGGTTGTTGTTTTCGATCGAGGATGGGGCCAAATGATGCTCGCATTTTATTTTTTTTTAACGAAATTCAACGATGTTCTTTACTTTTAGAAGAATTTTTATTTGAATAGGTAATAGAAAGACATAAAATCGTTAAAAATTGTTTGAATAGGTAATCGAAAGGCATAAAATCGTTAAAAATTGAAAAAGTTACAAAATGGGGAGGCGCAAATTATCAGATATGGAAAAATCCAAAGCCAAAGAGTGACGCAGAAATGAAAATCGTCTTGCAAAGCAAAAATCGAGGTCTTCAACTCATTATGTAGGCAATGAAAATCGAGGTCTTCAACTAATTATGTAGCCCATGAAAATCGAGGCCTTCAACTGATTATGTAGCCCATGAAAATCGATTACAGAATAAAAGACGAACGCGAAAAGGAAATAATTTAATGTTTAATCGATTGATAGTAAAAGGGCAATCTACTAGCCACGGCGTTTTGCAATCAGTCGATTCTAACCGGGAAAAATTCAGCTCAACGTAGGTAATTTGTCGCAATCTGTGGATGATTCGGTGGAACTGCTTTCGATTTGTAAACTGTTTTTCTTCTCGAAACGGGACTTGGAAAGTTTATCGATGATGGTTTTGGTCGTCTGACGTTTGATCTTTGCGATCCGTTGTTGAAGAGGATGCGATGGAATTTGATGGATGAAATAAATTCCAAATGGTCGTTGTAATCTATTAAATTACAATTATTTTATTTTTTTATATTCTTGAGTTGCTTTTAAACTCTTCACAGGAAGTTTGGGGATGTATACGTTCTTTAAGGTGCGTATGGTTTTTATTCTTTTAGTAACAGCATATTTTATTCGTGAACTTCGCCTTGTTTGATCGTAGAATTCTTGGAAAATAAAGCGAAAAATAGTATACAGAACTACAGACATTATAAATTTAAATGTTGTTAAATGAGACCGTCTTGAAAGGTTTAAAGTCAGCCTTTACTTTTCCCCCGCGTGTCGGAAACATAAGTGTGCTTCGTTAGTTGGGCCGCACCGCACTTAATTATATAGTAATGCAAAAAATATAGTTAAAATAGCATAAATCAGTATTAGCTATATAATCAATAAAAAAATACAAAAAATCGAGGTTCGAAAGATAAAAAAAAATCCTGTTTTCATCAGTGCCAAAACTTTTTAGCTTTTTAAAATGTGACGATATACTGTGAAAATTTAATTAATTTTAAATAATGGTGGTAATTAATTAATGGTAATTAATTTTAATTAGTCGTTTAAATTAAAATACATATATACTTCTGTTATGAATTAGGGCTATATGTAAAAAGAACTTTTATTTAAGGAAAATGTGTCCATTTAAATTATAAATAACAGGGCGGATTTTGTCGTCATATAAAAATATATAAAATAATAATAAATGTCTTAAATACATTTTTGAGCACCTTAATCATTTATATATATGGATTAAATATTGTGTGTCTGAAGCCGCACGTAAAAGGTTGCCTGGCCACAAATTTAGTAATGGTAACCTTCTAATGTGTTTTTTCCTCAGAAAATAAGAAGCATTTACATTCTCGATTTGCTAGAACTATATGGGGCATTCTCACAATCTTTTGACTTTTAAGTCCCTGAATAATAATTTTTATTTTAGTACATATTCTTGTGTTTTTTTTAATTTCATATACTGGGAAATATCCCATTGCATGATTGCATAACATTATTAACGAGATAAATAAGTTTTGGATGATGTTGGGGGTCCAAATATACCAGGAAATTCCTATACTGTTCCGTGTCCCTGATGCTGATTTTTAAGTTTGGAGCTGTCTGTATAAAATTGTTTCAATAAAAGTAATTCGATGTAATTTTTTTCCGAAACTGGGACTATTGCTTTATATAAATATGTAGCAAAAAATTAACCGGCACACATTTTTGCGATTGTTATTATTTTTTTTTAACTCTGTCCCTGGATTTTAGACTCCTTACCGTCCCTCTTCTAAAATTATACAGAAAATCACTTCAGATGCAGCCACAGTATTTTTTTCATGTAGAAGTTTGCTAAAGAAAGAATGGCTAAAATTCTTTGACAGGAAATTTACTGCAGAATTTAAATCAGCATTTAAATATCAATGTCAAGCATTGTGTTTTATTGGTAGTCTTACCGTCTCAAAGGTTTATTCCTGTCCTTTTCGAGGTAAATTAATTTTTTTTAATTAATCCAATGTAAATAACTCTTTCTAAAAATCGATGAACATTGTGGCTATCACTTAGTCTTAACATGATTTGCCTAAAAATAGGTGGTAATTTGCCTTACCTTCCCTTTTATTTTTTGTTTACCGTCCCTTTTTTCCCTTACCGTCCCTTCTTTAACACCCCTTTAAGACAATGTTATACGAAAATATTGTACTAAAAATACTACATTGTATTATTTCTTATTTGAATGTCCTGTGGGTACTATGCAAATTCCTTATAAGTAAAAATTTAGAAGAAAATATAAATTATAGTGGTAAAATGACAAGGAAAATTAAAATCGCAAGTTTAACTTAAACCTCAGTTAAATAAAAAATATTTCACTGCTGACCATTTTTTCTTTATTTTGAATCATTAAGGCATTCGTCTATAAGTTTAAAATGTTTTTTTAGCAAGTTTAATTTCACTAGATTTTTATTCCTGAAAGTCAAAAGATTATGAGAATGCCCCATATATTTTTTTTTAATTTGAAGTAGAAAATGCTGTAGATTTTATTTGTAATGATCAATAATACAGGAAAGAATGTTGTAAAATCTCTATAAATCTGTATTCCATACCCGAATATCCCCTTTTTTTACTACTGATCACAAGCTTAAGTTTGTTTTTGGTGTCCAAAGCCACATGAATATACGTTGTTTAACGTGGGGTAGTGAAAATATAACCTGGGGGATTAGATGCCTCATTTTATACGAAAACAAATGACATAAGAAGAAGATTTTTATTTGTGATAAGATATTGTTATTCTAAGAAAAAGAAATCTGAAATACAAACTTTAGATTATCATAAATGCGAAACAGAAAGTTTTTGTTTCTGATTGTTGTCTCCTATTTTCCTATTTGTAAAGTCATTCATCATTCAAAAGACATTTCAAGTTCAACAACTTATTCGAACTGTTTACTTTAACAGAGATTTGCATTTTTTAAAGTTATTTCTGACATAAATTTAGCTTATTTCAACATAAAACTTTATATATCCGATAAATCATACCTCAATATAGAAAAATAAGTCATGAAGTAAGAGATACCATATGCTAGATGCTTATAGTGAAAATTGTTCCGAAATATTCTGCCACGTTATTCATAATGGTGAGCGATAACGAATATTTGTAATTCCGATTCCGATTGGAGAAGATGATTGAAGCAATACGTTTGGGGTAATATTATTTTTAGGTTGAGGAGATATCTCCACCATTCATTTGAATAAGATTTGAAAAATATTTTTTGGGTCGAGAAGATGTCTCCATCAATCATTTGAATGAGATTTGTAAAATATTATTTACATTGAAAATTATACAGTTTTTATCTTTTCAAGAATAATTTATTTAATGTGTTCCAGATAATGTATCAGACTAGTGATGTATTTCTAATGTTGTGCTAGATTATCTGAGATGATGTTAAAAGTTTTTGTCGGAAAAGCAAAATTATAAATAATCATTCCCTTTAGATTAAATATTGTTGCTACATAGTTACTTGCGATCCTAGTGAATGAGGTCGATATTTGGAGATTATAGAATATTTGCATTATTTTGCGTAATTATATAAATTCGTAGCAGCTACAGTTGTCGTCTGGTTCGTCCGTCTGTCTGTCAGTCGGCATATAACAGCGCAAAACTACCCAACCGAATGGTTTGAAATTTAATATATATAATCGTTGCAGAATTGTATCGAGTCATTTCTAATTTTATGAAAATCGAATCAAAACTTAAAAATATATTAATAAAAGTTTTCTTCATTCTATTAAATCATATCATGCGTAATTAATTTAATGATATCCCAGGATAGGTAATGATTCTAGGTTGCCATGGTGATTACGTCCTATTTAAGAAGGATTCCTATTATTTCCGTTTTACTGAATTTAATATTACATAATCGTAGTAAATTTTGTATTCATGCAATTTTTTATAAGAGTGCAACAGTTATTGTACCAAGTACTGAGTATTTATAAAGCCAGCTATAGTACGAACGCACCTCATTTACCACGTTTGACGTACAATTTCCCACTTGTTTTTTCCTACTTATCACAAGCTTAAGTTTGTTTTTGATGTCCAAAGCCACATGAATATGCGTTGTTTAAGGTGAGGTTGTGAAAATATAATCTGATGGGTAAATGTTTCCTTTTTACACGAAAACAAATGACACAAGAAGTTTTTTTTTATTAGTGATATGATATTGTTATTCCAAGAAAAATTAGTCAGATGTGGCAATCCCAAAACTTTCTTCTATCTCACACATGTTAATACTTCCTGAAAAATGCAGCATATCAGCACCACCTGTTAGATGATTTACACCAAAATCTAATTATCAACAACTTTGACAAATTCTAATTGAATCTGAAGTTTGATGAAAATCCGTGTATTAGTTTTTTAGATAGAGCTATTGTAATAGATAGAGCGGAAATTGTAAAATATTCTGCATAGCGGCGCCACATGTTGAGCGATTTACGCCACAAACCAATTAGGACTAAATTATATCAGGAAGTAACTGTATCTGAAGCTTGATGAAAATTCATGCATTAGTTCTTGAGATATAGCTATTGCGAGAATCATGAAAAATGCAGAACAGCAGTACAACCTGTTGGGCGATTTACACCAAAAATTAAACAGCACTAATTTATGTCAGGGACTACTGTAAAAGCACTTATTTCGCGAGGCGTAATTTTCGCGAAAATGAAGATATCGGTGATTTCACGAGCTGAAAATTTCGCGAATTTTATATGAACTGAACCGAAAGTTGAAAAATTCCGAAACTATCTAAATAGTATAAACTACCTAAACCCCTTTTGCATAAGGCAATTTAAGAAACTTTCTTTTGTCCAAAAAGTTCTTCACCCCCTCCCCTCCCCTCCTTCCTCTAACCATCGCTCTAAAAATGAATGGCTTCAAAGAAGCTGATATAAATATTGTAAGTGAATGAGCTGCATTCTATTAGTTGTATTTTGTTTTTATTCAAGAAGTAGTTGTATAGTATTCAAGAAATAGTTGTAAGTATTCAAGAAATTTTTGTACTTATTTTTTTATTTAAGTAACTGTAATCATTAAATTTTGGATAAGTGAAAAATTTCTGATTTTTTATTATTATTTGAGCGAAAAAAATATATATGTTTCGCGAGGCTTAAATTTTCGCGATTACTAGGGGCTTGCGAAAATCGCGAAAATTAAAGCCTCGCGAATATAAGTGCTTTTACAGTAACTGAATCTGAAGTTTGATGAAAATTCGTGCATTTTTTCTTGAGTTAGAGCTATTGCGATAATCACGAATAATGTAGCAAAGCAGCGTCACTTGTTGGGTGATTTTCACCAAATTGTAATCAGCACCTAACTATATCCTGGACTAACTGAATCTGAAGTTTTATGAAAATCCATGCAGTAGTTCCTGAGATATAGCTATTGGAGAAATCATGAAAAATGCAGCATAGCAGCGCCACCTGTTGGGCGATTTCCACCAAAATCTAATCAGGACCAGTTTATATAAAGGTCTAACTGAATCCAAAGTTTTGTGAAATTTCGTGCATTAGTTTTTGAGATAGAACGCCTACAAAATTTTTGTCACATACAGACTTACAGAGTGACAGACAGACATTTTTTAAAAACCAACAAATCGTGTTCAGGACATTCTAAAATGTATAAATCCGTCGAAAACCGGAAGTCGAAAATTTTCACGAATCCAATACTTTCTTCTTGTAAAGATAGAAGAAAGTAAAAATATTAAATACAAACTTTACATCATTATAAATACAAAACAGAAAAAGCGTTTATTTCTTATCGTTATTTTCTATTTGCGAAAGTCATTCATCATTTAAAAGGCATTTAAACACAATAATTCATTCGAACTGTTTTCTTCAACAGAGATTGTGTTTTTTAAAGTGATTTCTGACATGAATCTACGTTTTTCAAAATAAAACTTTATATATCCCATAAATCATAACTCAATGTAGAAAAATAAGTCCTGAAGTAAGATATACAATTTGAGAAATATCTATGCTAAATGCTTATAGTGAAAATTGTTCTGAAATATTCTGGCACATTATTCATAGCGGTGAGCGATAACGAATATTTGTAATTCCGATTCATATTGTAGAAGACGATTAAAGTAATACATTGTGGGATAATATTATTTTTAATTTGAGAGGATGCCTCCGCCACTCATTTGAATGAGATTTGTAAAACATTTTTTAGGTCGAGAAGATGTCTCCATCACTCATTTGAATGAGATTTGTAAAATATTATTTACATTGAAATATATACAGTTTTTATCTTTTCAAGAATAATTTACTTAATGTGTTCCAGATGATGTACCAGACTAGTGATGTGTTTCGAATGTTGTGCTAGATTATCTGAGATGACGTTAAAAGTTTTTGTTGGAAAAGCAGAAGCATAAATAAAATCATTCCCTTTAGACTAAATATTGTTACTACACAGCTACTTGCGAGCCTAGAGAATGAGATTCATATTTGGAAATTATAGAATATTTGCTAAAAAAGAACTTAGATAAAAACAAAATAATTTTTTTGTTTCTTTTGTAAATTTGACAGGTAAGTGTAAATTTGACAGGCAATACTTTCAGATATTGGAAAATGGTCATAACCTATGCCTGGTGTATGATTTTTTTAACTTGTTTCTTGTACTCCGAGAATTAAAATAGTATAATTACTACACTAAGATTAAAATATATTAATCGGTCCATTGCTTGTAATCTCACGTCATCAGTTGAGTGAGGTAAGATTATTTAGCATAGGCAATAGTGGTAAGAACAATGAACTTTCCCTCGGCGTTAAATTAACCAACATATGCCTAATTTTAGTGACGATGAGATAACAAGATTTCTTTTTATTTTGCCGATTTAAAGGAATTAACTATAATTTACAAAATTAAAGAGAGAGACGGAGGAAAAGAAAACAAATAAATGAAAAAAAAAAGCTAATTAATTCTGAGCATGGACTTGGGAAATTCAGTAATGTAAAATGAGATATGCCTTTTTCAAGTATAGGCAGTAATTTCATAAGCTCATTTTATTACTTTTAGTTAAACCGTTATTTAAAAATTAGCAGACCCACCCGACGTAGCCCTGGTTCGACCAGAGACTGAAAAATTAAGACCGGGGGTTGGTCGCGGCCCCAGTCTAATGATAATTAAAAGACAAAATAATAATAAGAATAAAGTGAAATAAATAATGAGAAATAAAGGCCATGCCGAGAAAAATTGAGCCCCGTGGCCAACCCAAGTATAATGAAAGAAAATCGGCACGCGACAAGTTCCTGGTCCGCAACAACGAAATTCCTAGAGTTATTTATTTTTTACAAAGGACAACGAAAATCATCACTAACTAATTTCTTTCATTCGTGCCACAAATAAGAAAAATAGAGAGAGAGGGAGAGAGAATAGGCTGCTGTAAGGTAAAAGACAAAATCACTTACAGAGGCACTTAAAAACGTCACAGTTCCCATTATAAAAAAAGAAGCTTATTAGCGATAAAAAAGTTATAATAACTAACAAACAAGCACACAAAAATTCCTTCGTAGATCTTCATCGCTGGCAACACAAATTCCTATACAGCATATGGAATATATGAAGATAGACCAATTGCGGGCACTAGTGTTCCAAAAACGACCACCCAAAGAGATTTACCATGCTCTACTGCATTTATATTCATGACATGTTTCAAGAAAAGATCAACATTTTAAAACATTTTTTATCGACAGAAATAACTGCTTTATGTAATACTCGTGTTATACTTATATACTTATACTATACCATATCTTCAGGTCTTATTATCATAGTAGAGAGCTATCACAGTATAGACATTTTTCCATTGTATGTTATTCAAGTTATTAAAAACATAACACATTATTTTTTCATTCAAAAAATTCGTCACATTGTTTATATACATTTACAATAAAATCAATTTCTATTAAGACATATTTCGTATTTTTCATAAAAACATATATTCTATCAGTTTTAAATTATGCCATATAACAGTATTATGTAGTACCTGATATATTATGTGCAATGCAGCGTCTATACTGCCCAGTTCAAATCCAAAAATATGCAAGGACATTGCACATTCAACTATCGACATCCGTTGGCAGATGATACTGAAAGAAAGGAAAAATTGAAGACAGAAGCGGAAAAAAGAGGGGAAGCTATAAGATCTCATGAGAATTGCAAATAAGCCAAAACATCCTCATTTGAAATTGAGGAAGCCTCCGGAGAGAGGCGAAAGCGTTTTTTGGATTTAAACTGGGCTTTATAAACGCTGCATTGAACATAATATGCCAGATACTATACAATACTGTTGTTATATAGCATAATTTAAAACTTTTAGAATACATGTTTTTATGAAAAATACGAAATATGTCTTTAGAGTTTTTATGAAAAATAACGAACTATGTCTTAATAGAAATTGATTTTAATGTAAATGTATATAAACAATATAAGAAATTTTTTGAATGAAAAAAATAATGTGTCATGTTTTTAATAACTTGAATAACATGTAATGGAAAAATCTCTATACTGTGATAGCTCTCTTCTATGATAATAATGCCTGAAGATATGGTATAGTGTAAGTATATAAGCGATCAACATTTATCCAGAAAGCACGGATCGTCGTTGTCGAGTATGCAATTTAACTACAGCTATTAGACAGATGTGCCCATTGAACAATTTCGGTACCAAAATCGTCTGTTGAAATGGGATAATCATAATCTAAGTATATTTCCTTTTTTAATTGCTTTATTTTTGAATACGGGAACCCCGATAAATTTTCTTCTTAATTTCATGCCTATGCATTCCATTTGTTTCGTTTAACTTCCAGCTACAGAAGGCTGATCGCCTTTCATGGAAACAATCTTCAATTTGCATTTAACTATAGAGCTATTAGACAGATGTGCCCATTGAACATTTTCAATACCAAAATTGTCTGTCGAAATGGCATAATCATAATCTCAATATATTTCCTTGTTTAATTGCTTTATTTTTGAATACGTGACCCCGATAAATTTTTTTTAATTTCATGCGTATGCATTAAATTTGTTTAGTTTTACTCTAGCTACAGAAGGCTGTTCGCCTTCCATGGAAACAATCTTCAATTTGCATAATTCCTCATATTTTTGACTGAATTGGATTGCCTTTATTCTTGCCTTTAGCTCTGACTCGAAATATTCATGATATTAGAATTACTCATGCCAATATCATCATGGAATATTTTCCGAAGTCTTTTCAGTGTTCGAAAATAGCGTATTTCTTACGCTCTCTTTAATAAATCAAATGTAGAAAAGTGCACGAATAAAACATCAAGTGAATTTAGATATTTCTTCAATTGAGATACAACTGATTCCCGTAGGCGATTTTTTCTAAATATGCGTCAATTCATTTGGAAGTGTGACTGGAGACTTCTTTCATGTAAGGCTTGATTCTATTGATACCTTTTCATATAGAATTGTTATTTATTATTTGAAAATGTGTTAATTTTTTTTTTATGTGTGATTGGAGACTTCTTTCATATAAAGCTAGATACTATCGATATCTTTTCTATATATAATTTTTATTTATTCTTTGAAAATGTATTCTGAATCATTTTTGTAATAACAGAATGAATTTACTTTAGCTTAGCTTGATATTATTTTTGAGCTTTAATTAACTTTCACAACAAAATCCGACAGCAGTCTCTATAGAAACTTTTCTTTACATTAACAAATCCATTTAAAAAAATTTTTTCCGTTAAATGATAAAAAAAAAAAAAAAAAAAAAAAAAAAATTGCTTTTTTTAACAACCACTTTAAGGCTTCATCCAGTGATACCACAAATTTCCCTTGAGCACAATTTAGTAGTTTAAAGGGAGATTCAGGTAAACGACTACCTCGTACATTAAAAAGTCCTTCCATCCAGTGCCGGGAGAAAGACAAATACGTATCAAGTCATCAAATTCGTAGTCATTCGTATCAAATCATGTTCCTTATTTTTAAAAAGCAAGCTTATATTATTCAAACACACGTAGCTCAATTTAGTGGAAACCGATTATAGGAGATTCAATACTAATTTTAATCAATACTAAATCCTTATGAATGAGAATTTCACGAAATTAGTCAGCTTTATCCAAGCTGCTTTTATTTAAAATAACCTATATTTGGTTGCCAAATTCGGCAATATCGTGAAGTGCCTGCCATTTTAAGACAACATGGTGTATGAGGCTAACCAGTGAACTTGGTCGAGACCTTAGTAATTCCTGTGCACATGCTCACTCACATAGGAATCGGTTGATATATACACTGTAAAAAAATTCCGCAACGTTCCTGGGAAAAAATGGGCAGCTGAGTTGCCCATTATTTCCAAGAAACATTTCTTGAAAATGACTGGAACTTTACTGTGTATGTTAAAAACTTTCTACAGAAATGCCAGTAAGTTTCCTGCGAAATACCAGGAATATTTCTGTTGACAGCAAAACATTACTGACATTTCACAGCATGCGGGATCCGCAGACGATTTTTACATTTCCAGTTGACAATTTTCGCTTTATTATCATTATTTGTTAGAATGAAAAAATATTTTGAAATTGACATCAAAATTATTATTTATAATTTACACGAAAAAATAAATTTTCAGTTAAAATTCAATAAAGTAAATATATATATGATATATTGTTTCTGAACTTTGCTTAAAATATAAAAATATATAAATGTAAATAATAATTAGAAAAAAAATCTAGACATAAAACATTTTGGATTTCCGTCAGTAATTATGTTAGTTTACAAGTTAGATAAAATACATATAAATTTTCATGAAAAAAAAAAAAATCCTAAACGTAATTGTATATTTTTTCCGAAAATAAAAAAAAATTCAAATTTGCAGCAATTCAAAGTGTCAAATATATATAAAATTTAAATCAAATTGTAATAAAGTGTTAAAATATAAAATTAATTAAAAAAGAAAAAAAAAGTCAAGAGGTAGCATCGAACTCGGGCCATACGGGTGGCGTGCGAGCCTTCTGCGTCCACACCACGAAAGATACGTTGAGAGCTGCAAACTAATGGGTATTTGAAACGTATGCTAAACCTCGGCATCTAATTTCTGAAAATCTAAGGCCCATTTGAAGAAATCCTTTCACAAGAATAATTAGAGATAAGAACTCTAAAACATACTTTAAATTAATCAAAATCGGTGAGAACCATTTTTGATGGTCCCCTGGTTAATGGAGATCCAAATAATAGGTGTATTTTTTTTACACGGTCTGCTCGTTAAACATTCCACAGACAAGTACGAGAGATAATCTCTTAGCGATGTCACAGAGGTATTGTATTTTCATCTGAATTGTCTTGACAATCGAGACGTACAGGATTATGTCGTCTATTGATTTATTTGCATTCCATATTGATTTTTTTACATTCATTTAAGGAATTCGTTTTCGACACTCGCGCGCGAGCAACGGATTATAGCAAAAAAATAATAAATGGCGGCCGCAGCGTTTTGCTCTTTCCAACTTTTGTTCAGGAACGTTTCAGATAAGAAAACCAGAATTTCACAGGAAAGAGCTAAATTATTCTGAAAACCTGAGAAAAAGGCGAAACGTTCCTGGATTTTACATGGAACGTTACCATTTTTTTTTACAGTGTATACAAGTGCTGTCGCAGGCAAAAAATCAGATTTTTCAAAATGTTACCCACATTAGAAATTGAAACTGCTATATCTGAGCCATTTTTTAAGATAAAGACAAAACAAAAAATGATCCAGTATCGTTATATCATGGTCAAATACTTAAGAAAGAAACCTTACTAAATTTCTAATTTTTTTGCACCTCACTTTAAATGTAATTTTTTATTTAATTTAATGACCTCCATTTTGAAACAAGATGGCTGATGAAGCTGGTCAACGAAATTGGCCGAGACATTACGATATCTTATCCACATGCCTTCTTACATCGAAATAGGTTAATAAATACGCGTATTATCACGTGACAAATATCAGATCGTTTCAAAATGTCAGCCATGCTAGAAATTCAAAGTGCTATAATTCAGCCATTTTTTAAGATATATACGAAACAAAAACTGCTCTGGAATTTTTGGATCAAGGTCAAACACATACAAAAAAAAAATCTTTTTAATTTTTCAATTTTTTGGTACCTCATTTTAAATTTTAAAGTTTTTAAAAATGTTTAAATGGCCGCCATTTTGAAACAAGATGGCGGATGAAGCTGGCGAACGAACTCGGTCGAGACATTGGTACGTATTATGTATACACTATGGTACATCCAAATCGGTTTATAAATACGTCTGTTATCGCGTGACAAAAATCAGGTCGTTTCAAAATGTCAGCCACGCTAGAAATTCAAAGTGCTATAACTCAGCCATTTTTTAAGATATAGACGAAACAAAAACTGCTCCGGAATTTTTATATCAAGGTCAAACATATAAGAAAAAAATATTTTTCAATTTTCAATTTTTTGGTACCACATTTCAAATTTAAATTAAAAAAATTTTTAAAAGGCCGCCATTTTGAAACAAGATGGCGGATGAAGTTGGCTAACGAACTCGGTCGAGACATTGGTACGTATTATGTATACACAAAGGTACATCCAAATCGATTCATAAATACGCCTGTTATCGCGTGACAAAAATCAGGTCATTTCAAAATGTCAGCCAAGCTAGAAATTCAAAGTGCTATAACTTAGCCATTTTTTAAGATATAGACGAAACAAAGAATGCTCCGGAATCTTTGTATCAAAGGCAAACACATAAGAAAAAAATATTTTTCAATTTTTAATTTTTTGGTAGCACATTTCAAATTTAAAATGTAAAGAAAAAATTTAAATGGCCGTCATTTTGAAACAAGAAGTCGGATAAAGCTGGCCAACGAACTCGGTCGAGGCATTGGTATGCACTATGTATACACGAAGTTACATCTAAATTGGTTCATAAATACGAGAGTTACAGTTTGACAAAGATCAGATATATATACGAGGGTTACTCTGAAATTATTGAGATACGCGCAGACGAGAATTTACAAAATAAAAATAACGGTTTAATTTTTAAATACAAAATATTTTAACACAGCAGACGATTTTTTACTGACTTACTTCAACTCGTTTAGCGTAGAATAAATTTTAAACAGAAGAGAAAATGGAGTTGACGCGAGAACATTTTCGCGGTATGAGTTTCTACGATTTTAAAGCAGGATTAAATCAAGAAGAATGCGTTCAACAGTTGAAATTAGCATTTTGTGATGAATCTCCAGCTCGTGCTACTGTGTTCAGATGGTTTAAAGAATTTAGCAGATGTTGCAATTTTTGTCAGGATGAAGAACACACAGGAAGGCCTCCGTAAAGGCGGCCGTCCCGTAAAACAGGAAGGCCGTCGGCAGTAATCCCGGATAATGTGTCTGCCATGCGAAAAATATTAATGGATGAAAATCGCTGTACCTATCAAATGATGCAAAAGGAACTTAACATTGGATCCGCAGCCATACACAAATTTATTCAAGGAGAATTGCATATGAAAAAAGTAGTTTGCCGTTGGGTTCCCCATAATCTAACTGAGCACCAAAAAGAGGAGTGTGTCAGAATCAGTAAAGAAACTCTTAAATTGCTAAATGATGGTGGCCATCGTATCATTCCTAAAATTTCAACGGGTGATGAAACGTACATACCGTTTTTTGACGTTCCAACAGGTCAAGAAAGCAAAGAATGGATCTTTGAAGATGATCCCACGCCGACAATGGTGAAAAGACAACGCGCACTAAAAAAAGTGATGTATGCCGTTTTCTTCAGAAGTACGGGATTGGTCAAAGCCATCAAGTTGGAAGGACAGAAGACAGTAACAGCAAACTGGTATACCACTAAATGTCTTCCAGAAATTCTACAAGAAGTGAATGTTAGGGGACTAATGCTTCACCATGACAATGCATCTTCACATACAGCCGGATTAACAATTGAGTTTCTTAAACAAAAACGAATTAAAGTGATAGAACATCCGCCGTATTCACCGTATTGGACGTCGTTTTCATTCAGAAGAAGAGATTGATGTGGCTATAAATGCATTTTTTTCATCTATTCCAAGAAATGAATGGCTTGAGGCATTTAATCTGTGGAAAATTCGTCTACAAAAGTGCATTGATGCTGGAGGACTACATTTACACCTGAAATTTTGTAAGTATAACTTTAAAAACCTAGTTGTATCTCGAAAATTTAAGAATGATAGAATGATTCTCGTATATACATATATATATATATATATATGTATGGATATATATATATATATATATATATATATATATATATATATATGATATATATATGTATATCAACTTTTGAACGGAGGGTAAATTATTTTTTTTTTAAATTTTTAAATGGCCGCCATTTTGAAACAAGATGGCGGATGAAGTTAGCAAACGAACTCGGCCGAGAGATTGCTATGTACTATGCAAATGCCTTGTCACATCCTAATCGATTCATAAATACGCGTGTTATCGCCTGACAAAAATCAGATCGTTTCAAAATGTCAGCCATGCTAGAAATTCAAAGTGCTATAACTCAGCCATTTTTTAAGATATAGACGAAACGAAAAATGCTCCGAAATCTTTGTATCAAGGTCAAATACATAAGAAAAAAATCTTTTCCAATTTCTAATTTTTTTGTACCTCATTTTAAATTAAAAAAGTCCTTCCGGCCAGTGCCGGGAGGAAGAGGTAGCTTTCAAATTCCTTATTTAAAAAAAAAGCCAACTTATATTATTCAAACACACGAAGCTCAATTATTGGAAACCGAATATAGGAGATTCAATAAAAATTTTTATCAATAGTAAATCATTATGAATGAGAATTTCGCGAAATTAGTCAGCTTTATCGAAGCTGCTTTTATTTAAAGTAACTTATATTTGGCTGAGATGTTGATGTATACTATCTACATGCCTTCTTACATGGAAATAGGCGAATGCTTGTGTTATCGCGTGACAAATACAAGATCGTTTCAAAGTGTTAGCCATACCAGAAATTCAAAGTGCTATAATTCAACCATTTTTTAAGATATAAACAAAAGAACAAATTTTCAGAAACAAAATCTGCTCCGGAATCTTTGTATCAAGGACAAACACATAAAAAAATCTTTTTCATTTTCCAATTTTTTAATATCTCATTTTAAATTTTAAATTTAATTTTTTTTAAATGGCAAACATTTTGAAACAAGATAGCGAATGAAGCTGGCCAACGAACTCGGTCGAGACATTAGTATGTACTATGTACAGACCAAGTAACATCCAAATCGGTTCATAAATACGCTTGTTATCGCGTGACAAAAATCAGGTGGCTTTAAAATGTCAGCCACAATAGAAATTCAAAATGCTATAACTCAGCCATTTTTTTAGATATAGACGAAACAAAAACTGTTCCGGAATCTTTGTATTAAGGTCAAACACATACAAAAAAAAATCTTTTTCATTTTCCAATTTTTTGGTATCGCATTTTAAATTAAAAATTTTTAAAATTTTTTTAAAAGGCCGTCATTTTGAAACAAGATGGCGGATGAAGCTGGCTAACGAACTCGGTCGAGACATTGGTATGTACTATGCACACACCACGGTACATCCAAATCGGTTCATAAATACGCCTGTTATCACGTGACAAATATCAGGACGTTTCAAAATGTCAGCCACGCTAGAAATTCAAAATGCTATAACTCAGCCATTTTTTAAGATATAGACGAAACAAAACTGCTCCCGAATCTTTGTATCAAGGTCAAATACATAAGAAAATAATATTTTTTCAATTTTCAATTTTTTGGTACCACATTTCAAATTTAAATTTTTCTTAAAAATTTAAATGGCTGCCATTTTTAAACAAGATGGCGGATGAAGCTGGCCAACGAACCCGGTTGAGACATTGGAATGTACTATGTATAAACTAAGTTACATCCAAATCGGTTCATAAATACGCCTTTTATCGCGTGACAAAATTCAGGACGTTTCAAAATGTCAGCCACGCTAGAAATTCAAAATGCTATAACTCAGCCATTTTTTAAGATATAGACGAAACAAAAACTGCTCCGGAATCTTTGTATAAAGGTCAAATACATAAGAAAAAAATATTTTCCCATTTTCAATTCTTTGGTACCAAATTTCAAATTTAAAATTTTAAAGAAAATTTTAAATGGCCGCCATTTTGAAACAAAATGGCGGATGAAGCTGGCCAACGAACTCGGTCGAGACATTGGTATGTACTATGTACATACCGAATTACATCCAAATCGGTTCATAAATTCGAGAGTTACAGTATGACAAAGGTCAGATATATATATATATATATGGATATATATATATATATATATATATATATATATATATATATATATATCAACTTTTGAACGGAGGGTGGTTTCGGGGTCTGGGGGTCATGATCGATGAAAATATACCAAAATGTTTTGAAATCGCTTTCCTCCGAACGGCTGCAATAGGTAGCTTTTTGTAATGAAAGCTACCTAAAAATTAAAGGCCGCCATTTTCAAACAAGATGGCGGATGATGTTGGTCAACGTACTCAGTCGAGACATTGGTATGTACTATGTATATACCAAGTTATATCCAAATCTGTTCATAAATACGCGTATTATCGCGTGACAAAAATCAGATCGTTTCAAAATGTCAGCCACACTAGAATTTCAAAGTGCTATAACTCAACCGTTTTTTAAGATATAGACGAAACAAAAAATGCTCCGGAAACTTCGTATCCTCAAACACATAAGAAAAAAATCTTTTTCGATTTATAATTTTTTTGTACTTCATTTTAAAATTTAATTTTTTTTTTAAATTTTAAATGACCGACATTTTGAAACAAGATGGCGTATGAAGCTGGACAACGAACTCGGTCGAGACATTGCTATGTACTATGCGCATGCCTTGTCACATCCAAATCGGTTCATAAAAATGCATATTATCGCTTGACAAAAATCAGATCGTTTTAAAATGTCAGCCATGCTAGAAATTCAAAGTGCTATAACTCAGCCATTTTTTAAGACATAGACGAAACAAAAAATGCTTCTGGTTCTTTCTATCAAGCTCAAACACATAAGGAAAAAATCTTTTTCAATTTCTAATTATTTTGTACCTCACTTTTAGATTAAAATTTTTTTTTAATTTTTAAATAGCCGCCATTTGAAACAAGATGGCGGATGAGACTGGCCAACGAACTCGGTCAAGACATTGCTATGCACTATACACATTTTTTGTCACATCTAAATCTGTTCATAAATACGTGTATTATCGCGTGACAAAAATCAGATCGTTTCAAAATGTCAGCCATGCTAGAAATTCAAAGTGCTATAACTCAGCCATTTTTTAAGATACAGACAAAACTAAAAATGCTCCAGAATCTTTGTATCAAGGCAAACACATAAGAAAAAAATATTTTTCAATGTCTAATTTTTTTGTGCCTCATTTTAAATTTTAAATTAAAAATTTTTTTTTAAATGGCCGCCATTTTGAAACAAGATGGCGGATGAAGCTGGCCAACGAACTCGGTCGAGACATTGGTATGTACTATGTACACACGAAATTTTATCCAAATCGGTTCATAAATACGAGAGTTACAGTATGACAAAGATAATATATATATATATATAACCATTAATTAAACATAACCTTCCACCGTCAAATATTATGAATTAAAGCTGTAAGTATTAAAAAAAAAAAAATAATAATAATATAAGAATTATTATGGAAGAAAAAGAAAAAAGTGGACACCGACAAAAATTGAAAAGCTTATACATTGAATTACGTTATCAAGGGCACAGAATTCAATGATATAAGCAAAATGGTTGTTTTCTGTGGGAAAAATAAGCTAAAGCTAAAAGTTATTTTCCCCTGTGCCCAAACAACCATAAAATCAAGTGAATTGATTAAAAATGAAAGCAGAATAGAAACAAATAATATGAAATGGAATAATCAATAAAACGTATTTAAATATTTATAGGATATAAAATATAAATAATAAACACCATACCGATTAATATTTCAGTATTTTACAAAAATCCACGCGCACATGGCTGCCAGTATATCAAAAAGATTAAGGTGAATAAAACAGTTAAGAAATCACAGTAAATGATACCAAAGGATGCAGTTAATACATTTTGAAATAAAATTTGAAATACCTTGTTAAACACATTTAATCTAATATAAAATAAATAGATATTAATTACATTATTTAAAATGCACTATTAAATTAATTAATAACAGTTTAACAATATCGTCAAAATTTAGCTAAAAATACCCCCTGGTGTATTAAATTATAACTGAAATGGAGCTAGAAAAATTAACAATTAGAGCTATCTTAAAGAGACAAATTTAGTACTGCCATCTAGTATTACTTCTATTAAACAACTAACGCAAGATAAATATTTGTAAGCATTTGAATGTAAATAACTGTATAAATAATTGTAAGCATTTGAATGTAAATAACTGTATAAACAGCAAAACCAAACATATCCTTATATATAGAGAATTATAAACCGAATATAAACCACACAATGTATTTAAAAACTATTGTAAATAAAATTTAAAAGCATACAATATATTCTATTAGCTAACTTATTTAAACTAAACTAAGAAATAAATAATTCTAGAACATTGATAATATATAGCATATAGCTATATGCTATAAAATAAAATAAAATTCAGTAATAATTAATATAAATAATTATTAAATATAAAAATTATTTTTTATGAATGATATATCAGATATTTATAAAATGAACAGGAAATAAAAAACACGTGGAAGTAAATAGAAGGTTAAATGATACTTAAATACCCATTACTTAAAAAGCACAAATATAGAGTTTGGATTATCTTCAGACATCCATAAAAAACCATAAAGTATGAATGTGGGACATTCAAAAACATTAAACCGATAATAAATATTAAAAAGAATAGAGTAATAATAATAAAAATAATTACCCAATTTTAATGCATACAGTATAACTATATTTATATTATACATACTTATATGTATATTATTCACTATAAGAATGGCATACTATTAGTAATTAATATGATATTGTCCTTAGTAAATTTAAAATTTAATAACAAATAATTGTAAATTAGATTAATCAATAATTAGGCTAATTATAATATTAATAAAATTCTCCAATTACATATAAAATATCAAATCAACATCCATATAAAATACGTAACAAAAATATAGTAATAATACAAGAGCCCCCATTTTTTTTTTATAATTAACCATTGCGTATTATCCAGACAACACCACCCTCCTCCGTACTCTAACATCTACCCACCCAACCAACCTATAATATTTTTTTTTATATTATTTTACAATTTTTAATTTTTTATAGATATTTTTTTATTTTATAATTTTTTTGTAATTTTGTTTACGCATGTGTTAATTTGTTTTAATAGATCATGTAAGAAAAGTACTAATTGCATATTAATGAATATATGAATTTTTTTGGAAAACCATGATTTAATGCATCATAAATTAGTTTTTTAATATTATTGTTAATTAGAGGAGAAGAACATAAACATTTTATTCTATATAAATGATTAAGTATTATATTCCGAAATACAGAATGATGTAGACAAGATTTAAAATTTGTAAATGTATTAACTTTGAATTTAAATTCTTTACGTTTGTCATATAAATCTGTGATTGTTTTATTGTCTTTGATTGTAATTTTAAGATCTAAGAAGTTAATTGTATTGTTAGATAAAAGGTTTTCCGTTAATTCCAAATTAGTGGGATAATCAACTGGAAATCGAGTAATTGCAGATTGATCAGTATCAATTAAAATGATGTCATCAATATAACGATATAAATGTAGATTATTATTAGTAAAATTACGTTCATGATGATATAAGTATAAGTCTGAGAGTAAACTGGATGTACAACCGCCTTGTGGTATACCGACATGCTGTAAATATAAAGTATTATCTTGCAATATATAATTATTATAGATAATGAAGTTAGTTAAAGATTTAAAATGTGCAATATCTATATTAGATGGTAATTGCAGTTTTTTATAATATTTTTTAAATAATGCATTTATAATTTTATGTAAATCTAATAGGTCTATATTATTAAAAAGATCTTTGAAGTCATATGTCGTTATATTATAAACACAATGAAGATTTTTTAAAATATTAACAAGTTGATAGCTATTTTTTATACAATGTGTATTATCATTATTTGTAGTAAGTACATATAATTGATTAAGAATTTTTAAGAGAAGTGTATTGGCTTTATTATTATATGTATTACAACCAATAGTAACAGTCCTAAATTTAATAGGAGTTTTATGAAATTTGGGAATAAGAACTAAATATGGATAATTAAAATTAGTAGATAAAATATTTAATAGTTTATAATAACTTCGAATTTTACGATTATTTACAATTACATTTTCATTAGTTTTTTGAAATGACTTATTAGAAGAAATAGAATTTGTAAGAAGTTGGTGATAATATGATTTACATATAATAGCATAATTGTTAGGAGATTTGTCTACATATGTAATAACGTAGTTTTTTTTGTAATTTAGTAATTTGTTGGAAATAATGCTTTGTATTAATAGAAACCAAATCAGCAATATTATTTTTTAAAGCCATAGTTAATTTTTCAATTACAAATATCTTCCATTGATTAAAATATTCAATAGGCTTATTATAAGAGATAGAAATTTTATAAATAAAAATATCAATATCATATGTAAACTGTTTGATAATAGATTTAACATTAAATTTAGATGGAAATCTATATTTAGTACCATAACCCATTAGTTGTTTCAATTTAAAATCATGAACAATATCAAGATTTCCAGTGATTATATGTCCATGATCATTGTTTATGTATTTTTTTAGAGTGGGGTCTTTGCAGTTACACGGAAAATTACTTGCAGCAGATGTATTTTTTGAAAATGTATTGTAGTTAAAAATCTTTCTCCCAATTGTATTCGGATATTTAAAGGTTTTTGATATATGAAGATTATTGATAGGAAAAAAACAATTTTTATCATTAATTATAGAATTGATATTAATTTTATTAAATATGTGATTTGAAAAAGTAATTATCATTTGAGTATTCATGTTCTGAATTTTGTGTTTTTTTTTGTAAATTAATATTTAAAAGATTAACCCTACTCATAATAAGGTCAAAGTAAATATCAGAGAAATGTTTAGAGAAAGATTTACTTAGAAAGACATTTAAATGTTGTACAAGCTGTTTCTTTTTAATAGCAAAGATGTTTTTTCGAATTAACAACCAGTTATAATTCTCTAAGTAATTTCGTTGAAGATCATTAATTTGTTTTGTGATAGATTTTTTGGAAACTACAACTGATGATGAACCCTTTCCGCGTTTATTACGTGTTGTTTTAGCATTTAAATTATGATTAAGAGTAGGATAAATTGGAGAATATTCAATATTGTTATTTATAGATGTGAAGACTTTGACAGGTCTGTTAAATACTTCACTATTAAGTCCATAAGGATAAATTGTGTTATAATATTTCATATATGATGATTCCATATAAAGACGTTCTGATTTATTTTTTAGAATTTGAAGGATTTCAATTGTCGTATTTTTAAATAGATGTTTATGAAAATGTTGAATTTCAGCTGTAGATTGTATATTTTTTGCTTTGTTGTTATTAGAGTCTGAACGATGATGATTGATTCGTTTATGAATTGGACCTGATGTTTCACCAATATATTTCATATTACATAAGTTGCATTTTATACTATAAATAACATTAAATGCTTTACAAAAACTTGAATAATTAGGATCTGAGACAATTTGTGTCTGAGCAGCGTATGGACATGTCTTGCACCGAGAATCATAGCACTTACGAAAAAATAAAGGACGAGGGGGAGAGTATAAATGGTCGCTGGATGACGATCCAGGAACAACCCAATTATTATTCCTGTACCGGGCACTACACTGCATAGATGCTAAGTGATATATATATATATATATATATATATATATATATATATATATATATCAATTTTGAACGGAAGGTGGTTCCGGGGTCTAGGGTCATGATCGGTGAAAATGTACCAAAATTTTTCGGAATCGTCTTCCTCCGAACGGCTGCAATAGGTAGCTTTTTGTAATGAAAGCTACCTAAAAAGGCAGTCGTATAAGAAGCCAACATTATAAAGGGTTACAGGAGCTGCATGTAAGTGCTGATAAAAAGTGTTTAGAACTTTCTCACGTTTTATTTGCAAGCAGACGTGTTTCTATGGCTTTCAGTAGACGAATGGAAGATTCTGAGCGTTGACGTGCCGTCTGATGCGTTGAAGCGAGGCAATCAATCACAGATATTTCTCTTTTCTTCGACGTTCATTATTCCGTAATTTCAATTTTACAGAAATAATTCCTAACTAGCCAAACAGTTGCCCGAAGATCTGTGACCTATCGTCCAAGGGTTACGACACGCGGATGAACGATACATTGCTGTTGTAGCCAAACGGAATCGAAGAGCGACCTCCGCACAGGTGACATCTATGATTGCAGCGTCCATTGGTAAGACAATATGTGCCCTTACTGTGCGCTGAAGGCTACGCATGAATGTTCTGTGCGAGCACGATTAAAGTGGTGTCGGCAACATATCATTTGGACTGTGTCTGATTGGGGAAACGTTATGTTCACGGATGAGTGGAGTTTTTCCCTGCAATCAGATGATAAACGTATAAGAGTCTGAAGAGAAGTAGGCACACGCAATCGGCTCCAGAACATCACCGAAAGTGACGCATTCCGAGGCGAAAGCATCATGGTGCTGGCGGGGATATCGCAGCTCGTGATATCGCACTGGCCTTCACTATTTTACACAGAGTTCTATGACGTCTGTCCGGTATAGGAATTTAGTCCTCGACCCCACTGTGGGATTGTACGCTACAGCAGTTGCTTCTGCTTTCATTTAACAGGATGATAATACGCGTCCCCATAGAGCTGTCCTCATCGAAGACTACCCGCAGAGTGAGCACAGATTTGAAAACTGCTCTACAGGAGGAATGGCAATTATTTGACTTTACGTTGGTTGATCACCTCATGGAAAGCATAGTCACACGATGTAAACTTTGTATTCAAGTGAAGGGTACTCACATACCCTAAATGTCGGTTTTGTTTGTTTGTTTTGACATTAAACACGTTTTTGTTAATGGGTGCAATATGACTTCATCTTATAACTTATGAAAATTCAATATTGTTTTCATCTTTGTATGTAATTCCTTGTTTTGTTTCATGGATAAACATATTTTCTACTTTCGTGCCGTATTTCGTGTCAATCCAAGCAATACTCGTCAATTTTTTCGCATTTTACCGTTGCAAGCTTAACTTTTGGCGGCAAGTGTAGATAAAATAAAGTTTGTGTATGTATGTGTATCATACAAACCTTTAAAATTTTACTGATTTGATGAAATATTTTACTATAAAACTTTTGCAGAACACTCGTTATCGCTTTTTTCACCCACGAAATTTATCTTTATAGGAATCTATTTTTTTTAAATTTTCTAATGTATTTTTAATTTTATCATGTTGCTATACCCTAAAAAATGGCGTAAGTATTAAAGCACTTGCACAGTTTGTTTTATTGAAGTCATTAAAAAGTGAGACCCAGCAATTAACCTTTTTTTTTGCAGTCGAAATTGATGTCTTGGTGCGGGGATAGCGTGCGTTTTGGGTATGTAAAATAAATAAATAAATAAATAAATAAAAATACTATGTGTGGTACATATAAAATGACTTGTTACGTATTATAAAATGACATAACACAGTCATTTGAATGCATTTGGAGTTATTTCAATTTCAAGAAAAAAAGTTCAACAGTAACAACAAAATACTAATGAAATAAAAAAAATATATTCTATTAAGTATGAAGACACGTACGATTGAATAAAATTTTAATGCATATGCAAACTAAGATCCGCACTAATTAGAAAAAGCAAAGAAAATGAGAAAACGACTCTATTTTCATGCAATTTATGTAGATTTAATTTTTATGAATGAAAATAAAAGCTTCCATTTAGAAATGATGTTTTAATATCAGTTTGGGCCTCTTGCTCTTCTGAAATTGACGTCCATTAAACCTAGGCTTTATTTTCAAGCAATACGAAATAGAATTTCAGTAAATGCAATGCCATTTTTATGCATTTATTGCATTTTTTTAGTGCTTTTATGTTAGCCGGGCGCAAATCTAGACGATAGCATTTATGTTTTCTCCCCGAAATAAGCTTCTATGTTTCGCGCGTGTAAATTAGAAACAATGTTTTGATTTTTTAATAAAATGGCTTAGTTAATGATATTATTTCTTATTATTTCCTTTTTCATTTTTTAGCGAACCATACTTAAAAAATAAAAACGGAGCCATTATAAAATCACTCCTGTGTCTGTCTCTCCGTCTGTCACAGGAACTTTACTCGTAAACTATGGAACGTGGAAATTTCAAATTGGGGGAAGTAATAAAGGCTATTGACCCACATATTTACAGATTTTTAAACATCACAAGTATACTTAGGAAAAATGTAGAGGGACTAATTAAGTTACTTAAAAAAAAAATCTTTTCTTTATATATCGTGTGAAAGCTTTCCTAATGCCGAACTCAAAAATAAATTTCTTTTATTTTTGGGTATTATATTTTCTGAGATATCGTCGAAAATGTAGTGCAAAAATATGTCCCCCCCCCCCCACTATTTCGGAATTTACTGAAACTAAAATTATGAAACAAAAATTAGAGGTAATAGACGTTAATTTAAATCTTGCAGGGAAATTATAGCGATTACCCTGTGTCACACAGTTTTTGAGAAAATCGCATTTTTCTGTTACACACAAATTTCGATTTGCACGCATTCAGCAAAGGTGTTGAGGAGCGCTGGAGGTATCTATCGCAGCAGAAGTATAAAAGTATTGTTGATAATGATTTAAAAAAATCGTCAGTAATTAGCCGATATATTAACCCTCAAACACTTGACGCAAATGTTAACTGGATCCCACATATTTACGACCAAAGACTTAAATTGACAGCATATCATAACAGCTCATTAAGACTAACTTCTAAATTGAGGGGGAGGGGGGTATACAACAAAACACTAAAGATCTTGTACCTAACAATAATCGAAAGGAAAATACTTTACGGGGCCTGTATCTGGGAGGGTAAATTATCATCCATAGCAAAAACTAAACTAAGCTCAATACAACGCACTTTTCTCCTACAAATCAAGGGGCTACCGCATAATCTCCACAGATGCACTACATATACTCACAGGTATTCCACCCATCACACTTCAACTAGAATACGAACACGCCAAATCCCCAATCCTACAGCTAAATCGTGACACAGTAATAGATTTTCTTTTTCCAAACACAACACAACATTACAATGCAAAGTCAGGAGCTGGCAGCTCCACCCCGCTGAGGAGACCTCACAATTTCAAGTAAACACATCACGCACAACAGCTACATACCTGCCCTTAGCACCAAACTCTTCACTGATGGATCAGGCACAGAGACCGGCGTGGGCGCAGCCTTCCGCGCCACGGAAGGCACGATGGTGGTCCATCAGTGGTCTGCAAGGCTAGATGATAATAACTCCATATCCCAAGCGAAGCTGTTCGCAATACTAGACGCATTAGAGTGGTCAGAATCCCACTCTATCAATAGCATTACTATCTACAGCGACTGTTTCTCTGGCCTGCAGGCAATACAGGCACACAGTACAAAATATCCTCTAGTACTGCAAATCAAACTAAAACTAAATAATCTCCTAGGTCACGTCTCGGCTTACAAAGGTATCTTTGGCAATGAACTAGCAGACGACCTAGTGAAGAAGGCCACACAGAAAGAAACAATAGAGACACACCTTCCAGTGCCCCAGTCTTACGTCTAAAGGGTCCTTATAACAAGGATACTGACGCGATGGCAGGAACGCTGAGATACCTTAGTCAAGGGCTGGTACACATATAAGCTAATTCATAAAGTTTCTCTCACACTATATAACCTAACACCCTACACCACCAACTTCTTAACAGGACATGGCCCTTTCATGGCATATCTGAACCGCCTCATAATAAGATCCATTGCCACTTGCGAATCTGGTGAACTTGGCACTGCAAGTCACCCGTACTATAGTTGTAATCTCACGCAACGCTGGCACTTGAGGCGTCCAGGCTCCAAAATGTCCTTTCACGCACCCTCCTACTCAACAAATTAAAACGCATTCACAATTTCCTTACTTACCTATTAAACGTAACGTAAGTCCTGGTTCTGCTTATCCAGTCTCACTGATACTACATCAAGCTTCAAACAACACTAGCATTCAGCCCTCTTTGGAGGTTTGAGCATTCTCCTATCCATAAAGTGTCCTACGCACGCAAGAGCTTCTGCTCGTGCTTCCCATCATTCTATCTGGTGTTACATCTCCAGTGGACGTTTGATGCCTTCTTACTAACCTAATGGACGTGCCATCTTACTAACCTAACCAAGAACCTACTCTCTCATGGACGCTTGAGTAATTGCTCGTGCCACGCAAATAATTCTTTTCCCTTTCTGCCGCCCCTTTTCGCGAGGGAGGTCTATGTTCTGATACTTCCGCCCTCTGTCGCGAGTAGGAGTTTTCCTGGTGTTCAGGGGTATTTGCTTTTTTTTCGTAAATTTCCATATTGCTTTATCAAAATTAAGTCTGGGCTCTGTGGTCGGTGGCACGTGGCCACCTTTGGCCGTTGGGCGTCGTCCGTGCGCTTCTTATGTATGTGCGTCTGCATTCGGCCAGACAGGGCTGGACTAACGAGCCCCAACGTGTCAGGGAACATACCGGGAGAGACGTTAAGCTCTAAGGGGCAGGCCTAGCTGGCCCTGAGCAGTCTCTCTTTACTGCCTAACCCTTAAAGACACGGAAGGTTTGGACATACATTATGACAGGAGCGGCGTACTCTGTGTGCCATCGACTTTTAAAGTCTAGATAAAGTTTTTAATGATATATTTGTGTAATACAATGCCCAGTAGTAATATAAAAGCAATAAACGTCAAATTGTTAAAAACAGACTAATTTAATTAGAATTAATCATCAATTAAATACTATGGGACTCGCGACTAGTTTGCTTTCAGTGGAAATCTCAACACGCCTCCACTCTCTTTAAAAGTTAATTAAAAAAAGATCTGGAAAAACGCTGCACGGACCAAGGCGACATTTAAACTTTGCGACCTCCTTTCGAAGCGCGCTTAGCACAATGCCAAGTTTAAACTTTGAATCAGGTTTTGTTTTAGCTACACTGTAAGAAAAAAAGATTATTACTACGCTGAATTTAGTTTAATGAAATGCCAAATGAAGTTTAAAATATGCTCTACTTTTATTGTCAGTACCGAATTAAGTTCATCAGAAACAGATTGGGATAATATTAAAAAAATAGTTATACAGAATAGCAATATTTGATATTATTTAGACTCTCTTTGAAATTATCTCTTTGAATTTTTTATAGCTATTCATACTATTCATACTTTTCTAGTATATACAGCTATTACCCAACCTTAAGTTGTATAGTTTTTTACAAACTCTTGTTATGTTCTTAGCAACGATTTTTTTGAAATAATACAGTTAATTATTCATATATTTATTGTACAGAACCCTCTGAGCGCTAGTAATACTCGCACTTGACCGTTTATTTTTAAATTGAAATGGGTGAAGGGCATGTATTTTAAATTAATGTTTTTTGAATGAAATGAGGAAAACGTTTTTATATCCAATGAAATGAATGATAGCGATGGGAGAAATATTTGGAAATTTATCTCCTGCGCCCGGCTAACATAAAAGTACCCATTTTTTCTTCGATATTTCCAGAGAAATATTATATTTTTCTGTTAAACGTGCCAAAGAAAACAACGTGCATTATTATTTATAAAGCTGGGGAATTTTACAACGATTGCGTCAAATTAGCGTCATTTTTTCAGATTGTTTTTGTTTTAACAATTTTGGGCACGAATGCACAAAGGTAAGTTATTGTGATCTCCGCATTTTAAGAATCTTTCACGTTTGTTTATTTTATTGGGAAATACCTCATGGTTAAGGGCTCAGGTACCTTTGAAGGGGCAAAATTGTATGAAAATGAGGCCCTGATATGATTTGCTGTAACTCCACATCTGATTACCTTTTGGATATGAAATTTCAATCACACATTAAATGCTAATAGTTAATTTTCTGAAAAAAAAAAGGTCTAGATGCATATAAAGTTTTAAAAATTTCATTTGAAGTTTAATGTTTTTTTAATAAACGTATTCAACTTATATGACTTGGGCGAATGATTTCTCATAATTGAACTGTCACAGTGAGCCCAAACTATTTTATTGAGTAGATATATAATATGTGTTCAAAATGACCGACATTCGTCATAATCATTTAAATATAATGATTAGTTTTTGAGAAAAAAAAAATTAAAATAAAAAAGCTCAAAATTTTAAAATATTTTTTGTAAAAAATAGTAATAATTTCTAAATTTTCACATAAACATCACATTTTCATATTAAACACATAATCATTCAAATATAACGAATAGTTTCTGCGAAAAAAAATTTAAAATAAAAAATCTCAAAATTTTGAAATATTTTTTGTAAAAAAAATAGTAATAATTTCTAAATTTTTACATAAACATCACATTTTCATATTAAACACATAATCCTTCAAATATAATGATTTGTTTGTGAGAAAAAAAATTAAATAAAAAATCTCAAAATTTTGAAATATTTTTTGTAAAAAAAAAGTAATAATTTCTAAATTTTCACATAAACATCACATTTTCATATTAAACACATAATTCTTCAAATATAATGATTTGTTTGTGAGAAAAAAAATTAAATAAAAAATCTCAAAATTTTGAAATATTTTTTGTAAAAAAAAAGTAATAATTTCTAAATTTTCACATAAACATCACATTTTCATATTAAACACATAATCATTCAAAAATAATGAGCAGTTTTTTGAGAAAAAAAAATTAAAATAAAAAAAAATCTCAAAATTTTGAAATATTTTTTGTAAAAAAAAAGTAATAATTTCTAAATTTTCACATAAACATCACATTTTCATATTAAACACATAATCATTCAAAAATAATGAGCAGTTTTTTGAGAAAAAAAAATTAAAATAAAAAAAAATCTCAAAATTTTGAAATATTTTATGTAAAAAATATAGTAATAATTTCTAAATTTTCACATAAACATCACATTTTCATATTAAACACATAATCATTTAAATATAATGATTAGTTTTTGAGAAAAAAAAAATAAAATGAAAAATCTCAAAATTTTGAAATATTTTTTGTAAAAAAAATAGTCATAATTTCTAAAATTTTCACATAAACATAACATTTTCATATTAAACACATAATCATTCAAATATAATGAATAATTTTTGCAAAACAAATTAAAATAAAAAAATCTCAAAATTTTGAAATATTTTTTGTAAAAAGAAAAGGAATAATTTCTAAATTTTTGCTTGATGAATATAATAGTAGGTCATTTTGTGCATCTATAAGGTTTATACCTTCAGTTAGAATTAATTCTATCGCGCTATTTCTTGGAAATCATGCGCGCAGTGACCAAAATCAAAGTCTTGAAAAAATTGACTTTAAAGATCGAACTACTCCTTGATAATATAAAGTGATCTCAAACTACAGGGTGAGTATAAATGATCAACCCGATTTTAAAAAATCATATTTTCGAAACTACTGCAAATATTACAATAAGTGATACATGAATTTAAAGAGAAATACACCAAGTTATTTTCACTTACAACTGTTCGATGTGTGACCCTCTTGTTACACGACATACGTCCAATCTGTAATCCAGTTCATTCCAAACATTTTGTAGCATCACTCTGTTAATGGTTCTGAATGCTCCACAAATGCGTTTTGGCATTGTTTTTTTGGCATTGTATTTTTGGCATTGGTGGTACATAAATAATGTCTTTGACCTAACCACACAAAAATAAATCACATGGTGTTAGGTCTGAGGATCTTGGTGGCCATGTGATCAAAGGTAAATCACCATCACCCGCTTGAGGACAGCGCAGATTTTGTGTTTCAGCAGGATGGAGCCCCACCTCATTGATCTTTGCTGGTACAGTCGTGGAAAAAAAAAAGTAAACACCCCCTACTAACTCCTCAACAAATTATCGTAGAAGAAAGTTATTGGTACCAAACGATTGCAAATAAAGTCTATTTTAATAATTTTACATAATAAACTTTTTTTAATGATGTATATAAAATTTGCTTAGGGGCCATTTACATATTAAAATGAACCCAAACTTCATTTTTTTTCAATGGCAATACCCAATTTTAACAAGATATTTCAAATCTTCGGTTCTAACAATGCCTAGACACCAAATTTCAAGTCTTTTGAATGATAAGTTTTAGAATTATCAACACTAAATTTTAGTGCTTCTAATATTAAATTACATTTTCTTATTTTTATTAATATTTCCTGAAATTATACTCCTAATGTGCTAATTTTTTGTGTATCAATAATACTAAAATACCTAAACATAAATAAATTACTGCTTGAGTGGTGCTAAAGATGCCTTGATCAAGAACGGGGCTCTCTCGGTCAACAATCGAGTATTAAACATCAATTTGGATACAGCCCCTAAAATACGCTCGTTTTAAAATAATTAATTTCTCGGAAACTTATCGTACGAATTGCATAACAATTTGTTTCTAGGCTAATTGAAAGGTGTAAAGTTCATTTATGCTGTCAGAATTGTGTACTGCCTTTGAAAAAAAAAAGTTATGGTTCGTTTTATACATAGATGCCCTCCTTAGCAAATTTTATATACCTCATTCAAAAGTAGGCTTTATTACCAATCGTGTGGTACCAGTAACTTTCTTCTACGATAATTTTTTGCAGAGTTAGTAAAGGGTGTTTACCTTTTTTTCCACGACTGTACGTAGTTACTTGTACGAGGAATTTCCACACCGTTGGATGGGGCGTTTGGTGTTTGGAACGAACTGGATCATAGATTGGACGTATGCCGTGTAACAAGAGGGTTACACATCGTACATTTGTAACTGAAAAAAACTTGGTACATTTTTCTTTAAATTCATGTATTACTTATTGTAATATGTGTAGTAGTTTTGAAAATACGGATGTCCCAAAAGTCTCTGTACAACTTCAAGAATTTATTACAACAATAATAATAATAATAATAATAGGCCTACAGCAAAAATAATTACAACAGTGCATAGAGTAACTCAAAAAGTTTTTTTCTACTATCTTAGTATACTTCTACATAATATCTTTTCGTTGCACGCGACGTTTCCATGCGATGAAGCAATTCAACAAGTGCGGAACGAGTACGTGAAACTTTTTCTAGGAGCCCTGTAAAATCAGTTCGAAAAGCAACGCAAGGGCTTATTATGTCAAAAATTGCAACACACAGAGTGCTTCATAAACGATCGCAACTTTCAGCCTACAAAATTCAGATTGTGCAGGCGTTACAAACTGATGATTATGCGAAACGCTTCGAATTTTCAGTTGAAATGCTTCATCGCAAGGAAACGTCGCGTGCAACGAAAGGATCTCATGTAGAAGTATACTAAGGTAGTAGAAAAAACTTTTTCAGATATTCTATGTACTGTTGTAATTATTTTTGCTGTAGGACTATTTTTTTTTTTTTTTTTTTTGTAATCAATTTTTGAAGTTGTACGGAGACTTTTGGGACACCCTGTATAATTATTTAAAAAATAGGGTCCATCATTTGTATTCACCCTGTATGTTAGATATAACTTCGCTTCTAAAGCGAAATTTTGAGTGGGATTTCTTTTAAAATATTCCTTATGAATAAAGCTTTAATATAAGCTATTAAAAAAAATTGGAAACTTTCAGTGGTACCTGGCCCCTTAATATAGGCAACGGTGGGTGGGTCTTCTAATATAGATAGAGAGCGCCGATTATCAGAACTCCAATTAACCGAACTTCGACTTATCCGAACAACCTATTTCTCTCAAAAAAAAAAAAATTTAACCAAACTTTCATTTATCCGAACAGTCTTTTTCTCTCAAAAGTTTTTTGTAATGATGATGAGATTGGGGATGAGATTTAAGATGAAACAGAAATTGAAGAAATGAAAACAAATTCTCTGAAAATGTCCCAGGTTCATCACATAATGAAGCCTTTGAATGTTTGGAAACAGCTATGAAATGGCTCGAAAGGCAGAACTCTGATCCTATTCAACTAACGTATTTAAGAAGAATTCGAGATATGGCAGAATTGGAAAGAACGTCTTCTTTGAAGCAAGCAATAATCGAAAGCTTTTTTGCTTAAATTATAATCTTTGGAGTTCAGAAAATTATGAAAAGAGAAAAAGAAAATTTCAAATGATAGAAAAGTAAACAAAAAAATTCAATTCCTAAACACGCTATCTCTAACTGGTGCTGCCAGTTCTAAGCCTGGATAAAGTGTGAAGGTTTTAGTATAGTCAGGAACATCCTTTAAACTGCCTGTCCATTTATCCGAACTTTTGCTTATCCGAACTAGGGTCTGTCCCGACTTGTTCGGATAACCGGCGCTATATTGTATATAAACTGACAAATTGTAATAGGTCAGTTTTCAAATAAATAAATCTATAAAAGATTAGACAATTAAAAATTTTAATTTTGATTGTAAATTTTAGAACTTTTAACACAAAAATTCTGTAGTGTTCGACTTATTTTATTTTATTGCATATCATTACTATATTTTTTAATTGTTAAACTTCCAGTTAATTTCTTTCTTTTAGAGTTGTTAGTTATGCCCTTGACTTTTTAAAGAGTTGCAGATGACCAGAGATAGTATATATATAATCAGCATAAAAAATAAGAAACGTAGAATTACTGAAATTCTTTAAACAGATTCAAGGACCTTGTATCTTTGTGTCTTATCATTATCTGCTATCAACATGAAAAAATAAATGACTTTTATTATTATTTTTATATTTTTTTACCAAACATTACTGTTCCTTATGTCCTCAGTTGTTTCATAAACCAATCATATTTCACGCGCACGCCCTTTTCAACCTCACAAATATAATCAGCTGAATTAATTTATACTTAATCATAGCTGATTTTTTTTTTCGAATAAATTTATACTTAATCATAGTTGATTTTTTTTTTTTTTAAGAGCTGCAGATATTTTTAATTTATTATAACTGATGTATTAATTTGCAGTTCCACGATTATGTTAATTTTTTAAGAATTTTTATTGTCACTTCTTAAAGGAAAAATATCTAATCCTTTAAATCAAAAGAGTGTTAACTTTTATAATTTGCTTCAGAATGGTTACATGTCGGAGCAATTTTGCTGAAGGAAGATAAGAAATATGATAAAATATATTGAGGTCTGTAAAACGTTACATATTCGAAGTCTCAGACATAAAGTGTTTACAGGGTCTTTCATAAAGATCCTTTTCAACCACACTAATATAATCAATTGAATTAATTTATACTTAATCATAGTTGAATTTTTTTTCTTACAGCAGCAGAAATTTGTAATTTATTATAAATGATGTATTAATTTCCAGGTGCACGATTATGTTAATTTTTGAGAATTTATATTGTCACTTCCTAAAAAAAAAGTCTAATCCTTTAAATCAAATGAGTGTTAATTTACAAAATTTGCTTCAGAATGGTTACATACTGTAGGAATTTTGCTGAAGGGAGATAAGAATTATGCTGAAATATTTTGAGGCCTGTAAAACTTTACATATTCGAAGTCTCAGACATAAAGCCTTTACAGGGTCTTTCATAAAGGTCTTTTTTAACCTCAGAAATATAATCAGCTGAATTAATTTTTACTTAATCGTAGTAAAAAAAAATTTTTTTACTTAGAGCTGCATAGATTTTTAATTTATTATAACTGATGTATTAATTATAGTTGCGCGATTATGTTAATTTTTCAGAATTTTTATTGTCATTTCTTGAAGAAACAAAGTCTAATCCGTTAAATCAAATGTGTGTTAATCTACAAAATTTGCTTCAGAATGGTTACATATCGAGGGGATTCTGCTGAAGGAAGATAGGAATTATGCTAAAATTTATTGAGATCTGTAAAACATTACATATTCAAAGTCTCAGTTATAACGTATTTACAGGGGCTTTCACAAAGGACCCTCTATTTTTAAATTTCACTAATGCATTGACTGTAATAAAAATAAAAATGAAATAAGGGATCCGATATTCAAGTATAGCTGATAAATTTTGTATGCAGAATTAAAAAAAAAAAAACAGTTCAAATTTTCGTCAGTAGGTGGAGGTACTTTGTCACAAGCAGTAAGAATGCTCAAACTTACATGCAAAACTTCCTGTGACTTGTTATTTTTTAAACTACTTAGCTAGTGAAAAACAAAACATTTTGAAATTTTGAAATTTCGACGTTAATTTGAGCATTCATACCGTACTGAAGAAATCTTGCACAATTTTTGAAAGTAGTATATACAAAATTTAAAAGATATGTGATAAGCATGTCAGTTACTTCATCTTTATATTTGTTATAGTTATTGCAGTATTGAAACTTAACCTCTTTGGTCCCTGGGTCCCCAAACGGGGACCTCTGTTCTTTTCCTTATAAAAACTAAAATGTCCAATTTTTTTACATTTTCACATCACTTCTTAATAGCTGAATGTTTTTTGCGTTTAAAGGTAATGAATAAATGACAGCATCTAAGCTGATTCCCACATAAAATAAATGTTATTTTCATCTGAGTCTGAAAAATGCCTAAGAATGCTCAAAAGATAGTATGGCCCAGAAAGAGAGAAATTTTCATATTTAACTTAAATATTTTTCAATAAAAAAATTTGAGGATTTCTAGATTATTTACTTGTTTAAAGTTCTTAAATTTGTGATTGCATTAATTTATATTAATGGTTATTAAATTAATGTTTTAAAGGGGTTTGTATTTTTAGATCCATATTTTTTAACCTTAGTTACTAAGTGCCTAAAGGATCAATTTCAGAAAAGATCTTTTTTCTGTCATTTACGATGTCATTTTGTTTGGGAAAAGCCTATGAATAAACATTTGTGTTATTATTTTACCTTCGGAACTGAAGAGGTTAAAGTTAGAGGGTTCTTTATAAAACATACTCCATCAAAAATACAACTTATTATTATTTTATTTTTTTTTCAAAATCATTTTATGAACCATATACAAATAATTCTGAATTACATAGATAAAAGTGTAGAGAGATAATATAGAATGCATCAAAACAAACCAACTTTGCTGTGGAATCCGTCGTCGTGATTCTTGTATTCAGTTAAAAATACAAGGTGTCTGAAAGGTTTTTAAAAACGAATATGGGATCTCGCTAATAACTTCATGAATAATGAAGATATATTTGTACAAATAAACTTTAAAGCGTTTTAAGCAGAGATCTGGAAAGTGTGTATATAAGTGAATGAAAATTGTTTACTGTAGAATTCATTTGATAAAAAGAAAAATAATAATAAATTCAAAAGAAATTCGGTATATTTAAATACAGTCGAACCTCGTTATCGCGACACTCTAATGACGAAAAAAAAAGTGTCGTCATAAGCGGAGTGTCGCGATAACCGGAGTTGGAGAGAAGTGTGTATAAAAAGCTGTATTTTTAATTAATTTAAGACAATTTTAAATTCATAACTGTTCTGCAGTTTTAAGCAATAAAACATTATTATTAAACAGAATAAACACAAAAACAAAATTGAAAAGAATAAAAATCAGATTTATGATGAATCGTTTGTTATTGTTACATGAAACATTGATGAATTAAGATTTGCTTATCCCTAGATGTGCTTCCTACAATTATTTTTTGAATATTATACAATTAATTGTAATCAATTTTCCTTGTTTCAGAATTGGATGTTAGATAATCTCTGATCGTTTCAATGCAATGTGCAATGTTTCGGTTTTAGTTGGATGAAAAACGCCGTGTAACCACAAGAAAGCGCCGCGTGACCAGAACAAAAGGATCGCAAGTAGACTGATACGTCTATCTGGATCCTAATTGGTCATTCGTAGTGTGTTGGTTTATTTATTCAGATAAATGATTAAAATAAAATTTCTCATATAACTCAATAGATATTTTAGATACTTTTGTGAAAAGTTTGGATAAGACATCTCTTACCGCTTAATTTCCGTGCTTATAAGATGGATTATGAAAAATGGACAATTTATGCCTAAACCGTCGGGATATCCGGAGTTGAGAATTATTCAACAACGTAAAATCCGGAGTTTATTTACATTAAAATCATATACAGAAAATCGGGACTTTGAAAAACTGACGTGATAAGCGGAGTGACGTGAAAACCGGGTTTCGGGATAACGAGGTCCGATTGTATTTAAACTATCCCATTTTTTATCATTTATTCATGCGTTTAAGAGGAATTCTTAAAACGCTATATTTGTACAAAAAAAAAGAAAAAAATATTCCGCATATATATGTGTCATCTTATGGGAAATTTCTTCCTTTTGACGGAAACTTTCTATTCTGGGTGAAAATCGTGAATTATCTTAGAATAAACGGAAAATTTACTTTTCATCCTATTTTGTTGAATGTTAAAAACGTTCCTTTCAGCACATACCAAACGGAAACGTTGCTTTTGAAATGAGAGAAAAAGTTAAATTTTCATAACTGAGGTTTTTGCTTAATATGAAGTCATTGTACGTGGAACTTCATAAACGATCATATTTTTGAGATTTAAAGACTGATTTATATAAAAAAAATTTCTTTTGCTGCCACTGATTTTCAGAAACGTTCCGAATAGTTTTTATTGTGTATTTTCAAGATGTAAAGAAGCCTTTATAAAAACAAAATTTATTTTTGTGTCACTGATTGTTGGAAACGTTTCCGAATAGTTTTATAGCATATTAATCAGTTTTCTCAATGAAAAAATATATATATATAAATATTATTTTGCTACCATTGATTGTCAGAAACGTTCCCGAATAGTTTTTATAGTGTATTTTCGAGATGTAAAGAAGCGTTTATAAAAACAAAATTTATTTTTCTGTCACCGATTGTTGGAAATGTTTCCGAATAGTTTTATATCATATTAATCAGTTTTCTCAAACCGAGATATCGGATTTTAGTGTGCATATATTAAACCTTTCGTGTCCGATTTTTTTTTCAATTTTCTGAAAAAAATTGCTTTTGCGTTAATAATGGTAATAGTAGCTATTCAAATACAGGGCTTCCACATGCGACTATTTTTCGATTCTACCTCACACCAACTTCTCAAAACAAAAATTACTGACATACTGTTCGAGAACATTTACAAGAGAAATATACTATAAAATCCATTTTTTTTTAAATAGTGGTGCTAATAGAACAGAAAAATAGTCGATCGTGGCAGCCCCGATATAAATTTATTGAAGTTTAACGAATATGCCATTGCCTGAAATGTAACGAATGTAGTAATTCTAAGTACTGTTCAGTTCATATTCATATGACAATAGGCTAATAAAGAGTTTTTGGAAATGTTTGGAAAATCTCATATTACAGCAGGATTTCGCAGATATTCCAACTTTCTAATATTTTTTGCGTTTTATCACACATTATTCCCTTAGAAAAATAACTTAAATTTCAAATTTGAAGAGAGAAATATAGATTTAAAATAAAAGAATCTTCGGCGATGTAAAGAGAGTTAAGTAAACTTTTATCATTATTATTACTAAATTATTATTATTACTAAATGAAGTCATGATAAGAAATGCATAGACATAGACTAACGTTACTACATGCAGATAGTAACAAAAGTAATTGTTACGAAAAAATAATAAACGAAAAGACATGTACTATTAAGTACATAGTACGCCAGACACGAACGGATTAAATAAATACATAAATAAAATGCTAAATTCATCTTTAAAAATTAAACTTAAAATTACACTATGTGCAAATTACTTAAAAGATGAAAAAATATTTAAAAAGGTGTTAAATTACTTTAATGTCCTTAGTACTTTCAATTATATACATAGCCTTCGTCAGAGAATACAAAAATACAAGCGTCTTATTTTCAAATTTCACGTAGTTGGTGTCAAAAGGAGTGAAAGTGGAACTCAATTTTTAGATCCGGAAAATATTGGGAAAATAAAAATATTTCATTGCTCATTAATGCTTCATTTTTCTCTTCTACACATTTTAAAGCCAGTTCTAAAAAGGCAGAATCTTCATGCAGTATTTTTCAAATGGCAGGGTGTCACTTCCTTCTGTATCATTACATTCCCTCTCATCTTCTGTTATTTTTACATTAGTCGATTCAATTATTTCCAGTATTTCATCGCTGTTTAGCCATTTTTTAACGTAATCTGCATTTCAATTTTAATAGCCTGGTTTTTCCTTTACTAAATCTTTTAAAACAATGTTTTCATCATCGTCGTCATTAAAATTCTCAGTGGATATTAGCACTATAAGTAAACATTTCATTTATTCAAATGTTGTACCCAAGAATCAGATATCAGCTATCCAAGAATTCTTCCCAAGAATCAGCTATTCAGCAAACGACATCTCTCATGCATTCTTTCGGGCGAAGAAAAAAAATATATAAATTTTTATTTTGATTTTTGATTCCTCGAATTAAGCGGAACATCGAACATCTGAGACTCGGATTTTCAAGACTCTTTTATATTTGATTTTATTTCTTCAACTACAAATGTTCAACCTTAAGTTTGTCAGAGAACTTATGTTATCTTACTATTTTAATTACTCTTTTTTTAGTCTCCTATACATGCGTTGATGCCCGCATATATCGCAGATCTATATTTGCGGCCCGCGAGAAAAAAAAGTTGAGTATGGCTGCTTCAGGGCTTCCTCATAGTTCGATAAAATAAATTTATTTATCTTTTTAAACCATATAATAAATTCAATGAGGATGCGCGTTGAAAGAATATTGCCAAAATCTTAATATGAATCATTAAGAAAGTACAAATCACGCAAGAGTAAATAATAGCTTACGGTTGCATACATAAAAGATGTTCTCCCGGCAACCAGAACAGCCACCTATCTAAAAGCACCAAATCTGAAAATGAAAGCTATTAGCGTACATATTCGTTTAGTCATGCACGATTTAATGTAATATGTAATGACAATTTATGTCCGTAGGATATGATAGCCTTTTATTAAAGCGTTACATAATGCTGGGAGAGTTGAAATATTGTTCCCAATAAATAGTACCATGCTTTTTATTTGACAAATTCTGTATATGTTTTAGTCTACATAAAAATAGCCATAAAAGAAAAAAAAATATAAAGAACGATTAATATAACTCGCGTAAAGATACTTATTGCTTATTGCAGTGTTTATGTTTATATTAAATGCATTAGATGGCAGCACTTAAAAATCAAGGCACTATTTAAATTTTTAGTGATTTCATGACGCTGCGCGGGACATTAAATTGTATACTTCTGATGTAACCCCTTTTAGCTAATGTAGTTTTTAAAACTTTGCAACAGAGTTGAAAAGTCATAATGAGAGAACGAATATTTTTTTTCCAACTGGATTAAATCATACTCAAGGTTGGAGTAGCACAGTTGAAGTTTATTCCAACATTTTTCGCTCTATTGGAATAAACTTCAACTGTGCTATTCCTACTCCAGCCTTGAATATGGTTCAAACCAGTTGAGAAAAAATATTCGTTCTCTTCATTATGACCTAATTGCATGGTATACAGGAGTTTCCGTGTTAAAACACACTTTCATCATGTAAATGCTATAGTTATAATTCGGATGTATGAAAGTAGCGCTGCAGTTCGCAGCCATGTCCAACAAATAAGATTGAATTACGTCAGCCAGGTATCGTCCAGATCCCTTGAAAATTTTGAAAAAAATCGATTTTTATTTTAGTATCTATTTTGATTATTTAATTAATTCTGAACACATTTCAAAAAACCGCATAAAAATATTTGCATTTTTAACGGAGTTATGAGCATTTATGTAACAATCGTAACAAAGCCGCACCCCATTTAATTGCAACTTTAAGTCGCGTTTTCTCAAAACTTGATTTTTGACAACTATCCGTAAGATTAAAAAAAAACTATTTGATGGAATGGCTTATTTTTCTTTTGCATCATTATCTATAGAATGAATTAATATATTTTAGATAGTTTAATATTTTGAGTATTTTTAATGAAAAAAAAGTTGTATTTTTTAGGATTGTTTACATTTTCAAATTTGAGAGGTTTTTTTAATAAGGTTTCTTTTGAGTGATAGTTATATCCTTAATTCATTCTATAGAGTAAAGTTTCCTGATCATTGTAAAGAAAAATTAGGTTCTTATGTCAATTTAACGTTAAGATATCTTACGGATGGTGATATGACACCTAAAATTTTTTCCGAAAATTGTGTTACATAAATTTTGCTATATTTTTGGTTTTATTACATTGAAGTACTTCATTTTATAATTTTATAAGACTACAAACATACCTTTAAAATATCAGAAAGATTAAATTAGTTACATTGAATACTTCTGTTTTTATACGGATTCGAAGCGGGAGTTCTGTTTACATGTTTTTCGTTATCGATCAAGCTCTGAGCCCCCTTAAGTGGACCGGGTAAGCTCTATCTCGGCCATGTTAAAATACACCAACTTTATGTTCCTTTTTCTCAGAAATGGTGAAAGATAGAGGTCTAGATTTTTTAGAGTAGTTTGAATAACATGCTTTACGTATTTTAACGGACCATTTTCTTTCTAAGTGAAACTGAAAATTAATTATTAATTATTTATTGAAAGACATTTTAAAATTAGTATTTTGTTAAGGTTTCACTACCTAAAATAAATAATTCTCAACAAATCATTAAATCCCTGTGTTAAAGCATGCACTATAACATAATATAAGTATTTTGGAAAAGCTGAGTTCTTAAGTTTAATAGATATTGAAAAAAAAAAAGAACACAAACCTGAAAAATCAAAATTTTGAGAAAAAGTCAATTAAAACTGTGAAGCAGGGTTGCCAGCGGACTACTTTTTAAAAATTCTGATCTCTTGATTGGTACCACTTTTTTGAAATAGTAACATTCACCTTATTTAATAATATATTAATTAAGGCGAAAACAATGGGAATTTACAACTTCAGTAAAGTGATGCCAATCAAGAAATCTGTGTTAAAAAAAAAAAAAAGTAGCCCACTTCTGTGAAGTGCTCTTAGAAAGAATGAAAAAAAATCCAACACTTTTTTTTTTAACACATAAGCATGTGTAATACATAGTTGAAAAGATAAAAGTTTAAACTATTTAATGATATAAAAAAGTAAAAATCGACTTTTTGGTTGAATTTCGCTTACCCGGCCCCCTTAACCGGTAAAAGCATTGGCACACTACGCCAAGTATCCAGGTTCGATTCCTGATCTGGACATTTTTTGCTCTGTTGGAATAAACTTCAACTGTGCTACTCCAGTCTTGAATATAGTTGAAAAGTGTTTATGAATTCTGTTTGTCTGTCCGTGCTCTAACTCCCGAAATATACTCGGATCGCCATGTAATTGATATACGTTATTAAAGTTTACCATGGCATGTTCGGCATTAAAAATGAGGTGTGTAACATTTATAGATCATTTACAGGGGTACTCAAAAGAATTCCATTACATTATGGATTATGGGGAAAAATCGTTTGCAATGTATTTTAATGATGTTACGCTGTTTCAAACATATTGAACCACCACTGAAGTGCATTACAAGATTCTAACTATGGAATATGGTATGTATAGCACTTATAATTCATTTATAGATTCATTCAAACGAATTCTTTTGCATTATGATACATGGTAGGAATATTTTGCGGTGTATTTTATTAAATATACTCTATTACAAACAGAGTGGATCCAACCGCAGGGCGTTTCGGGTTAGAAAATATAGGTGGAAACCTTTATCATTTTTAATTGAAAACTCTAATAGATTTTTTACATTTAATATTTTTTTTAGATTTCCCACTAAAAATACCAAAATCATTTTCAGATGGCTCCACCAGTAGTCGAGAGGTACTGCTTTCAAAGCTGGAACCCAATCGCGCCCGTCGGCCTAATCGTTCGGAGTTTTACGTGGTTTTCTTCGAATCTTGGATTTCCTTGCGTAAATACGGATTAGGTTTCCCTAGAAAGATCCACAAGGAGAGAAACCCACTCCCTCGGGCCCATATCCCTTGTGTAGATAATTGGTCGTCATAAACCAAACAAAACCTTTTCAGATGAAAAATCGCAATTATGTATTCTAATAAAGTTTTGAAATTTATTAAAAGCGACACTTTCGTATTGGCGTCGTGCCATGAGTTAACAGCCAAAGAAACCACTATTTGTAGTAGCCTTTTTGATTCTTAACATTTCCGTGATTAAACGCGAAGGTCGCTTACACGTTTTAAATTTGCGTTTTATTTATATTTTATTATTATTTTTTTTAATTGATGAAGTTTTAATTTAAGTATGAAATATTAACAGGAAACAAATGTTATTTATATTAATAAACGGATTTATCGTTCGTAATCTTCTGCAAGCGATAGAGGTGATAAATTAAAAGAAATCGTTCTTAAATGTTATTTTAAAAACCATAAAAAATGAGTAAATTACAATGCAGTTTTACAATAAATAGTGACACACTTAAAAAAAATTCATTTGAAATTACATTTTTGTGCTATTCGACGGTGTAAAATTTGAAAATGAGCGATGTTTAAAAGTTTAAAAAATTGCAGTAAAAGCGAAATTTAATAGTCTTTTGTTACCAACGTCAAAATGACGTCAGAGTTACGCACGGACACGTTTGTCTTTTATAATATAGATAATTAAAATGATATTAACCTCTGAGGTGCACTAAGGCATGTTTTCTGTAACATATGGAGTGCAACACCTTCAGCATTCATTTACAAGGTCACACAAAAGAATAGGTTACATAATAGTCTATAAAAATAAACGGTTTTGAGCATATTTAAATTATGTTGCATTATTTTGAACATAATGAAATTAATATACATTATTGAGGTTCACTATTAGAGGCCTTTTGTAGAATAAGATGTGCGTAGCATTTATCGTTCATTTACAAGGACACACAAAATATACTGGTGTCCAAAATTAAGGACCAGTCACAAAATGCTAATTTTTAAGTAAGCGAATACTCAAAAGGAAATAATATAATTCATATAATTACTATCCCTACAGCACAGCTAGTCCATATAGCCTCTCATTCATATCACGCATGGTCACAACTGTCACAGTCACTACGGTGAAACAAAAAATAGGAAATTCCACACGTCTCATTATGAGTCTCAAACGATCACTATATGTGACTCCACTGAGACGTCAATGTGACTGCTGCTTTATGAAGAGTCACCAGGTGATTTTACAATGTAGTTAAGTTGTGACTCTCATGTGACTGTCATTTTTAGACTCAATTTCAGAGTCATCATGAACGTTGCATAATGATAAGTCACCAAACAATATCACATTATAGTCGCATGGTGACTTTTCACAAAAGAGCACAATGGTGACTTCACAGTAGTTTCTCTGCTACCTGAAAGTCATCATGTGACTTTAATGTGACTTTATTTGGTAACTCATCACAATGCAGCGTTCACGATGTCTTTGAAATTGAGTCTACAGATGACAGTCCATTTCCATTATTTTTACCATCGAAAAGTGTATGAAGTTATGCATAGAATTGAACCAAATTTTTGCGTATGTTTCTGGCTATGGCAAGCAGGTCCTCCCTGAATTTGAAAAAAATCTGTCGGAAGGGGGCGCTGTAATAGCGATGTTTGTGCCATTTTCTTTATTGTAAAATCGAAAAGTGTATAAAATTATGCATACAATTGAACCAAATTTTTTGTGCATGTTTTTGGCTTTTGCCAACAGGTCCTCCTTGAATTTGGAAATATCGCGCGGTAAAGAGGCTCTGTGATAGCGATTTTTGTATACTTTTCTTGATTTTTCGTAGTTCTATTGTCCCTCGGCGGCTCGTGCAAAGGCGGAAACTCGCTTCCTGCTAAGCCGGCTATTCGCAAACATCTGATAACAACAGAATAAGGAAAAACTATTGATTTTAACAAATATCATGATATAGATTAACTCGTTTTTAGTTCGTTTAATTGACTGAAGCAGAATTTTAAGATGAAAATCAAAGTTGTTGTAGTATTGAACTAATAATATTGAAGTATTCATGTGTAACTAGTTTTTGAAATATTAAGATGTATAAGATAGAAGAAAGTTTTGGGATTGGCACATCCAACTAGTTCAAGTGTTATTTATATAGCCCATCTTCAATTTGAGTTGTGTTACTTTACGAGTAAGCGTGCGATATTCTGCAGTTCTTGTGTTTTCTGCTTCAGAATCACAGATACTTAATAGTGGTTATGAAGTTCTGAACAGGTTTTGTTTTTTAAGAATTATTTATATATCTCATCTTCAAGCATCCCTTTCAAATTCAATGTATACTTTTCTTAAAATTTGCATAAATAAATTCCCTGTAAAGAAAAGGATTATTTATAAATCTGTCTTTACTCTGCTTTGATAACTGGAGAGTTCTTGTGTTTTACTGCTTTAGAAAAACTTGTACCTAACGGGATGGTGAACTTTAAAATGATAAAAAATCAATATTTTTCTATGAGTAAAAGGTAATAAATATCAGTGTTTAATTTAAATCGATCTTTGATCAAATATATTAACTCACGTTAAATTCTTCTGAATGAGATTTAAATCTGAATAAATTTATAACTATTTTTGGTGCAAGTTTAACTACTCGCGTGTGCCAATCCCAAAACGTTCTTCCACCGCATACACCTGAATATACACCGGATGTTCGGTTTTGACAGTATTTTCTAAAAGATCTTCTGTCTTTATCAAAAAAGGAAAACGTCTTTTTATTACATAGTTTTTGAATAAAAACACCTGCCTATTTCATGCGTTTCCGAACAAAAATGTGTTAAAGTGTGTATCAGAAAGTAGCTCCTTTGGATATGAGAACAGCCTTAAGAAGAGCACACAGAAAAAAAAGAGTTAAAAATGTTAATTTCATATAAATATTTTAAATATACGAATGCATCAAACGCCCATACACTTAGCATTAGTGAGGAGTATTTGGAAGCTGAGTGATTGGCAGCTTTAATAGTGAATATGAAATTTTGAGATATTTTTGCTTTTAAACGCTATTTATCAGTTTTACTTATAATAATTGTACCGACAAGCAGCGCAACCGAGAAGTCTAATTTGTCACCTAATAACATTTTGAAATTAATTTATCGTTTATGAATACTTCATGACACCAATAGCCCGTGCATGCCCTGACCGCTTGCGACAAGGTTATTAGACCTGCATTGCATTTATTCACGAAGTTTGCCACCGGGTAGGTAACTAGCTAGTACGAGGTCATCGGGTATATATCACAAGGAAGCGGACATTCAAAGTGAATGATAAGGCAAATGAGCGGCGATACTTCAGATGTGACCAGAATTCATTAAACGCGAATGTCTGATTATTGTCGATTTGAATTGAGACAGAATGCTTAAGATATTCTAAATTAAGTTACGTAACAGTTCTCGATCTCTTATGGAAACGTGAGCGCTGATGGTCATTTTGGTATTTACAATAAAGTAAAGAGATGTGGCAACGGCTCGAAACCTGATCATATGCCTGCAGGCTCAAATAATATTAGGGTGTGTTCGTGATATACAGTTGCAGCTCCACTCTTAACCCGAGGGGTCGTGTGAATTCGCGTGTATTTTTCATAAACATCATTAATCATTAATATTTCAATTCAATAATAATGGTCAGTGAGCAGCCCTTGAACCATCAGTTAAAATCAAATTCCTTTATTAAGAATCAATAAAGTATCAGAGAATCCGTATACTTTTCGCACTATTGTAAAATTTTCTGGTATATTTAAGTATTAAATCATTATTTTTTTTTATTTGGATTACGATTTCATAGGAAATACCAGTTATCATATCATTTAAGGGGCAAGGGACCTTCAAACACATTTTTAAATTTTTTTTTTCAAAATTGTAACTTAAATACTATTTAAGGGCACACTGTATGAATTATGGCACATATTTATCACACAAGAAATTAAAAAAAAAAAAAAAAAAAAAAAAAAAAAACAATTTTTTGGGGGAGAAAAATAAGGAATTTTCCTGAATATTTTAAGTGTTATCAAGAACTTTCAAAATGTCCCAATCTCACTCCATATCAATTAAAATCGCGAATATTTTTTATGCCAATTTGTTAACATATAGAAATAAAACTATGCATAGTTTTTTAAACTAAATATAATTGGAAAAGTTAAAGGTAGTTAAATGCAGAAATATGAGGCTAAAATGCTGAAAATTTCATAAATTTAGAAAATATTTTTACTCTTACACTATATTCAAATGCATAAAATTCGACGCACAATTTTATTTGTATACTAGAAAGATAGCCCGTCAAAAATGACGGAAAATGTGATATAAAGATATATGCAACACATATGCAAGAGTATGAGTTTTTCTCGCTTATTCCGCAGAATTAGACGAAAATAACACATTTCGAAATGTGGAAATATGTTGCCAAATTTCCTTCTTCGCCAAGGGAGTTTTCTCTATTTCGCCAAGGCATACAGGAAAAATTCCGATAATTTAATTTCTGCATCCGGCTATGTAAATTACATGAAGATTGGGCAGTTAAGAGCTCAGACAGTAGAGCGCTGTCTAGTGGCGGTTATTTTATTAGTAGCATCTGGATGAAGATGTAAAGACGTACATTTTCGTATATTACATTTTAAATTCTGACCCATAGATTTTGGAAAAAAACTTAAATGTGCGGATTTTAAACTAAATTGCGGTGAGATCGATTATGAATGGTTAATGGGTTTCAATGGGAACTTCACCAAATTAACCACTTATCGCCAAGTTGGCTACATATATGGCAACTTATTTTTGTCGCCAAATTTGGATGTATTTTGTCAAGTTGTTCAGACTTTGGCACTATTGTGGCAACCCTGCCATTACTACTTTTCAATAATTACTCATTGTTGAAGCTGATACCGATATCTCCATAGGAAGCCTAACATGGCCGCGATCAATGAGGCGATCCAACCGGAATTGTGAGGGACACACAGACTTGGATTTTATATAAATAGATGTAAACCAAACCGGCACAAAAATATTGGGGATTTTAATTGATATGGAGTGAGTTCGGGACATTTTGAAAGTCCTTGATAACGCTTAAAATATTCAGGAAAATTCCTCATTTTCTATAAAAAAAGTTTATTTTTTAATTTTTTGTGTGATAAATAGTATATGCCATAATTCATATAGTGTGCCTTTATTAGTATTTAAGGTGCAAGTAAAGAAAAAAAAAACTAAAAAAAAAAAAGAATTTGAAAGTCTCTTGTCTTCTTAAGCAACAGTATTTTTTATAATCACCAAAATTAATGCACTTAACTTTCAGTTTAACTGTATTTTAGGAAAACTAAACAAATTTAGTTGCAAACAGAAGAAGAAACAATTCATATAGAACAGTGGGAATGATAAAATACATTTAATAATTACCAGAATGAATTCGTTAACGGGGAACGGGAACAAAATAAAAATAGAGTTATGTTAAAAGAATAAGAAGTCAAACAATTGAAAGCATGAAAGGAAGAATGTGTTATGTTGCGAAAATAAACATTTGGGAAAATTCAAGATAATAAAGCTGTTATAAAATTTCTGATTTCTTTTCTTTTTAACAGAATATGTTTAAAATTTTAATAAAAATGTAATAAAATTTAAATAGGAAAAAATTTTATTATTGTTACTAAAAATTTATATAAGTAAAAGAAAAAAAGTGAATATTGAAAAATAATTTCTTATATCTTCAAGAGTAATTAAAACGTTAGTATTATAGCACTGTTATATAATAGCAAACCTCATAATCCTTTTTCCATAAAATAAAACAATTTTTGAGAAAGTTATGACACACCAACTTTTTTTCACTCGTGCTACCAATTGTATTGATATTTTATACAATTTAAATTAAAATTTTGTCTACAGTATTATAACTAAACTTACATAAAAATGTGCTTTTATTTTTAAATTTGATTATAACAAAACTCATGCTATCGAAAAGTAAAACGTTCATATTTTTAATAGCAGAACCACCCGGATTTGCCCATGATATGTACGGGAGGGGAGGGGATATCCTGGTAAAATAAATAAAAACGCAATAATACGACGATCATAATAACGGTGTGCTGTGCATTCGGCTCATAAATCGTTAAGAAGACAATCAGAAAAAAATTATGTAACTTTGACGCAATCATAGTAAAATCCCTTAATTTTATAAATAAGAATATGGTTTTTTTTTTTTTTTTTTTTCCCGCTCGTATCAGAAAAATATACAAATTGTCTGACAATTCGGAAAAAGTGCGAACTATTCAACCAAATGGCGTAGTATTTAATGAATTTCTATTTACTATAGCATTAGGTTTTAACAGGAGCGTAGCTAAAATATTTATTGGGGGGGGGGGGGGTATTCAAAAATTTCCAAACTTGAAACAAACTGCTCTAATTTCCAATTCAAAGGATATGTGCAATATATGTATAATGATAATGATACTTATACGTAAAAAAAATCCTTTCCAAAGAAAAGTAGTGAAACTAAAAACATAAAAACTCTAATTATTGGTCCGCTTGATAAAGTTTAAATACACCTCTTTCACTTAAATAATTAAAATCAAAACTGTATTATTTTATATTTTCCTATCTCTGAATAATTTGGTATGGAAAAAAAAATAAAATAAAATACCTATTTGCAAAATGAATAGTTAAGGAAGCTCGGGATCATTCCTTCTGAAACTGGAAATTTTATTTATTCACGCCTAGCAACAAAAACAAAAACAAAAACAAAAACAAAAAGCAAACTTTTTGCTTCTTTTTTCTTAAAAATTAGTTATTTCATTTCAACTTATTTTAATGCTATTTGAGATCAGAATGAAGGGGAGATAGACATTGTGTTTTTATTTTCCAGAATTATAATAGCACACTATTTTAAAAGAAAATTTATTTGTGATATTTGGGGATTTATGTTGCCATTGACGGCGACGACTAAGGACCTTGTATAGCCGTCCTGGCGAAGACCTATTGCTATAGTGTCAATCGGAAGAGACGTGAATAATTGGTTGTTCGTTTTTCGTTTGTGTCAATGATATATTTTTAAATTGGAACGTTTATTTTATTTTTAGAGATCTAACGTGAAATGACCATTTTCTATTCTTTTTAGTCAACCAGCATTAGTTAAAGATTTGCTAATTTTTTGTCTTCTATTGTGTACGAATCGTAATCGCTCTTCATATGAAAATAATATCAGTGATTCTTAATAAGAATCCTGACGTTATTTTGAAATTTTCGAGATAGGAACAAAGTTTTGTAGTCTTACCTGCCTTTACTCAGTAGCACACTATGCCCTAAATATTCCCCTCACACAGAAATCCGATGCAATCTCCATCTCATATAAATCTTTAAGACACTACTTTGACTTAAAATAAATTCCACTCCAAACTCTCCATTAAAAGAATATAAAGAAGTATAAAAGACATAACTTAAATAAAAAGATAAACTCTGACAGTATTTCAGACGGCCTGATTATTATAAACCTCGGAGAATTCCAGATCCCCTACGTGCTACGTAGCAGCAAACAATAAAGAAATCCGCTTCCGAATATATGCAATTGCTCATGGGGCCTCTCAGGAATTTTTACTTTGAAGGAGCTTGAGAGGATTTTACTTCTGTGCCTTTTCAAAAGCATAGATTCTGTCCAATCTGCAGAGCAAGTTGCACCAAGTAGGAAAACTCTGGTGGACATCTCACTTTAAAATAATCAAGTTAAAGTATGGTTTGTAGGACCTAGGAATCCACGCTTAGAACAGAGTTCTATGGACAAAGATTTATGGACTTAAGTTCCAATCGTAAATTTGATGTTTTATCTGTTGTTGATTTACTGCAAATAAAGCTTGTGTTCGCTCACAAGGCTCTCCTGAAATTCATATGATGGTACAATATGAATTAGAGTCAGCTGTTGATGGACAAGAGTAGAGAAATTAAGATCTGGTGGATGAATGATATTTTCACAGAATAGAGAAATACTTCGACAGGTTGAATCTTCCTGCTTTCTTTTGGTATTAAATTTAATTATTTAACTGTTACAACACTCAGGAAAGATGTCACCAGAAGAATAATAAATTCACATTTGTTTTACTATTATTTAAAAAAAAAAAAAAAGTCTTTCAAAAATCTACAATTTCCCAAATTTAAGCCCCATTTTCCCAAGTTTATAAAATATTGGAGGGGTTGGCTCCCTCCTCATAACCCCCCGTGGCGACGCCTCTGGGTTTTAAATATTAATGAAAACAAATAGAAACTTACATTTTCATTTATAAAAATTAAATCTACAATGATTACCTCAAAATGATGCCTTTTACTAGATGCGTTTAATCTCGACATCCATCATGAAGTTTTGTTTGAAAAGAAAATGAATTGACTCTATTAAAAATAAAGAAAATAGTCTCAAAACGAACTACTACTTTCATTTCAGTATCTACCGACGTACCTACTTGGTCAAAATGGATAATTATCATGTCATTTACTTCTAAAAACAGTCTTGATATGACGGTTCAACACGCTAAAAAGAAGTCTTAGTTTTCCAAAACCATTTTATTCACCCAAAAAGTGAAAATGAGTTTTTCAAGGGGTGGTCCAAAAATACGAGCTGCTTAGTAATTATCTCGCAATAAATAGAAAACACCAAATTTTGTTCAAAAACCTATGAAACTAGTGTCTTGAATATTTATGTAAAAAAGAGCTTTTTTTTTTTTTATTTTATTTTATTTTATTTTTTTTATTAGGAGAATCACATATACAGAGTGATCGGAAAATAACTGGCCAAACTTTAAAGGGTGGTAGAGGGAACCTAAACAAACATTTTTTCATCTTAGAATGTATATGCGGAAATGGCGCGTTTAAGCGCTGGTGACGAAGAAAAATGTGAAAGGTGCAATGGAAGATAGCATATAAGCACCAATAGATGAAGCTTATCCGCTTCATTCTCGGACGCACATTCTGTGATAAAAAATGCTTTTTTTGGTCCCCTCTACCATCCTTTCAAATTTGGAGAGTTATTTTCCGATCACTCTATGTGTATGTACCTCTTTTTTTATTTCAACACGTTTGGAATGAGCCCAACCTACACACTTGGAACACTGAACTTCGCTCTAACATCATCTGAAAAGAGCCCATCGCAGAATAACATGACGCGTTGTCTTGACGAAATTTACCCCCCAGAGGAACAACCAACTCGTCATCCTCACCGTCGTCGACATGGTAACCTGTTGTTAGACCATTTAGTGCTAAAAGTTGATGGTCTCAGCGGACGATACAAAACAAATAAAAAGAAAAGTGCCCAGTTAAACTGATGACATTGAGCTCACAGGCTATTTATACTAATTGTATATTGTACTCTTATTTCAAAGATTAACGCCCCTCGAAAATTAAATTAATGGGGAATTACATAGCTCCTCCCTCCCCTGTTTCATATCTTTATACTTAACCAATGAGCCTCCAAGTATCCTCAGGGAAGCGCGTTATCATAATAAACCGGTATACCAAAATTGAAGCAAATCGGATAAAAAAAACATTTATTTAAATTAAGGGGATATTAGTCCCCGTTCCCCGCTTTGTACTTAACCTATGAACTTCCAAATTTCCTCGGGGAAGCGCCTTATCGGAATAAACCGGTATACCAAATTTGATGCAAATCAAATAGAAAAAAGCATTTATCTAAATTAAGGGGGTATTAGACATCCGTTCCCCCTTTATACTTAATCAATGAACCTCCAAATCTAATCAGAAAAGTGCCTTATCAGAATTAACGGTTATACCAAATTTGAAGCAAATCTGATAATTCTGCATGAAAAACCTATTCATCAAAGTTAAAGGGGGATTAGCCCCCTTACCCCCTTCATACTTAACCAATGAACTCCCAAAACTAATCAGAAAAGCGCCTTATAGAATGAACCTAGAAAAAAAAAATTTGAAGCAAATCGTATATTTCTATCAAGAGTTATCGCGTTACGTACATACATACGTACACACGTACATACATAATCTGCGGGCACAATAGCTTTCAGGCTTTGATAGCCTGTGAGCTAACAAATCAATTGAAACAAGTGCTGTAGATGAAGTTCGGGACATCTACTTTGAGATGTGATGGAAGCCACTTGATTTACTGGAGAACTAATGAAGGGAGAAATTAAATTTCACATACCTTGAAAAGTTTTGGGTTCCTCAAAAGTAGATTTTCTGATGAAAGTAATTCGTACCAATACACGTAGGTCAAGAACCAAGGACATCTACTCACCCCTCTTTCCCCACTTTTTGCTGTTAGGTTCGGTGCTATTCCCACGACCGTGCACAATCCCATTCTTCCATTTTCAACAAGTAGCCCGTGTTTAGATTCTAATTCTTTTTTGGACCATTTCTTCTATAAATGGTAGTAAATATTACACCTGTATCTAAAGCAACAAAACATTTAGTTATAAAGCATAGCTATAGCTGCAGTATGCAAGGCAAATAGAAAAAAAAAATAGAAACCTTTTCTTCCGAGTCAGTTTGATGTCACACTGAAAACGTCTCTTAGAAAGTGGCGTCATATTCAGTAAATTACTTTTTTTCCTTATTTGTTTTCTTGAAATTGAAATCCATTTGACTGGATAAAAGGCAGGCAATCCTGATTTTTAATACAATAATTGCTTTTTGTAACGTACTTTAATCACTTTTTGCAGTTTGCTCCACTTTATCAGGATACATGGCAGCAATAAGTTCTAGATTCGTTATTTTAGCGAGGAAGGAGGCTATCTTTGAAACAGTCGAAGTGTTTTGTGCCGACATTTTGTACAGATTGTCACTCTTGTCTTTTTATTTCTGAAAACATAGTAAAGGACATAAGATAAGTGTTGGATTTTTTCTATGTGCTCATCATAATCTTAGAGTACAATTTGATTAGCTGTTTTAAGTGAATAGTGTATGTATTCGATTTAACAGTTGAATTACACTACGGTACTTATAAGTACCGCCAGTACACTGGGAGTTGGAGGAAAACTTCTTATTTCATTTTCGTCTGTCTGTCTAATAATGCATATAAATGCAAAATAAAATTCAAGTTATTAAAAAATATATGTTTTATAATTCATAAGCTCCAAACAGCAAATTCCAAGTTCTTGGGTGTTAGAGACAGACTTATAAAAATAATATTAATGAAAAATCTTAACAATCACCTAGTTAAAAAAAAAAAAAAAAAAAATTGTTATTTTTTCAAAAAATTTAGATTGTCACAAGTTTAATATAACACGCATCAATACTTTTTTTAAATACTAATTTATGTTAAAATATCTAAGATAAAATATTTTTGCATGTAATTATCGATTAAATAAATCGAACTAATCTATAATTTTTACTATTTTTCATGACCTTTATTAAGAAGATATATATGTGTGTGTAACAAGAAAAGTATTAATTATTATCCGTAAAAAAAGAAGAGAAAACCGAAAGAAAGAAAATATACATATAAGAACTATGAACGAAATGACCTTGATATCCATGGTTTAATAATTAAAATTAATGTATGAAAATGTAATATAAAATTCAAGTAATTAAAAAATATTTATTACAAATGATTAGGTGCTAGCATCAAATTTTAAGGTTATGGTTTTAGAATGAGACCGATAAAAATAAAATTAATGAAACTTTTAAAGGTCACGTAGTTTAAAACTAGTCGGATATGCCAATCCCAAAACTTTCTTCGATCTCATGCATGTTAATACTTGAAAATTAGCTATCACACTACCAAAATTAAACGGCAATCTATGCCCATCATGAGGATTCTATAGATATGAAATTCCGTGGATTAGTTCTTGAGATATGGCTATCTACGAAATCGTGTAAATACAGCAAAATTCAGCCTAGCAGCCCCACCTATTGGGTGCTCTACACCAAAACCTATGTTAAACAAAACTACCAAGCAACCACTTACGTCAAAGTCTAACTGAATCTGAAGTTTGGGGAAAATCCGTGCATTAGTTTTTGAGATAGAGTTATTGCGAAAATCATGAAAATGCCAGCATAGCAGCGCCACCTATTAGACGATTAACACCAAAACCTAATCAGCAATAACTTGTGTTAACATCTAACTAAATCTGAAGTTAGATGAAAATTCGTGCATTACTTTTTGAGATAGAGCTATTGCAGGAATCATGCAAAATGCAGCACAGCAGCGCCACCTGTTGAGCGATTTACACCAACACGTAATCCGCATCAAGTCATATCAAGGACTAACTAAATCTGAAGTTTGATGAAAATCCGTGCATTAGTTCTTGAGATACAGCCATTGCGGAAATTGCAAAAAATGCAGCGTAGCAGCGCCACCTGTTGAGCGATTTGCACCAACACGTAATCAGCATCAAGTCATATCAAGGACTAACTGAATCTGAAGTTTCATGAAAATCCGTGCATTAGTGCTTGAGATAGAGCCATTGCGGAAATCATAAAAAATGCAGCATAGCAGCGCCACCTGTTGAGCAATTTACACCAACACCTAATCAGCATCAAGTCATATCAAGGACTAACTGAATCTGAAGTTTCATGAAAATCCGTGCATTAGTTCTTGAGATAGAGCCATTTCGGAAATCATAAAAAATGCAGCATAGCAGCGCCACCTACTGAGCGATTTGCACCAAAAACTAATCAGCATCAATTTGTATCAGGGTATAACTGAATATGATTTTTTATTAAATTCCGTGCATTAGTTCTTGAGATAGAGCGCCCACAAAATTTGTGTCACACATAGAAACACAGACAGACACACAGACAGGCATTTTGTAAAAACATGTTTTTCGGGTTCTCTAACCTCTAAAACGTGTAAATCCGTCGAAAACCGGAATTCGAAAATTTTCATGAATCCAATACTTTCTTCTTGTAAAGATAGAAGAAAGTAAAAATTAAAAAATACGAAATATTGTTATTTTTTTTTCTTCAAAAAGTTGAGACCGTAGTTAAAAAAAAATACCCATTCAATTAATATTTTTAGTTACACTTCTGCTTAAAAGCAAGCGTAATTGGTTATAAATTACAAACTTAAAATTGTTTCACTCCATTAATTGCGTAGGTTACACTGACAACACCCTATATTGCATTAAATCTGAAGGAATCAATTATACAATATAGCGCCTGATGAAGTTTTCAATACTTAATTTAAAAGCAACCAATTAAAAAAAAAAATCAAAAATTTTTCGAATGAAACCTTCAAGCTGTTTACCGTCAAATCTTGACGGGTACTATGTTGTTTTATTAAAATATATGAAGGTAATCATTCAGCTTCAGTCTTAAAACGACACATATTATGTTTCCTTTACTGATTTTAACAGAGCCGATCAATCAGTCATAAGTGACCATTTCCATATCTACATGCTATTTCAGAAGATCGATCGTCTCTATTATTACTCACAGGAGAATGGAAAACAAAAAGGTAAAATGAAAAAAAAGATATACATTTCGCTGAAATTGTATATATGAAATAATTTATCTATGCAATTATCACAAGTCCAATTTATTTTTTTCGTTTATAACTATGAATAATTTCATTGTAATTATTTATTGTTATTATTTTAATTCAGTTTCTTATTAAGCATTCATTTTTCTCAATAGATCATACCAACTCATGACAACAGTCATCACGGTCACGTGATCTTTAGTTTAAATTGCACTTAATTTGTTCGAGGTTTGTTTGGTACAATCGAAAAATTGCGGATAAATTTCCAGATATGTGAAACTCTTTCTCTAGTTTAATTCTATTGCATCTAACCGAAATAATTATTTGCTTTCTAAATGTTGTAGACATCTAGAAATATGTCTAGAATTTTATTTTTTCATTTGACACGCAAAAAAGTTTGTTTACTTTTCTTTATGTTAAGCTTCAAACATCTTTTTTTACATTTAATTTATGTAGTTGTACATTTCATAAATGCAAAATTGCAATGTAATGTAAAATTTGCCAGCAATAATAACACTAGAGAAATAAACTTTAATTTCATTTAACTTTAATCTAAAAACTATAATTATATGTTATTACGTATTATAACAGTTGTATATATAATATAAATTTAATGTAATTAAACTGTAATATTCTTTATATGTAATTTTTATTTACGCGCAATGGGGTCTGATTTCAAAACGCAATCGTGATATATCGAAGCAATATATAAAATCTAGAAAGCCGAGTAACATACTAATGATCTTAGACTGGTGTGATCGCACATATCGTACAACTGTAGTGCTTTTCAACTGGTGTGCCGCCACACACTGATGCTTCATGGGAGGTCGTCAGGTGTGCCAGGAAAATTTTTAGTAAAGTTATATCAAGATTATACAAGCTAACAAAAGTATGTTAAAATGCAACGTTCTAAGTTCGGCAATTTACTAAGCAGTAAAGTTTACTGTCATAAAATTGAAATTATTTCCAAACCTGTATCAATGTCTGAATATTATTAATGCAAAATGTTGTATTAGTATTTTGTAAAGCCAACAAAAGTACGTTAAAATACAACATTCTAAGTTCTGCAATTTTCTAAGCAATAAAGTTTAATGTCATAAAGTTACATTTCCTTCCAAATTTGTATTGATGTTTATCCCCTTTACGTTTGTGTAATGCTGAATTCCCACTGGAAAATTAGAAAAAAATTATTTCAAAATAAGGAAAAGCAATTTTACGACTCTTTTCCACCAAAGTTAGAAAAGTAAAATTTCATAAATTTTTTCTGGTGTAAATCTTTATTAATCGTAGGTGGGATAAAATATATCCCACTGCCCCTCAAGGGGTTATATAATATTAATACGAGATGTTATATCAAGATTCTATAAGCCAACAAAAGTACGTTACAAATACAACATTCTAAGTTTTGTAGTTTATTAAGTAATAAAGTTTGGTGCCATAAGTTGCGATTCTTTCCAAATTTGTATCAGTTTTTGAATTTTATTAATACAAATTGTTAGTGAAAAAAAAATTTGAAAAAAAAATTACATTGAAAAAAAAAATCGTACTATAAGCTAGTGGTTTTTCCTCAATTGCAAATTTAAAGTTGTTCAAAAAATAGCTTTTATGCAGCGAATAATGTTCAAAACGAAAATAAATTTTTCCTGTCATGTGTATATTTCATTTAACGCTATTATATACATAAAAATTTTCAGCTCAATCTTTTGTTTCTTTATTGTTGCGTTTTTGCCTTTTTATCTGTAAGTATATTTGTTAAATCCTTTCTTTCTCTTTTTAGTAAGTATGGGTATTAATATTTCATGGAATTTTTTTTAAATTATGGAAATTGTACTGACAATATCCGTACAATATACAGTCAGTCACAAAAGTCTATGTACAGTCGCGGGAAAAAAAAAAAAAAGTAAACACCCGCTACCAACTCTGCAACAAAATATTGTAGAAAAAAGGTTACTGGTACCAAATGATTGGAAATAAAGTCCACTTTTAAATGATGTATATAAAATTTGCTTAGGGGGCATTAACATATAAAAACGAACCAAAGCTATTTATTTTCTTTTCAATAGCAATACAAAGTTTGAGACCATAAACAAATTCTACATCCTTTAAATAGCCTAAATCCAAATTTTCACGAAATTCGTATGATTAGTTTCCGAGAAATTATTTATTTTAAAATGGGCATATTTTAGGGACTTTTTCCAAAGTGAAGTTCGGTACTCGATTGTTGAAATGCTACAGAATGACTATGTCACTTCTGTTAATGTATTATTTCTTTCCAATATGAACATCTCCCTCGCTTAACATGTTTCAGCTATTGCCAGCCCAAATGTCTCTTTAAAATGAGTAAAGTATATATTTTTTCATATTATGCTTTTCTGGACATCATAGACGGTCTCTTAAATCATTATTTTGAAGTTTTTTAATCATAATTCGAAAACTACTTGGAATAAAAATTCGAAATTGAGATTTTGCATATAGTAGAACATAATAAATATAAATCTATCAAGATAATTGTAGATTGCAATTCATATTTTTTTCGAATATTAATTTCATAATTCATATTATATATTTTTTCTAATTACAAATTCAATGTATTTATGTTTGGGTATTTTAGTATTATAATTAAACAAAAGAAAATTATCACATTACGATTATAATTTCAGAAGATATTGATTAAAATATGAAAATGTAATTTAACATTAAAAGCTCTAAATTTTGAATGGTTATAATTCAAAACTTATCATCCAAATGACTCAAAATTTCATTTCTAGGCACTTGCATTCACTGTAAACTGAAATGTCTGAAATTCAGACATTTAAGTGCTGAAACGCAGTGTTCAATTTTCAGACGTTTTAAAATGTCTTAAAATTTTCAGACACTTCTTGTGTCTGAATTTCAGACACTTAAGTGTCTGAAACAAGAGTGTTCAATTTTAAGACGTTTTAAAATGTCTTAAATTTTTCAGACACTTCTTACGTCTGAATTTCAGACATTTCAAATGTCTTAATTGCGGCCATCTTTGAACCCTCCCCCTTTTTTTGGCCAATATGAAGCCATCTTTGACCACTTTTCTTTCTAAGCCATATTTGCAACCATGTTTGACCACATTGAATCATTTTTTATAAATGGGAATACTTTGTTACCATAAAGCAGAGCTCATTGCAGCGTGGGAAAAATGGGGTGCTTCTCTAGCCCCTGATTTTAGGGTACCCCAAATTGGATATGAAATTTTCATAAAGCTGATATTTTAAATCAGTTTTGACCTTATGAGGATTGTAATCAGTATTTTGTAGTTTTAGAATAGGATAATTATATGTATATATATATATATATAAATATGTATTTATGTGATATATATGCCCTACGGCATCAGAAATGTTTATTACTTTTAGTGAACTTCAGATTAATTCTAGTCCGAAGACCTAATATTCATTCGCCCCCTTCCCCCACTGCCTTCGTATACTGTTACAAAAAAAAAAAAAAAAAAAAAAAAAGCCTATTCGATGCCGTCAAATACATATTTGGATAAATATATCATTTTCTTTAACCTAATCATGTTCTAAAAGTACAAAATATTTATTAAAATAAGTATAAGATCAAAACAAACTTAAAATATCAGCTTTATGGAAATTTCATACAGAATTTAGGGGCCCGTAAAGCTAAAGGCCCATAGAAACAGTCCAGTTTGCCCATGCTGTAATCAGCTCCGCTTTATGGTAACAAATTATTCCCATTTATAAAAAAGAATTCACTCCTTCAGAAAGAATTCCATCCCTGCTTTGTAGTTCAATTTTTTCCTATTTAAATAACATATTCCCAGTGCAATTCTCAGTTTAAGCATTTTTTGCATTTTTATTTCCGTGTTAAATAAAATCTAATACTAGATTCCCCAAAATTTGCAGTATATGATAACCCAATTTTTAAGAAAAAATGAGTATGAAACTCTTCATTTAAAGAGTAAATTCGATTTTTTTTTTTTTTTTTTTTTTTTTTATAAGAGGGGTTTATTTACCATAAGAAAAGTTGAGAATTTAATTATAAAATATTCAGAATTTCATGATAGCTTCATTCTAATGCTTCTATGATTTGTTTTCATGTTCACACACACAAACATATATAATAACATACAGGAAAAGTCACTTCTAGTTTCAAAACCTATTTTGTCTAAATATACATTTTTTTTGGCCTTGTTTGTATAAATGAACTTTGAGGAAAACCGCAATTTTTTGTGCGAAATGTAGTTATGCATGGAAATATACAAAACTCTAGCTGTTTTCTAATTTCCATTTTAAACTTGTAATAACCTTTTAACTTAAAGCTGTTCTAAACTGCTCTGCTCAACAAGCACAAAACGTTTTGACACATTTACAAATTCATTTTTTAACGGAAAGGTATAAAATTGGAAAGCCTGAGCATGGAATCGAACTGTGTTTTCCCTTTTTTGATCCATAAATTACCTATTGAGTTATAAGCGATTTTGATCGCATGACAAACACGTTTTTCGCCCTTTCTTGAGTGGTTATTCTTCTTTCACGCAGAAATTCGGTTCAAAACGCCCACTTGGACACTATTTTCTGAAAGACCTGTTGCGTTTGAAAAAAAAAAAAAAAAAAAAAAACGGAGAAAACAGTTCGATAACATAGTTTCTGAACAACAACACCAGCCAGTTTCATTCATTTCCCAACAAAAATAAATTAAAACTTGCGTCATAAAGTTGCCCTTTTGGATTTGAGAACAGCCTTAAAATAAAATAAGCTTAGTTTTCGATTTCTCATGTTTTGCAAATCCAAAATTTAAAATTTTGAACAAAAAAATCAAAGTAAATAATGATTTTTTTTTTTTTTTTTTGAGGAAATGGAATTATAGCTGTAAATAATTTTTATAATAATTTTTCTATACAATGTGCTATTAAAAAATTAAAATTTCGAAAACTGATTTTACATATAATAGTCACAAAATTGCGGTATTTTTTTTTCTTTCAACTGTATAGTTTAGAGAATATACGGGTGTGCCATATAATTAAAAATTGCTTTGAAATCAAATAATATCATGCAGAATATATATCTATATATATATTTAAGGTGACACAAAAAAGTTTTGACAAATCGGATTTCAAAACACAAATCAATTTTGCCAAAAACAGATTTTTGGCTAAAAAGGTTTTCCTCGAAAATTATACATCTCTAATTATAAAATACAAAAAATAAATCACGATAGATATTTGTTAATTTTCCAATTTTTATCCAATATTAAACTTCGAGTGAACTGCATATCCTTCATAGTGAACAAACGATTAATTTAAAAGTAAGTTTAAAATAAAATTTGGTTATAACTGCGATAGAAAACGTTGCAAGGAATTCAACATGTTCATCAAAATGCTAAATTAACCTTTTAAAAAACAACCTTTTTTTTTTTTTACTTCTTTTAAATCCAAACAAAGTATTTCTTCTTCAAGAAAAGTTTCGACAATTTTACGTTTTTGTTTTATTTTTATAGACATTCTAAGTTAACCAATTTTTTACATAATATTACTGATGTTTTTACATAATCAAATTAGCCTACACTCACACAAAAAATATAATATATAATTCTGGAGCTGCAGCTCTAGAATTACAAGTATGTAAAAATATATATTTCTAGAATTAGCTGTTTTTTTTTTTCGCAAACAAATTCAAACCTAAGTTATATTTCATGCAACATTTTATGTGGTACTATAAACAAAATATCAAAAACACTTACTGATATCGATATGACTTGATTTAAAATAACTGTCATAGTGGATGAGAGACAAAAACTTGCTTCTTTTTTGAAGAAAACCCCTTCCTATATCCTGCTAGCCCTGTTAAAATAATGGAAATTTTCCATTCTGAAAACAGAGCCCGCGGGACTAGTTTGTAGGTCTGGGGTTAGTTTTCTTGTTTAACGAGATGAATAACTATATTCTTGACGAAAAGCAATGAAAAGTAATACTGTCTCTGTTGGGATCTATTTGTAGAGTCATCCGGATGTAATTTCAGTCGTTATATCCATATATGAAGCACATAAGATCCCTTCAGCCATCCAGAATGCAAGAAACTTCTAAATATAACGCTTCCACTAATAACGCAGCCGCAGTAATAACATAATGACAAGATTTTTCACAGTAAAAAATTCGGACCGGTCAAAGATGCGAACTGTTGAAGAACGTTTAAATTTGAATACGACAACGGACTCCGGACTCACAACACAGATTCGCTTCACAAAGAAAAAAAAGCTGCGAGTCAGCATTTCCATTGGAAACAGATGGCTTTATTCATTACGTCAGTCTACGGGTTACAGTATGATAAGTTGTTAAAACTTTTTTTATCAGCGGGAAAAGTGGAACGTTGTATAAAAATAAATCAGAAGCATTTTATTTTCTTTATTTGGCGTTTTTCGTAATGTTTGCACTTATAAATTATATGAATATAATTATTACAGTTTTTATTCTTTCAGTAAGAGGGTAAAAAACATATTATAAATTAAAAAAATCGTCGTAACGTAGTTAAAAAAATAACATTTATTCTTCGAAATGATTACATAATTGAACACTAAGAGAAAAAAGAACTAAGAAATTTTCGTAAGAGGAGCACCGCCCCCCCCCTCTCTCTTCCTAAACCACTAATAGAAATCAATTTTTAAATATTTCCTTTTGACGTTCGTATATTTAAAATTTATCTTAGATAAAAGGTGTTCAGAAAGGCAAAACCTTCCACTAGAGGGAAAGAAATGTTCTGCATTTTGAAAAATATTGTTAGAAATTTATTTTTATATATCTATTTAATATTTAATACTTCTTACTTGTTAATTTTTTTATATTCCTTTTATATAAAAATTATCTTGTACAAGGTGTTCTCACAAAAGATTCTTGGTTTAGCTTATTTCATATTTATATTTTGCGTTTTAGTTAGGCGAACTAGGTAGGGGACTCCAGACACATCTGTCCATTCTCTCCCCTTTCTACATTTTTTTCTAAGAGCAATCATATCTCTTTGTATTTAGGGAACGGCCTATGAGTGAGCCATGAGCATACCTATGAGTGGAGGTAGTTTTTGAGAAATTTATATTTTGGGAAAAGTTTCTTTAGCTAGTACTTTTGCACTAAAAATAATTTAGTTCGAAAGTTAGTAAACGGGCATTTACAATTTTGGCAGACGTCCCCATGGTCAAATTAAGTTGCTTATTTTATACACTAATACCAAATTTAGTGGATGGCAAAGCATTTCATCCATTCGAAAACGTTTTCTGACGGTGCTGCCAGATATATTGCGATACAATTGCATATGAGGACACCAGAAGCGAAAGGCTATAAGTGACAAAATTAAAAAAACTGAGATCAGTATAAAGGCTATCTGGAAATAAGGCTATTTCTTTTATGATTGCTCTCAGAAGAAAAATATAGGGAGGGGAAACGTTGGACAGATGTGCCTGAAGTCCCCTGCCTTGTTTGCTAAACTAAAACGCAAAATATAAGAGACTTCCTAATTATGTGTTGCATTCTGGAGGTCAACTACTTAAGCTCTATAAACTACTTAACCTCTTTAATCTGTACTTAAAATTAAAAAAAATATATTGTACTTCACTTTCCTTCCACAGTTATTGAAATAAGAATTGAAAGACCGCTATGAAATTAGCAACAGCTTCATATTTTAAGTCAGTCACTTACTATTGATGTTAATCGTTAAATTCAATTTATTCCAAATCTAAATTTTTTCACTTATATCCTTTGGCCGCAGGGGTCCTCATATACAATCGTCGTTTCATCATACATATGATACAATTGTATTACATTCAGACATATAAGTGTCTGAATTTCTACATGTCTTAATTTCAGACACATGATCATTATTCAGACATTTTTTTCAGTTCTTTTATACCATGATCACAGTAAGACACTTAAGGGTCTTAAATTCAGACACTTATGATGTCTGAAATTTCATATTCAGACACTTAAGTGTCTGAATTTCTTTTTCAGTCACATATGTGTCTGAATTTAAGACGCCTCTATTTGCAGTGTTTCTAGGTTTGAACCGAAGATTTAAAATATATTGTCAAAAGTGTGTGTTGTCATTGAAAAAACTTGTAGATGGCCCTCTAAGAAAATTTTATATTCATCATTTAAAAGTAGACTTTATTTCCAATCGTTTGGTACCTGTAATTTTTTTCTATTATAATTAGTTGCAGAGTTATTAGGGGGTGTTTACTTTTTTTTTCTCCACAACTGCACATCCATCAAAATAGAGCTTTTACCAAAACTACTCGAATTTACAAGCAAAAAAGTACATTAGTCTATTTTTCTAACCTGAAAAATGCTTCTGAATGCTTTGTAAAAGCTTAAAAATTACGATTAGTAGTAAAATTTGCACATTTACTGCGATCAGCATGTCAGAAATTCTACATACACTTGGTTGGCTGTTAAGAAATTTTGCATATGGTCCTCTTTCGTTTTCACTATTCAATTTTACTACGCACATGAAGTTTAGTTATGCTGATCTTCATCTCCCAAGATAGTCGGAGTATTTAATTGTATGTAAACGGTTGTAAATAATGTGAAAGATGAGTCAGGGAAAAGAAACGTCTTTAGAACTATGTAATCTGATAGAAAAAAAAAAAACGAAAATAAATTGTATGGCAAGATATCTGAAATTATAGGAAAAAGCCGTGCAACTATACAATCTATACTTAGAAATTATCATTTACGTGGAAATGTGTTCAACAAATCTCGATGTGGTCGTCCAAGGAAACTTAAGGACCACGATGCAAGAATTACAGTTAAAAAAAAAAAAATCCGAAAACTAGTGCCTCACAATTAACCAAGCACATTGTGATGGCAAGTGACAAGAAAATGCATCCAGAAACTGTTCGTAGAAGTCTTCGATCGGCAGGCTTCAATGGTAGAGTTCGCAGAAAGAAACCTCTCATTTCATCTGCAAACCAACAAAAAAGAATAGATTTTGCGTCTAAACATATTGTCAAGGACTTTGAATTTTGGAAAACAGTATTATTTACTGATAAGAGTAAGTTTAATATTTTTGGTTGTGATGGGCATGGAAAAATGTGGCGAAAAAAACCCCACAGAAATGAAACCAAACATTTTGACACCAATTGTTAAACACGGTGGAGGGAGTGTGATAGTTTGGGGCTCAATGGCGGAGGCTGGGATAGGTAATTTAGTGTTTACTGACAGTACAATGTATCGATTCGGATATTTTAAAATTTTACAGAGCAATCTACTCTAATCCGTTCAGAATTTAGAACTGGGAAATAGCTGGATCTTCCAACAAGATAATGACCCGGATCATACTGCTAAAATTATAAAGGAGTGGCTCTTTTATAAAGTACCCAAGCAGCCGTATTCTTCACCACAGTCACCAGACTTAAACCCCATTGAGCACATTTGGGATGAACTTGATCGTCGAATTCGACAACAAGTACACACAATTACAAGTAAAGAATCCTTGAAGATCGTAATACAACGTGCATGGTGGGACATTACTCCCGATACGACAAAAAATCTTGTTTTGTCAATGTCAAAAAGAGTGCAAGCGGTTATAGATTCCAAGGGAGGTAAAACATTAATTTTTAATTTCGAACCCTTAGTTATTCATAAATGTAGTATACATTATTTGTATTTAGACTTTTGCGACTATATAATACGTTTTTTGCACAATTTCGCTAAATTTTAATGTTTTTTTTTAATTTGATGGACATCAGTTAGTGCCTGAAATGTTTACTAAAATAAAGTTTTTTTTTTTTTTCAAAATATCAGTATTGTGTCAGATTGTTGTAATTTTTATGAGTGTATGTAGACTTTGTGACTGACTGTACGTACTTCAACGGCATTTCTTTTACAGTGTAGCTTTCTAAACATATTGTAGACAGGTGAAGTTAAAGAAAGTTTACAATAATGTTTAATGTTCTTCCATTAGCAGTAAGGTATCTCAACTTATAAGATGTATGATCTAATAAGAAATTACAAGATCACTTTAATTTTGCAAATAACAAAAAAGTGTTTTAATTACAATTTAATCAGATAAAATATGATGTTACGACATAGTTATTACAATTAGATTTCAAGAAGTTTGAATAATGTCATAAATGACTTAAACAATTAAAAATAAATGAAAAATACACTGTTAACAAGTTATATGACCACTCGTCCAAAAACATAAAAACGTATGAAAATCAATATGATATCAGTCCTTCCTTTTTTTCCTAATGTCAAACATTCTGACTTGCATTCAAGTGATCAGGTTTTTAAGTTCTGTTTCAGGAATATTGTTCCATTCTCTTAAAATGGATACTTCTGTATAATTCTCAGAAGTAAACTGTTTGTTATTAGTATAATCTTTGTGACTTAATGTATCCCAAAATTTTACCATGGATCCAAACTTAGACCTCGACTGGTCCATAGGAAAACATCATTTTTTTCTTTTTTAAACCATACTTGAGTGGATTTAGATGCATGGAAAGAAGCAGTATTCTGTTAAAACATCCACTCAGCACCGACTAATAAAAGTCTAAACAGTATGAGATGATCATAAAGCATAGTTTCATATTTTTCAGAGTTCATACGCCCCCGGAATTCGCTGTAAATACACCTATCCATTATGAGCAAACACATCCCAAATCAGTACGGAGCCTCCGTTCATTTGTTGACTGAAGTATTCTTATGTTTCTTTCCTCAAGTCATGCCTATAGTATTTGTAGCCATCTGAGCTATAAAGTTTAAATTTGTTTTCATCTGAAAATGTAATTAATTTTCCACTCACCATCCCATGACATGATATTTTTAGACATCAATCTTTCCTATCCATGATATTTTATTAAATTGTTTTCTCCTTTATTTTCCAAAATTTAGTATTAGCATTTGATTCAAGGCTCTTCCGAACTGTGAAATGCCATGAAATTTTGCATAAATGTTTTAAAATTTCACGAGTCAAAATACATTTTTTCGTAGATAGCTGGAAATTTTTCAGTTGCCACGTACTGTCAATTGCTTTTACTTACCCATCATACGTAGTATAGGGTAAGTATTGTAATCGTTTAAAAAATCGAAAAAAAAATTTTTTTGACGGATTCATACATTTCAGACACTGGAGATTCCAAAAAATCATATATTTAAAAAAAAAAAAATGCCGTCCATTTGTGTGTGTGTGTCTGTAAACACTCTATCTCCAGAACAAATTGAGATAGAGACATGGAATTTGGTATGTACTTAATATGTAATAATGAGAAGAAGCCTATTGAATTTCAGTAAGCTCAATTATCCGGAACTATTTTTTTCGGACTCTCGAAATATTTGTTCTGATAAAAGGCAGATAAAAATTTTCGAAATTGCTTATTTTAAGGAATGAATATAACAGACAATAAAAAAAGATAAATTTTACATAAAGAATGAAGCCGATCGGATAATTAGTTGCCGAGATATTTGTAATAATATTTTTCACATTCTTCGATTTTTCATGACACTGTATTTCATTCACATTTCCGTTCTAAGATATATTTCAATTGGAAATGAGACACTTAATCCGACGCAGTAAATTATTAGTAAATACGATTCTAATTTTTGGAGTTATAAGGATGTTTCTTTTACGCAATTCAGTAATAAAGCATTTAAAGTTTGTAACACCATTAAGCCACGATTTTGAACACTCTAGCTACCGAACAAATTGACAACAAATAGTTTAAATTTTATTTTTTAGAATTGCAATGCATTTTGTAAATAGTTTACACATGTTTTATTTTCATATTTTATATTATGCATATCCATAATTGGTAAGTATTACGGTGGCCCCCAACGAATAGTTTCCTTCGAGATCTTTTTTTTTCGCTTCCATAATTACTTTTAATTATGGCATTGCGATAATGACAGTTTGGAACATTTCATTGACGTCGCTGTTTCACTTTTCAGATTTCCTAACACCATTTTAAAATTAAAATTTATTCACCCCATATTTAGATACCTCTCCCCACTCACCCCACGCCAGCCTCCTGTGAATCATGAATATCACAATCAAAACCCGAAACTTTACTTCTCTGTTAATGACTTTACAAAATACCAAAGCATGCGCTTTATGACGATTCTGAATTGAGATTAATATACAATTTTTTTAACGAGGTCTTATGATTTATTAACAGACAACTTATTTAATTTATATAAAACAAGAAAGAAAAAAAATCATGCGTCAAGCATAGATTATGTAACACTTTCCAACACATTCAGAATAATGTCAAAAACTGCACCGTTTAATAAGTTTAAATATTATGTCTAATTCAACCATACGGAAACGCACAACACAATTGAAAACCCAATTTCAGCTGTTTCATCTACAATTGAAAAATTTCTGAATTCTTTGAGCAGCCCTGTATATATGATATAGGTATTTATATCTATTAACTACATGCATGCAAAAATTTAGTACCGTTAGGAAATACATACCTCAGTTTAAAATTACCTTTCAGCAATTTCCACTAATAAGAAGAATGGTACGTGCATTCTTTTGTCCAGCCCTGTATACAGGTATAGAATTTGTACCCAGTGAGTAATATGTAAAAAAAAAAAATTAGTTAAATTTAAAAGCGCATACCGAAATTGAAAACGCACTTCCAGCAGTTATTGTTCAAAGACAGTACTATAACCGATTTGTGTGTCCTTGTAAATGAACAATAAATGCTATTAATGCCCTAGTCTATCGTAATCATCTTGTAGTAAAATTCAGTGATCTATATCAGTTTTAATACATTTGAAATAGTGTAATGTCATTAAAATACTCTGCAAACGATTTTTTCCATTTACCATAAAGTAATGTAATTCTTTTAAGTGCCCCTGTAAATGAACTATCATGGAAGACGGTAGTATTTCGAGTGACGCAGCCTTAAGCCTAGAATCGTATCGTATCGTATCGTTAAAATCGTATCGTATCGTATCATAGAATTCGTAGATGGCGGAACTCATATATACAGCTAACTCGACATCAAAGAAAATGCGAAAAGCCGCCTTTTAATAACTCAGCAGATATACGTCTTATTGTTCTGAATTTTCTAGAACAGTCTTATATCTGCAGTCTAATCGTATACTGAAATTTTTACATTTTTACGTGCAGTATATTTTGAGATCTAAATAGTCATTTTTAAAGTGAAAACGTTGGTATAATATCGAGGAAGTTCCTAATTTGAAAATCTCGAAAACGGTTCTAACGATTATTTTTAAATTAATACATAGTATAAATGGGATTAAGGCGAGGTGAATAACACTTTTCTTTTTTCTGGGAAAACTCTCGTTCGTTAAATAATTCGATTTTTTTTTCTCTCGAAAATGACACGGGCGATTTTTTAAAAATCAAATAAATATGTTTCAGATGAACCAAATAATAATTTACTTGTTTCCAGCAAGACTCTTGTTCGTTTTATAATGCGCATGAAAAATCGGACTATATTTCTTCGCCATTCTATGGAAATTTCACTGAAAATGCATGGCACTGTATTCATACACATGCTTTCTTTTTAACCACTTTTGGGGAGAAAAATTTTGTCTTCCCACGGCTGTGGGGTTGAGGGCCATCGTCTACTGATCTTAACAGAGGCAGTTCGATACTCTCTAGTGCGTGTGAAGTTTTTTTTTTTTTTTTTTAAGTCTGTTAGTTGACCATTATTCTCAGTTCCTTTGTAATTTTTTAATTGCTATTAAGTTAAATAAAATTACAATTATAATGACGCCAATTTGATGATGATTATTTCTTGGCAATTTTTCAACAATAAAAATATTACCATAAATTTTATAAATATATTTAATTTCAATCACTTTACAAAAAATATACATTAATAATTATTATTTGAATATAAATCACACGATCAGAAACGTAAAAAAATAATTCATTTCAGCTCTTCTTTTTATAATATCATTTTTTATTATTATGACGGTCAATCAATATATAATCACTGACATCCGTAATATTATTATTATTATAATTATTATTTTCCTTGCATATAAACTATTGTGATGTAATAATTATTTTATAATAAATAATTTAGTTGAAATGTTTTATTTATAAATAACAATGAAGTTTTACATAATAAGCATACCAGAATTTTGGTGTCGCCATCTTTTGACGCAATGAGGAATTTGCACACATGGGGGATTTGATCATTTATATATTTTTCTGATAGTTCCACATCCTCAGTTTTCAAAAATGTTCTCGAAAACGCGAAAAAATATCTATACTATTAAATAATTAGTCCTAAAAGTAAGCTAAAATCACGTCACTTCAAATCGGGGCATGACTTACTATGACGTCACAGTTCAGGACAGGCAAGCGGAACGGAAAGAAAAGAGTTACTAAGCTTTGGAAATAAAGGTTCGAAATTTTTAAACTACTGATTTTACAAATTTGGTTCTTTCGCATCTGGATGTTATTTTGTACGTTGATTTATAAAATGTCTATTTGAAAAAAAATGAACGCTAAGTTTATGAAAAAATCGATTTTTAAACTCATTAAAAGTCTTTTCACATAGAGAAAATTGACGGGATATTGTTAAAATTAGGAAAAATAAAGAACTGATCGCTTTTAAACTTTGACGTTGTTTTAACGCATAATAAAGATTTTATAAATTTAAGATGAGTTGATTTTTGGTGGTGGTGGTGTGTGTGTGTGTGTGTGTGGGGGGGGGTTCTCTTTTTTCCTTCAGATCAACTATTTATTGCGTTTTAAATGCGATTTTTCATTTAACACTCAAATAAATATTATTTTTTAACATTAGATATTTGAAAGAGTGGGAAATGCAGAGGGAGGGAAGGATCATCGGGGGAGGAGCTATTTTCTAAATTTTGAGTACGCGCCTCATGTGACATATCGTTAGAAAGGTGTATGAAAACTTATTGATATTATGCACATCCGGTGCCCCCCCCCCCACACTTCGTCCCCTGGGGGCACTTTTGTAAATTTTTAGGTTTTTTACAAGAATTTGCAGTGCGTGCGCAGCACGTGGTGCTATACGATGCCGCAGACAGCGGGGATGTGGTTCGCGGTTTTTTTTCCAGATGATTTTTTTTTTTTTTTTTTTTTTTTTTTTTTTAATTATGCAGTACTGTCGAAGCACGCCTGCTACACGGTGTCATAGGCAGCGGGACCTAAAGTATTTTTATGTTGAAAAGTAAAAATTTAATATTAAAATTTTTTTGAGTAGTTTCAATATTTTTACGTTTTATAATATCTATTAAGACATGACAAAATATTGTTTCGAAATAAATCCTTTATTTTTTAAACCTAGTCCCTAACTTAATAAAAATGTACACTTACGCAATAAAATTTTTATTTACTTCCTAAATAAAAACTAACGTATTTGTGTGTGTCATATCTTAGACGTTTCTACGTTTTACCTGTTTAATCATCAATAAAACAGGGTTATTGCTTATTAATCTTTACAGATACAATATACGTATGAAATCTACTACAGAGTGTTTTGTTTGTTTTTAAATACGAATGAGTACATCATAAATATGAATGCCTTTTTTTTTTCTTGAGTAACTATTTATCCAATCAATTAATGTTCTAAAATAGTAATATTTAAACAAAATCAAACATAAAGTTACTGAAAAATGATCTTCACAAGATCAAAGAGATGATGCATTAGATAAATTAGGATTTTTCTTGTCATCTCTCTTCATAGCTTTAGTCCATGATTTTCTAATGGCAGGGTCTTTTGGCACACTGAAAAACAACTTTTCGCTAGAAGTTACTGGTTGTATTAGTGCAGAGTGGTACAATACAGTACAGTAAAACCTCCTTAAAGCGACCATGTTTCATTCTAATAAAAATTGATCGTTTCAAGAGGTGGCCTCATAATGGAGGTCATGTTTAAATGTAGATTTTAATTGTTGAAAAAAAGTAGAAATAATGTTACTAGAATTTATTTTTCACATTAGGAAAAAATATAAAAATTTAAGTATCAAAATAAAAGTTAATTATATAAGTTAATTACTGCAGTGTTTAAAAATGAATATATTGACGATTGCTTTGGTTTTACGGTTTTATCTTTCATAACATTTATTTCCAAGTCCTTTCAAAATTCAGTAAATAAATACAATTTTTTTTTTTTTTTTTTGGACGGGAACAAATAAAGATATTTTCATTAATTTATCTATTTCTTTGAGAGTTTCCTAACTGAATAGGGTAGGGGAGTTTATTGATCGTCATTCTTAATTCGTCATCAGAGTTAACTTCATTGTCTAAAAAGGCATAAAGGGGTTTAAGCACTTAAAAGTTACCGGAATAATAATAATAAAAAAAAATCTAAACTTATTTAGAAGTTTAAAGCCCCTCGGAATTATTTTTCTAATAAAACCTTCTTCAAGTGACAGGAAAAAACGAAATTTGTTTCCTTTTCTTCAAAGAAATTGGTCGCTCATGGAGAGAGGTCAGCTGGGATGGTCTCTGAACGGAAGTAAAATTAGTATTGAGCCTATGGGAATAAATTTCGTTCAATGAAAAACTGATCGTTCAGGGAGGTGGTCGCTTAATGGAGGTGATCGCTTAATGTAGGTGGTCGCACAGAGAGTTTTCACTGTATTTATAATATGACTTTGTGCTCTCAGTCATAATAATTTTAGAAACAGCAATATTTAAAATGAACAAGTTGAAAAGCGACACACGTAAAAAGAATAACAGTCGTTTGTTGTCATGAACTGTGACGTCAGATGTATTAGTATTATGGAGCGTTTTCGGGATACGGTAAATAGTGCGATATTAAAACAATCATAAATCAGTAATAAAAGCTCAAAATAAAAAACATATGCAGGGTATCCTTCTTATTTTTTCATGTACTATTGTTTCGTGATAAAGTTAGAAAACGTGCAAATTCTCCATTGCGTACTACATTTTGTCTCTTATTCGGAAAAAAAAGAAAAACTAACGCTTTTCACCGCTTTGAAAGAATCTCTTGTGACTAGAGGTCTATTTCGCAAATATTAAGAAAATTACTGCATACAAAAATATTAAAATGGGTAGTATTATAGAGAAATGTTTGATAAAAACGTTGAAGTAAACAGTTTTTAAATCGAAGAATTATTTTAAGAGATATTTAATGTTAAATCTGGATAAAATTGTCTCATTAAAAAAGTCTCATAGGAAAAAAAAATATACATGGGAATTTAATCATTTTCATTCAATTTAATCATTCAATAGAAACTCGAAGTTTGCAGAGTGCATTTATTATTTTTAACTTGCCTAATTTTTTGACGGTTTATTTCAATTTTAAATTAAAATTTTCAGAATTTCCAGAGATATTTTTTACATATTTTAGAAAAGGTTATTTTAAATTGTTGCCAATTGTTAAAACAGCGCAAAGAATAATATATCCTTTAAATTAAAAATTTATTCACACGTGACTATTATAAACAGAAAAAAATCCTTTTAAATTAGAATTAATTGATAGCGTGTTAAAAGCAGGAAAATATTAAACATTACGTCATAAAAATTGTTTTTACACATGCTTACTTAAAATGAAAGAAAATTATAAAATAATCAATTATTTTCAAATTAGAATTAAATGATTACGCATTAAAAGCAGGAAAACATTGAAAATTACGTCATAAAAATTATATTTACACGTGAATATTAAAAGAAAAAGAAAATTTTTAAATAATAAATTCATTGATATGTGTTAAAAGTCGTAAATGGAGGAAATTACGTCATATTGGCCAAAGTGGCCAAATAATAATATTGCAAAACAGTTTAAATTAAAAAATATATTTATATGAGAGATTTATTTCAAATTTCGAGATGATATTTTTAACTATAGTTGCCAATTTTAAGGTAGCGCAAATAATAATATTATCTTTCTAATAATAAAAATATTTTCAGTTGAATGTTACAAAGAGAAAGGAAAGTTTGGTGAAAATTATGTCAGATTTAAAACGTTACATTTAAAATCTCTTATTTAAAATAATTTTCTTATAGCGTTGTTAAAAAATACCATAAAGCAAACACTCTGTTGACTTAGTTCCTTTTATATTTGGTAATTTTCAAATGTTTAACTAATCTTATTTAATCAAGCACGGAAACAGCAACTAACATCAGCTGATTCGGTCTTGAAATTCCTCAATAAAAGGGAAACCCGTTTACAGTAAGATCGCCATTGATTTTTTAATTATACAGAGCAGCCTCGATTATCCGAGCTAATTGGGACTGTTAGTAAATCGGAATCGGAAATCTCGGTTAATAGAAACTGTGTGTAAAAACTCGCCGTGCTTGCGAATTTAACATCTCTTTTAAAAAAATATATAGAACGTTTTTTAAATAATAAAAATAAATATATGTAAAGTTCTGTTTCACAGCTTAACAAATTTAAAAAGAAAATCAACTACCAGTAGTAAATTTTAAAATGCAAATTGAAAAATTTACGAAAGTTCACACAGCCACTGGAAACAAAGCATTGTTCGCTATTGACTTCTCAGGGTCCAGTGTTTCTTTGGAGTTGAGTGCTTTTGGGGGCAGAAGGGCCTGTATAGCACGGACAGTGAGCTAAAGAGTGTGGTTATTTTTAAGGCTCATTCAAAAGGAAAAAAAAATCAGACTTTGTTATCGGCTCGGTTAACAGAAACCTCGATTAATCGAAGCTCGGTTAATCCAGGTTCTACTATAGTTCAATCTTCCGTAATCTTTTTAAAGCAGATCAAATTAATGGACTTTAGCACAAAGTCACATAGCTGATAACTGCCATGCTTGTTGACCACCTTTTTTTCAAAAAGTTTGCTTCACCTTATTCAATTAATGAGATATCTCCGATAAAATAAGTCACATTTTCCCGTTCTAAAATACTGGTATCCAAAAATCGTAGCATGTAACTGACACTACAAGTACTCATGGAACTAGACTATTTTAAGTCTGATTTTTATTATAGACTATATAAAATTATTAAAAATATATATTATGATAGGAACTACGGGCTTCGTCCGCTATTTACGTTACAGATATAAAAATCATGTTTTTTTTTTTTTTTTTTTTTTTTTAGGGAAAAAGAAATAAAAACCTATTTGACGATAGGTTTATAAAGACACATTTTGTATTTGTTATATTTCCGGGGATGAGGAGGGGGGGGGGGGACTATTTTGATTAAATATCGCAATTAGTCCACATGGCAGATATAATTATGATAGACACTAGTTTGCTTCGCCCCTCTATGGCGCCTTATGGGTCCAGCTTCCATAACTCAGAAACCACCTTTCGGACATCAATGCAACAGATTCCAAACGTTATAAGTAACTTAATAATCACCCTATATAGCATTAAAGTAAATTTATGAGTACTGCATACTATTTTTTTATCGTAATTTCTGAAGAGAAAAAATTATTTCGGTTCCATTCTTAGGTACTGGTCTGAAAAATTTTGAAAAAGGGGGGAAGGAGGGGACATGAGACTGCTGTTTGTGAAACAACACAACGGGGTCTGGCTTATTCAACTTGGTTTTTGGTGACTTCAATTGGAAGGTGGTTTGTTTAAAAGAATGCGTTCCCTACCCCATGAAAATTGGAACTATTGGTGCACCATCTATGTAAGGATTTAATAATTATAAATTAACATTTTGGATTTATTAATTTAAGGATAAAGTGTTTTTAAAGGAATATCAAATGAAACCCTCTGTGCGATCTGCGATTATACTTACCCACTTGTTTTTATATACAAACTGCTATAAGGAAAATTGTAATAAAATAGTAAAAATTAAATCTGCATTAAATTCCATAAGTATCTTTTTTTTAATAATTTTATCACTAACCTCAAAAAAGTAATGATATCAATGCAAAAACCCTTGACGGGTTAAAAGTTTCTGACGCAGCAATTTATCTTATGCTCTAAGAATTTTAAATATGGAACTTAAAAATACTGATATCAAATTTTGAGTGACGTTATGCTATTTCTTAAAAAATATATTTGTATTTATTTCATCATTTTATTTTTGTTTTATTTATAATCGCATGTGCAAAAGTTATGTTCAACATGAAAAGCTGCATAAAATTTTATTCGCTGTTGCTTTATCATTTACATCTCTCATAAATTCAAAATATGAGTTTTAAAAGATATGATATAAAATTTAAGTGACGCCTTGATGTGACTTTAAAAGGTTTGTTTTAAAATTCAATTTAAATTATTTTTGACTTGGTTAAAATATTTTTTTACATCTATACAATACTTTTAATTTTCCAATTCACTGTTAAATATATCACTTTCATTGAATCTATACTATGCATTGAAATGTATTTATTTCAATAAATTGATTTATCTTTTGTGTCACGCTATTCAAAATTGTGAGTAAGATTTATGTAAATGGTTTATTTGCGTCAAACTATCCTTTTTCATACATTTCATGTAGTTTGGACACAATGACGCAAAGAAACCATAAATACAACAAAAATAAAATGATGAAATAAATACAAATATATTTTTTAAGAAATAGCATAACGTCACTCAAAATTTGATATCAGTATTTTTAAGTTCCATATTTAAAATTCTTAGAGCATAAGATAAATTGCTGCGTCAGAAACTTTTAACCCGTCAAGGGTTTTTGCATTGATTCATGCTACACACTGCATACAAAATACCGAACATGTCAAGGTAAGCATAATTAACATATTTCAATTGCATGTGAATCTGGGTATATTTACGTGAGTTAGAGAGTGGACAGAGGAACAGACAAACCGAATTCATAAACACTTTTCAACTTTGTTGGAAAGTTTTAAAAATGACACAATTTTAATAAAATTAATTTTTTAAAGTTGTCTTTAGCATAGAAAGTTTTTACTTTAAATTTTAAATACACGAAATAAAATTTGCATACAATTTCTTCTTTTTCAATAATTCACGACTTCTTCAGTGGTCTTACAATTTCTAAATGCAATGTATTTAACAGGAAAACAAGTATTATTTATCAAGCGCAGTTTTATCAATAATGTTTACACGTATATATGTAATTGTGAACATTATAGCATAAAGTTATACTTTTTACGATATCATAATAACGAATACTCTCTTAGAACAATAAAAATATCTACCCTTCTTCCTCTTGTATTATATTTATCTAACAGACCGTAAATAATGTAAGTGATTTTTTAATGACGTGCATTTCAACAGTCTCAAAATATCCCCTTTACTGAATAAATGCAATTTTGTTTTAAACTTGACAAAAACACTGTGTTATCTTGATAGAAAAAAAACTTCAAAAATACAATCATTCAAAGAGATCTCCAACAACCCAGATAATTTAACATTTCAATAACACTTCAGCTATTTCGAGGGCAATAACCATTACAAATAGTTAAAAAATAAATTTTTGTTGATAGTTATTCCAAAGCCTTCCCGAAAGTAAGCCTTCTACTGTGGGAAAAACATTGGACTTTATCAAAAAGAAAGGAATGAGGTCATCTTGCATAAGAATAGTTTAACCAATACAGTAATTTAAATATCATATTTACATGTCTATTGCATATTGATGCGTTCAAAATTTTTTCTATTCAGTATAACAAAGAAAGGTGGTGTTCATCGCGGAGTGACTTCCCGATTTTCCGCATTATTAGTCTTCATTTAATCGAAGGTTTCTCATGTCTATAGTGGCTTTTGTTCCCTGTTGTATGGCTATTTATCATCACGTATAATATGCTTATTGATTTTTGTATTGTGATGATTAACTTAGCTAGCTTCTTTGGCTGAAAGTAAATCGCGTGAAAAAAAGCTAGTATCTTTGATAGCGGACCTTTCTTTGGTTAACAAAGGACGTAAGACGTTAATAATTTAAATATGATAGTTCATTTTTCTTTCAAAATTCCTTTGAAAGGCTTAATTTCAAAAGAATAGCTTAAAACAGAATCATTTTTTTCTAAAAAAATTATTCATTTTTATTTATTATTTCATTTACAAAAGCTGGCATAATTTGAGAGCTTCAAGTAAAGTTTAATTGTTATGAGTAATTTAAAAAAAAATTCTGCGCTGATGACATTCTCATCACAATAGATCACAATTTTTTTTTGTCTTTCTTTTTTCCTTTTTAAAGTTATCCTTTTTCAAATTAACTTAATATTCGCTGAAAGTGATAAAAATACATTTAAAAGGCAAAAAAACCCTTTATTTATTCATATTTGACATGTTTCATTGCTCTGACGGTAACATTCTCAAGAACTAAAAGGATATGAATATTTTCACAAAACAATTTTAAATTGAAAACTGTAAACAGAAATCACGCGAACTCAAGCATAATGAAATTAACTGCAATATTAAAAATGGATATTTGTAAACGTGAATTATTTTATATCATTGTTTCATTATTCTGTAGAGCATCTCTTTTTAAATTTTAGGAAGTTCCATGGAGGCTGAATCATTGCATATATTCTCACTGCGTAAGAAGATCTCTGTTGATTCTCGGATAATGGATAGTACATAAAATCTTGATGGATAAATTATTCTGCTATTTTTTAAATTAATCTGTGAAGAGTCATTGTTATATAGTCTGGCTAAAGCTGCAGTTTTCTTGTTGCATTTAATGTATGCTATATGTTCTTTGATCCTAGTTTTAAACATAAAACTAGAAAAAAACTTGCAGAAAACTAGCAGAATAATATATCCATCAAGATTTTATGTGCCATACATTATCCGAGAACCAATAGAGATCTTCTTACGCAGTGTGAATATATGCAATGATTCAGCTTCCATGGAGTTTCTTAAATTTTGGAAAGAGATGCTCTACAGAATAATGAAACAATAATATAAAATAATTCCCATTCGAAACTATCCATTTTTAATATAGCAGTTTCGTTCATTATGCTTGAGTTCGCGTTATTTTCGTTTACCAATTTTCAATTTAAAAAATTTTTCTTGCGAAAATATTTGTATCATTTTAGTTCTTGAGAATGTTGCCGTCATAGCAATGAAACATGTCGAATCAGAATAAATAAAGGTATTTTTTGCCTTTTAAATGTATTTTTATCACTTTCATCAAATATTATGTTAATTTGGTGTTTTCAAGTGATTTTTATATGTATAGTTTTCTTTTTTGTTGTAAAACTCTTTCCACTTGTGAATCCCCATAAGATTCCTTTTTTAAATTTTTAATTTATTTTACTTTGATAGTGTAATTGAAAAACGATTAAGGGAAAGGCTATAGTTATTTTTGTTTTGCCTATTTCAAAAAGTGATATTTCTCGAAGATGCCTGTAAAACTAAGGAAATTTGCTCTGAACAAAAACTATAGTTTGTAGTGTTTAATAAACAATAATGTTATTTTTTGAAAAAGAAGATAGATGAAAGCTTATTTTTAAATTGATGTAACAGTTAGATACGCATCGCAAATGCTACATCAGTAGACAAAACTAAAAATTAGCAAAAAAAAACCTTTTTGCTTTAAATTAATAAAAGTTTTAAGAGTCATTATTATGATGTGCGTTTCCGAATATTATCAAACATATTTCACATAGATTTCAGAAATTCAACTAAATAGGTATTGCTAAGTCCTGCACAGTTTTAATTTGACTTTCAAAGATTTGTGTGCCCCAAAGCACGTTTACACACAAAGAATATTTTCTTTGATCATTTGTTTATACACTGAGAAAAATGACACTTTCAAATCTGAGTAAATCTATGTTTTCATTTTGTCATGAAACTTTTTGTTTCAAATATGACAACCCAATTCTTTCAATTCTGAAACGTCAGAAATACTCAGTTTCAAACAAAATTACTTTTCATTCGTTAAACGTAGTAAATTATACCAGGACATTTGAATTTCTTCATATTATACCATTTGTTATGATTTCGAATGAAACGCTCCTTTCAGTAATAATTTATAACATGAAATGTGGCGAACTACATTTTTATTGAGTTCGCGGAAGAACACTTAAAAGCCATCGTAAAAAAAAAAAAAAAAAAAAAAAAAAAAAAAAAAATTAATTACCAAAATTTTGTTGTGTTTTGGCCACAAAATATTCTCCCTTAGGAAATTTTGCTAGAAAACTTGGTTTTCCCATGCTGGTCTCATTATAAAGAAGTAAAAAAATCTTCTACTCGACCTTTTGCAAGGAAACGCCGCTTTTTTAGTACATTTCCCCTGGACTACTAACCACTAATATCTTTTTTTTACGGGCAGAACTTTCAACTTTTACAACGGACCAGGTGGGGCCAATAAATATTTTGTACAAATCGAACTGGCCCGGGCCTCGAAATGTCGGCATGTGCAGGCATCTATAATGTGTTATACTCAAGGTTTAATTTCTATCCAAAAAGGTACCGGAGCTCTAATATTCTGTAGTAATAACAGCCGTGGTATATTCCCTACATTCCCTCCACCCGCATATTTATATTTCATACATTATTTTAAAAATTTACAGCAATTTCGTCTGCAGCAAAAAAAAAAAAAAAAAAAAAATCAATACATTTTGACTATATATACATACATTTATATATATCAAATAAACAGAGGGAAAACATTAATATCAGAAGTGGATGATTTTTAGAAGATCTTACTTGCCAAAGATTTCGTTCTATCAAGTTGAAAACACAACACACAGCGCTATATCTATAGGCTCTGGTGAGTTCCAACTACTATTTAAATATTCACTAGAAATAACAAAATACTGGTGAGATTCGGCGCAAATTAAGCACCGCGTGGAGCAAAAAAGTTTATCAGTAAGAATATTTCATAAACACAAACAAATAACAGCGTGTAAAGATAACACTACCAACAGTAAAAACGGTAGATACGGTTGCAGTTAAATCTGGCAGTCCTAGTCGCCGTTCGGAAACTAGTGTGACACAATACCATTGAGTCTGCACTTGCGAGAGATAGATAGCAGTATGCAACTATACTGTAGTATATAGCGCTGTACTATGTCATCTGGAAGATATAGTTGTCAACCGACTATTGCAAAAATGCTCACAAAAACTAATAAGTAAACTTAATCTAATAAATGCTGAACAATCCTGAACGATAGATGTCGATCGTAGCGACATCTGCTAGCTCTTCAACGACGCAAAACATTTTCTCAATTTAATCATACAATCTTTATTTTTAAGCTACCAGATGTCACTACGATCGACATCTATCGTTCAACATTTATCGAATTAAATTTTTTAGCTCTTTTCAAATAGCCTGTTGTCCCATTATAACTTCTAGACGCTGTAACGGTAGTCACACATGTAAGCACATTAGTAGGAAAAAAACACAAATGAATGGAGATTGCAGGGAAAGAAAAATATAATTTCGTCTTTGGTTTTTGGGAAGTGCTGTTTCGCTGGGTTCCGGAGCGCAATATCTATGAACTCCAGTGAATTTCGACCAATATCTAAATATTCACTAAAAGCCAACAAGTACCGGAGCTGCATTTCGGAGATCCCCGGTTCAGAGTGGGCACTGGTTAAAGTACGAATAATGATATTCTTTAGTTTTTGTTCTTTCCCAACAAGAAAAATTTCATTGTTTTCCTTAAAACTAGAGCAAAATTTTGGCTTATATTTCTCATATTTTCTGTAACTTTTAAAATACGAGTGTAAAAATAAATCTGAAGTCCAATAACCTAGATATTGTCCTTCTTTTTAACACTTTCTAACATAGTTAAAAAGTGTTTATGACTTCGGTTTGTCGGTCCGTCTGTCTTAGCTCTAATTCTCATCAATATACTCGGACCACTCTGAATCTTTTGTGCCATTGACATTTACTATAGCACGATCGGTATTGAAAATAAGGTGTATAGCATTTATAATTCATATATATTAACGGTCAAAAGTATCCTGTTACATTACGGTCAATGAGAAAAAATCGTTTCGAGTTCATTTTAATGATTTTAGGCCATTTCAAACGTTATGAAATTGATATGCATTTATGAAGTGCACTAAAACATGCATTCTGTCGGATATGGGGTCAAAGTATTTGTTATTCATTTACAGGGTCATACAAAAGAATTCCATTACATAACGGTCTACAGCGAAAAACTGTTTGCATCGTATTTTAGTTCTGTTACACTATTTCAAATATAATGAAATTTATATACATTACTCAGGCTTACTACAAGATACTTGTTGTAAAACATGTTGTACATATCATTTATCGTTCATTTACTGGGACCCAAAAAAGATTCGGATACAGTACTGTATCTGAAGTACTGTCCATTAGCGATAACTGATGGAAGTGCGATTTTACCCATGGTATGAGTGTTTAACTAAATTTTTGATCATTATGTGGTTTGTATAAAAGCTGTAAGTCATATGAAGGGCTACACAAAAAAAATTCTTAAGCATTGCGGAATATCAGCGTGAATAGTTTAAAAGCGGCTTATAATTCAGTTATGCACATTGAAGTTGATCTACATTTAATAATCTAAAAGATGTTTGTATACAAATAAAATCATATACAAGACCACGCAAAGAATTGGATTACATGCTCTCCTAGGGATGATAATGTCTGTGATTTCGGTATTTTTAACAATGTTTTAGCCTGAATTAAATTTTAGCTTAATTATGGTCTATATAAAAGTCTGTTCTTAATATATAGAGCTGTACAAAGTAATTTAAGTTTTTTACCGTATAATGCTAGAAATTTCTGAAGGTGAATTTTTTTAACCTATTATGCATTTAATTACTAAACAAAGTTTTAGAATACCATGTAGAATACATACAAATCTGTAGAGTAAATACAAGGCTGCCCAAAAGAATTAGACTAGCTTTTCAGTTATGGACGGTAATTGCTCAAATCTTCTTTTCAAATGTGTTATGCCTTTTCTAAAATATTTACTTTTACATATATTTTTTAACCTTATTAAACAGCAAAGTTTCGTTAAAGAATTCTGAAAATGTTGGAAGTTTTTCATATTTTATACTTGATGCATGCCATTTCTTTCTTGTTTAAAATTTAATCACAAACAATCAAAGAAAAAATATCATCCAAACACACAGTGTTATGACACAACCATGCAATTTAACGAATAAAATTTATTAAAACGATATATATTAAAACGATTTATTTAACTGTACAATTTTCACGAGTTGCTTTTACAACTACTTGTATTCATTCTTCCTCTTTTTAGTTTTACTTTCTTCTCTTTCTTTACCATCATTTAATAAATATTTTCACTTGTATTTTCAGCGTAACTGCTAGTTACCTTAACCTGTAATTATCTGGCTTCTGCAGCGCATTAGTTAGAGCAGCCGGCTTATTTGATGAATACTAAATAGTCAAGCCGAAGGTCATGTTCCATAACAGTACTTCAATGGTTAAAGGTTTTTGCATGTAATGATTTTCAGCAGGCCTTGTGAGTTAGCGTTAGAACGTATTAATTATAATGGTTAGTGTTAGTTTATTAACTCGGGATGTCATTGATTGAGTAATTTATTTATTATATGCAATAAATTAGTATTCATTATGTGTTTCACTGTTGTCTTTGTTTTGCGCATATTTATTGTTCTTTCTCGTGCTTTATATATGAAAATTAAAACGGACATTCTTTCACGATGTTTATTAATTTCTTAAGCATCTTCGCATTTCAATGTGTCGCACACTGTAAAAACAACAACAACAACAAAAAAGCCAAACAGATGTTTCGTAATAACGTAATGTATAATAGTATAACCAAAAACAAAAAATACAATAACCTCTTGCATGTTGCGCACGATTTCGAAAACCGTTCTTTATCTTTATAAAAACAAAGTTTCTTTTGCTGCCATTGATTTCCGGAAAAGTTTTCGAGATGTTTTTAAATAGCATTGATCTGTTTTTCAAACCGAAATAGTGTTTTTTTCTGAAGCTGTCCATTCTCAAGTAACAATATTCATCTTCAACAAGCATGTTTTACGGACAAACATGATAATTACACACAAAATATTAATTTCCTAAAGAGGTATTTTAAATATAAGAATATATTCTACGCCCATAGGTGTAACATGAGCGAGGGAAGTTGGAGAGTTGGCAATATCGAAAAGCGTTCTTTATCTTTAAAAACATAGAATTTATAATAAAACAAAGTTTCTTTTGCTCCCACCGATTTCTGGAAACTTTCTCGAGTAGTTTTTAAATACAGTATTAATCAACTTTTCAAACCAGAATATAGGTTTTTCAGTCTTAAGAGAAATGCTATCCATCTGATCGTAGAAGATATTTTCATGTATTTCCGACAAAATAAAGAAAAGAATTGTGCACTGAAATTGTAATCTCTCTATTCTAAAAGAAGTTGGAAATTGCTCGTCAAACGTGGCAAATGAGGTGCGTTCGTACTATAAGTAGTTTTATAATAACTTTTTGCACCGCATATTGTACTGAATGTATATTTTAGTGCACTTCATAAGGGCATATCAATTTCATTCTGTTCGAAAGGCTTTAACATCATTAAAATGCACTTGAAGTAATTATTTCCCATTGGCCTTAATGTAACGGAAAATTGTTGACTGCCCCTGTAATTAAAATATACATCCGATTTTCATAAAATTTGAAATGACTCCACAAAATTTTGCAACAACCATATATTTAAAATCTCAGACCATTCGGTTGTGTAGTTTTTGCTCTGTTATATGCGGACGGACAGACGGACAGACAGACACACGGACGGACTGAACGACGACTATAGGTGCTACGTATATATATATTTAGGAACGCACCTAAAAAAGTAACTAACGCTGTCAGTGCCGCCGCCGCCGCCGGTTTTGAATTATTTGTGACCGGAGGTCTTTCTTCCTTAATACTGAGAAAAATATTGCATACAAAAATATGAAAATCGGTGGTGTTATAGAGAAATGTCTAATAAACACGCTGATGCAGACAGTTTTCAAATTGAAGAATTATTTAAAGAGATATTTAATTTTAAAGTTGGTCAAAATCTTTCTATTAAAAAAGTTTTATAGGAGCAAAAACTATACATGGGAATTTAAACATTTTTAGATCATTTTATACATTAAAAGTGCCCAGTGTGCAGACTTCATTTATTTTTTTTATTTAACTCATTTTTTGTGGTTTTATTCCTATTTTAAATTCAATTTTTCAGAATTTTCAGAGGCATTTTTTACAACTTTTAGAAAAGGGTGTTATTTTAAATTTTTGACAAATTTTAAAACAGCGCAATGAATAATATTTCCTTCAAATTAAAAATTGTTTACACGTGACTATTATAAGCAGAATAAAACTTTCAAATGGGAATTAAATGATTACGCATTAAAAGAAGGAAGATATTTATAATTACGTCATAAAAATTATATTTACACGTGAATTTTAAAAGAGAAAGAAAATTGTAGAATAATAAATCCGTTAATATGCGTTAAAAGTGTACAGTCGTGGAAAAAAAAAGTAAACACCCCTACTAACTCCTCAACAAATTATCATAGACGAAACTTACTGGTTCCGAACGATAGGAAATAAAGTCTACTTTTAAATGACGTATATAAAATTTGCTTAGGGGGCCATCTATATATTAAAATGATTTCAAACTTCATTTTTTTTTCAATGGCAATACCCAATTTTAATGAGATATTTCAAATCTTTGGTTCAAACTATGCCCAGGCACCAAATTTCAAGTCATTGGAATGATAAGGTTTTGAATTATAAACATTCAAAATTTAGTGCTTCTAATGTTAAATTACGTTTTCATATATTTATTTATAACTTCTGAAATTATGGTCCTAATGTTCTAATTTTTCGAGTAGCAATAATACTGATATACCCAAACATAAATACGTTGAATTTGCAATTTTTATAATTTTCTGATATGAATTATGAAATTAATATTAAAAAAAAATTATGAATTGCAACCTACAATTTTTTTGATGGATTCAGATTTATTAAGTCCTGCTTTATGGAAATCCAAAATTTCACATTTTTCTACCAAGTAGTTTTCAAATTATGCTTAAAAAACGGCAAAATGATATTTTAAGGGGCCTATGATAGAAGTGACTAACTATTTTGAAATTTCTTATGCTATCCTGTAATCTAACAGGCTTAATTGACTGCTTAAGGTGCTTTGATCAAAAAGGGAGCTCTCTCGGTCAACAATCGAACACCGAACTTCAATTTGGATACAGCCCTTAAAATACGCTCATTTTAAAATAATTAATTTCTCGGAAACTTATGGTACGAATTGCGTAAAATTTTTTAGACTAATTGAAGGGTGTAGAGTTAATTTATGCTGTCATAATTGTGTTCTGCTATTGAAAAAAACAAAGTTATGGTTCGTTTTAATATGTAGATGGCCCCCTAAGCAAATTTTATATACATCACTTAAAAGTAGATTTTATTTCCAATCGTTCGGTACCAGTAGCTTTCGTCCACGATAATTTGTTGAGGAGTTAGTAGGGGGTGTTTACTTTTTTTTTTCCACGACTGTACATGGAGGAAATTACGTCATATTTAAAATTGCCAATTCACAATATGGCCAAACATTTTAAATTTAAAAGTATATTTGCGCGACACATTTATTTGATATTTTGAGATAATCCTTTTAATCTATTGTTGAGAATTCTGAGATACCGCAAATAATATTTCCTTTCTAACACAAAAGTATTTTCACGTGATTATTAAAACGAGAAAGAAAATTTTGGTGAAAATTACGTCAGATTTAAAGCGATACATTTAAAATGTCTTATTTAAGAAAACTTATAAAAATACCGAGAGACAATGACTCTGTTTACTTAATTCATTTTATAGTTATTAGCTTATTTATACATGTTTTACTGATCTGATTTAATCAAAGATAAAAACAACCCATTAGCAGGGAGATCGCCACTGTTATTTTAATTATAATCCATTCTTCCGAAATTTTCTTAAAGCCTATCAAATTAGCGTGCTTTTAGAGTTTGCGGTGTCTTAGTGGGATATGGCGAGCGTAGCTCGTAGGGGGCAGAGCCCCCTAGTTATATAAAATAATACCAATAAACTAAAAAATGTGTTTACTTAACTCCAATGGAAATAAATTTGGAATAAAAGTAAATGTACATTGAAATAACACATGACATTGAAATAACACATTAAATTGGACAAATATTAAAGATACGGTTGGGAAGAAATTTGTGTTTGGACATCGCAGTTTCAAGGTTGTCAAAAACAGTCCAACTCAAAAAGTGTCAAAAAGTGCCTCTCTGTTGAAGGCTGATTTTCTGTGAACTGATGCTGCCCCAGGCTTTCTTATGCTCAACAACGAATGTACATAAAATCTATCATATCCTGATATGTTAGTGTCTTTATTAAAAGTATGTTTAACGTTATTATCTTCTGAATATTGGTATGGAAATTAACAATGATGTGTAGGCGTGACACCGTAGAATAAGTTTGATAGCAGCAGAATGTGCTAGACCAAATCGCCTTTTCTTTTTGCAGGGAATATGGTTGCATCTCCCATGCTACGTTTACGCCTCTTATTCTTATTCATTCGTTCTGTGAAAGTTCTGTAGGGGATATTGAATTTAAGCTAGGTCAAATCAAACTGCATCCTTCTGCGCTCACATAGTCCATGACCAAATGCAAGTCCAAGAGGCTCTCTCTGTTGCTTTTGATGTATTTCTTGACATCTGTAAATAAAGAAATTCGTAAATCAGCAATAACATTGTGGTGAAGAGGATAAATAAACTGATAACATAATTATTTAAAAGAAAATTTGCTTAAAAAATCGAATTTTTTACCTCCCTAAATCGTTTTATTTTCATTAGAAATTCGCTAAAAATAAAATAAACACGTCAATAAACCATTATTGTTACCCACAAAAGCGTCACTTTAGGTATAGTTGAAAATAAACAGTACCTATTAGTCCAGGCAATAGAGAGCGCATAGGGACTCTACGTAGCAAAATTCATGGTAGTTCTGGAAAAAGGCGCTTACTATATGTTTTTGGGGTCGCTGAATCCGAATTTTTAACTTCCCATCAAAATTTCCTCCGGCAACCTCCCAAATTTTGGTAAAATTCCCCCCCCAAAAAGGTTTTTATTAAAAAAATCATTTTTTTTTTTTATTTTAGGGAAAAAATATCTAGAAATTCAGAAAGTGGACAAAATTTGCAACAAATAAGATACATGACATTATAAGGTAGGATGAATGGGGAGGGGGGAATCTGCCTCTGAACATGCGCCGCGGTGCTGCGTGGACAAAGTTGCGCATATTCGATTTACATTTCTCCCTTCCGAACTTTCACTATAAGGTTTACTTTAAGTTTTTTTTTGGGTTTCTGAATCCGAATTTTTAACTTCCCCCCAAAATAGTTGTTTTTAAATTAAATTTTTTATTGTTTTAGGGGGGAAAATATGTAAAAATTCAGAAAGTAGAGAAAATTTGCAACAAATAGGATATATGACATTATGATGTAGGATAGACGGGGAATGGGAGGGCTGCCTCTGAACATGCACTTCGGCGCTACGTGCACTAAGTGATGCAAGTCTAGGCAATAGGGGATTTTACCTGGCAAAATTAATACCAGTTCTGGATTTCGGTTCATTTTATGTTTTTTGGGTCGGTAAATCCGAATTTGTAACTTCATACCAAAATTTCACCCGGAAACCCGCCCAAAAAATTTATAATTTGGAAAAATTTCGTTTTTGAGAATAGCGCGCGGAGAATGTTCCGAGGCAGCCCCCATCTCCCCGTTTATCCTACGTGATAATGTCATATATGCTATTTGTTGCAAATTTTGTCTACTTTCTGAATTTCTACATACTTTCCCCCTAAAACAATAAAAAATTTTATTTAAAAACAACTATTTTGAGAGGGGAGGGAATTTTGGGGGGAAATTAAAAATTCGGATTCAGCGACCCAAAAAAACTTAAAGTAAACCTTATAGGGAAAGTTCGGAGGGGAGACGGGAGGGCGAATGTAAACGGTGTGAGTGGTTAAGTGAAATTGCGCAACTTAGTTCACGCAACTCCGCGGCGCATGCTCCGAGGAAGATCCCCCATACCCACTCATCCTACGTCATAATGTCATGCATCTTATTTGTTGCAAATTTTGTCTACTTTCTGAATTTCTAGATACTTGTTCTCTAAAACAATAAAAAAATTTATTTTTTTAATAAAAACCTTTTTTGGGGGGCATTTTACCAAAATTTGGGGGGGGGGTTGCCTTGGGAAATTTTGGTGGGAAGTTACAAATTCGGATTCAGGGACCCAAAAAACATAAAGTAAACCGATTTCTAAAACTACCATTAATTTTGCCAGGTAAAATCTCCTATTGCCTGGACTATATAATAAAATAAATTTGAAATCCTGAGAGAAATGACGTTAGGAAAATATAGCCATTCACAGCCAAATTTAAACTATGTGCCAATCCCAAAACTTTCTTCTATCTCATGCGTCTTAATATTTCAAAAAGTAGTTAATACTTCAATATTATTAGTTCAATACTATACAAATTTTGATTTTCTGCTTAAATTTCTGCTTCGGTCAATTAATCGGAGTAAGAACAAGTTAATCTAGATCATGATATTTATTAAAATCAATGTTTTTTCCTTATTCTGTTGTCATCAACTGTTTCCGAATAACCGGTATAGAAGGACGCGAGTTCTGGTCTTTGCTCGAGTCGCCGATGGACAATAGAACTACGAAAAATCAAGAAAATTATACAAAAATCGCTATCACAGCGCCCCTTTCCGCGAAATATTTCCAAATTCAAGGGGTACTTGCTGGCCATAGCCGAAAACATGCACAAAAAATGTGGTTCAATTCTATGCGTAACTGTATACACTTTTCGATGGTGCAATAAGGAAAATGTCACAAAAATCGCTATTACAGTGACCCTCTACGGGCGGAATATTTTCAAATTCAAGGAGAAACTGCTGGCCATAGCCAAAGACATACACAAACAATTTGGTTCAATTTTATGCATAACTTTATACAGTTTTTGATGGTAGAATAATGAAAATGGCACACACATCGCCGTTAAAGTGCCCCCTTCCGACACAATTTTTTCAAATTAAGGGTGGACCTGCTTGCCATAGCCAAAAACGAACACAAAAAATTTGGTTCAATTCTATGCACAACTTCATACACTTTTCGATGGTACAATGATGAAAATGGCACAGACATCTAGAGATCCTATATTAGAGAGAGATTGGACATTGCGGCGCCGGCAGATTTGACAAATCCGCCATTTAAGTTACGCTTTCCGTATACTTCGTTATTACACTCTGAAGAAAATTTGAATTTTGAAAGATACGGCGTTTTAAATATTGCATCAATTCGTACTATCTATATTATAAAGGACAAACATATCTGTGCGTAACGCATACGTCATTTTGCGAATGGCAACACTTTGAAATTTAAAATAAAATTTTGGTTTTGCAATTTTCTTTACTGCAAATTTTTAAACTTCTAACCGTCGCACATTTTAAATTTTTACACCGTTGTATGAGGAAAAAAATGCTCTTTTAAATGCAATTTGTTTGAAAGCTGTATCTCAATTTATTTTTGAGATATTAATTTTTTTGTCTATATTATAAAGGACAAACATATTTGTGCGTAACGCATACGTCATTTTGCGAATGGCAACACTTTGAAATTTAAAATAAAATTTTGGTTTTGGAATTTTCTTTACTGCAAATTTTTAAACTTCTAACCGTCGCACATTTTAAATTTTTACACCGTTGTATGAGGAAAAAAATGCTCTTTTAAATGCAATTTGTTTGAAAGCTGTATCTCAATTTATTTTTGAGATATTAATTTTTTTGTAGTTTTTAATATCATTTTACTAATCGTGGCAACAAAAGAACCCCATTTCTATTGAAAGTCATTGAAAGTAAACGGAAAATAGTCGAAAATAGGAGATACTGTATATTTTGTTGTCATTTTCCCATAAAACCTGAAAAAAAAAAAAAAATTAAAATGCTTGCTATGTCAGCGATTTTTTGAATTTCTAAATATCGCGCATTTTCAATTTTTACGCCGTCAAATAGAGAAAAAAACCTACTTTCAAATGCAATTTGTTTGAAAATTGTATCTTAATTGACTGAGTTATTATTGTTTTTAAAATAACTATTCACCCGTGGCGACCAGTTTGGTCTCCCTTAAATGTATCCTATGCATTGTATCATGTTACTTTTATTCATAATTTAATTTACTTGCTCGATCCTTCGCCAAAGAGGAAGATTCTGATAGAGAAATCAAGAACTCGGTATTTTTATGTTAGTCGGGCACAGGTGATAAATCGCCAAACATTGTACCCGTTTTTCATATTTCATGATTAAAATATAATCCTTTCACTCATTTTATTTAAAATGGATAGCTTTAATTTAAAACTGAAACGTTTAAAATTCATGACTTTCACTTAAAATTGAACGTAAACGGAAAATAGTCGAAAATAGGAGATACTGTATATTTTGTTGTCATTTTCCCATAAAACCTGAAAAAAAAATTAAAATGCTTGCTATGTCAGCAATTTTTTAAATTTCTAAATATCGCGCATTTTCAATTTTTACGCCGTCAAATAGAGAAAAAAACCTACTTTCAAATGCAATTTGTTTGAAAATTGTATCTTAACTGACTGAGTTATTATTGTTTTTAAAATAACTATTCGCCCGTGGCGACCAGTTTGGTCTCCCTTAAATGTATCCTATGCATTGTATCATGTTACTTTTATTCATAATTTAATTTACTTGCTCGATCCTTCGCCAAAGAGGAAGATTCTGATAGAGAAATCAAGAACTCGGTATTTTTATGTTAGTCTGGCACAGGTGATAAATCGCCAAACATTGTACCCGTTTTTCATATTTCATGATTAAAATATAATCCTTTCACTCATTTTATTTAAAATGGATAGCTTTAATTTAAAACTGAAACGTTTAAAATTCATTACTTTCACTTAAAATTGAACGTAAACGGAAAATAGTCGAAAATAGGAGATACTGTATATTTTGTTGTCATTTTCCCATAAAACCTGAAAAAAAAATTAAATTAAAATGCTTGCTATGTCAGCGATTTTTTAAATTTCTAAATATCGCGCATTTTCAATGTTTACGCCGTCAAATAGAGAAAAAAACCTACTTTCAAATGCAATTTGTTTGAAAATTGTATCTTAATTGACTGAGTTATTATTGTTTTTAAAATAACTATTCGCCCGTGGCGACCAGTTTGGTCTCCCTTAAATGTATCCTATGCATTGTATCATGTTACTTTTATTCATAATTTAATTTACTTGCTCGATCCTTCGCCAAAGAGGAAGATTCTGATAGAGAAATCAAGAACTCGGTATTTTTTATGTTAGTCGGGCACAGGTGATAAATCGCCAAACATTGTACCCGTTTTTCATATTTCATGATTAAAATATAATCCTTTCACTCATTTTAGTTAAAATGGATAGCTTTAATTTAAAACTGAAACGTTTAAAATTCATGACTTTCGCTTAAAAAGAAAAAGAATAAATAATACCATAAACTATTTAAGTTCAACATCAAAGCATTGTTTTAATTTATCCCTCGAAAAATAGAAAAATGTGCTGGCGAGTTAAAAAATGACATTGGCGAGAACTGCGCCTAGCTAACATTAAAGTACAAACTCTTTGTGATCATGGCAACTTTTATGTGGTTTTATTCGAAAAAAATATTTTGATTAAATAGGTTGCCAGAAAGTACGTTGCCAAATTTCTTTCCTCGCCATGGACCTTTTCTCTATTTCGCCAAGTACCTATACTGGAAAAGTACCTTTATTTATTTATTTTCTTATTGTATTTTAAATGAGATGAAGTCGTATGTTTGTTGTTCGATAAATAAATAAATAAAAGACGGCACAAATGTCATATACGCACCACATTGGCGCGATTTTTTCTGACGCCAATGTCATATACGCACCGGGGTACTTAACTGGCGCCAAAGTGTCGTTATTTTGCTTGATATGGTAACCCGGAAGTTGTTGTTTATTTATTAATAAATTGTTTATTTACTTTTATTTTTTTATTATATAAATTGTTTTTTCTATAGTTATTAATTAAACTTTTTTTTATTTATTGTTATTCCCTTTTGAAAACTATTACACAATAACCAATGAGATGCGTTTCATTCGGGGGTTGCCATTAAACAATTAACAAATAATTGAGATTTCTGTGCCACGTGCGATAGAGTAATATATATATAGAGAGAGAGAGATTTTCAAGCATGAATTATTTTTAAATGTATCTCTATCACGTGTAGCTCGATTATGAAATATTAATCCGCTTGCCTTTAAAACAATGTAAAAATGTCCGCATTTGTTTCCGTCTGATGTCCCATAACAAAATTAAAACTTCCTCTATAGAAAAATAAATAAAATAATGTAAATAAGAAACAAATTTAACAAACATGGGATTGAACCACGCGCTTAAAGCACTGAAATGATCGGAAAGACTGCCTTAAGTCGCAAAATCTTGGGCTAAGAACTCCTGGCATGTGAAAGTAACGCTTTTAATAAATTTTAAAACTTTATTTGATTGCATAATTGATATTTTTCATATAAAAATTCTTTTTTATGTTAGTGGACAATCTAAAATATATATTACATGTAAAAAAATAATAATTAGAGTTAAAAAAAAAAAAAAGAATTGTTTTTACCTATACTCTGTAACCCGAGGAGCTCGGGTTCGATCCCCCAGTACTGTTAATAGCTAAGTTGTTTTTGTTTAGAGTTACTTTTTAACATTTAGGAATTTTTATTTACTTTGCAACATGTTTTAAATTGTCCGAGGTCAATTGCTGCGCATGCGATGATTTTTATTTAAATGCATGATTTTGATGATTTTGATGCATGATTTTTATTTAAATCTTTGCGTAGTGAATAAGCATAATGCGTAAATAATTTTGACTTTCGAAGTTTGACAAATGGCGATAATTGACATCCGCTGTTGCCGATGAATTTTGTTTACATTTTGACACATTCATTTGAAGAACGTAATACACAACAAAATTGTATATAGTGCACTCTATTTAAAATCTGATAATGTTTATAAATTATAAATTCTTAAACTATTCATTTTTAATATTACTTTATTTTTTTGAAAATCCGCTGAATTCAAGGGCATAGAAGACATAAGCATTTCGAAGTTTCAAGTTCTCGCTTAAAAATAGCGCTCTGACAATTACAAAAATATATAAATTCACAATACATAAACTCTAAAGCAGAGATCGTTTAAGTTCATAAATAAACATTACTAAGCATATGGGTGTAAATCTTTTTTTCAGTTTCTCTCGGAATGTATTTATTTTTATTTTTATTTATTATTTTTTAGCTACACAGTATTATAAAATGTATTAATGGTAAAAATTAAAACTTTTTAATTTCATACAACCGATCGGTTTCTTTAAAACTATTCTAAATTTATGAATGTGATATATTTATGACACGGAAGCTATAACGGAATCTATTTAAAAAATCTATACTTTTCTGAATATTTCAGTAATTGTTTTTGTAATTTCTTATTGCTATTAAAGGATATATTTTTAACTTTCTTATAAAAGTCAAAAGAGTTTCCTTTAATACATTTTATTTATTTATCTACTTAGAAAAGATCTATATAATCCTAATATATCCTAATTGATCTATAGTAGGGATGCACAACCTGTGGCCCGCGATGGGTTAACGTGTGGCCCGCGAATTCGTCAATTTCTAAATGGAAAAAATTGCAATTTTTGTCCATAGGTCGCATGAAAAAGTCATGAATTTCACCAATTTTCAGCGGTAAAAATTGAAAATTCAGCCAATTAAGAATCGCGAATTGCATTGATCAGGTGCTGAAAAATGGCTAATTTTGTCGATGAGGCTCGGAAAAATCGCGAATTTGGTTGATCGGACACAAAAAAAACACAAATTTTGTCGGTCAGGCGGAGACAAATCGCAGATTTCGTCGATCAAGCATGAAAAAATCGCAAATTTTGTCGATCAGGAGCGGAAAAATCGCAAATCTCGCTGATCGGGCAGGAGAAAATCGTTAAGTTTGTTGATGATGCGCGGAAAATTTACAAATTTTGTTTATGATACGTGGAAAATTGCAACTTTTGTTGATCGGCTGCGGGAAAATCGTGAGTTTCGTGAGAAAAAAATCAATTTCGTCAATTTGCCGTGGGAAAAAATTGCAAATTTCGTTGCCTGTTAAGAATCACGGATTCCGTCGATTGCAGAAAAATTGTGAATTTTGTCGATTGGGAGTGGAAAAATCTCTAATTTCGTTGATCGGTTGCGGAAAAATCGCGTATTTCTTCTGGTTATCGCGAATTTCATCAATTTGCCGCCGGAAAAATGATTTCGTCAGGGTCAGTTAATAATCGCCAATTTCGGTGATTAGGCACGGAAAAATCACTAATTTCGTTGATCGGGCTCGGAAAAATCACCAATTTTGTTGATTGGGCTCGAAAAAATCACTAATTTTGTTAATCAGGTGCGAAAAATCGTAAATTTCGATTTTTCGGGAAAATAGCGAATTTCTTTGGGCAGGACGAAAAAAATCGCAAATTTTGTCGATCAAGAGCGGAAGAATAGCAAATTTCGTTCATCAAGCACGAAAAAAATCGCGAATTTTCTCGCTGATGCGTGAAAAAATTGCAAATTAACGTCAGAGTCAGTTAAGAATCGCAAATTTCGTTGATCGGGCGCGGCAAAATCGCAAATTTCGTCGATCGGTCACAGAAAAATCTCGAGTGTTGTTGATCGAGCTCCGAAAAATCGCAAATTTCGTTGATCAGGAAAGGCAAAATCGCGAATATTTTCGCTGATGCGCTTAAAAATTAAGAATTTCGTTAATCAGCTGCAGAAAAATTGCGAGTTTCGTCAATTTATCGTGAGAAAAAATTGCGACTTTCGTCATTTTGCTGCGAGAAAGATGGAAGAATGGAAAATGTCGCCAGTCAGTTAAGAATCGCGAATTTCGTTGATCGGACGTGGAAAAATCGCAAATTTCTTCGATCGGGCACGAAATAATTGCGAGTTTTGTCATGAGCTCCGAAAAATCGCGAATTTCGTCGATCGGGCGCGGAAAAAGCGCGAATTTTGTTGATCAGGTACAGAAAGGTGATCGGAAAAATCGTGAATTTTGTCGATCAGGCGCAGAGAAATCGAGAATTTTGTTCCCCTTCAAAAATTGCAAATTTTTGAAATCCCAACAAAAATTGCCAATTTTGTCAATCCGGCGTGGAAAAATCGCAACTTTCGTTGTTCGGACGTGGAAAAATCGCGAATTTCTTTAATCAAGCACGAAAATAATCACAAATTTCGTTGATCGACTCCTCCTCTCCCCTTCGTTCATAAAATTCACATTTTTTTCGGCACTAGCCACTTTCATGCCTATGTTTGTTTTTTAGCACTTTTAAAAGAACAAAATTTACTCCCCCAAATACAGTCAAAGAATATTATCACTCCTCCTAAATAATCCTTGCTATATCTCTATGTTATATATATACAAACGTAAACTGTTGATATATCATTGCCAATTGAATTGGATATGTTGACTGGGTAGGGGAACCTAGAGGGGTAAATCTCCCACCCCCTCCTCTGAAATCATATTTTTTATCTGATTATAGGCTACAGATCCCCTCCCCGAAATATAATTATTTTCGTGTTACCGATGTGACCCTCGACAACACAGAAATTTTTGTAAGTGGCCCTTCTCATAAAAAGGTTGTGCACCCCTAATCTATAGTAATGAACATTTAGAAAGAGAAAAGTAAAAAATAAATACTCAGACTACATAAAATTACATTCATAGCATTTCTTGCGTTATGCATAAACTAAAATATGTTTATTTTAAATGAAAATTCCAAAATATAACAACCTCTTTCAAAAATTTTGTCTGCTCTTCTAACAGACTCGAAATGCTAACTCTGCATTTCAGCAGAGTAAAAAAATGCATATTCTGAGAATTCATACTCATTATAATGGAAATGTGCTTGTATTCATGTTTTGAAAGACTTTCTGAAGGCATATAAAATGAAATTCTCATAATTTCAATAAAATAAAAAGTGTTAGACGCTGACGAAAATGCATTGCGTTGAACGACATTCCAACTACTTTGTAACGAAAATGGCGGACATTTCTTCAATGTCCAATCTCTCTCTAATGTAGGATCTCTACAGACATCACTATTATAGCGCCCCCTTTCGGCAGATTTTTCAAATTTAGGGAGGACCTGCTTGCCATAGCCAGATACATACACGAAAATTGGTTCAATTCTATGCATAACTTCATACGCTTTTCGATAGTACAATAACGAAAATGGCACAGACATCACAATTATAGCTCCCCCTTCCGGCGGAATTTTTTCAACTTCAGAGAGGACCATAGCCAAAAACATAGACGAAAAATTTAGTTCAATTCTATGCATAACTTCATACACTTTTCGATGGCACAATAGCGACACACGCACTGACAGACAGACATTTTGTATAAACATGTTTTTTGGGATCTCTGACCCCTGAAACGTATAAATCCGTCGAAAACCGGAAGTCGAAAAAATTTCGATTACAATACTTTCTTCTATTGAAGATAGAAGAAAGTAAAAAAATAAAAGACATGGCTGTCATTCTCCCATTAATTACGTTTTTTTAAAAAAAAAAAAAAAAAAGCTCACCACGCCGTTTCAACAACTCAAAATTAACTTTCCAAGCCACAAAGTTGTAGCCAAGTAACTAGTATATGAGAAAAAATCGATAGGAGATCAAAATATAATGAAAACTTTGAAAACGGCCAAATAATAGATCGAAATCCTGGTAAATCATTTAGGTGGGAAAATACATGCAAACGCCGCATAAAAACTGATTGGTTTAAAGCCATCGAAATATTTTATATCCGCACTGTCCGCTTTTTCTGGCATAGTCAGTCTACGAGCGGTCGTAATAGAGAATAGAAATGCTGTGTGCAGCTCCGTGAAAATTCTTCCTGTGTGGAATTTAATTATGTTTTTATGTTAATTGTTTTTGTGTTTGTCCATTAAAGTATTTGGTTTCAAGAACCAAGATTCTGAATGATTAAAAGTAACTGCATACGGTATTAGAACATCGAAAACCATACACATCTTAAGAAAGGAGAGTTTCAGTTTCCGTTTCAGTTTCAGGCTCTGCGAGGAGGCCTACCAATATGGTTTTAGCTCAATAAGCCCCGCCCAGCAGTATAAGTATCATCACCACGGGCTGCAGCCGAGGGCAGGTACCGGAAAAACCATCGTTGAGAGAGACTCCCTATAATAAACAATCTTAAAAAAGTTATACTAAAATTTCACAAATGGCAGCCAAATTTTTCTGGGCGTGCCAAGACTGTGTATTATTATGCAATCTTATGTACATTATAAATTTTGAAAATAACTTATATCGCGTTTCATACATTGCTGAACAAGTAAAATACAAAAAAAATACGTTAAACTAAAGAAGTTCAGATGTGAACAAAATGTGGAGAATTCACTTAATAGGACTTACACATATGCAACAAAATCAAAGTTTGCTAAATAGAAATTTGTTTAATATGAGACACTGTGCTGGATAACAGTTTAACATCTGCTGGACAGATAATTAGACCTTTTTATTTTTTATTAAATATATTCAAAATTGTTAATTGGTCCAAATCATCCAAGCAACCTCATAGCAAATTGGTATATAGTTTTATATACCTTAGATAAATTTAAATATTATAAGTGATCGTATTTACCTACATTCTAGTAGAAGAGCAACGCGAAGCATTAATAAAATTAAATTATAATTCGCGTCAAAAAATAATTATTAAATTTGAATAATTACGAATAAAATTAAGAGTTTGCGTTGTGATTTATTTAGATGAACTCTTCCACTTATGAATTAATCTAAAATTTAAGCTGTAAAAAAGGAATTGACACACTTTAAATATTATTAATTAAATAATTACAGAAACTTTTTAAAACTTGATTAAATAATTTATTTACATTGAACAAATCTATTTACAGAAAAACATAATATTAATTCAAAAAATAGAACGCAACACTTTTGTTTGCTTCTCATTATTTTAAGTACGTTTAATCTTTTTTTTTAAAAAAAAGACAATATTTTCACGTACTCTAATTATTATAATTGTTTCTTTTTGCTAAAAGAAATACTCTCTTTCATTTTTTAAAATTACCTTAATCTTATTTAATTATTGGTTTGGTCGGATCTCAGATAACTCTCTACCATAAAATATCAGAAAAGTATTTTTTTAGATTTTTCATATGAACTTATGTGGTAAAAGAAAATGTGTAAAATAGTACCTTCTTTTAATATACGGGATGGTGGCCTTTATTTGTCAAATTCCGAGTTGTTGCGTTGCTTAGGATCATGGCAATGTGTCATCAGGAACGCATCCTCAATTTGGCTTGATTAGGATCACTCCGATATGTAGATCAGGAAGACATCCTCAATTTGGCTTGTTTAGGCTCACTCCGATAGGTACCTCAGGAAGACATCCTCAATTAGGCTTGATTAGGCTGGATTAGGCTCGCTCCGCTAGGTCCATCTCGCCTGGGCTTTACTAGGGCTTGCGGGACTCATTGCACGGGCTTTCAGGAGAGCTCTTGCATCCTCTACATCTTTTTTTCAGACTATATTTTTTTAAAACTTATTCTTCTTGCACACCAGTTCCTGCAGTGGGTGGAGCTATTTTTGTCTAGTCCACTGTTATTGGATGTGAGAAGATTTTTTATTATACTTCGATAGGCCTATTAGCTAGCAGTCTGCAAATGGCCCCTAACATATACTTTAATATTATTATCTGCCTTAAAGTTTGGGTGGTCTGAAGAGTCATAAATTTATCCCAACACTTTTATTGAGGCCATAAATTGATTCCAACGTTTTTATGATTTTACGACTTCTAATTATACACCACTTTCCATTGGCTTGTCATAAAACGACACCATGGCGTCTGCGTATTGTTGTTGTCTGAGATCCGAACTCCATTCAATATTATACATTCATTTTACAATACAACAATTTTTAAAAATATATATTTAATCTTTAAAATCAACTTAATAATTTTTGTATGAACTTACACTCTTATTTTACTTAAATATATAAACATTATAATTTTACACTCATAATTATATTTTATAAAAAATATTTATACAAACAGAAATAACAAATTACGCAATTTTACTTTGCTTTAACCAACATGGTGCGGGAACATATCATAGTTATATGTTGCCCAGCATCTCTCCCGGTCTCGGAAGAAAAAAAAAATAAAAACTGATTGCTGGTTTTATTTTTTTTTGTAAAGGTTAAAAGAATGTCCGTGTCCATATGACTGTGTATCTACACAGTTTTTGATCGAAGACTGTAAAGTTCAATTATGAATGGTTCTGGTATATTTTATAAGAAGTTCTTCTATTGTTTCATAACAGAAAGTTCAACACATGATAGCATAGTTGTCTGTTGACATTCACATTTAGAAGACCTCTGTACTGACAATCAGACGTCTTTCTCGAAGCCTTTTTTCTTTACCACACACGTTTACTAATTTTGTAACTTTACAGTTTAAGTGCCCAAAATACATTCAAAGCTATAATTTTGTCTGAAATTAATATGCCGAAAATAAACCTCATTATAAGAAAAATAATGGCATACGCATTTGACATATTATTTCATCACATACAACCTTATGACACAGTGTTTTATCTAGAACACATTTTATACTGAATAAAAGTAAATACAATGCTTGTAATATGACATGTTATATTTTCACATATTTAATCTGATGTATTCAAATTATAATCAGAAAAAATATTGTATACAAACTTGTTACATTATTTTATCTATTTGTTACTTCAAACATGTATGATCTGTCAAAATGTACAAGCTAATTCATCTCCTTTAATATATCATTACGCAATGCTTTCCAACTTTACCCGATACGAGAGAAAAAAAAAAGAAGAAGCAGGAGAGAATAAAACCAGTTTTTTGACCGTCGCCGATCCTCCCGAAAAGTGGGGGGTGGTCAAGCTACTAATCCCTTTCTGCGAGATGATATGTGCTGTGACAAAATTTTACGACTTCAAAAAGTAAGTATTTAAAACCATTTCATGCTTGTAATTACCGTATTAATTAGTATAATTTCTTGATATACTTTCTTCTTAACTCACTGTGCATGCCTGTATGTAATTTTAAACATAATCTATGCATAAACAGTGTATGTATTTGTATCGTATCTAATATAAACCTTCTGCCTTTTTTTTTTTATTTTGCAGGGGAAAAATGGCGATTCTAGCATGTGCATTCTCCTGCCTCCTACTGGAACTGAAGCGAGGGTGGCCTTTTCATGCATCCAGGTTTAAATCTAACCCAAATTGCCTTTCAGGATTAAAAAAAAAATGCATATAATTTTCTTTAACTGATTACATTGTATATTTTTAGACCTTTTTAACAAACACAAATTTTGATTCATGATATTGTTTACTATTAAAATGTAAACAACACGGAAAAATGACTTCTACGGCCTCTCCAAAATGCAAAATATGCATTACGCTGACCTTAAAAATTCACCTTCATTTAATACTATTAAATAGTGTTGTCAGAAAATGCCATTGACGAAGAAGAGAACAATTTTTGTGTCTTAAATTATTATTTATTTAGCCAACAATTCTATCTTAAAAGATTGTTAAATTTTCATATTTATTTATTATTTTACTGAATGAAATAAAAATTTATTTATTCAAAATTTTATTTATCATTAACATTCCGTATGTGAATTCTACTATCTAAAATTTAATGATATGTTTAAAAATAAAAGATAATAAATCATTATTATTAATCCAACATTAATAATTATTATTTAATTATACAAAAAAATGTACTTAATACACTTGTATAATTTAAAAAAAAAAAAAAAAAGTAAATGATAATTACTACGTAAAATCGTATGCAGCCCTCTATGAGTACCCGGCCGGACCAAAGAACTTCTGCCAGCAGAAAAAATCTTTGTATACTCACAAACAACCACATCCAATTTTTTTTTATAGATCAAGTTTTTAAAATAATTACTGTACGTACTATAAAAAAAATTAAGTAAATAAATTTATTAAGCCATACTACATATTTTAATAAAATTAAGGCCAATATATATAAATATATTTATTTATTTATTTTGTTTTCTTATGTTAAATTGGCCAAATTATATAAAAAAAAATTTATGAACTCACACACTCAAATTTATCAATACTATGTATATTTATATGTGTTAAATTTAGAATTGCATTTAATTCTAAGGGAAAGAAAAGAAAAAAAAATGCTTAAATTCTAAACTAACATAAATTTATAAAATATTTCATTAAAAAAAAAAAAAAAAATCTAATATCTAGCTGATTTTAGCAAGATGTCATTTAATATTTATATTAAATAATTTTGCTAATACATTTTATTAATTGTTAAATTTGCATATTTTTATATATACAATAAAAATATAATAGTCTTACATAAAATTTTACACTACAACAATGTTATTAATTAATTTAACTTGAATTTAAGCCTACTTTAATTCTAATTGAATACCGTTAATAAAAGTAAATTAGCTTATCAAGTTAAATATAATATAAACTATGTTTGTCTAATGTTAATTTTGATGAAAATTCCATAAATTTTAACTGTAAATGCTAATTGCTATACCTTTTGTTATTTATTTTGAAAACAACACGAACTTATATTTTTATTTATTATTTTTTTATTAAATCTAGGAACTATACACTGAGCTAGACACTCCATAAATGTGTAAAACCTAAAAATCAAAAATTTTCCTAAAGAAAACTCAAAATGCTGCTTTTTACAATATAATATTACTAATTTTATTGTTTCTGAGCATAACATCTAGTAATTATACCATACTTAATTTTTTCTTCGATTCCTTTTTCAGCCAAGAATCCTGAAATTTATGCCTAGGTGATGACTATATTGATGTATCTGTGAATTGATAAATTTTCTACAAAAATTTTGTTGGTGTTGGTGCATACCCAGCCGTAGGCCAAAATTGTACCCTATACAGAAAGCCTTTGGTGAGAAAATTTTAATTTTACTTCAATTATTTATTTGTGTATTTTTACTATTATTTTTGTGTGCAATCATGTTGAAATAACTTGCCTTGTCCATTGTTATACATATATGTGTTTTTTTTAAAAACCAATGTGCTACACCAAAATCCGTTTTTTTAAATTTTTTTATAACACTTTTGTTCATAAAACTTATCCCTGCTGTCTAAATTCTAGACTTTAGCATATAAGTTGTACTTGAACTACCGGAATAAATCTTAGCACTTTTTGTATATTTTATTATATTTAGGCTTATAGCTGACCGCTATCCTAATATAGAGTGCACTAATAATTTATTCCTTGTCAACCATATATTTATATAAGAAAAAAATATATATATGAGTATGCTATAAAGCTGTTCTAACTACCCTGAACCTATAGCTTACACCTACTCATTTTAAAGAGTAATTCTGAAATTTTGTCATCTAAATTGTAAGGCTATTAGCAAAGGCTACCCTTATAGAAGACAGAAAAAATTCTCTCTTTTTTTTTTTTTTTTTTTTTTTTTTTTTTTTTTTTTTTTTGAAAATTACTCCAAGATTATTTACTATTAAATTAATTAAGTTTTAATGTTATTTGGCTTTGTTAAGAATTTATACTTTCTAATTCATATTCGAAAAGAAAAAAAAATATATATAACTTTTGCCTGGAGCGAAATATTTCACTGCTCCATTGAAGTTTTGTGAAGCACATTACATAATTTTATAAGTATGTTTTCGGGTGCGCCCTGCACATTTGCTCAATATTGTAACCCTGAGACAAATTGGCGTTCCCATGTTCCTATCCTTTCTTATTATTATTTTGAATTTTAAAAAGGCAAGTTATTAATTCTGTTTCAAATTTTTTTTTTTATCTAAAAAAAGAAAAATTTATTTTTAAATTTTGAAAAATTTTTTAAATTTTGAAATTCGATTAATTATGCATTTTGATTTATTTTTAATACCAATTCATATACCATGGATAATCTTGGGGAGGGGGGAAAGGGTAATGATCTTGTATAACATCCCCGTATAAGTTTGTATATGGTGTATAACCATATAACGACATATTTTGATCATAATGATCTGTTTGATACTGTAAATATGGGTCTATATTCTCAGAATATGTATTATTTTTTTTATAATGCGTTTTAGTAAGTTTGTGACCCTTTTGACTCGTATTTTTGTTCAATTTGAACCAACAATTTTCAGTTAAGTGCGATTTTCTTTTACAAATGTCACATTTATTTTTGTAATTTTTATCACCCTTAATTTTTTTCTGAGACCCTTGTAAATTCGTAATTTCCGCCTCTGCATGACCTGTTGCGTATTTCGGAGCGTACGGCTGATCCATATGTCGTTTGATCGGCTCTATTGATTTATCTGGAACATATTGTAATAAATAATTAAAGTTTCTAAACTTTTTAGTAACTTCGTAGGGTCCTTGAAATTTTGGCTCTAATGCGCCTGGTTTTCCAATACATTTTAGATATACTGTTTGACCCAAATTTAAATCCTTTACTTTTTCGTATGCCTCTTCATCTATATATTCTTGCATTATTTTCTCCTGGTTTGCAAGGGATTGAATTTTGATTTCCTTCATATGCTGTATTCTGCTTTTAACATAAGAGTGGGTATATATTTCCTCAGAAGGAATATGGGCTGTGAAGGGATTTTTTATTTCCCTTGCGAAAAATAGCAGTGAGGGACTATATCCCGTAGCGCGGTGTTTCGAGGAATTATACGCTAGTTTAAAAAAATCCAGTCTTATGTCCCATTCCGTAGTGCGTTTCGACATAGCTACAATTGATGTTTTTAATATTTTATTGGTAACTTCACAAAGTCCATTTCCTTGCGCACGGTATACACTCACAAATTTCCTTTGTATGTTTAAAGATTCCAAATATTCTTTCATAATTTCGCTACGTAAATATTTTGCATTATCAAAGATAATTTCTTTACACATCCCATAATTTGCAAAATATTTATTTAGTACATTTAATATAGTCTGTGACTCTACGTTTCGTAGGGGAACAGCTTCCAGGAATCTCGATGTCGAATCAATTATAATTAAAATGTATCTGTTTTTCCTTAACGTGAGGTTTAAAGGTCCAATGACGTCAGCATGCAGGACTGTACCGACTTCGTGATCTTTCACCATTTTTTTAACAGGGACTTTTATTGTTGTGTGTTGTTTAGATGTGAGGCACTGCACACAATTTGCACAATACTGTTTAATGTCTTTGTACATTCCGTGCCAAAAAAGCCTTGTTTTCACATTATCATAAGTTTTTTGAAATCCGAAATGCGCTTTATGAGCTTCTTCTATGGCTGCAATTTTTAATGAATCCGGGGTAATTAAAAGCTCCTTTTTATCTGAACCAGGTTTCAAAATTAATAATTTATTGTGATTTAAAGCAAATCTCTTCGTGCTTCTATTATTTTTGTCTTTTTCGATTTTATTTATTATAATTTTTAATTTTTCGTCTGCATATTGCTCCGATTTAATATTTTCGTCTGTAAGTGCTATGTTACTTGCAAACAAATTATTTTGGAGTTCTCTGTCTGTTGTAAGATTATCTAAATTCCTGCTCAAATAGTCTGCTGGATTGTTAATCCCTTCGACGAATTCGAAGTCGAAATTAAAGTCTTGTAAATCTGCTACCCATCTGTTTATAATTTCCGATTTATCTTGTAAATGTAAATGCTGAGTTAGTGCTTTCGAATCAGTTAACACAGTAAATCTTCTACCTGAAAGCATATATTTAAAATGCATAATTGCTTCATGCACTGCTAATAACTCAAATTTAATACTCGGATAATTTTTTTCCGGTTCTCTAAGTTTTCTCCCGAAAAATTCAACAGGTAGCAAATGACCATCCTTTTCTTGAGCTAGAACACCTGAAATTGCAACTTTGCTCCCATCCGTGAATAAGAAAAATTCCTTGTTAAAATCGGGGGGTCTGAGCGTTGGTTTTTGTACAATTTCTTCCTGAATTATCAGGAAAGCTTTTTCTGCTTCTGGACTCCACTTAAATTTAACTTTATCTTTAGTCAGCTCTATTAAAGGGTTAACTTTGTCGGAATAGTTGGGTATTAGCGTCCGAAAATAATTCGCTAAGCCCAATAAAGATCTGACCCCCTTTTTCGATTTTGGTCTGACTAAATTTTTTACTTTTTCAATATTCTTTTGAGATGGAGAATATCCCATTTGATTCACCCTAAATCCTAGGAATTCTATTTCTGCTTTGCAAATTTGCATTTTTGAAGGTTCGATTGTCATGTTGTGATTTATTAATACCTGTAGAACTTCTTTTAAGGTTTTCGTCATCTCTGCTATTGTATTTGCAGATATCAACACATCATCAATGTAGTATGATACTTTGCTTTTGTCAAAATGTCCCAGAATTTTATCGATTACTTCTGCAAAAATTGCGCTAGAATTTCGTGTGCCAAAAGCTAAACGAAGTGGCATATGTTTTCCAAATTCCGTAACAAATGCTAATTTTTTGCAATCTTCTGGTTTTAAATTTATTTGGAAAAAAGCACTATGTAAGTCTAGCACCGTATAGTATTTTTTACCGCTTATTTTTTGTAATAAGTCTTTTACGTCCGGCATCGGATAAGTATAAGGTTGTAAAATTTGGTTTAATAGTCTTAGGTCCGTTGCCATTCTAAACTTGGGTTCTGCATTCGGGTTATTACTCGGATTTTTCTTTCTAACGAAAATAACTGGAAAAGCATATTCGGAGTCAGTCTTCTCTATAATTTTAGCCTGTAACAGTTGTTCGATTTCCCTTTTCGCATACTGTCTTACTGCCTGAGGCAATTTATATGGCTTAGCTTGTACCGGGAATTCATGATTCAATTGAAAACTTGGTGCAACAAACGCTGATTGCCCCAATGTTTGATAACTTTTTGAAAATGCATGAACATTGCCCATTAAAATTTTTCGAAATTTTTGTTGTACTTCCTCTGATAAATGGCTTAAATCGAAATCCGTCTCTTTAATTTCTGCTTCTCGCAATTTTCTTACATCTTCTATATTTAAATTATTTATTTCATAAAATGTCCCTTTCTCTATATTATCAGTTGAGTCATCTTGCTTGCACTCAAAGTTCGTTATAATTTCCCCTATTTTAGTTCCTTTCTGAATAATTAACTTTTCTAACAGTTTATTCTTTATTATAATATTTATGTTATTATTTTTTTGAACTTCGTGTAACGAAGTCTCGCATGAAAATTTACTATTTTCTTGAATGGGGTCAAAAATAATTATATCTGACATATTTATATCTTCTGGGCATTTTAATTTTACAATTTTCGATTCTTCAGGTTGGAGAAAAATTCTATTTTTAGTAATGGCAAACATACTTTTATTTGAATGTTCCCCTGAATTACATGGCGTAATGTTATTCACTTCATAATTATTTACTTCACTTGCAACGTTTAATTTAATTTGTTGATTTTTAAATTTTAATGTTTTATTGCATAAATCCAAAATCATATGATTTTCTTTGAGATAATCGTACCCTAATAACATTTGGTACTGCCTATCAAAATCATCATTAGTGACATAAAATGTGCCTGTTGTGAATATACCTTTTAATCGAAAAGTTAATTTTACACATTGTTTAAAAAAAATCTTTGAATTTGTTAAAGTTTTAATTTGGATCTGATTGCCCAAATATTTGATTTTGACGTTTGTATCTTTAATTTTTTTGAATAAAGAAGGTGATAAAAGGGATACAGCAGCTCCGGTATCCAGTAACGCTTGTATTTCGACGCCCTGTATACTTAGTGATATAATTGGCAGACTATCTTTGTCTGCATTTGTTATATTTGCGATTATTTTATTTATTTTATCGATTTCCGTCTCTGAAAATCCCGAATCTTGATCCGATTTCGCTGTTTTCTTTGCCCATTTTTTTTTTCTTTTTGCGCTTTTCAAATTGATAACCATTTTGCTCATAATTCTCAGAAATATATCCAAAATCCCTATTTCCCGAATTCCAGTTAGGTTGTGAATAATCATACATCCCATAATGCGTCGGGTAATTAAAGGAATTGTCGTAATCATTATAATATCGTTCATAATCATTATAATGAAAATTGTTATTGAAATGGGGACCCTGATAATCATTGTGTTTATTAAAGAGTTTCTTATTCCGCGGAACACTATCATCTCTAATTGCATGGTTTTTTTTCTTTGATTTTTTTAGTTTTTCAATCTCCCCTTTTAATTTCTCGATTAGCTTTTTGTTTTGCTTACTTGATTCTATAATGTTCTCATAAAGATCTTTGTTTTCTTTATTTATTGCGTTAATTTCCTCAAACTTTGATTCATTATACGCACTTTCCATAAGTTTTGCTAACTCGCATGCCTCCTTGAAGGACCTGGGCGCATTTTTACGCACATCTAGTGCAATATCCTGTCTAATTGAATTTAAAAAATTCGACATTTTTAAGATTTCGATAAAATTCTCTTCCTTATTATCCACATTTTCGCCTGCACTTTCGATATAAGATTTTACACCCTTTTTAAATTCCAAAATGAAATCCTCTATCGTTTGACTTGCGGCCTGTTTTAAATTTAGGAAATTGCTCTGAGCATTAAGGAAGCTTAGTTTTGTACCAAATAACTCCACCAAATTATTTTTAAATAAATTATAATTGGTCTCGTTATATGTTTCAATCTGTTTACTTAAAATATGTTTTGCGTCCCCAGTAATTTTAGCCTTTAAAATTAATAATTTAGTTTCTTCCTGTATATCTGTCGAATTGAAAATATTATCAAATTCCTCTAAGAAAAATATAATGTTTTTGTTCTTTTTATTGTCAAATGGTGACACTAACTTAATACGTGTATCTATATCCAGCGTCTGAGTCATTTTTAACAAATATTAGTAATCAATATATACTTTTTCAAAATATCAATTCAAAATAGATCCTATACCTCTTAAAAGAATATTTTGCATCTCATACCATTTTCTCTATATTACAACATATGTATGAAAATATTCTAAATTGCATAAATACATAAAAACAACAAAACTAAAATTTAAAAAAAAATTTCTTAGGAGATGAAGTTGTTTTGTAGATTATTCTTTTACACACATAAATACCCCTAAAATATTTATAATACACGTATATATAAAAAACAACATAATTTCATTTAACAGAAAAATATCTGTCTTTTTCTACAGAAAAAACAATCTTATTTTTTTTTTTTTTTTTTTATAAATATTGTACTACTACTTCGTAGTACGACTCATAAATTTTCTTTTGTATCAAGGTGATACAATTTCAAAAATCGTGATCTATTGACATTTCAATCATTTTTATACCAGACATATTATCAAATTTTACTTATTATTCTTATTATTATTATTATTTATACATTATATAAAAAAAAAATTATTTTTACAAATGTGTCATCTGTGATGTGAATGCCATTATTTTTCAATGGTAACTGAGATCCAACCACAAGAGAAAAGAGAGAAAAAAAAATTGTAATTCCTAAATTTACCTATTATAAATCCAAGAATTATTTTTCTCATTTCCTTTTTTTTTTTTTTTTACTAACATATATTATTCATTTTATTTATATAAAATTATTATATGTGTGTCAGTATTGTTACAATAATAAAATTAATTTTAATAAAATTTTAATCAATTAAACTTACATATCTACAATATCTTTAAAATTGTGACATGAAAATAATACTTAAATTTATTTTCCTTTTATTATTATTATTATTATTATTATTTCTAATGACCTCAGATGAACGTTCCTGAGTCATAGCACCATTGTACTTAATGAACGTTCCTGAGTCACGGCGCCATTTGTACTATGAAGGGGGGATGCTGGACAGATAATTACACCTTTTTATTTTTTATTAAATATATTCAAAATTGTTAATTGGTCCAAATCATCCAAGCAACCTCATAGCAAATTGGTATATAGTTTTATATACCTTAGATAAATTTAAATATTATAAGTGATCGTATTTACCTACATTCTAGTAGAAGAGCAACGCGAAGCATTAATAAAATTAAATTATAATTCGCGTCAAAAAATAATTATTAAATTTGAATAATTACGAATAAAATTAAGAGTTTGCGTTGTGATTTATTTAGATGAACTCTCCCACTTATGAATTAATCTAAAATTTAAGCTGTAAAAAAGGAATTGACACACTTTAAATATTATTAATTAAATAATTACAGAAACTTTTTAAAACTTGATTAAATAATTTATTTACATTGAACAAATCTATTTACAGAAAAACATAATATTAATTCAAAAAATAGAACGCAACACTTTTGTTTGCTTCTCATTATTTTAAGTACGTTTAATCTTTTTTTTAAAAAAAAGACAATATTTTCACGTACTCTAATTATTATAATTGTTTCTTTTTGCTAAAAGAAATACTCTCTTTCATTTTTTAAAATTACCTTAATCTTATTTAATTATTGGTTTGGTCGGATCTCAGATAACTCTCTACCATAAAATATCAGAAAAGTATTTTTTTAGATTTTTCATATGAACTTATGTGGTAAAAGAAAATGTGTAAAATAGTACCTTCTTTTAATATACGGGATGGTGGCCTTTATTTGTCAAATTCCGAGTTGTTGCGTTGCTTAGGATCATGGCAATGTGTCATCAGGAACGCATCCTCAATTTGGCTTGATTAGGATCACTCCGATATGTAGATCAGGAAGACATCCTCAATTTGGCTTGTTTAGGCTCACTCCGATAGGTACCTCAGGAAGACATCCTCAATTAGGCTTGATTAGGCTGGATTAGGCTCGCTCCGCTAGGTCCATCTCGCCTGGGCTTTACTAGGGCTTGCGGGACTCATTGCACGGGCTTTCAGGAGAGCTCTTGCATCCTCTACATCTTTTTTTCAGACTATATTTTTTTAAAACTTATTCTTCTTGCACACCAGTTCCTGCAGTGGGTGGAGCTATTTTTGTCTAGTCCACTGTTATTGGATGTGAGAAGATTTTTTATTATACTTCGATAGGCCTATTAGCTAGCAGTCTGCAAATGGCCCCTAACATATACTTTAATATTATTATCTGCCTTAAAGTTTGGGTGGTCTGAAGAGTCATAAATTTATCCCAACACTTTTATTGAGGCCATAAATTGATTCCAACGTTTTTATGATTTTACGACTTCTAATTATACACCACTTTCCATTGGCTTGTCATAAAACGACACCATGGCGTCTGCGTATTGTTGTTGTCTGAGATCCGAACTCCATTCAATATTATACATTCATTTTACAATACAACAATTTTTAAAAATATATATTTAATCTTTAAAATCAACTTAATAATTTTTGTATGAACTTACACTCTTATTTTACTTAAATATATAAACATTATAATTTTACACTCATAATTATATTTTATAAAAAATATTTATACAAACAGAAATAACAAATTACGCAATTTTACTTTGCTTTAACCAACATGGTGCGGGAACATATCATAGTTATATGTTGCCCAGCAACATCTCAAAAAGGTACCAACACAATAGACTAGTTAGAGAAAAATAGAATGCTAGAATACAAATAACACTGTATTTTTAATGATGAAGCAGTTTTTGAAGTGAGCTTTAATTCTTATTTTGATGCCAACACCCATATGCAAATAAAAGTCTAACAAAAGAGAATATGCAAGTATTACTAAATAATAAAAGAAATACTAATTAAGAAAGGGCATGGTGAATGGCGTCTGTCAAAGTTGTACAATAGTTTGAAAGCATGGCCAACACTACCTCATGGCTTCCATTAACACTAATCTGGCCAAATATTGATAACAATCGCTTCTTTACATATTCCTCCTTTTTCTACTTTTTCACGGGAAAGCGCATTTCCCATCTTTAATCTCCTAATTTACATTATGTTTTCTTAAGCATATGAGATTCTATCGTTAGACATAAAGAAACAAAAATGTTTTATTTTAATATGAAAAATTATAATATTATTTTATTTTAATATGTGGTTTAAATTTAGTGCTTTATTCTTTTGACGTTCCATAATAGTATATGTTTGTACATTTATTTTATCTTTTTTGCAATGTAATGTAAAATATATCATCATGTTGGTAATGATTGTGTCCATGATTTGATTAAAAGTTCTATAAGTTAAATAATTTCTGTATATTATAGAGCAAAATTATATCTGCAATTAACGTTGACGCCATATCGACGGTAGCCGAGGGCAAAAAATGCAGGCTTTCGCACCCTCATCACATATTTATCAGCCTTCGGACTCCTTGAGTTACGTGCTGATCTTTTCGTGACGTAATGCACGAATGACTGCACTTCTTGAAATAAGCATTAAGTAACTCAAGGGGTCCAAAAAGAGATCTGTATTTTTCGCCTGCTTCGGACAGTAGCAAAGAGTCAATAAATTCTGATTTTACTGCAATTTTTTTTAACTTCTAAATATCGTATAATTTCAATTCTTACTCTGTCAAAAAGAAAAAAAATAACGAACTTTCAAATGCAATTTGTTTGAAACTGTATCTCAATTCATTGATACTTTAGGAATTTTTAAATAATTTTCAAGCATGGAATTTTTAAATCTACTGCAATCCAGTTACGGGAGATTAACCTGATTAACCTGTTTGCACCTAAAACAACGCAAATAATTTTGTATTTGTCTGTTTCCGTGTAATATTCCATAAACAAATGGGCAAATGAAATTTAAACGATTTTATGAAACGACTGATTAAACAAATAAAACGCATGGATAAATGAATGCATGCTAATTATGGGATTTGTAGAATATCATATTACAGTTACATATAGCATGTTTTTCCTTGAAGAAGGTGTATATATGATTTATAGTTATTTCAACGTGCTGCACAAAATAATATGAATATATGAAACGAATATATGTTAAATGCGCGGTTTGTTGAACGCAAACAGTAATGTATTTTTAGTATGTTCTTACAATCAGACAGATATGCAGCAGATAGCAGATAATTAATAGGTAAACAGGAAACAGACAGCAGCGAGAGCTGGTAGAAAGAGAGAAGACAGACAAACAAGAGAGTGTAAACCCATTGAAGACAGACAGACGATTGAATTTAGACAAATTGAAGCGAGGCAGACAGAAAGAAATCAGACAGCCGAAAGAGTGTAGACAGACAACATTCAGACAGACAACAGATAGCAGACAGACATCAGGCAGAAATGAAACAGACAGAAAGCATGGAGAGCTTGCATACAAAGAACAAACAGACAGACAGCCGTCAGAGTGTAGACAGACATACAACATATCGCAGATAGTTAGCAGCCAGACAGAAGACAGACATACATCAGGCAAGCATACATCAGATAGAGCTGGCAGAGAGAGAGAAGACAGACAGACAACAGAGTGTAGACCGATTGTAGTCAGAATGACAACTGAATTCAGACAAATTGCAAACAGACAGCGAGCTTAAAGACAGCAGACAGAGTGTATACAGACAGCATTCAGACAGACAAAAAATAGTAGATAGTCAGCAGTCAGAGAGGAAACAGACAGACAGTAAGGAGAGTTTGCATACAAAGAACAAACAGTCAAACGACAGAGTATAGTCAGACATACAGCAAACTGTAGTTAGTTATCATGTAGACAGTAGACATACATATATCAGGCAGCCATACAGAAGATAGTGCAGACAAACAACAGCATACATACAGCCAACAGAGTGTAGGCAATTAGCAGACGTACAGTCACGCTAACAGTCACGTGGCAGGCAGAGAGGAAAATAGACAGCATGAAGAGCTCGCAGACAGAGAACAGATAGGCAGACAGACAGTAGACAGACAGACAGTAGGCAGACAGCCGAAAAAGTGACAGACAACAGATAGCAGACAAACATACAGCAGACTGCAGATAGTAAGCATGCAGCCAGCAGAAAGGCATACATCAGAGAGAGCAGGCAGGAATATTGCAAACAAACATACAGCAACCAGAAAAATTGTAGGCAGATAACAGATAGAAGACAAACAGCTGACAACAGCATACAGACAGCCGACAGCGTGTAGACAGACATGCAGCAGATAGTAGACTGGCAGGCATCAAGTATCAGATAGAGAGAGCACGCAATTAGCAGACAGATACCAGGGAGAGCTGGAAGACAGAGAGACTGAATACATATAGCCGAGAAAGTGTAGGCAGACATGCAGCAGAAAGTCAGACAGCAGATAGCATACAGACAACTGACAGAGTGTATACAGGCAGAATTCAGACAGACAGCAGATATGTGACATACAGTCAGCAGGCAGAGAGGAAACAAACAAACAGAGTACATATAGACAGACAGGTAGCAGAGTGACAGTCGAGAAAGTGTAGACAAACAACAGATAGCAAAACAGACATACAGTAGACTGCAGATAGTAAGCATGAAGACAGCAGACTGGCATACAGCAGACAGGCATACAGCAGAAAGAGAAGGGAGACATATATCATACAGAAAAAATGTAGGCAGACTGAGAGAACACACAGTTACCAGACAGACAGCAGGGAGTGCTGGAAGACAGAGAGAATACAAAAAGCCAACGAAGTGTAGACAGACATATAGCAGATAGCATTAGACAGAGAGCACACAGGCAGACAGTAGTTAGCAGACAGGCAGCATACAGACAGCTACGGAAGTATAGACAGACACCAAACAGATACATAGAAAATATCACAGATAGAGAGAGCAGACAGGAAACAGACAGATAGCAGGGAGAGAAAGCAGACATACAACAAACAGACAGCAGACCTACAGCAGATAGACATACAGCAGTTAGCAGGTAAACAAGAAACAGACAAACGGCAGAGACAGCAGGCAGACCGCAAATAAGCATCAGACAGTTAATAGGAAATGAGAATCAGACAGAAAATAATAGACAAACAGACAGCCGACAGAGGTTAGACGTATACCAGACAGACAACGAAAGAGACATAGAGAGCTAGGCAGACATACAAACAAAAAATCTCCGCGTGTTAGCGCACGAAGGTCGCATTGGGCAAAGCCCTAGTAAATAAATAAATAAAACACGCATTTAAAAGACAAGTAATCGAATTACACACTTAAATACTGAAATAAATAGAATCACAAAGATTGCTATAAATAAGGAAATTTTTTGTTATTGACCTCTGGCATGTAGCATATAGAAAGTACCAAAAATGCTTTTCGGTGTAGTTGATGGGAAATCTAAAAAAACGTACTAAACCTAAAATATATGTTAGAGCTGTCAATTAAAAACGATTTTCATTTGAATTCCGTACACCGGGTAGTATATCGGGCATCTTTAACCCGTGTAGCCCGGTTCGATTGACTATCATTTAGTAAATGATAAAGGCTATTATATTTTACATAAATCGAACAAGCATTTTTCATATGTAAATTGCAATAAATAGAAGATGAAAAAGGAAACTCGTATTAGATCTTTAGGTGATAAATAAAGAATTTTTAACTGGTATAAAAATATGGCGCCCAATATTTTCAGTTTGGTGATTGTTTTTAGATTTAAAATTTCGTGCCCTGTTCTAAAATACATACTCAACTGATCCTTTATGTACTTGTTTTTCAACAATTACATTTATAATGTCTTTATTAATTAAAAGTAGGCATTGCTTCAATTATCACATGGTATAAATAACACGATCAACGCTTATTCATTCGACAAACACAGTTGAGAAAAACAAAAAAATATGACATTCTAAGCAGAAGTAGAGACTAGTAAGAAAGAGTCCCTATAGTTTGTATAACTACGGTAGAATTCTTTACTTTTTTCGTAGTGCTGCTACCTATATCTATTATTTTAAAGAAATACTAAACGTCAACTCTCTGCCATTTAATACTAGTCAGTCATGAGCTCTTCTAGCTCTTATCGATCGTCTAATGTGGATAGCAAGAAATATTATTCTTTATAGAGTCTGTAGCTTTTGGAGACTCTTTAGATATAGGATTAGTAGTGTTCAAAGTGTTTACACAGCCGACAGAACATAATGTTTTAGGATTGGGAACAGTAGGAATAAAATCAGAGTCAATTAGTTTGGAACTCAGAGTATTATGATGTATCGAATGGGAATTAGCCAATTGTGGATCTGTAATACTAGGATGTATCAGTTGAGAATAACCTTGTTTAATACCAGGATTTTCACTTGGTAATTTTTTTATATGTTTTTGAAAATTTATATCATTAGCCAAATTCACTTTGGATACTATGTTAGTTATTTGATCTGGAAGTCTTTTTGAGATATTTGAACCCAGTGGAATTTTATAATGCGATTTGCCATCTCCTACGATAATACAACCAATTTTCCACATGGCTTGAGTGTAATTCTTTACAGCCACTTTGTTGACTTTGATATCTCTTATTTTAGGATTAGAATTTCTTGCATTTGGTTTATCTTGGACAAAATTTGTAACATTTGTAACTATAAAACCTATTTTTGTTCTTATATAAAGTTTAAAAATAGGGATGCAGGATTCTCCGCTATTGATACGAGGCATCTCCCTATATTGCAAAAGGAAGTTTAATTTTATTTGTAAAGCACAAGATTTTAAGCTAACGCTTTAAATCCACATTTGAGAATTTGTAGATACCTCTCGGCTTCGCCATTTGGAGTTAGATTATATGGACCAATTTACATGTGTTTTATACCATGATTACATCAAAATGTTAGTAAATTGGGGACCATTATCTGATACCAAAAGTATGGGATATTCGTATCTGGCCGAAAAACAAGTAATCATAATGTTCAATAGTTGTATTAGGTACGAAAAAAGCATCTGGCCATTTTCTTATTGGCACTAACAGCAAAAGAAAGTATTTCACCCATAATAAGCGAAAAAGTAATAGAAAGAAGTTCTTCCCCATGGAGTTGTAGGCCATTCCCAATAATCTTTATTCGGAGGATGTTTTCAAATTTACCCAAGTAATGCATTTCTATGCAAAATCTTCAATATATTTATCTATATCTAGGCACTTGACAAACGTGCTAGTTAAATACTTCATTTTTAAGTAAAATAATGCTAAAAAGTGATAAAATATCTTTATTAAGATTGACTATCGTTTCGTCGCACCAACGGCGACATTTTCAAAATCATTTATGATAGAAAATATTTTCACATAATTTAAAAACAATAAACATAGTAAACAATGTCACGAGACATGATGCATAATGAAAAATATTGCAAATCTAAAATTAAATTAGCTATTTGTGAGCGTGGATTAATTTTCATATAATTTAACGAAACAATAACATAGTAAACAATGTCAAGAGACAACATGCATAATGAAAAACATTCCAAAACTTAAAATGAAAATAAAATTATCTTGGCTATTTGCGAGTGTGGATTAATTTTGACTATTGTTATTAAAATTACATAACATCTCTTTCCAAATTTTAGGTAAATCAAGGGACACTGAATCATTGCAAATATTCTTGTTGCGTAAAAATATCTCTATTGATTCTCGGATTATGGATGGTAAATAAAATCTTGATATATAAATTAACTTGCTATTTTTAAAATCAGTCTTTAATGGACCCTCATCCATTATCCCTCATAATGCTCAAGCACATTTTTCATACAAAGTTTCTGCATATCGACATTCTATTCATAGAGCATTCACTGTTTATACCACCGAGCAATTAAATAATGAAATAAATAAAATATATGATATTGCAAGAAACAATGGATACAAAGAAAGCACCATAGAAAAATTAATTAAGAGCTTGAAGAATAAAAAGAAAAGAAGTTTCAATCCACAAAATTCTATGTTATCCACTTTACAATATTTTCCTGGTTTCTTCGAACGTTTGAAATATAAACTCAATAAATTCAATATCTCCTTAGTCGCAAAACTTTCTATGAAATTAAAAAATATGGTATACAAAAAAATAGATCCAATAGAGTCAAACCAGTTATCAGGAGTATACGAAATACCCTTCACAAAAGAAGATGGAACAAAACAGTTTTATATAGATATGACAAGTAGAAAACTTAAAACCAGAATCAAAGAACATATAGCAGACATCAAGTACAACAGAAGAACCTTTGGTCAGATAATGCAGCGAAGAACCGTTACAGATTGATTTTAAAAATAGCAAGTTAATTTATATATCAAGATTTTATTTACCATCCAGAATCAATAGAGATATTTTCACGCAACAAGAATATTTGCAATGATTCAGTGTCCCTTGATTTACCTAAAATTTGGAAAGAAATGTTAGGTAATTTTAATAACAATAGTCAAAATTAATCCACACTCGCAAATAGCTAATTTAATTTTATTTTTATTTTAAGTTTTGGAATGTTTTTCATTATGCATGTTGTCTCGTGACATTGTTTACCATGTTATTGCTTTGTTAAATTATATAAAAATTAATCCACGCTCACAAATAGCTAATTTAATTTTAGGTTTGCAATATTTTTCATTATGCATCATGTCTCGTGACATTCTTTACTATGTTTATTGTTTTTAAATTTTGTGAAAATATTTTCTATCATAAATGATTTTGAAAATGTCGCCGTTGGTGCGACGAAACGATCGTCAATCTTAAAGATATTTTATCGCTTTTTAGCATTATTTTACTTAATCTGTTTATAAGTGATCTTTATACATGTTTTTACTTCATTTTTACTATACCAAAATACCACAAAGCCATTCAAAGTTTGTGACTAAATTCAAAATTTGTATTATGAACTTCGGAAATAATTAATTTACACACTTTTAAAATGCAATCATGTTCAAGAGTAAATTCTTCTTGTTTCCTGCCGAAAAGTAAATTCTTAGGAATTTCAAAACCAACAAGTAATATAAAAATTTTGTTTTTAAAGTCAAATCCTACTTAGGTCATCAAAGAAAAATTTAATATAATCCCTTAAGCTAGGGGCGCACAACCTTTTTAAGAGAAGGGTCACTTGCAAAAATCTCTGGGTTGTCGAGGGCCACATTAGTAACATGAAGAATATTCTATGTCGTGAAGGTGATCTGTGGTCTAGAATCAGATAAAAATTATGGGTTTTTCAAAGGGGGAGGGGGGGGGGATTTACTACTCTAGGTTCCCCTAACCAGTCAACATATCCAATTCAGTTGGCAAAGGTATATCAACAGTTTACGTTTGTGTATATAACAAGGATTATTTTGAAGGAGTGATAACATTCCTTAACTTTATTCGGAGGAGTAAATTTTGTTTTATTAAAAGTGCTAGAAAACAAACATAAGCATGAAAGTGGCTGCTGCCGAAAAAAAAAATGTTAACTTTATGAACGAACAAAGGAAACATCCCAGATCAATGAAATTTACGATTTTTCCGCACCTGATTGACAAAATTAGCGACTTTTTTCGTGCCCAACGAACAAAATTCGCGATTTTTCGGTGCCCGATCAACAAAAAATCCCGATTTTTCCGCGCAAGAACGACGAAATTCGTGATTCCTAACTCACTCTGACGAAACTTGCAATTTTTTCAATCGGCAAATTAACGAAATTTTCGATTTGTTCTTGCGATAAACTGACGAAACTCGCAATATTTCCGAGCCTGATCAACAAAATTCGCAGTTTTTCCGTGCCCGATCAACAAAATTCGCGATTCTTAACTGACTCTGACGACATTTTCAGTTTTTCCCGCAATAATGTAACGAAATTCGCGATAAACAGACGAAACTTGCAATTTTTTCGCAACTGATCAACGAAATTTTCAATTTTTCCGAGCCTGATGGACAAATTCGCGATTTTTTCGTGCGACAAAGGAATTTCACGATTTTTCCGAGCCCGATCAACAAAACTCGCGATTTTTTCTGTGCCCGATGAACGAAGTTTGCGATTTTCCCGCACCGATCAACGAAATTCGCGATTCTTAACTGACTCTGATGAAATTTGCAATTTTTTTCCCGCGGCAAATTAACGAAATTGGCGATAAGAAGACGAAACACGCAACTTTTTCGAACCTGATTAACGAAATTTGAGATTTTCTTGTTCCTAATCCACAAAATTCGCGATTTTTTCGTATCCGATAGACGAAATTCACGATTCTTAACTGACTGACGAAATTTGCAATTATTTCCCGCGGCTAATTAACGAAATTCATGATTTTTTCGCGACTGATGAAACTCACGATTTTCCCGCAGTCAATCAAGAAAATGTGCCATTTTTACGCGCATCATTAACAAAATTGACGATTTTTTCATGCCTGACCAATGAAATTTGCGATTTTCCCACACCCAATCGACAAAATTTGCGATTTTTCACGCTCGATAAATGAAATTCGCGATTTTTTCACGCCCGACAAACGAAATTCGCAATTTTTCCACGCCCGATCGGCGAAATTTTCAATTTTTTCCGCGCATCAATTAGCGATTTTTTCGGATCCGATCAATGAAATTCACGATTTTTCCAAATCTTATCGACGAAATTCGCGATTTTTTCAAGCCCGATCAATGAAATTCCAGATTCTTAACTTAGGAAATTTGCAATTTTTTCCACCGGCAAGTTGACGAAATTCACGATTTTTTCCCTCGACTTTTGGACAAAAATTGCAATTTTTTCCAGTTATAAATTGGCGAAATTCGCGGGCCACACGTTAAACCATCGCGGGCCACTTTTGGCCCGCAGGCCACAGGTTGTGCATCCCTACCTTAAGCTAATATTAGTTTTTGTTGCATTAAAATATCTCGATTTGTTGATTTTCTATAAGCAAGTAGGTTTACAATGGAACTCTATGGGAATTTGGCAAAATATTAGAGATATCGCCAAGTTGGCGTCACTTTTGGCGACTCATTTTGGCGGTATTTGGCGGTACTTGGCGGTATTTGGCGGTATTTGGCGACAGAACAGCCCCCCCCCCCCTCCTACGGTAAGCCCTTATTGAAAATACTTTAATTGATCTTCAACAACCAATGGCCGCCATTTTGTTTCCCATGCAAAACTAAAATTAATTAATTAAAATGTAATTAATTAATTAATATTTGAAAAAACTGTTTTAACATCAATTGTCATCCAGTACAAGTTTTAAAAAAATTATTTCAACTTGATAGGATGAATAATGAGTATTTTATTAACGATCGAAAATTTGAACAAGATTTTCAATCGTTGTGATTGATCTTGTTCAATTGATCTTGCCCAAATTGCGAATTTCGTCGATAAGGCTTGGAAAAATCGCGAATTTCTTTGATCGGATCCGAAAAAAATCGCCAATTGATATAAATAAATAAATAATTATAGGGAGAGTGTGAGCTAATAGTAGGAATTGAAAAATAAGGTGGTAAATATTTTGTAAGATTAAATCTGATTTTGTTTTTAAGACAATAATTTTGGGAATTAAGAGTAAAGTTGAAAGTTGATTTATTTGAAAAAGATCATATTCATCAATCACATCTCTTGAGTTAAGTTGGGTTGGTAAGTTCTAAATGCTCGGTGTTTTCTTTATAATATTATTAATAGTTATTTTTAATAGCACATATGTTTGTATTCTAGCAGCAGAGAGTACTGGAATATTTTTTATAGGAGAAAAAATAGACACAAGTAGCTTACTGTCTTTAAATAAATTAAATATTCTATTATATAAATATTGAAAAAGAGAATTGAAAGCAAAAATATTAAAAAGTGCGTTTTTATTCATTTACTTGTATCTTTTCTCTACATTTCTGATATTTCTTGATACACAATCATTTAATTTTTCAATGTTATCCGGTGTCACATCAGAACGAACTATACCGAAATGCCATAAGGAGAAGCATTAATTGTTAAAACTTCGATAATGTAGTGTTAAAATGTTTCACAACTCTGTCAAAGGTGATTTCATTTTTAATACTCTTAAATGCATGTTCAGAAGCAGCAAAGTATATAAGAACCATACCATATCAATATAACATTCGTTATTAGCAATTGATTTAAGGGTGGAACTGGAAGTATCGTATAGGTTTTACTCTTAAAACCTATAGGGTACTTCCAGTTGATCTAGAACCTTGAAAATTGGCACGAAAGATGTTCTTATAGCATATGTAAAGGACAAAATCCAGAAATCATTAATTTATAATTCTATGTTTATTTTTTATATGATCGGTATTCCCGATTATGTTAATTCATGAGTTTGTCACGTAATAAATCATGGTAGATTTGTAAGATAATGATTTTCGGATTCTGTCAAAGGTAATTTCATTTTTAATACTCTTAAATGCATGTTCAGGAGGAGCAAACTATATAAGCACCATAGCACATCAATATCACATCCGTTATTAGCAATTGATTTAAGGGTGGAACAGGAAGTATCCTATAGGTTTTACTCTTAAAACCTATAAGGTATTTCCAGTTAATCTAGAACTTTGGAAATTGGCACGAAGGATTTTTTTATAGCATATGTAAAGGACAAAATCCAAAAATCATTAATTTATAATTCTATGTCTTTTTTTATATAATCGGTATTCCCGATTACGATAATTCATGAGTTTGTCACGTAATAAATTATGATAGGTTTGTAAGATAATGATTTTTGGATTCTGTCAAAGGTAATTCCATTTTTAATACTCTTAAATACATGTCTACAAACAGCAAACTATAGAAGCACCATAACATTTCACTATCACATTCGTTATTAGAGATTGATTTAAGGGTAGAATCGGAGGTATCCTATAGATTTTACTCTTAACCCATAGGGTACTTCCAGTTGATCTAGAACCTTGAAAATTGGCACGAAGGAGGTTTTTATACCGTATGTAAAGGACAAAATCTAAAAATCATTAATTCAGTATTCCCGACTACTGTAATTCATAAGTTTGTTACTAATTCAATGTAGATTTATTACATGGTTTTCCAAAATCGGGATGTGAAAAAAATAATGTTCTAAGGAAGTAACTTTTATTTCATTAAGTTATAAGCTTGAAATTTTCACCCAACAGTGGACCATAGACCTTATTTTATTAGATGTAAATTTCCAACTGGGCGAAAAATTTTTCGCCCAGTTGGAAATTTACATCTAATATGATTTGTTTACCAATTAGCAAAATTGTGTGAAAATTAATCTAGCATAGACCTTATTATTTGATATTAATTTCCACTTAACATCCTCAGGCGTTCCTGAGGAAAACGGTCTTAACAGACAAACGGACAATACAGCGACACTATTATAGTTCCGTTTTTTTTTCTTAGGAGGTGCGGAACCCTCAAAATGACATCATCTGTCGCAAGAGTTTTGACATCCATTCATATAATATACAGGGTGCCCTTTTCCTTTTCGACCAACAGCTAATTATTCTAAACCTTTAGTTTTATAGAGATATTGTTACAATTTCATCATGTGTTCTTCAAAAATAATTCCTCATTATATGAAAATTCATTTACGACAAAATATTTAATTTTTTTCTTTAAAGTTACGAAAGGTAATTTTTGATACGTTACCTTTATCCCATATTTAAAGCTACGTTTAAAATAACGATCTGCATACTATAAAAAGTAACACAGTATTTATGTTATTTGATTTTTTTTTTTTTTTTTTTATGTACGACCGAAATTTATCAAGTTATTATACTTTAAATTCTATGAATTTTCATCTTTTTTGACATTGTAAAAGCATTCTTTCGTTTTTAGAATAAGAACTATACCTCTTAAACTAATGGTTTGGGTATTAACTAATTTCTCAAATATAAGAATGGACAACCTGTAGAAAAATTTAATACAATTGCATCAAAATGACATATGTATTTATTGTTTATCCATATAGATATATGTTGGATCTATTATTATATTTCTCTGGCATTTAGAGTTTTTTCAGAACCATACAGAAATTTAATTTAATCTGAAGGAATGAAATGATTTATGAAACCACACGCAGATTTTTACACTTAAAAGGCGGAAAAGGTATTAAGTCATTACATTTAATGTTGAGAATGACGATACGTAATGATCATACAGCTGCAAAACTAATTTATAAGTATTCTATATAAGTGTACTCTAGAACGATGGACAGAATATCTTTAATAACACCTCAATTATACCTTTCACCAAATTTATGAAAACATATGATAAGTATCTCTAGCTATTACAAACACGCACAGATTTTTGAATCCAATGTCTCATTATGTAATTATTACCTGGTTGTTCATCTCTTCATCTCCATCAAAGATTCTGATGGTTTGAAAAAAAAAAAAAAAAAAAAAAAAAAAAAAAAAAACAACGAACAAAAAAACAATTACATTAGTCGCAAAATCAATTACTCGAAATGTAATGTATTCGAGAAAGGAAGCTTTTCTTATTTTCACTACTGAGGGGTTATGAAAAAGAAAACCTGTTTAAAAAAAGTCCTTCCGGCCAGTGCCGGGAGGAAGAGGTAGCTTTCATAATCCTTATTTAAAAAAAGCCAACTTATATCATGCAAACACACGAAGCTCAATTTAGTGGAAACCGAATATAGGAGATTCAATACTAATTTTTATCAATATAATGAATGAGAATTTCGCGAAATTAGTCAGCTTTATCCAAGCTGCTTTTCTTTAAAGTAACTTATATTTGGCTGCCAAATTCGGCAATTTCTTAAAGTGCCTGTCATTTTAAGACAACATGGTGGATGAGGCTAAGCAGTGAACTTGGTCGAGACCTTAGTAATTGCTGTGCACATGCTCACTCACATCGGAATCGGTTAATATATAGGAGTGCTGTCGCATGCAAAAAATCAGATTTTTCAAAATGTCACCCACAATAGAAATTGAAACTGCTATATCTGAGCCATTTTTTAAGGTAAAGACAAACAAAAAATGCTCCTGAATCCTTATATCAAGATCAAATACTTAAGAAAGAAACCTTTTTCAATTTCTAATTTTTTTGCACCTCACTTTAAATATATATATATATATTTAATTTAATGGCCGCCACACTTTTGAAACAAGATGGCTGATGAATCTGGCCAGCGAACTTGGTCGAGGTGTTGATGTATACTATCCACATGCCTTCTTACATCGAAATAGGCGAATACGTGTGTTATCGCGTGACAAATACAAGATCGTTTCAAAATGTTAGCCATGCTAGAAATTCAAAGTGCTATAAATCAACCATTTTTTAAGATATCAACAAAAGAACAAATTTTCAGAAACAAAAACTGCTCCGGAATCTTTGTATCAAGGCCAAAAACATAAAAAAAATCTTTTTCATTTTCCAATTTTTTAATACCTCATTTTGAATTTTAAATTTAATTTTTTTTAAATGGCAAACCTTTTGAAACAAGATGGCGAATGAAGCTGGCCAACGAACTCGGTCGAGACATTGGCATGTACTATGTACAGACCAAGATACATCCAAATAGGTTCATAAATACGCCTGTTATCGCGTGACAAAAATCAGGTCGTTTTAAAATGTCAGCCACAAGAGAAATTCAAAATGCTATTACTCAGCCATTTTTTTTTAGATATAGACGAAAGAAAAACTGTTCCGGAATCTTTGTATTAAGGTCAAACACATACAAAAAAATCTTTTTCATTTTCCAATTTTTTGGTATCTCATTTAAACTTTTTAATTTTTTAATTTGTTTAAATGGCCGCCATTTTGAAACAAGATGGCGGATGAAGCTGGCCAACGAACTCGGTCGAGATATTTGTATGTACTATGTACACACCAAGGTACATCCAAGTCGGTTCATAAATACGCCTGTTATTACGTGAAAAAAATCAGGCCGTTTCAAAATGTCAGCCACGCTAGAAATTCAAAATGCTATAACTCAGCCATTTCTTAAGATATAGACGAAACAAAAACTGCTCCCGAATCTTTTTATCAAGGTCAAACACATAAGAAGAAAATATTTTTTCAATTTTCAATTTTTTGTACCACATTTCAAATTTAAATTTTTCTTAAAAATTTAAATGGCCGCCATTTTTAAACAAGATGGCGGGTGAAGCTGGCCAACGAACCCGGTCGAGACATTGGTATGTACTATGTATAAACGAAGTTACATCCAAATCGGTTCATAAATACGCCTTTTATCGCGTGACAAATTTCAGGACGTTTCAAAATGTCAGCCACGCTAGAAATTCAAAATGCTATAACTCAGCCATTTTTTAAGATATAGACGAAACAAAAACTGCTCCGAAATCTTTGTATAAAGGTCAAATACATAAGAAAAAAATATTTTTCCATTTTCAATTTTTTGGTACCACATTTCAAATTTTAAATTTTTAAAAAAATTTTAAATGACCGCCATTTTGAAACAAAATGGCGGATGAAGCTGTCCAACGAACTCGGTGGAGAGAATGGTATGTACTATGTACACACCGAATTACATCCAAATCGGTTCATAAATACGCCTTTTATCGCGTGACAAAATTCAGGACGTTTCAAAATGTCACCCACGCTAGAAATTCAAAATGCTATAACTCAGCCGTTTTTTAAGATATAGACGAAACAAAAACTGCTCCGGAGTCTTTGTATAAAGGTCAAATACATAAGAAAAAAATATTTTTCCATTTTTAATTTTTTTGTACCACATTTCAAGTTTTAAATTTTTTTAAAAATTTTAAATGGCCGCCATTTTGAAACAAAACGGCGGATGAAGCTGGCCAACGAACTCGGTCGAGACATTGGTATGTACTATGTACACACCGAATTACATCGAAATCGGTTCATAATTACGGGAGTTACAGTGTGACATAGGTCAGATATATATATATATATATATATATATATATATATATATATATATGTCAATTTTGAACGGAGGGTGGTTTCGGGGTCTGGGGGTCATGATCGATGAAAATATACCAAAATTCTTTGAAATCGCTTTCCTCCGAACGGCTTCAATAGGTAGCTTTTTTGTAAAGAAAGCTACCTAATATCTGTAACTAAAACTAAACTAGTATGTTGTGGCCATCACAAAACTTTCTTCTATATAAATCACGTCAATTAAATCATTTAAATAGTATAAGAAATTACATCAATTTAGAACCAATTCGCATCAAAATATACCTGAATTCGAAGTTTGATGAAAATTCGTGCATTAGTTATTGAGATAGAGCTGTAGGGGAAATTCTGAAAAATTCAGCATAGCAGCGCCACCTGTTGAGTGATTTGCACCAAAACACAAACAGCACTAATTCATATAAAGGTATACCGGAATCTGAAGTTTGATGAAAATCGGTGCATTAGTTCTGGAGCTAGAGCTATTGTGGAAATGACAAAAAATGCAGCACAGCAGCGCCACCTGTTGAGCGATTTACACGAAAAGGTGCAAAACATCATTTCATGTCAAGAACTAACTGAATATAAAGTTTGATGAAAATCGGTGCATTAGTTAGCGATTTACACGAAAAGGTACAAAACATCATTTCATGTCAAGGACTAACTGAATCTGAAGTTTGATGAAAATCCGTGCATTAGTTCTGGACATTGAGCTATTGTGGAAATCGTGAAAAATGCTGCATAGCAGCTCCACCTGTTGAGCGATTTACACCAAAACATAAACAGCACTAATTCATATCCAGGTATACCTGAATCTGAAGTTTGTTGAAAACCCAAGTATTAGTTCTTGAGATAGAGCTATTGCGGTAATCTCAAAAAATGCAGCATAGCAGTGCCACCTGTTGAGCGATTTACACCACAAGGGACAAAACGTCAATTCATGTCAAGCACTAACTGAATCTGAAGTTTGATGAAAATCCGTGCATTATTTCTTGAGATTGGGCTATTACGAAAATCGTGTAAATGCTTCAAAATGCAGCATAGCAGCGCCATCTGTTGGGCGATTTACACCAAAACGTTACTATCACCAATTCATATCAAGGATGAACAGAATCTGAAGTTTTATAAAAATCCGTGCATTAGTTCTTGAGATAGAGCTTTTGCGGAAATCCTGAAAAATGCTACATAGCAGCGCCACCTGCAGGACGATTTACACCAAAAACTAATCAGCACCAATTTATATCAGGGACTACCTGAATATAAATTTTTATTAAATTCCGTGCATTAGTTCTTGAGATAGAGCGCCCACAAAATTTGTGTCACATACAGACAGACAGACGGACAGACAGACAGGCAGACAGACAGATAGACTGACAGACAAACAGACAGACTCACAGACAGACATTTTGTAAAAACATGTTTTTTGGAATCTCTGACCCATAAAACGTATAAATCCGTCGAAAACTGGAATTCGAAAATTTTCATGAAACCAATACTTTCTTCTTGTCAACATAGAAGAAAGTAAAAACAGAATAAGACCTCATAAAATATTTAGCTTTCGAAAATTTTAAGGGCGTATTTCTGCGAAAAAGAACAAAAAACTTCTGGAAAATTAAAAGTAAAATGTTTATTGTGCAAATTATAGCAGAGGACAATTTGTCAGTTACCAAAATCAATTATTTGCCAACACATTTTTTAAGAAAATTAATGGCACTATTGTCACGCGCGCGCAAAATAGTTTGTGCACAATCCATTTCACTAACTATTAATGTAAATATTTGTCCCTTACACTAGTCGCAAAAATAAATAAATAAATAAAAAATTAAGTAAATAAAGTAAAAATTTTACCTCTCCGCGAAACAAATTTACGAACTTTAAAGATTTGATATTCTTAAATCTAAATGGCATCCAAATTAGTCCAATATGCACCATTTTTCCGAGACACAACAACAACAACTACAACAAAATACATTAGTCGCTACATCAATTATTCGCTATGTAGTGTTTTCGAGAAAGTAAGATTTTTTCTATTCTCACTGCTGAGTGATTATGAAAAAAAACACTGGAAGTATTTGTTGTTAAAATTAAAAACAGAATAGGACTATAATTTATATTTACTCGTTTGACGATTTTTAAGAAAGAAATTTTGCGAAAAAAAAATCTTATAATATCAACCATAAATTTTTTGTTGTTCCAGGTACAGAAAAGAGCAATTCGTCAGTCACTGAAATCAATTATTTGCAATACATTTTTCAAGGAAATTAACGACACTATTGTCACACGCGCACAAAGCAGTTTGTGACAATCCATTTTACTACAGATTAATGTAAATATTTGCCTCTTGTTTGTCTTGGTAGTCAAAAAAATAAAAAAATAAATTAAAATAAAAATTTCACTGCGAAGTAATTCTGCGAAAAAGAAGAAATGCTCTCGAAAAATTAAACATAAAATTTTTGTTGCACAAAATATATAGCAAAGGACAATTCGTTAGTCACTGAAGTCAATTATTTGCCAACAGATATTTCAAGGAAGTTAATGGTATTTCTACAAAACAATTTGTGTACAATCAATTTGACTAGCGATTAATGTAAATATTTGTCTGTTACACTGGTCGGCAAAAAAAAATCTACCGCCATGCGAAACAAAGATGTGAACTATAGAGATATGACATTCCTAAATTTAAATATGACACCCAAATTGTGCCAACATGTATCATTTTGTCAAAAAACAGTTTTCTGGAAATAACAAGTAATGAAGGATTTTAATATAATTTTTCAACTCTAAATGACATTGAAAAGATAAAAAAGGTATTTTAATTGCCATAGATAACAAATCGATAAAATACATCATAAAAATATATTTTGTTGATATTTGTCTTGTGCTTTGCCTTCTTGGTGTCACCCCTCTTTTGAGTGCAGTAGTATCAACTTATGTATTTTTTTTCATAATATGTATTTTAATTAAAAAATAATGAAGGCAAAATGCTGGCGACCATCTCTGCTCCAACATAGGTTATATTTTTTAATCGGTAGGGGAGCTAGGAGATGGATGGGATATTCTCAATATTTCAGGCAATAAACATTTATTTTAAACTGCTTCCTATTCCCATATAAGGCTCTACCACAGTGTGCTTCAGAACTAAAAGTAGGAACACATTGCTGTTTTCATTTTCCTTCAAAGTTGCATTTTCTGAAATCTCTGCTTAGAAGTAAGTTTTTTTTACATTTGAAGATGTGAAATATCTTATACAATATAAAAAATTAAGCTATGTTGTAGTTATTTATTTTAAGGTTCAATATCAATAATTAAAATGAATGAATAGTGATCATTGTGACAAAATAATTTTTGAGGCAAAATGGTTGAGAAGGGAATATATGCATCATGGGGATGATTGGGGCATTTCAAATGTGGATGGATGGGACATTCTCATTTGCGGGTTGACTTCAAATTGAATTTTCGGGTTCGGGTCGGGTAGAATCCCACCCGTGCAGTAATCTAGACCGGACGCTTGGACAAACACCTGGTCATTTTCTAATTAACCTTATACTGCAAAGGTTCCTTACAATAAACCTAAAAACAATCAGACTAATTGAGAAACGAGTGGTAATTTTTCAATCAGCCTAACGCTGTATAGGTTCTTTGCAATAAGACTAAAACTAGTTGGATGTGCCAATCCCAAAACTTTCTTCTATCTTATACATTTTAATATTTCAAAAAGTAGTTACACATGTTAATACTTCAATATTATTAGTTCAATATTATACCAACTTTCATTTTCTTCTTAAATTTCTGCTTCAGTCAATTAAACGGACTAAAAACGAGTTAATCGATATCATGATATCAGTTAAAATTAATAGTTTTTCCTTATTCTGTTGTTATCAGCTGTTTGCGAATAGCCGGCTTGCCAGGAAGCGAGTTCCCGCCGCTGCACGAACCGCCGATGAATCAAGAACTACGAAAAATCAAGAAAAGTATACAAAAATCGCTATCACAGAGCCCATTTACCGCGCAATATTTCCAAATGCAAGGAGGACCTGTTGGCCATATCAAAAATTATGCACAAAACATTTGGTTCAATTGTATACATAATTTTATACACTTTTCGATGGTACAATAAAGAAAATGGCACAAACATCGCTATTACAGCATCCCCCTTGAGGCAGATTTTTTTCAAATTCAGGGAGGACTTGCTTGCCATAGCAAGAAACATACACAAAAAAATTGGTTCAATTTTATGCATAGCTTCATACACTTATTGATGGTACAATAATGAAAATGGCGCAGACATGGCAATTAAAAATAACGCCCCCTTCAGGCGGAATTTTTACAAGTTCAGGGAGGTCCTACCGACCTTAGTCTTACACATACACAAAAAATTTGGTTGAATTCTATGCATAATTTTATACAGTTTTCGATAATACAATAATGAAAATGGCCCAGACATCGCTATTACAGCGCCCCCATCCAGCAGATTTTTTTCAAATTCAGGGAGGACTTTCTTGCCACAGCCAGAAACATGCACAAAAAATTTGGTTCCATTATATTCATAACTTCATACACTTTTCGATGGTACAATATTCACAATCGCACAAAAATCGCTATTACAGCGCCCCTACCGGTGATTTTTTTCTAAATTCAGGGAGGACCTGCTTGCTATAGCCAAATACTTAAAAAAAATTTTTCTTCAATTCTAGGTATAAATAACTTCATACACTTTTCGATGGTACAATATTCAAAATGGCACAAAAATCGCTATTACAGCGCCCCTACCGGCGAATTTTTTCCAAATTAAGGAAGGACCTGTTTGCCATAGCCACGAACTTAAACATTTTTTTTTTGTTCAATTCTATGCATAACTTCATACACTTTTCGATGGTACAATATTCACAATCGCACAAAAATCGCTATTACAGCCCCCCCTACTGGTGAATTTTTTTCTACATTCAGGGAGCACCTGCTTGCTATAGCCAAATACTTAAAAAAAATTTTCGGTTCAATTCTATGTATAACTTCATACACTTTTGGATGGTACAATATTCAAAATCGCACAAAAATCGCTATTACAGCACCCCCTACCGGCGAATTTTTTTCCAAATTCAGGGAGGATCTGCTTGCCATAGCCAAAAACTTAAAATAAAAATTTGGTTGAATTCTGTGTATAACTTCATACCCTTTTTGATGGTACAATGGCCACAGACAGACGGACACAGGGACGGACGGACAGACATTTTTTATAAACAAGTTTTTGGGATCTCTGACCCCTAAAACGTGTAAATCCGTCGAAATCCGGAAGTCGAAAAAAAATTTCGATTACAATACTTTCTTCTATTGAAGATAGCAGAAAGTAAAAATGTCAGGCTAGTTGGAAACAGGGAGATTATTCTCCAATTATTCTACGAACTTTATTTTATAATAATGATTATCAGTTTAAATTCGAAAATTATACATTCACAAAATTAATGAAATGTAAATTTTAGGATTTGTAAAATTGACAAATGAAAGTTTTATATTAAATATGAGGACCCCAGAAGCCAAGGGTATAAGTGACAAAATTGAAAATATTGAACTAAGTGCACAGACGACCTGGAAAAATGCTTTTTTCTTTTCAGGTAAAGAAATATAAGTGGATTTCTAATTATGTGCTGTGTTTTAGAGATGAACCACTTTTGCCGAATAATGATCAATATTGATTATTTATAAATTTAAAGAAAATTGCACTCTACTTTTTTCACATTTATTGAAATAAGAGCTCAAGGACCACTGTGAAACAAGCAGCAGTTTCCTATTTCAATTCAGTCAATTATTATTGATGTTCAACTTTAGCGTCAATTATCTTTGAACTGAATTTACTCCAAATCGAAATTTTGTCACTTGTACCCCTTGGCTTCTGATGTCCTCATATGTAATTATGTGCAATTACTCAGGGCACCTCTGATAGCATTCTACAGCAGGCTCTTCTACAGCACTTCTACAGCAGGCATGTCAAACTTGTCTACCGAACACTTCGCCAAATTAAGCATTGCATACAAAGACGCGGGCCACATCAAACAAAGTAGATACTATTATTAGAATTGCACACAGCAATATTTGCACGTATAAAACATAGCCATATTAAACAAATATCCAAGTAAAGTTCCAAAGTTACTATTATAATTCATAGTTTATTTTATCTTACTTTTCAAAAAAATACTTGACATTACTTTTTATCAAACAAATCTACAAAGTTCAACTGGATTTTCTAAATTGTATTACCTTAAAAAAATTATGTTACACAAGCTCTGTTATTTTAGCAAAGAAAAAAAAATATTTTGAAAAAAAAAATTAATAAATTGTGTCTAGTATATATGCGCTACGTATTTCAAACACATTTTCTCGTTCAAATTACGTTGCTTTTACCAGAAAAATTTTGCTACCGAACATAGTTAATATATGCCTAATTGCTCATTTTGCCTCATTGCCAATTTTTTCACTCAGTTGGAAAATTGCAACTTGTAACTGAATTAAACAAAGGTAAAATGCCAAACGATTGCCGGACCACAGAGAGCCTGTCCGCGGCTCAGTTGTGGCCCGCGGGCTGCGTGTTTGACATGCCTGTTCTACAGGGAGATTAATGCAAGGCAGAGAGCGGAGGAGCTGCAAGGACCTGCTAATTTCTACGAAGTGGACGATAAACTATTATCTAAACAGAAAAGGACAGACAAGCGGCCGAAGGACATTGTTGATGAAAACAATCCTCTATTTAATTGACACTTCTAAGGAAGAAAGTAAGGAAGAAAGTCTTATAACATAATGTTGTTAAGTTTAACTACAATTATGGTTGTTCATTAGATAATTCCTCAACCTGGCAAATTTAAAATATCATAGAAATCATTCAAAATATCATAAATTGGCAATTCTTAGTCGTACTTTTTTTTTTTACTCTTTTTGCTTGTTAGAGCATAGGAAAAGTTATTCTAAATATTTATATGATCCAGAGACTATAAATATTTAAATTTGTAAAAACAACAACAAAAAAAGTAATGATGATGTAAACGGATTTTAATGTAATGAAGAAGAACAACAATTAAAACATTTTTGCAATTGGAACTATATTTCTAAATCTAATAATTTAGGAGCAATTGGAGAAAGATAAGAGAAATTATCCTATACTTAATACGTAACATTTTAAAATGAAAAGGTGTAAATCCATCTAATTCTAATACAAACTCATTTAATATATTTTATATAATTATAAAGACGAAAAAATGAAATTATGTTAAATATTTTTTTTTCTTTGGATTTATAAATATAGGGCAAGGTGGTGCAGGAGTGCGCACTTTAGGTATTGCAATAAATAACAAAAAATGAAGAGACTTAAGGGATGATGTTATACTTTATTTATAAACTTAGATTATTAAGCTAACAAAAAAATTACATTCATGAACTTACAAGGAACACTTTTGGTATTATTTGCAAAATAATTATCCTCCTGAATGCGCACTCTTGTACAAATACTGACAAGGAGAGGGCCAACCTTGTTAATCACAGATTTTGATTATTTTAATATATGTTGTAGGGTAGACACCCCTTAGTGTCAGGTTCAACGGATTTTATCCAATGCCCTATAGTTCTTGAAAAACCAGGGGGTCTAATATTAGTAGACAACTTAAATACTTACTTCGCAGCAAAACTGACAGGTTAGTTATAGCTCAGTTGGTATGGCGTTTGCCAGCTGGTCCGAGGGCCCGGGTTCGATACCTGAATGTGCTACTTTTGTTTTATAAATATAGTTGTAATTATAATTTAATAATTTCAATTAAAAATTTTAACATCAAACATTAATTATAATGTTAACAAACTTAAATTTATCATTTCTTATTTGTAAACTATTATTTCTCAACCATTAAAGAGGTTTAAAAAGAAATTGGATCTATTATTGAATGATAAAAATTCCAAAATCGTGACAAATTCTGTTGTGGTGCCATCTAGTTATGATAAAAAAAAGGAATATTCAAATAAATTAAAAGCAGAAAAAAGATAAAGGGGAAAGCAAAATAATTGAAAGCGCAAGCATACTTATTACAAATTTAAAAATCTTTAATATGCAAAAAATCGGTTGTAATTTAATTCTGATGCTAATTTTTACTATGATTATGCTTGTTACTTTAAAAACAGAATAATATTATCTCATTGACTTCCTTTGTTAAAGCAATGCGTAAATGATGTTTCTTTAAAATCACGAATTGACACAATTGCTCAATATCATTGCATCGATAAAGAATATATGAAATACATTTTTAAAGTGATTAAAAAAAAAATAACAGTTTTATGATGTTTTATTACAACTATTCAGTTAAAAGTAAAAAATTAAATAGGTTAAATTATAATTGATATACAATATTAAAAATTTTAATTGACAGTGAGATTATTAAGTTATACTTACAAGTAAATTTATAAAACAAAAAATGAGAAAAACAAACGTAGCACATTCAGGTATCGAACCCGGGCCCACCAATCAGCCGGTTAACACCATACCAACTGAGCTACGACTGACCTATCATTGTTGTAGCAAAGTAAGTATTTAAGTTGTGTACTAATATTAGACCCCCGGTTTCTCAAGAACTAAGGAGCATTGGATAAAATCCGTTGAACCTGACACTAAGGGGCCTCTACTCTACAACATATATTAAAATAATCAAAATCTGTGATTAACAAGGTTGGCCCTCTCCTTGTAAGAGCAAGAGTGCACAATATACACTGGTCATCAAAATGAAAGGATAATGAGAAGCAAGTAACATAAAAATTTTGTTTTTAAAGTCAATTCCTACTTAGGTCATCAAAGAAAAATTTAGTATAACCCTTAAGCTAATATTTGTTTTTGTTGCATTAAAATATCTCAATTTGTTGATTTTCTATAGCAAGTAGGTTTACAATGGAAGTCTATGGGTATTTGGAGAAATATTAAAATTATCGCCAATTTGGCGTCACTTTTGGCGACTCATTTTGATCACCAAATTTGGCGGTATTTGGCGACAGAACAGGGTCCGCCCTATGGTAACCCCCCTTATAGATATTAAGATGCATTAAATGCTTCAATAACCAATGACAGCCATTTTGTCTCCCATGTAAAACTAAAATTAATTAATTAAAATTTAATTAATGAATTAATATTTGAAAAAACTGCATTAACATCAATTGTCATGCAGTACAAGTTTTAAAAAAATATTTCAACTTGATAGGATGAATAATAAGTATTTTATTAACGATTGAAAATTTGAACAAGATATATAAATAAATAAATATAGGGAGAGTGTGAACTAATAGTAGGAATTCAAAAAAAATATGATCACTAAGTTTATGTTGCAACCAATGCCAAATGCTGCAATTATTTATGTTGATTAAATACTATTGAACTCAAAATTGCACTTCCGCGCATACGTTATATCGGAAATATGCAAATTAGATGATTGACAATATAGTGCGGAATGGACGTATGTTGGAATTCTAGTCTGTAGGGTTGTTTAAACTAAATGTGGTGTTTGAGTGTGATCAGTATTCATTAGTTATGGCTCAAAGGCATTATTTAAGTTAAGGTCAAAAGTTGCGAATAATTGTTAGAATCGAGGAAGGTCAAACACAAATGGAGGTTACCCAAGATTTGAATATCCCTCAAAGTGTCATATCAAAATCTTCCAGCCGCTTTTTAAGCACTGAATCCGTTGATAGACTACCTGGTAAAGGGAGATCAAGAGCAACAACTGCATCCGAAGACTGTTTTTTATCATTGTGGATCGAAGAAACCGCGAAGCTACTACAAGAGATTTGGGTTGAGAAATTCAGGCTGCCACAGGAACTCGAATTAGCTGTTCTAATGATGCACGAAGGCTTAACAAGGGTGGGCTGTATGCGAGAAAGCAATAGTTTGTGTCCCACTTACTCCAGCTTCCAAAGGGGCCTGTTTAAGCTGTTGACCACGTCTTGTTCAATGTAGGCAAGAAGACCCTGCTCAAGTATCGTTTACTGACGAGTCTGAACACTGATTCTAGACGTGTTTTGATCTAAAGAGATGAAGGAAGACGCAACTTGCTTTCCCTTGTCCATGAAATATATCGTTCGAGTCCAGTCCTCTTGGCTTCATTGAACACGACGATGGCAACAGTTTATGTAATTTTGATGTAAAGATGACGTAATTTTGACGTGTTGCTGAAGTCGAAGCCATACCTTGCGAAACCAAAGTTGGGTTTATTTCAAATTGAGCGTGCATTTTTTCTTTACATAGTTTTCTTGCCTTTTCTGAAATATCATTTTCTATTGAAAGCAATTACCTTTCCCCCTAATTTTTAGTGTTCTGTAGGCCAACTGACACATGGGTTTCAACAAGTTTAGAGTCTAATGGTCTTTCAGTGACGCTGCTTGCTGAAAAGTCAGTATATAAAAAGGGTAATTTTTGACAGACTGTAGAACCGTTATTTTAACTCCTCATTTAGCAACGGTAGCAGTTTTTTCAAAAGCATGTGCTCACTTTGGAACAGCGCAGTCTTGCACTATCGTCACTAAATATCTTTGAAACATCAGTAATGCCATATATCGATAAACAAATCCAAATCACATAGGTGACAAGCAGTTAGATATTAACCTAATCCATAAAAACCAAGGTTGTCGGCTTTTAGCCAAGCCAAAAAAAAAAGCCGGTCGGCTTTTTTTGGTTTTAACCACTTAAAAAAGGCCGGCTTTAATTGAAAAAAGCCGGTTTTTATTTTTTTAAAATTAGTTTGGAGCTAATTCATTTAAACTCGGATTAATTTAGTTTTAATACACTTATAAATCTTTTCTACAAAAAAAAATTATAATTTCTATTAAATTTGTCAAATAAATAAGTCTTTATAACCGGTAAAAGACAACTGTGAAGGCATTATATGTCTTGAAAAAAAAATATATAAATATTGAAAAGAATATAAATTATACTCCAAAGTGGTGTTTTAAAATTCTATATTACGTAGCTCCGCATATAGTACACATTTTAAAGATTATATTTAATTAAACAATGACAAAATGAAAACATTCTTATATCTCCATATGGAAAGATTAAGTCATAGGATGAACAATGTTGAAAGAGAAATTAGGAAGGACATAATATTTGAGGAGAGTTTAGTACATAAGTGTATAAAATAAAGAGAGCAATTAAGCAAAAGAAAAAAATGTTCTTCAAATAAAATATTTGAATAAAATTTTTGAAAAGCCTGTTGCTATTTAAAAGGGTGCATATTCATGCATATGCTATTCATAATACTGTTTCTAATAGTGATAGATCTTAAAATTAGTTATGTAATAAAACATATAACTAAGTAATAATTGTCCTCTTTAATTTTATAAAGCAGTAAAAATGGAAAAAAAGGGTGGGATTAAAGGTCAGTGTAAACCAGACAAAGCAGTTGGTTATGGTCCTTTTAAAATTTCGCTGACATATTTGTATCTATATATATATATCTATATATATCTATATATATATATCTATATATATATATATCTATATCTTTGTATACATTTTATATCTACAAATCACTATGCAGCTCCACCTATGTGTTATTCCAGTATTAATGTCCTCATTATTTAGAAATTGGATAATTTATTAAATTCTGAGTCAATTAAATGTCATTAAAAGTATTTAAAAAACACTTAAAATGTGTAGTTTATAATTAAAATGCTTCACTGTATAGAAGCCAACTTAGGCCAAAAAAGGCCAATTTTGGCCAAAAAATCCAATTAAAACCAATAAAAGCTACCGGCGTGACTTTTTTAAATTTTAGCTGGTTTGTTTGCTACCCTGATAAAAACCAAACAAAGTAGTTTAGTTTAGTAATCTTTATTATGATCCTGTTTTCAAAAACTATAAATTTTATAACGAAAAAACCAAAATCACATTTTCTCTTATAAATCATCAAAATTTTCACCAAAATATGCTTTTTTTTTCAATATAAACTTATCATGTCATTACATCGTTTACAACTGTAGTTAAATGCAAAACTCTATTTTGGGATTATGTTCTTCTGAGGATTATCTTCTTATATATCTGAGCGTACTCTTGTAAACCGCGCACTCTTGCACCACTTTATCCCCAGTACGGGGTTTTAAAAATGTGATTATTTTTCCTTTCCTATAAACTTCCACTCCATTTTGTTGAGTAAAATTCTGTGCAGGCTGAATCATTCACCGCCATGTTCTTCATGTACAAGGAAAATCAGATTCATTTTTATTCACATCTAATCATTCGTAACAACATTCTTTCGTGAAGGCAATATTTATGAAATACCAATTATTCTTGTAATGCGTTGGTAACCCCATGAAAACCGCATCTTATTACGAGAAAATTACGTTTTTATTTCTTAAATCGAATAACAAATACATACCAAAGCTGTCATATAATTATCATTTATGTTTTATTTGATTTTAAATGCTCTATTTGTACAACGTGTTACTATGCAATGGCATGAAAAGAATCACAATTATCCAGAAGGATAAAATTGTGTTAATGATAAGGCATTTTTTTCATTCTCTGTATACATTTATGCATGTATAGAACGCCAAATACATTTTGTCGGAAAGGTAAACTAAAATAAGCTTTGTACTTAAAGGATTTAAAATAATTTTTTTTAATTCTACTCAATTTTATTTAAGCAAATTTTATTTATTCTAATACAGCAATAACAATTTTTTAATCCTTTTCACATTTAAATAAGTATAAAATTAAATATAGTTTATTTAAAAAAATTCTTTTATAAGCATTCAATTTTTATCTTGAAAATCATGCCTAATTTTTTACTATATTTCATGTTTATTCCTAAAATTTTCTGTTACAATACATTAATTTGACGTAGGCATTGAATTCGATTATGAAAAATTCACTTTTATTTTTCTTTTAACGCTTGGTACAAAACGCAAGCGAGTTTATTAAAAAATATATAATTTTTGCTCTGTTTCTTTTACGAGATAGAGCAACAAGAAAGGGAAAACGAAACATTATTTAAACTATCTTTTTACTAATTTTATATTGATTTCTCAACATATTAACCGGAAATTCATTAATATTAAACTATAAATTGATAAAAACGTATTTTTAAAAATATTACCTTCTTCAGTTTTTATTTATAATTCATTTTCTACTTTTTAATCTTTGAAATGTTCCATTTATGGAGTTTCACAGCTATTTGGCATGTTTTAGCGATCGATTCTTATCGCATCATTAAGTCCGCAATTGTTTCAACTAACACCACTAACGGGAGTTCACTGTATTAATAACAAATACACACACGACTGCCGCAAGAAGAGTGACTGATCTCGACAAAAGTAAATTTTACAGGAGAGGCAACTTAAGTTTCGCAATTTTTTAATGTAACACAAAACGATAGTACTTAACTCTGCATGCAGTTGTAAATGGGTACAAAAAATGCGTAAAACCTTTAAGAATCAAGATATAAAAAAGATAGGGTGAATTTATTAAATTTATGCCCCCACCCCAATAAATGGGTGGGTATAATACCCTTGTTGAGTTGTGACACTTTTCTTGTTGCACAATTTGTCAAAATCCAGTAGCCTTTGAAAATAGTACGTGCAAAATTGTGGATTTATAACACTTTTCACTTTCAAGTTGAAAGTGTTTATGAATTCGGTTTGTCTGCCTGTCTGTTTGCCTGCCTGTCTGACCGTCTGTCTGCCTGCCTGTCTGTCTGTCTGCCTATCTGTCTGTACGTCTGTGCTCTATAACTCGCGTAAATATAGTCCAATTGCCATGAAAGTCTTAGATTTTATTGGGTATCACTATGGCATGTTTTCTATTGTAAATGAAGTCTTTAGCAGTTACGGTTCATTTACAGAGACACTCAAAAGAATTCAGTTACATTACGGTGTATGAGGAAAAAGTCGTTTGCAGTGTATTTAATGACATCATACTATTTTAAACATACTAAAATTATGTACATCACTGAGGTGTACTACGGCATTTACTACAGAATATGGTATGCATAGAAGTTATCGTTCATTTACAGGGACACACAAAAGAATTTGGCTGAAGTGGAAATTTAACTATTCGGTCTTTGAACAATAATTTCTGGAAGCGTGTTTGCAGTTGTGGTACGCGTTTTTACATTGAATTATTTATTTAGATATTGCTTGGCTTGGATAAATTCTATAGATCATATACAGGGCTGCACAAAAGTTCTCAAGTACATTTCCGTTGTTTCACAGAAATGACTGAATGGAAATGTTTAACTGTGCTATGCGTTTTACTGAATTAACTTTTAATATATTTTGTAGTATACATGCAAATCCATAGATCATACACAGGTCTCCACAGAAAAAAAAAAGATATTTTTCCGACTTCATTTTTACAGCAGAAATGTTTTCAAATGCGGTGTGAGTTTTTCAAATTGCTTATTTAGACATGATATCTCACCTTAATAAACTGTGCAGTTTTGTTACAGTATACTGATTGTCTTTGACAGTCTTACATAATCTATGCTGGGTGCATGATTTTTTGATCTTGTTTTAAATCACAATGTTTTAACTTTAATATATTATTATTAATTATCAAAAATATTAGTTTGCATCAATATAAGAGTGAACCACAGATTCATAACAAGGTTTCTAGGAAATTAAATTAAAAGAAAAAACACATTTCAAAACTTTTTTATAATTGTTATTCAAATATAATCTTACAATTGCATTTCAGCCAAACAAAATTATAGTTACTACAAAATAAATATACAAAATAAGTATACAAGAACTGATTATAAAATTCATAAATCACATAGACGTAATAACGACATCACAATATTTTCTATAACAAGTGAAAAATAGAAGAAGGAGGTAAGTTATTTTTCATCCTTCAATAGTAATAACTATTTATTAGTTCAAAACATTTCCATATATTTATAAACTACATTATTATAAAAAGGAACATTACTTAGGAGAGCAAAAAATACAATAATTATTGATTGCTGTTTAGCAATAATTCAAAAACAAGTATGTTTTTTCATAAAAACATGTATAATAATTACTTATAAGGAGATTAAGTTAATAAAGATAAAGATATTTTATCACTTTTTATAACATTATTTAACTTAATGTTTTTTCAGTTTTCAGAGTTATTTTCTCCGAAAGTATGAAATGATTACTACGTTTTCGTCAATTTTTTGAAAAGGAAAAAAAAATATTCAAATGAGAAATATAACAGATAATTATCATAAATATTTTAAAAGTACTTAATTTGAAATGAAAAACTAGAAAAGTGGTTTTATACTTTCTTTTTTAAATTTGTTATTCTTATAAAAGTAACTATTGCAGCATTTTATAGGACTTTCTCAAACTGGAACTTTATTTAAGAAGTTCTGTATTGATGCTATACAGTTGTTTATCTTCATTGTGAAGGTTATAATGTAAAAAAAAAGGGACACAACTTTGAGGAATATGCTTGGAAGGACTTAAAAGTCAAGCAATCCTTATTCAGATGAAAGGTTTACGAAAACGCTTTATGTAAAGGTAAAAGCTCTCTTTTACCTCTAACCTTAATTTCAAATTCAGAAAAGTCGACTTGGTCATCAGAATATTTTACGTTAAATGAAAAAAGTGTTGATTTATCAAATCTTAAAATTTTGACTCTGGAAAACTGAAGAACATTACCTTCATTATCTTTCAAATAATTTCAAAGCAATCAATTTCGCCCACTCAATCGTTTTAAACCTATAAAATCAGAATGAAATAACTCATTCACTGAAAAATGACGCCCCGTCTTTTTGACTCTCTCATTTATGTCACGTACTGTTAAAGGATGTAAATTTGGCCGTATTTTTTTTTTTAATTTGTTTCTCTATTACTGAATGGACAGCATCGACTTCATTTTATGTGTGTCCGCAGATCAAGGACTTTATTGTTATTTTATAGATTTTTAGTGTCTTAACAGCATGCATGAATAATGAAATAATATATTTATCTTGATTTTGTCCGTCTCAGTTATCATAATAAAACTAATAATAAAACTAATAAAATTAACTTACAAAATAATTCCACATTTTCACCGTCAACATGTAAAGCAATGTCTTGTAAATACATTCACAAATAAGTACCTATTTTAATTCTTCCGAGTTGACTCTCATATTCATTCCAAAAATGGCATTCGACAACATCAGTGTATACTTGACAAATTGTAAAGTTAACTATTAATCTATGGCCTAACTGTTAATCAGTTGAGAATATATTAATCACTAAGAAAGCGATATTTCGCCAAATAAGGAAATTTTCGTACTTTTATTACTATGGCAATAAAGAGTTTTATAAATTGCTGGAATAAAATATCGAATAAAGATCGCTGTAAAAAATAATCGGTAAAGTTACTAAAATTTTTCTAGGAAACTGAGATTCCTAGAACATTTTATGGAACGGCAACAACAAAAATTCATGCAACAGATACACTTTTGCATTGTAAATCAAAAAATCTGTAAGATTACTCAGAATTTTTTAGGAAACTAGGACACCTTGAACTTTTTATGTAAGTGCAACCCGAATTACAGATCAAATTTTAGTAAGATTACTGTAATTTTATTTCACTCTTTTGCAGAGCTACAGATTTCTGTAGCTTTACAAAAACTAGTTTTGTCGATTTACATCTTTTTTGTACAGTGTACAGATAAAATTTTAGTAAGCATACAGATTTCCGTAACTTTATATCTGTATAATTACAGTTTTTTTTTACAGTGTATGAGCTTATAGAAAACTTTTTTTGAGATGCGTCGTTTTTCTTGTTTCATCACTGCGCATTTCCCATAATGGAAAAGTGACACATAATGTAATATTTTTCCGTATAACGACACGAATAATAATTTGCCTATAGCAAGACGAGCTTACGACACAACTATTTAGGAATAAAACACAAAAGGAATTTTTGCGAGATATGTCACTTTTCTTGCGGTCGAGCGATATATAGAGTGGTGCAAGTAAAACCACTTGTCTGGCCACCGAAAATGCGACTTACGTATGCGATTAATTTGGCGATTTATCTGCCGTGGCGGGCTAACGAAAAAAACCCTTAAATTAATACTTTAATTTCTAACTGATTTTTTAAAATATTAAAATGGTCTATTGTCATCGGTAACACACGTGTGAAAGCAATTTTTATACTTCTAGCCTATTAGAAAGAGTGTTAAAAATTGATTACAAAATATTATCTTTACGTACAAAAACAAGGTTGAGTTAAATAAAAGAGTCTAAAAACATCTTTTATGCTGCGTATATCTACTCTATAAGGTTAGTTGGGGTAACTGGAACCACGAGGTAACTGGGCTAGAGGCTATTTTATAAAAAACTGCTGGTATTTTTTTAGTTTTAGCTTTTGTGAACAATGCCCCTTAATCTCTACTTCCTAAAACAACGCGTATCAACTCAATCATAACTCTCACTTTGCTGTGATAGGTTGTCAGAAATTTACGTTTCTTTTTTTAAAAACAACGTCAATATGGTTGAACTTCCTCGGCTTATTATTAAAATACTGTAAGTACTTTTATTAAACAATCATTTTTTTAAAGGTTAGACAAATAACTACATTAATATTGTTAGGTATCTATACATATCTACTTCATGTTTCAAATGTAAGCCGGGTGTCCCAGTTACTCCATAACTTTTTCAAGAATGGGGTAACTGGGACATGTATCCGGGGTAACGGGACCATGCTGGATCCAGTTACCCCAATAGTTATAAATAATTTTTTTGTGTTTCTCTTACTACGGTAAGTAAATTTCTCCATTGTTTTTTTGCTCACAATAAAGAAAATGATAGAATACCTTATTAAAATTATGTAATGAAATAAAAAAAAAAATATTTTGTGGTATCAAACTACATTTCTTGACCCCTTGAGAGGCGGTGATTCCGTTATGGCATCACTTAATTTTAATTCCTAATTGCCACATTGCACCTGAATTTTATAATGAAAATTTCACCTTATTAAGTACGCGAAAATATACTTTTATTTGTTTTCGGATAGATTATATTGTAAATATTGGTTTCATTAAATTATTTCAATATTTTACGAATGCAAGTACCTTGCCCCTGAAAGCGAGATAGCCAGACCTTGAAATTGTACTATACACAGGGGTCGCATTCTATAGGGAAACTTTTATCGTTCCTACCACTATTTTGAAAATAATATATTCATCGCACCTTTCTTTAAGGGTTTTGTTAAAAACAATAAAATTTTCCCAATATAATGCGACCCCTGGATAAAGATAAAGTACTTAAGTACTTACGTAGCCGTTTGTTCATAGATTTACCTTGCTATTTTTTTCCTTAAAATACCCATGTGATTTTTATACTTATTATCTATACTAAAGTACATAAGTACTTCTTTAAGTTTTATGTTTTGGGTATAAATAAATCTAATATTTTCACTTTTAGTGGTTTTTTTAGACACATTGACAGCAAAGGTTTCCCTTACAACGCTGTTTCTTGACATATAATTTACATCATCTGCCTGGCTTAAAATTTTTTAAGTTGTTTACACTTTTTCAAACAGGACCTGATATCCGATATGAAAAAATATGAACGCGTGTGGAACATAGACCCCCCCTGATCCAGTTACCCCATTTTTTGGGGCAACTGAACCCATGAGGAAAGAAAGATGAAAGATGAAATATGCATATTTTTATATTTTTAAATATTAAAATGTAATTTTGAGCATTTCTGTCTGATAGAGGGAACCTAAATGAACACATTTACAGAAGTTCAGACTTTAATTCAAATCAACATTAGCTTTTTGAAACTGAATTGTCAGAAGCTCCAGAGTGACATTGTAAAATCATGTCCCAGTTGCCCCAACTAACCTTATATATAAAATCCTAATGAAACGAATTTATGAAACGGATATTATGAAACGACTGAAATGAAACGAATTTATGAAACGATTCTATGAGAAACGACTGATTAAACAACTGATAATGTTTCATGGCGAATTCTCCTAAAATATGGAATACTTTGCGATGGAATTAACACCAAAAATCAGCATTTATCCGCAGATCTCAAAACTGGTATTAGAATTTTTAAATTCGAATTAGTTTTCTAGATATTATTATTATTTTTTAATTTTAAGTACTTTTCTCTAATGATGGAAACTCAAATTTTAATCATAACATAACAGATATTTTTTTTTCATACTTTAAAATAAGTTATCATTTTAAGCTAATTTGGCGACCTTAAATGTATGCTAAGAAATGTATCATGTTACTTTTATTCATAATTCAATTTACTTGAACAATATTTTGCCAAATCGAAAGATTCTAATAGAGAAATCAAGAACTCTTTATTTTTATGTTAGCGGGATGCAGGTGATAAATCGCCAAACATTTTCTCCATCGCATTCTTTTATATTTCATTAATTTCATTTAAAATATAATACTTTCATTCATTTTATTTAAAATACAAAACTTTCATTTAAAACTGAACATTTAAAGATGATGGCTTTCACTTCTTTCTTTCTTTCTTTTTTTTTTTTTTTAATTAAACATAAAGAAAAATATTAGGCACAGATGTCACATACGCACCGGGGTACCTAATTGGCGCCAAAACGGCATTATTTTGATTGACATGGTAACCCGGCTATTGTTGTTTATTTAATAATAAATGTTTATTTTCTTTTATTTTCTTTTTTAAAATTATATAAATTGTTTTGATCTATAGTTATTAATTACTTTTTTTTGTTATTTTCTTTTAAAAATAATAGAAAATAATTAAAAAATAAGTACTACTTAGTTATTCCGTCGACCAATTTCGCCAAATTATATAAATCGCCAAACCACTCGCCAGATTATACAAATTGACATAATTTTTATTTTAAATAACGAAAGAACAAATAAAATAGTATAAAACTAATAAATATACAAATAAAACGACGAAATAAAAATCACTTGATGACGTAAACACGTGTAACTTGCTTAAAGTCAAGTGAGTGTGACATTCACGATTACATCAACCATTATTGGCATTAAATCTTATATTAAAAAGCAGTAAAACAACGTTTAAAATGCACAAATAATGCGTGAAAAGCAGCAAACAGCTGTTTCGAATCTATAGCGAGATTCTTCTTCAGTGCAAGATAGGGAAAAAAGAACAGCGTGCTAGAAAAAGCAAGGCTGAGAAAGCCCTGTTTTTGGCTTTTTAGTTGGCTCAGCCTTGCTTTTTCTAGCACGCTGTTCTTTTTTCCCTATCTTGCACTGAAGAAGAATCTCGCTGTAGATTCGAAACAGCTGTTTGCTGCTTTTCACGCATTATTTGTGCATTTTAAACGTTGGTTTACTGCTTTTTAATATTCCTGCACAAAGACTTTAATTACTATTTTTAATTTAATCTTATAGTTTAGCGATGGATTTTTGGTCGACGGGAAAACTAAGTAGTACCAAAAATACATATGTAACTGGTATTCGAAAACGAGGTTTTCGCCAAATTTTCGTAAAAAAATTACACCAAACCGCGCCGAACGTATATGACATCTGGCTAAATATTAAATAAAGCAACAAACCATGACATTTAATAACACATACTGGACAATTGCACCATAAAATATAATAAATAAAGACACAATCTTGCTTAATGGTACACAAAACACGAACTTTAATAAGCTAAAAGTTCATGTTTTGTATACCATTAAGCAAGATTGTGTCTTTATTTATCATGACATTTAATTTCAACTTGAAAGGAATGTTTTAATTTTCCATTCGAAAAAAAAAAATGCTCACTGGCGAGTTGAAAAAAAGCTATTGGCAAGATTTGCACCCGGCTAGCGTAACAGTACCATGAATTCTATGCGACCATGGCAACTTTTATGTAGTTTTATTCGAAAAAAAAAATTGATTTTTTAATCAAAATGGAAAACTTTCGGCACAAATGTCATATACGGTCCCATATTGGCGCGATTTTTTTTTTTACGCCAACGTCATATACACAGCGGGTTTTTAACTTGCACCAAAGTATCGTTATTTTGCTTGATGTGGTAAGCCGGATGTTGTTGTTTATGCAGTTGATGTTTTCCCAAATTGGCGTCGGAGAAAAATCGCGCCAATATGGGGCCATATATGATATCTGTACCAAAATTTCATATGAAAAGCGAAGGGATCAGACCGTATTTATTTATGCCAGTTACATGACTTGGACTATTATTATAATATAGATGAAATGATGGCGATAGAATAATATTTGGCGACTTATCACCTGTGCCTGGCTAACATTAAAGTGCCAAAATGGCACCTGGAATATAAAAAGCAAAGTGGTCCGCCCGGAACTGTTGGTGATAGTCACATGACTTAGGCTATTGTTAGAGAAATTGTTTTAAAATACCGGGAGACAAAGACTTTGTACACTTAATTCATTTTATTTTAGCTACTTTTCAAATGTTTAACTGATCCTCTTTAATCAAACACGAAAACAACCATTGGAGGTCTTAACAGCAACTGATTTGGCCTTAAATTTTTGCAATCAAAGGGAATTGAATGGAAACCCGTTTACAGGGAGATCTGCAAAGCTTTTTTCAGTATAATTCAATCTTCTCTAATATTTTTAAAATCGATCAGATTAACGTGCCTTTAGATTCTGCGGTGTCTGAACGGAGGGTTGGCGAGCGTAGCTTGCAGGAGGCTGAGCCCCCTAGTATACTATAATATTATAAATAGGTAAAGTTTGTTTGTTTATTTGTAGCAGGTACTCTCTGGAACTATGGAATCGATTTCAAAAGTAATGGTATCAAAATGATGGTGTTAATCCATGTTCAAACATAGGCTATAACTTAAGTCAATGCCACTACCCCCAAAGGGAGTGTAGGAGCAAAAAAGTTCTAAAAATGCGTTTTTGTGTTACTGAAGGGCCTAGAAAACATGAAATATGTCATGGTAGTTATTTATAAGATATAAATGATCTCTAAGAACAAGAACATTTCCTGAAAAAAAATCGAAATTAAAAAGTGGTGAAAATGCGCGAAAAGCGTTCTAAATTGTGGTTTCTGCGAAATCTTAAGAAGTACTAAACCAATTTAAAAAATAATCTGAAAATGATGGTGACAGCGCTTGCGCCAACATAGACTATACTGTATGTTAGTTCTACTAACCCAAAAGGGGTGCAGGAGCAAAAATGTTCTAAAAATGCGATTTTTGTGTTACTTACGGACCTAGAAACATGAAATGTGTCATGGTAGTTATTTATAAGATATAAATGATCTCTAAGAACCAGGCCCGTAACCAGATAGATGCGAGATGGATTGAGCAATCCTAGCATCCTTTCGAGCCCCCCTAACCATTTCAATATTTTTTTTTTTTTTTGTTAACAATATATATATATATATATATATATTAACTAATCTGAATTAATATCTGAATCTAATTTCAACAAATAAAACGTTCTAAATTGCGATTTCTACGTAATCTCATGAAGTACCAAACCAATTTCAAATGTGATGTTTGGTAATTGAGGGTGACAGCCCTTGCTCAAACATAGAAACCGTATAAAACATTAAAATGCCGTATTATCATCGGAAACACACCTCTGTATGTATTTTTTTTTTTTTTTTTTTTTTTTTTTTTTTTTTAATTCTAGCACGCCAAGGAAAACAAAATTATATTTTTATGTACATGAAACAAATAAATTAGCCTAATGAAAAGGTTATAAAAATGGATGAATGTTCACTTGGTTTTTAACCTTCATTCTGTTTGGCTGTTGAAACATCTAAAAATTGTTTGTGTTTTGAAGTTGCAAGGTTTTTCGAGCAGTACTAAAGTTAGAGTCATCACAGCAGTGCCATTTATCGACGATGTTCAGAAACAAAACAAAGAAGGGTCATAATGAAATTTCTGATTTCATTCATTGCTCTCCTTCGATAATAACTTCTGTAACTATATACTGTAAAAAAGAAAAATGTTTTTTAATCTGAGAATATATAATTTACCCACGAACAAAAATGTGCAATAATAACTTCCGAGTTACCGACGATACCGAAAAGGTATATTTATCTTTAGAAATCTCAGAAACCAATATGTTTTTGAGATTAAAAGAAATATTTATAAAACCGAAGTTTCTTTTGCTGCCACAGATTTTCAAAAAAGTTTCCGAGTAATTTGTATAGTGTATTAACCCCTTAAGCACGGTGTTCAATTTATTGATAGTATGTTGAATACCTGATATATTGCAATTCGTCAAAAGTAGTTTATGTTATTACTTTTAATGACATGTGAATTATTTAATTACATGTAATGTATGGAGATGAAATAAAGGTTTATTTATATTATAAAACAGAAATAAGATTCGAATTAAACAACTAGTACACCTTCATCTCTTGATTCAAAGCTATTATCACTATCTCCTATGTCTAAGTCATCAACAAAATTACTAACATAATCACTATAGTGTCTGACATAATTATTCTGTAAAATCAATATCTATGAGAGATGCAAACAAACACAAAACAAAAAGCGAAACACTACAATCAACGAAAGATATCTGAATAAAATGACCAACGCATAAACAAATGAACGACGAAGAAAGAACAGAACATCGGGAAAACTAATGATTTTTTTGGACGTGTAACGCCACCTATTGGGTGCGAAATCAATCATTGCTATAAAGCCCATACAAAACCAATTACAATAGCAATTAACGACGCAGAAAGAAAAAAAAATCAGATGCTTAGAACATTGTACTTACAATGAGGAAATATCCGCATACGTCCTGGTATTCCAAATAGAAAAGCTCATCGGAATATTGTTTTTAACACTTTCCAACAAAGTTGAAAAGTGTTTATGCATTCGGTTTGTCTGTCCGTCTGTACGCGCTCTAACTCCCGTAAATATACTGGGATCGTTCTGAAATTTTGGATGTTAGTGACCTCTACCATAGCACGAACCCTATTGCAAATGAAGTCTGTAGCATGTTTAGTTCATTTACAGGGGCAGTCAAAAGTTTTTCGTTACATTACGGCCTATGGGAAAGAATCCTTTCAAATTATTTTTAATGATATTACACGTTTTCAAACTCAATAAAAGTGATATGCATTTATCAAGTTCAGTAAAATATGCCTTCCGTAGAATATGCGCTGTAAAGAATAAATATTATTCATTTACAGGGCCACACAAAAGAATTCCGTTCATAACGATATACGGGTGGAGGAGATTTTTTCCGGCGTATTTTAATTATGTTAAATTATTTCATGTATAATGGAATTGATATACGTCGCTGAGGTTTACTATAACTTATTTCATGTATAATACGAAGTGCATAGCATTTACAGGGACACACAAAAGATTTCAGATACTATATTGTATCCGAAGTATTGTACGATAGCGATGATTGCTGGAAATATATTTTTAATTACGTTATGCGCGTTTATGTTTCACTATATTTGTGCATTGTATATGGTGTGTATAAATGCTGTAATTTATATACAGGGCTATAGAAAAGAATTTGTAATGGTTACTGGGTATGATTCTGAATTGCTTAAAGGTGGTTTTTAAAGGAGTTATGCATTTTTATGCCTAACTACATTTTGTTTACTAAGAAATGTTTGTAGATAAAATTGTAAAACATAGATAAAATTATATACAGCGTCACGAAAAGAATTGGATACATGGCCGTCTATAAATGATAATTTCTGAAAACGTGATTCCAGTAGTTTTAAGAGTGTTTTACTTTGAATTAAACTTTAGCTAAATAGTGACGTGTAATAAAGTACTAGGTTAACTAGAGGGTTGTACAAAAGTATACAAGTATGTTTCCATCTATTAGTATAAATTGCTGTAAGAGAAATTTCAACCAGTTATTCGTTTTCTTGCTAAATTTAATTTCCCCATTATATAGCATATATATCAACCTACAGATCAAATACAGAGCTGTTCAAACAAATTGGAATACATGTTTGATATGGATGGTAACTGCTGAAATCAGTTTTCAAATGTTTTATGGGTTTTCTAAAATGTTTACTTAGCTCTTTTGTATACATTATTTCCCTAAGTAACGAAGTTTTGTTAAAGCAGGAAGTGTTGGAAAGTGTTTCATAATCTATGCTTAACGCATGATTTTTCTTACTTGTTTAAGGATGCTATCAGTTCTCAATTATGAATTTTCAGCTTCGTAATTGAATTTATAAATGAAAGCGCAACAAAATAATTTTAATTTTAATGTTACTTTTAATCCCGTTAATTTATCATGTTTGTCTGTAAAATTTGCTTGTTGGACATGAATTGTTTGTTTGAGAATTGATAGCATTCGAAAATCCCATATTCCGGTTTGAGAAAATGATTTACACACACAGAAAAAACTAAATGAAAACGTTTTCAAAAATCATCAAAAGAAACTTTGCAGAAAAAGAAACTCTATTTTACTAAATGCATCTTTAAATCTCGAAAATATATTGGTTTATGTGGTTTCTAATGACAAAGAACTCTTTTCTAAATCGAGGATAGCTCGAAAGTGGTTATTGCACATTGTCTTTAGTAGTTATGTTGTTGTTTCCTTGGCAGAAAAAAAAACCCTGTCTTTTTTTTTCTGTGTAAAAGATTGCTCATTACAATCCATTTCTTGACGTCCTTATAGTCAATAAATAGACATTAATTATCTAATATTGGTATATATCTAATATTGGTCGTTAATTATCATATTTGGTACAAATTGCGAGGCTTTTGAATTTTGATTGTTCTTATCTTTTTGTTATCGCTGTAAAATAGATGATTTTTAAGGAGTGTGAATTAGGCAGTTGTAGTGAAAATTGTGCAAAATGTTTCTGTGATTCAAGAACACTAGATAATGTAAGATTGCTTTTGAATTGTATTTATTTTTGTGGGTTTATGATAAATTCAATTTAGCAGTTCCCTTTTAAACATTTTCTATCATCGAATTTCGACGGATTCTACCTCATTTTGTTAAATGCGATACTCTCGTAGCAGAAGAAATCGCCAAAGATTTCTCTATTTACAGCAGTGTTTTTTTGTTCAGTATATTACAGTGTTTAAGAACGTAGTTCAAATATATATATGTTAAATTTGCGTTTATTTATATTATTTTATTTATTTATTTATTGGTGAAATGTTAATGGCATTTTGGAATATTAACCGGAGACAAAAGGTGAACTATTTATATTGTTTTAAGTTCAAATGGGTTAATCTTACATAATTGATTTTTGATACATGTTTTAAACATGTTTGATACGTGTTTTAAAAATTCATACTTTAAAAGTATTTTAAAAATCATTAAAATCCTTTAATGATACAATTTTTAAACGAATTTTGAAAGTACAGTCGTGGAAAAAAAAAAAGTAAACAACTCTTGCTGATTTTGCAAGAAATTATTGTAGAAGGAAGTTACAGGCACCAAAGAACTGGAAATAGTCTATTTTTAAATGATACATATAAAATTAAATTAGGGGTCCATCTGCATATCAAAACGAACCTAAACTTTGTTTTTTTTCAATGGCAATACCCAAATTTGACACCATAAATAATTTCTACTTTCTTTATTTAGCTTAAATCCAAAAGTTCATGAAATTCGTAAGATTAGTTCCCCAGAAATTAATTATTTTAAAATGGGCATATTTTAGAGGCTGTAACCAAATTGAAATTCGTTACTCGATTGTTGAATTGCTACGGAATTATGACACTTCTATTAATATATTTTTTCTTACCAATATTACCGTTTCACTCGCTTAATATGTGTCAACTATTGCCAGCCCAAATATTTCATTAAATGAATAAAATATATTTTTTCAAATTATGCTTTTCTGCATATCATAGTTGGCTTCTTAAACCATCATTTTGACGTTTTTTAATGATAATTCGAAAACTGAAGGAAAACTCGAAATTGAGGATTCGCATAAAGTAGGACATAATAAATATAAACCTATCAAAATAATTGTAAGTTGCAATTCATATTTTTTTTCGAATATTAATTTCATAATTCATATTATAAAATTTGTTAAATTACAAATTCAACGTATTTATGTTTGGCTTTTTTAGTATTATAACAATACCCAAAATTATCACGTTAGGATTATAATTTCAGGAGATATAAAAATATAAAAATGTAATTTAACAATAGAAGTTCTAAAATTTGACTGTTTATAATTCAAAAACTTATCATTCAAATGACAAGAAATTTCGTTTCCAGGCATAGTTTGAACCAAAGGTTTTAAATATATTGTCAAAATTGTGTATTGCTATTGGATAAAACAAAGTTTAGACTGGTTTTGGTTTCTAGATGTCCCCCCTAAGCCAATTATATATATATATTTAAATGTAGACTTTTATTTCCAATCGATTGGTACCGGTAACTTTCTTTTTCTTTTTTTCCTCGACTGTTCATTTTTTTCCCATGCCAGCGTTATTCACGGACATGTTTTGTGGTTTATTCTCTAAATATGAAATTTACTAGAAATTTATACATAAAAGTTAATTATTTTACTTTCAAAAAGTACAACTTGAAGATTGATAGCAGCCATTGTGAATGCTTAGATTAAATTGAAAAACCTACATTGCGTAAAACTAAATAAAATAAAAGGAGTATATAGACCGGAGATTTTAGGAAACTAAACACCAGATATTACAAACATTTATTGAAGATAATGACCTGATGATTTTTGTTGAATATCTTTTTCAGTTTGAATATCCAAATTTTATTACAATTACGTAATAACACAATAATTTTTGTTTACCATGCAACATTTATTATTATAGATTTTGACTGTATGCAAACAGAATTGCAATAATATTAATACTAGAAATAACATCAAGAGCTTCCTCTTTTAAGAACAACGATGTAATAAGTCACTTTTAAGTTTTAAGCTCTTTTAAGTGTATTTGAAGTTTTCTTTAATTATACAACGTTAAACCATTATTATAGTTCCAAAGTACGCCATGAACTTAATGATAATACGTTACACACGTTATACATTCGATAAAAAACTTGAAAACAATTCAAGCAAAGCACTTCAAAAGTTATCGCAAAACATTACTCGACGAAGCCTTTGCAACTTTCACGATGATAATTTACTGACAATTTAAAACCTTGCTGTAATAACACGCAAACACACGTCAAAATGCAGCGCAATTAAAGAAAACACACCCGAAACAAATTTAACTTTCCTGAAATTATCAAACCGTTTTTCACTCTATACCTCTTTGCATATATTCTTCGTTCCATCGCTTCCAGGTTAAGTTTTAAAGCTTGTAATCTTCTGTTGCTCTACTTTTTCGACATTTTAAAACGCGAACGCATAAATCTTATAAGCATATATCAATGGTACAAGTAGGAAACTGGAAGACTATCACTTCATTCAATTACATGCATGAGTTAGAAAGGTGAAACACGCATAGTTTTTTTTTTCCTCCGCAGAAAGCAATGATTAAATGTACTTGGAATTGTTTGAGATTTGGAAAGATGAGAAAATAATAATAATTAAGGATCGACCGAAACAGTTTTTTAAGACCAAAACCGAAACCGAAACTGAATTTCGGTAATCTTCCTATTTTCGGTTGATAACGAAAATGTCCAAATTTTTTTTTAAAGTAATTAATACATACATAAATATACATAATTTTAAATTAATTATACCCCCGCAGAAAGCAATGATTCAAAGTATTTGGATATTTGGAGTTGTTTAAGATTTGGAATGATGAGGTAATAATAACTAGTATGTTGTGGCCGTCACAAAACTTTCTTCTATATAAATCACGTCAATTGAATCATTTAAATAATGCAAGAAATTACATCAATTTAGCGCCATTTCAAATCAAAATATATCTGAATTTGAAGTTTGGTGAAAATTCGTGCATTAGTTCTTGAGATAGAGCTATAGCGGAAATTCTAAAAAATGTAGCATAGCAGCGCCACGTATTGAGCGATTTGTACCAAAACATAAGCAGCTCTAATTGATATCAAGATATACCTGAATCCGAAGTTTGATGAAAATTCATGCATTATTTATTGAGATAGAGCTATAATGGAAATTCTGAAATGTGCAGCATAGCAGCGCCACCTGTTGAGCGATTTGCACCAAAACATAAACAGCAGTAATTCATATGAAGGTATATTTGAATCTGAAGTTTGTTGAAAATCCAAGCATTAGTTCTTGAGATAGAGCTATTGCGGAGGTCTAAAAAATGGAGCATAGCAGCGCCACCTGTTGAGCGATGTACACCAAAATGTATAAAATGTCAATTCCTGTCAAGGACTAACTGAATCTGAAGTTTGATAAAAATTAGTGCATTAGTTCTGGAGATTGAGCTATTGTGGAAATCGTGAAAAATGCTGCATAGCAGCGCCACCTGTTGAGCGATTTACACCAAAAACTAATCAGCACCAATTTGTATCAAGGACTAACTGAATATAAAATTTTATTAAATTCCGCTCATTAGTTCTTGAGATAGAGCGCCCACAAAATTGGCGTCACACATAGACTCAAAGCCTCACAGACAGACATTTTGTAAAAACATGTTTTCCGGGTTCTCTGACCCCTAAAACGTGTAAATCCGTCGAAAACCGGAATTCGAAAATTGTCATGAATCCAATACTTTCTTACTAGAAATATTTATTATTAAATTTCTTACTAGAATAAAGTAATAATTAAGGATCGACCGAAACAGGTTTTTAAGACCGAAACCAAAACTGAATTTTGGTATCTTCCTACTTTCGGCCGAAAACGAAAACGCCAAAAAAAATTTAAGTAATTAATTCATACATAAATATACATAATTATTTAGTAACTATGCCCTCGCAGAAGGCAATGATTAAAAGTACTTGGAACTGTTTGTGATTTGGAATGATGAGATAATAATAATAATTAAGGATCGACCGAAACAGGTTTTTATGACCGAAACCGAAATCGAAACTGAATTTCAGTAATATTTCTATTTTCGGCCGAAAACGAAAATGTCCAAATAGCTTTTTAAAGTAATTATTATGTACATAAATATACATAATTATTTATTTATTATACCTCGCAGAAAGCAATGATTAAAAGTAATTGGAATTCTTTGAGATTTGGAATGATGAGATAAAAAAAATAATAACTAAGAATCAAACGAAATGGGTTTTTAAGACCGAAACTAAAACTGAATTTCGGTAATCTTCCTATTTTTGGCCGAAAACGAAAATCTCCAAATATTTTTTTAAGTAATTAATTAATACATACATAAATAAACATAATTATTTAGTAATTATACGTGTGGCCTAAGTTGGCTCTCTGTGCCTCTGAGCAAAAAACTTTGTATTTTCACGTAAAATAAAATGTAATTAATTCATGAACGACATTGAATGATTTTTTAATTATACGAATTTCATCTAATTAAAAAATGTTTCAGGTATACATAAGTTGACTTACCTTTTATAACGATTTTTGTAAATGATCATCTGTTATACTAGAACTTTCTCAAAGGGTATTCGAAACACTTCTGCGGTTTCAAACTTAAAAAATTCTGTTACTGTTAAGTCTGCAACTTTTAATGTGAACGTGAAAAGCGTCTTCAAAGTTTAGTAAGTTATGTATTTCTTGCTTTATAATTTGCACTCATGGCTTGAGTTAGTCATGACTGATAATTATAAACAGTGAAGTTCATAGCAATAAGTAGTGTCTCATTTAAGCCGATACAACTCAAATCAATAACTAATGCTGAAAATTTCTGAAGGAAGAAGCGAGATTTTTGGTGTACAGATAGTTTCGGCCGAATTTCGGCCCGGTCAAATTTTCGGCAGCATTTTCACCGAAAACGTATTTTCGGAGAAACTTAGATTTTGAGCCGAAAACGAAAATGAAATTGAATTTTCGGTCGATCTGTAATGATAATAATAATAATAATGATAATGATAAAGGGATGAGACTAATACCAGAAAAGTTTTGTAAGAAATTACACTGCAGTAAAACGAGATGGAAAATAAATGCACAAAAAAAGGATCTAAATCGGTGGTTTTCAACTTGTCAGCTGAGAAAAAATTCACTCAAGTTGCCCAAGAATCTACGAAAAAGCAGAAGCATATTTTTTCATTGAACATTTCAAACCTTATCACTTAATTTTTAATTAAATTTGGCGAAAGAAAGTTGCATTGCATTGATTCTTTACAAATTTATTTCGGTTTGAGATTTGGAATGATCAGATAATAATAATAATAAAGGGATTATACAAATTCCAGAAAAGTTTTGTAAGAAATTACAATGCGATAAAATGAGATGGAAAATTAATGCTCAAAGGAAGAATATAAGTCAATGGTTTTCAACTTGTATGCTGAGAAAAAAATACTGTCAAGTTCTTCAAGATTTTACGAATTAACAAAAGTATACTTTTTCATTGAACATTTCAAACTTAATCAATTAATTTTTGATGAAATTTGGCGAAAAAAAAATTGCATTGCATTCTTTACTAATTTATTTCGGTTTTAGAAAAATCTACATTTGAGTATTGCAGAACATAATGAAAATTATTTAGATAAAGTTAATGCTTTCAGGAAAACAAAAACTGTCCAAGAAAAAAAGATTATACTGAAAATGAAATCTAAGAAAATAGTCGTAAACTGTATTTAAATTGTACTGATGAAATTTTACAAACTCTCATTTATCCTAGAGAAATTTCAGGTTACATGTTCGCTCTTTAAACTTGAGAAAATTTTATAAATCAGATGAGAAATGTCTTTGTTTTAAATACTTGTTATGTGCGTCAGAAAATGTGTGTTTTGTATAAGAGAAAAAAGTTAGTAGAAATAAGAAATGGCAAAACATTTTAAAGAAAAATGAAAACAGTAACGTAACTAAAATTAGAATTGCGACCATTTTTTGATTCAACGCATCTTTTACCCAATTCAATTTAGCTTTATATTAATTTTATGTTCCAAATCAAAATCTGTCTTTTGTTTAAGTCTGTTATCAAATTTGAAGGAGCTACATACTGATACATTTATAAATTCATTTTCGTTCAGAAACGCATGAAATGGATAGGTGTTCTTATCCAGAAACTGTGTATTCGGATAACGTTCTCCATTTTTTGGTAAAGGCAGAAGATTTTTCTGAAAATACTATCAAAGTGGGCGTTTTGAACTGAATTTCTGATGAGGCAACGGAGAAAGATGAAAAAACTTGTCGTCACATGGCAAGAATCGCTTATAACTCGGTAAATAATTTCTTTATCACAAAGTGGAAAATGCTACTTGATTCGAAGTCGCTTCAATAGTCAGGCCTGCCAATTTTATGCCTTTACGATTAAAAATGACTGAGAAAATGTGTCAGAAAGTTTCGCGTTCTTCACTGTAAAAAAAATCTTTAAGGTTACTAAGAATTTTCTAGGAAACTGGGATTCCTAGAACTTTTTATGTAGCGGCAACAACAAAATTCATGTAACAGATACACTTTTGCACTGTAAATATAAAAAAATATGTAAGGTTATTAAAAATTTTTCCAGAAACTGGGATGCCTAGAACTTTTTATGTAACTGCAACCCGGGTTACACATAAAATTTTTGCAAGATTACTGTCATTTTAGTAGATTCTTTTGTAAAGCTACAGATTTCTGTAGCTTTACAAAAACTAGTTTTGTTAGATTTACATCTTTTTTTGTACAGTGTACAGATAAAACTTTAGTAATCATACATATTTCTGTAACTTTGCATCTGTAGAGTTACAGATTTTGTTTCTTTTTTTTACAGTGCACTGTAAAAAAAAATGTGTAAAGTTACTAAGGTTTTTCTGGGAAACTGGGATTCCTAGAACTTTTTATGTAACGGCAACAACAAATATTCATGTAACAGACACACTTTTGCGCCGAAAATCAAAAAATCTGTAAGGTTACTAAGAATTTTTTAGGAAACTGGGATGCCTAGAACTTTTCATGTAACTACAGCCAGGTTTACAGATAAAATTTTAGTAAGATTGCTGAAATTTTAATAGATTCATTTGTAAAGTTACAGATTTCTGTAGCTTTACAAAAACTAGTTTTGTAGATTTGCAGCTTTTTTTGTACAGTTACAGATGACAGTTTAGCAAGCATGTAATTTTACATCTGTAGAGCTACAGAATTTTTTTACAGTGTGTTGAACAGGGTATTTGAGAACCAACATAGCAAATTTCAGTTTAGTACTAAACTGTAGTATCTTATGGTTAATTTTATTTTATGGTTAATCTTTCTCAATCAAATCTATAGCCAAATTGCAAAATTGAGCAAATGTGATTTGTCGCAAGAGTGTGTTTCAAATAGTTTAATGATTTGTAAATTACCAACTGGGCGAAAAATGTTCAGGCCAGGATTCGAATCAATGATCTCTTGGCTGAAGCTGCCAATACTCTGCATGAGCTATCCCGGATGAATCCGGAGGATCTAATTCGCCCAGCTAACCTTATTGATCATATCATCTGGTCTGATATATGACTCAGCTCTTCAGAATAAATCGGTAGTAATGAAACTCCAGTAAACGCCAGATGCGTAATTACACTAGATTAATTTTAACACAATTATCTATGTATATAAAATAAAGTCTGGATTTTGTATTAATCAACGCGCAGCCCATACTACTGAACCTAAAATCTTGAAAATTGGGGTAAAAATACTTCTTATGACATAGAGTGCCGCTAAGAAAGGATTTCCAAAAATTCCACCCCTAAGAGGGGTAAAAAAGAGAACGAACATTTAAAAAATTCTTTAAAATTATGATTTTATAGTTACTTTTCAACTGATAGCATATTTTAGTGTATCTTTGTATGCTGAATCGAATGGTACTAAGAAAATTCTTTTAAGTTCAATAGTTCGTGAGATATTTCATATTTTTCCCATTTGGCGATGTCTTTGGCGCCAAAACTTCAAATTTTCGAATGATGATTTCTAAAAATACATCCGTTACTTATAGCAACGGTAAAATTTAAATTAAGTAATTTTGTTAATAAATCTTTTGTTAAATGATTAAAACAGCTATGTGAGTTAGAAAAAAATTACAAACGCCTCGAAAACTTAAAAAAAAAGATACTTTTTCGCTGTGCCAACACCATGCCAAAATGTATGTCATTGCGCCATTTATTTCAACCCTAACCCTGCAAAAGATTTTTATTTCAAACTGTGCCAAGCATTAAGATTTGCTATTTATTGAACGTGAATATATTTTTTAGTAGTATTATTTAATCGTAGCAAAACATCTTAATTTGTTATTTTTCGAATAAAAAATATTTATTATTAAACTAGCTGTACACGGCCACGCGTTGCTGTGGCTCAGTCTGGCTAAATGGAAAAGAAAGAAAAGAGAAAGTGCACGTTTCTAATATGTTTAATTTTACAATACTTGTGGGTATACAATATTTTTTGTTGTTACATTGTCTGTGCAGATATACAAATTGTCTGATTTGCCGATTCTGGAACACGAAACATATAATTGACTGTGTGAGAAGCAATTTATGTCTAGATCTAAACAGCAGAATTTTAAAGCTTGGCCCTAAGCTTTGTTGATGGAGATTATAAACGCCAATCAAATAGGTAATTGCAATCTCTTAAATTGAAATTGCGCATCCATTGGAATCAATGGAATGCGAGGAATTAGGACATCCTCACCTTTGAAAGGTTCCATCAAGATTGTTGCTTATACGAAGTTGCTCATTATTTTTTTACTGCAAGCCGCGTGCCGTTGCAAAGATTTGGCTTGTCAATATTTCGCAACATCATAATTGGCAATCCGATTGTCAATTGCAGTACGTGCGGTGGCATCCCTTGCAGATAGAGTGAATTAGAAAGATATGTTAAAAAGCAGAAAACACAACGTTTAAAAGTGCACAAATATTACATGAAAAGCACTTTGCTGCTTTTCATGTAGTATTTGTGCATTTTTAAACGTTGTTTTTTCTGCTTTTTAATATTGTTGCACAAAGGCTTTATTTGCTATTTTTATAGAAAGATATGTGCCGAGTTAAACTTATGGCATTGAGCTCAACAGGCTATTCACACTAATTGTATATTATACTGTTATTTCAAAGAATAATACCATTGAAAAATAAATTAAGGAGATTACTCCCCGTTTCCCCCTCCCCTTTATACTTACCCAATGAACCTTCAAATCTAATCAGGGAAACTCCTTATCAGAATAAACCGGTATACCAAATTTGAAGCAAATTGGATAATTCTATATGAAAAACCAAGTTATCTAAATTAAGGGGGGGGGGAATTAGGCACCCGTTGCCCCTTTTATGCTTAACCAATGAACTCCCAAAACTAATCAGGGAAGCGCCTTATCAGAATGACCTTATTTACAAAATTTGAAGAATATCGTAAAATTCTGCATGAAAAGCCCATTTATCTAAATTAAGAGAGGATTAGCCCCCCATTCCCCTTTTATACTTAACCAATAAACTCCCAAAACTAATCAGGAAAGCGCCTTATCAGAATGAAACTATTTACAAAATTTGAAGCAAATCGGATATTTCTATCAAGACTTATCGCGTTACATACATACGTACATACAGAACCTGTGGGCACATTAGCTTTCAGGCTTTAATAGCCTGTGAGCTGAAAATAAAAAAAAAACACGAACTAAAAAAACAAAGAAAAAACAAATATAATAAAAAATACTGACGAAATATTTCAGTAATGTGTTCCTCGGGATGGCATAGTGAGAGGAGATGCATAATATGAAAGAGTGGTCAAAGAGCATTCTAATGATATACCACATATTGGGTGTTGAAAAATATTAAAAAAGTGCCCCGGGGGGTGAAATTGGGGGAGGGGGATGCGAGGTTCATAATAGTAATATAAAAACTCGCGCGCATTCAAATGCAACACAATTGGTGAATTTCAAAGAAATCGGTGAAGAACTTTCGGAGGTTTAAGATTTCGTACAAACAAACTTTTACATTTTTTTATATAGAAATGTGCCCCCACGGGGGGAAAGTGGGATGAGGGGGATGGTAGGTACATAATATGAAAGAGTAGTCAAAGGTTATTCTAATGATATGTCACATGACGTGTGTCTGAAAAAATTTAAAAAGCGCCCCCTGGTGGGGGCGAGGAAATTAGAGGAGGGAGGAGCGAGGTTCGTGATAGGTATATAAAAAAAAACGCGCGTATTCGAATGTAACGCAATCCGTGAATTTCACAGGAATCGGTGAAGAACTTTCGGAGGTTTAAGATTTTGTAAAAACGAACATTTATATTTTTATTTATATAGAAATGTGCCCGCACGTGGGGAAAGTGAGGGGAGCGAGATGCGAGGTGCATAATATGAAACAGTAGTCCAAGGGCTTTCTAATGACATATCACATGATGGATTTTGGAAAAAATTTAAAAAGCGCCCCCTGGTGGTGGGGGGTGGCAAATGAGGGTGGGGAGCGAGGTTCATAATAGTATATAACAACACTTCCGTATTCAAATGCAACTCAACCCGTGAATTTCAAAGCAATCGGTGAAGAATTTTCAGAGATTAGTGATTTTGAACAAACGAACATTTACATTTTTATTTATATTGATTATAACTAACATTTATTACTGACACTAACATGGATTTAACCATTTGGCAGATACTTGGTGATGAATACTTGTTCAAACACCAGGTGGTTAATGGCAAAGGGCTGATGCACTTGGTAAGTAGTTAATGCTAACAGTTCATCACTAGACGACTTCAGAACTCACTGAGGAAAAGATGGCTAAGAACGTTGATCCGAAGATAAATATTTTTAAAATGAATTATTCTTAAGTAATGTTACTGCAGAGTTCGATTTCAGTGACCGTGAGAGTTTTAAGCATGGCAATTATCTTGTGATAACTATTCTATGGAAATTACTTTGAAGATCTTACTAACCAGTATTGATTTGGAAAACAACCCAAAATTCTGCACAGTTAATGCTCCCTGATTCAACCTATTAGTTGACTGACTTGGGGTGCTGCGATTATTATTTTTTTTATGTATACGAAGCAGCATAAAGTTGTCCGAATCGCTGCAAACGTTCATGCTCGATTCGGGAATCGAACACATCACCTCAATTAATAGCCAGTGTCCTAACAACCAGAAAAGCAGGCGTGCCTTAATTCAATCTGTAATCTACCCTATTAAAATCCGTGTGCGTATCTATGCAACCTCAAAAACTCGGAAACTACAGGGTGCAGGGCTACGAAATTTGACACACGGATTGCTGATCGGGGGCCCATGAACGATTGGGGGAAAAATTCCAAAATTTAAATTTTTTTAAATGTTTTTGATGAATTTTTGCCATTTTTTATGTTCAACCCGTAATCGCGGGAGTAGTTCTAAATGTTTAGTGCAACCAGTTCAAAATGCTTAGTGCAATGTGAGATAATCATATTACGTACACCACGCTGCAATACTCTAAGAAGCTGTGGCGGTTTGCACGATAATTATTTTACCTCGCATGCAAATAATTAGAGATTATTTAATTGCTCTCAATTATTAACCTTTTTTAATATGAAGAAAAATATTTTATCGCAAACATCAACAAAACTTTTTATTCTATTTATTTCCTTATGCCAAAGATATCGTTTTATATCGTCTGCTGCCATAGCAACATGATAAATTAAATTTCATTAAAAAAATGCGCAGTAGTAGAAAAATATTTTTCTAAATCGAATAGTTATTGAACATGAACTCCCGTGCGTAGAACGGGTTAAACAGCTAGTCATTTTATAATGCAGCTTTTTCGCCCATTTTGAAAATTACAACTCATGTGATTTATTTACCAATTAGGACATTTTGCCCCAGTTGGTAAATTACAACTCATATGATTTATTTATCAATTGGGAAATTTTTCGCCCATGTGGGAAATTATAACTCACATGATTTATTTACCAATTAGAATAATTGTGTTAAAATTAATCTAGTTTAATGATATTCACCTTTACTTTGAGGGGACATTGAGGTTATGCATGATAGCAATAACTACAAATAAATTGTTTACTAAAAAGGTGCATAAAAATTTATTAAAATATACCGTTACAAAATGAATGAACTGGTCTTTAAAACTTAAAAACCATTGATGTTAAAATCATAATGAAACAGAAGAAGATGATTCCTGAGATCTTTCGATCGCTAACGCGATCATTTTCAAAGGATACTTTCCTTTGAAAATGATCGCGTTAGCGATCGACAGATCTCAGGAATCATCTTTTTCTGTTTCATTATGATTTTAACACCAATGGTTTTTAAGTTTTAAAGACCAGTTCATTCATTTTGTAACGGTATATTTTAATAAATTTTTATGCACCTTTTTAGTAAACAATTTATTTGTAGTTATTTTAACGCAAGGTGAATTTGTCATTCCACTCTGAGCTCATTTGAGTTCTATGTTTTTCAGTCATGATAGCAATGTTTGGACCAACTACGAGAAATTTATCTTTTTTTTTTTTTTTTTTTTTTTTTTGAAGAGAATATACCATATATTTATTTTTTTTCCAGTTTCTTCTCACCTATTGCCAATCATGGTAACTCTGCAGCTTTCTTCTTAATTACCTTCATTACAGTAGTACATAAATAATCAGTTTTCAGATATAAGAAAATTATGTTTCCAAAACATTTTAAAAGTCATACAAAACCAGTAAATTAAGCAACAGTTTTTAAACAAATTTCATTTGAAAGCACAAATTTTCTCCTACTCGATGATGTAAAAATTGAAATTTTACGATATTTAGAAGGCAACCTATGGTTGATGAAAGCGGAAGCGAGGATAGTTGCCAAATCTTTATGACATTAGCGTAATGTACTATCTGTACTATTTTTTAGGATGTATTTTTAAAATTATGTGGATCATAGATTTCTGATTATGACGGAAAGTCTGCTAAGAAAGAAATAGTATTTTGTCGCTAGCAATAGTACAGGGTTATTACAAATGAATCATCGGGTTTTGATACATTACTACATGCAAACTAGGAAATGTATATATTTCCATGACAACTCAAACGAGAGGGCGTTAACTACAGTTTCGCGCTGCGCATGTGTCATGCGCGTGTGGTTGGCATGATTGTTGCGCGAACTTCATTTTCAAAATGGCGACTGGACGGCAGAAAGCGTTTTGTGTACTAGAATTTTCAAAGTGTGAATCTCTTATAACCGTTCAGAGAGCATTCCGGTAGGCATACAAATGCAAACTACCAACCCAACAAAGCATTCTGCGCTGGTATCGACAGTTTAGAAAAAAAACGGTTGTTTATGTAATACCTTGTTCACACTGGGATATCGGAACTGTCTTAAGCCACCGAACATTCTTAATATTGAGGTGGTGCCCTCCCGGAATTGGAAACCTGTTCACATCGGAAAACTCACCTAAGATAACTCAGTGAACGTCACTGTGTTGTTTGCGCATGCGCTTAAGATAAAACCGCCCGCAACACTCAATCAGTTAATGCGAAGCTTTACAGCCAGCGAGAGTGAATAGTTGTGACTGTCTAGCCCGAAGACAGTTGAAACTCTCTGAGAGTGTTTGTAGAACTCTCTCAGAGAGTTTAAGAGAGTTTGGAGGTTTAAGGTAGTTCGACATCGTTTTGTGAACAGGGTATAAAGGCAAAAGTTCCGGCCGACCAAGCGTTTACTGAAGAAACAGTGAACCGAATTAGAGAGAGTTCATCCGTGGTCCCAAGAAATCAAGAGATCGCGCTTGCCGCGAACTTTCCATTCCACAGCCAACTGTGTGGAAAATTTCTGCTGTCCAGTCGCCATTTTGAATATGACGTGCGGGCAGCAACCATGGCAACCACACGCGCATGACACATACGCAGTGCAAAACTGTAGACAACGCCCTCTCGTTTGAGTTGTCATGGAAACATATACCTTTCTTAGTTCGCACGTAGTAACGTATCAAAACCCAATGATTCATTTGTAATAACCCTGTATATTACGAACTGTTACTTTTTTTACAATTGAAAGTTACAAGTATTGCAAAAAAGAAAATCAAACACTTTAATTCTCACTGTTTGTTAAAAGTGAACTTTTCTACAATGAGTAAAACAAACATAGCTTTCAAGTAACTCCTTGAAAGACCATTTCAGATTATGACATAATTTTTAACACTTTACAACATAGTTAAAAAGTGTTTATGAATTCAATTTGTCTGGCAACTGGTCTGTATGTCTGACCGCCAGTCTGGTCATGTTTAAACTTACGTAAACATACTCGTATTGCCATATAATTAATACATGTTATTCTCGTTTACCATGGTATGTTCGGTATTGAAATCAACAGCGATAAACATATGGTTTTATTGTTGACAATGAAGGCGATATTGATCAATTTATTGTAGCATATTGAGTATTGTGTGGATGCATATTTTGGGCTTTAAAATGTATAAGCTTACTGAAATTTTATTTAATTAAATCAGTGCCACCTTTCGGAAAGTTCTGTATTAAGAGCTTTTATTTCAATAAATGCCAAGTGCATTACATAAATTATCCGTAGTTTTGATTTCGACACAAACAGAGTGGTTTAAACCAGTCCAGAGCCGTTTGAAACGGGTAAATTATTTTTCGCTAACTATGTATGTATATAAAGATTGTAATTTTGAGGATCATTAATTTATATCCTAAGGGCGTTAAAACATTATAATTAATTATCCTCGAAATTAGAGTCAATTTTGTATTACTCGCATATCCTTTTTTTACTAGATTTAATGTTTATTTCTGTACCAGGTTAAATTTTCATGAAAACAAACGCATGTCCAAATAGAACAATATTATTGAATAAGGATGAAGAAAAATCTGTGCGTCGTTATATACACTGGTCATCAAAATTAAAGATTAAAGAATAAAATTATGCTCACTAAGTTAATGTTGCAACCAATGTCCAATGCTGCAATTATTTATGTTAATTAAATACTATTGAATACAAATTGCACTTCCGCGCATGCGTTAGCGTCGGAAATATGCAAATTAGGTGATTGACAATGTGGTGCGCAATGGACGTATGTTGTAATTATGGTCTGTAGTGTTGTTTAAAATGAATGTGGTGTCTGAGGGTGACCAGTATGCATTAGTTATGACTCAAAGGCATCATTTAAGTGAAGGTCAACAGTGGCGAATAATTGGTAAATCGAGAAAGGTGAAACACAAATGGAGGTCGCCAAAGATTTGAGTATCACACAAAGTGTCATATCAACAGCTTTGAGCCGCTTTTTAAGCACTGTAGCCGTTGATTGATAGCCTGGTCAAGGGAGACAAAGAGCAACAACTGCATCCGAAGACCGTTTTCTCTCATTGTCGGCTCAAAAAACCCGCGAAGCGACTTCAAACGATTTGATTTCAGACCTTCAGGCTGCCACAGGAACTCAAATTAGCCATTCTACTGCTGCACGAAGGCTTAAAGAGGGTGTTGTGTATGCGAGAAGACCAATAGCTTGTGTCCCACTCGTTCTAGCTTCTAAAGAGTCTTGTTCAAACTGTTGCCGTCGTCATGTTCAATGAAGCAAAAAAGACTGGGCTCGAACAGGATATTTCACGGACAAGGGAAGGCAAGTTCCGTGTTCCTTCCTCTCTCCAGATCAAAATACGTCTAGGATCAGTGATCAAACCATATCTGGACTCGTCAGTAAACAATTCTCGAGCCCAATCTTCTTGGCTCCTTTGAAAACGACGACGGCAACAGTGTAAACGGGCCCCTTTGAAAGCTGGAGTGAGTCGAACACAAACTATTAGTCGTCTCGCATATAATCCACTCTTGTTAAGCCTTTGTGCAGCAGTAGAATGGCTAATTCAAGGTCCTGTGGCAGCCTGAAGGTGTGAAACCAAATCTTTTGCAGTTGCTTCGCGGTTTTTTCGAGCCGACAATGGCAGAAAACGGTCTTCGGATGTAGTTGTTGCTCATTGTCTTCCTTAACCAGACTGTCTATTAACGGATCCAGTGCTTAAAAAGCGGCTCGAAACTCTCGATATGACACTTTGAGGGACATTCATATTCATATCTTGGGCGACCTCCTTTTGTGTTTGACCTCCCTCGATTCTAACCAATTTTTCGCCACTTTTGACCTTCACTTAAATGATACCTTTGAGCCACAACTAATGAATGATGGTCACTCTCAAACAGCACATTCACTGTAAAGAACACTACATACCAGAATTCCAACATACGTCGATTGCGCACCACATTGTCAATCACCTACTTTGCATATTTCCGAAGCTAACGTATGCGCGGAAGTGCAGTTTTGTATTCAATAGTACTTAGTTAACATAAATAATTTCAGCATTGGGCATTGGTTGCAACATTAACTTAGTGAGCGTATTTTTTCTCATTATCCTTTGATTTTGATGACTAGTGTATTTTAGATAATTGGAGGATAAACCTAAACAGCTAAGAGAGTGTAACTATATCTATCGATAAATTCCCAGAATCGAATGAAATATCCTATTAACATTGATTTCTACATCGAATAAACAATTAAATTTAAAAAATCAAAAAATCCGACTGCGTAAAAAGTGAACTAATTAATTATTTCTCATCAATGTGAAACTATATTTTTCAATTCCTACTACGGTCATGTCCAAAATTAAGGTCACAAACATAAAATCTGGGAAAACTGATGAACTATTCACTGTGTTGCCACGAAATTTGGTACAGAGGTAAACTACAATGAGAGAAAGAATATAGCAACATAACAATATCGAAAAGATTTTAATTGTGAATGAAGATACAGGGTATATCAAAAAGTGCTAAATCATGATTCAGAGATAAAGCATTTTTCTCGGGAAAAGTCTGTCTAATATGGAGTGTGACCATCGTGCATTGCTATACAAGCCTCACAACGAACTCTCATACTGTTTATGAGGTTGTCAATAAATGTTTGTGGCAACAAAGCCCATTCTTGCAAAAGGGCGAATTTTAACTCCTGTCGGGTCCTGGGAGGGGGGTTACGTTGTGCAATGGCTCTTTCTAGACCATTCCAAACATGTTCAATAGGATTGAGGCCCGGTGACTTCGAGGGTCAGTTCATACGGCAGATATCCTATTCTTCAAGAAAATCATCAACAATGTGAGCTCTGTGTGGCTTCGCATTATCGTCCATAAACATGAAGTCCGAGCCTACAGTATCCCGGAATTCCTCCCATAGGCTTCATGAATCACATCCCTATAGCGCTGTGCGTTGATAGTACCCGTATCGAAGACGTGCAGTGATGTACGACTGCCCAACATTTTGCCGCCCCAGTCAAGGATTCATTAGCCAAAAAATCTGTCAATATCTGTCAATTTCTTTAACATAGGACGGATGATAGCAAGCTGCACGTTCTCTCCAGATGAAGATTCGACGAGAATCACTCTGCATTGTGAATCTCGACTCATCACTGAAAAGAACACACCTCATTCTTGTTGTGTCCAAGACTGATGTCTTCGGCTCCATAACAACCGGGCACTCCTGCTACATAATGTGGAAGGGTCACACACGACTGGACGCCGGTCGTTAGGGATGAGGTCCTTGAAAACTATGTGAGGTTGTTCCGGGGTACTGTGGGCTCGGACTTCATGTGTATGGGCGATAATTCGAAGCCACACAGAGCTCACGTTGTTGACGATTTTCTTAAAGAAGGGGATATTCGCCGCATGAATTTGCCCTCGTGGTCTCCGAACTTCAATCCTATTGAACATGTTTGGGATGGTCTAGGAAGAGCCATTGCACAGCGTAACCCCCTTCACTGGACCCGCCAGGAGTTAAAAGCCGCGTTTTTGGAAGAATGGGTTCTGTTGCCACGGACATTTATTGACACACTCATAAACAGTATGAGAGCTCGTTGTGAGGCTTGTATAGCAGTGCAAGATAGTCACACTCAAAATTAGACAGACTTTTCCTGAGATAAAGGCTTTATCTCTGATTCATGTTTTTGCATTTTTTGATATACCCTGTGTTTAGTTCACAATTAAAATCTATTCCATACTGTTATGTTGACATACTATTTCTCCCAATATAACGTACATCTGTCCCAAATTTCGTTGCAACACAGCGAATAGTTCATCAGTTTTCACAGATTTTATGTTTGTGACCTTAATTTTGGACATGAGTGTATTAGCTCACACTCTCGCTATATATATCTTGTTCAAATTTTAAGTCGTTAATAAAATACTTATTATTCATCCAAACAAGCTCAAATAAATTTTTTTAAACTTGTAGTGGATGACACTTGATGTTAATCCAGTTTTTTTCAAATATTAATTCACTAATTAAATTAAATTAATTAATCTTCAATAATCGAGAGAGCCCTCTTCTTGATCAAGGTATTTTAAGACCGAGAGAGCACTCTTCTTGATCAAGGCATTTTAAGCGCCACTCAAGAGAAAAGAAGAAGGGAAGAAACAAAATTCTCTTATTGACTTAAGTAAGAATTGACTTAATTTTTTTAAAATTAATATATTACTTGTTTATATTACTTACCTATTTTTTTATTTACTTGTATTGATGACTTTTAAGTTACGTTTAATTGTTAGTTCCTATCTATAAACGCTGTTTTGATGAGGTCTATAAATGTCTATGATGGTTAGAGTTGTAGTAAAGCTACAGATCCTACCTACACAACTTTCAGGTTGTGTAATATTCAAAATGGAGCTTCTGACTATAAAATAGTCAATGAAACATCGTCTTCATTTTGAAAGACCTATCCAATGATATGCCACTCAATAGGGTGCGTAAATTTTTTTTTTCGTCTCTACCGCCATTTTGTATTTTACGGCCGCCATTTTGAATTTATAAAAACAAAACCTTGCCTATAACCATCGGGCCGTTAAGACGAATTGATAGAGACCTCATTCATTAAAATCCATCCAGCCGTTGGGATGTTTGTAGGGTATAAAGAAATCCACATACACAGATACGCATGAAACACATAACCCTTCTTTTCAGTCCGGTCAAAAATATGAAAGTTCATTGAAGTGGAATTAAAACAATATCTACTCTTAAGAGCGCTGGTCACTCAGCTTCCGATTTCTCCTCACTAATGTAAAGTCTATGGGGATTTGATGCATTCGTATATTTAAAATATCTCTTCGGGAAATTAATATTTTTAACTTCTATTTTTTGGGTACACTTCCTAAAAGATATCTCTTTTTTTCTTAGTTCTCAAAATATTTCTAAAGTATAGACTTAATTTTATATGAAGTGTTAAAATCTTACTCACAGTTCTCCCGCTTTTAACACATAAAATATTAAATTCAGCATAGATTTTAGAAATATTTTGAAAACTAAGAAATAAAGAAACATCCTTTAAGAAGAGTACGCAGAAAAAAGATGTTAAAAATATGAATTTTTTGTGGAGCTATTTGAAATATATGAATGCATCAAAAGTCCACAGACTTTACATTACGGAGGAGAATTCCGAAGCTGAGTGACCAGCCCTCTTAAGTTTAATTTTATTGACAAAGTTCAGATGAAAGCATTGAACTTATAATCTAATCAATGAAAGTAATAATTGCTATTGTATCCACTAGACTGACAAAAAATATTTTTTGTACTATTTTTATACTTTAAAGGATCTAGAATTTTTAAAACTGTTTTAATTTTACATTACACTTTAATTCATATGAAAGAAAAAGAGATATAAAACCTACTATTTATAAAAATTCAAGCACTTTGACACATTTAAAATTATCAAGCAGATAGGATCAATTTAAGCATTACTATTAACTTGAAAATACAATTATATTTACTTGAATTTAAGAGGTCTCAGGACTCTTAAAGCTTCGAAATTTTTGAAATTTATTTTTTTTAGAAGTTTAACTCCTATATTTTTTGAACATTTTAGCATAAATATTTCCTTGAAATTCCCGGCCCCACCAGTGGCCGAGAGGTTCTGCTCTCGAAGCTGGTAGACGGGAAGTGCTGGGTTCGATCCCAATCGCGCCCGTCGGCCTAATCGTTCGGAGTTTTCGTGGTTTTCTTCGAACCTTGGTTCTCCAAGCGTTAATACGGGTTAGGTTCCCATAGAAAGACCTCCACGGAAGGCACTCCCCCCCTTAGGGCCTATATCCCACGTGCAGATAATTGGCCGACATAAATACAACCTTGAAATTCCCATTAGAACAGAAGTTATGGATTTTAGAATTATACCCGAGCAATAGCATTTCCGAAACTTTGAAGTAATTTTTCTCCAAATGATGTTTTGGGGGCATAACGCGCACGATATCACGACATCTCAAAAACTACTGAATATTTTTTCATGAAATTTTCCAAACGTATGTTTAATGTTAGTCTGTATAAACTGAACCTAAAATTTCTTTTTTATTGTAAAAAAAATCAAAATGCTTTAAACATAAATTTATTTAGGTTCAGGGTAAGTATAATTAGGCATACAAAAATTTCATTCTAGTTGCGAAATCTATTTTTTAATTCTGCGCGTAAGCTGTCATACCAATTTTCTGCTCGACAAATGCCTGACAGTTTGGAGCCCGCTGTAAATGCTAATTCTGCATTTCGCAATTTTTTAAATATTTGAAATGAAAGAACATACTTATATCTTTCATTCCCAATTAAAATTGTGTTTTTAAATCATATGCATTTTAAGATATTAAATATTGAAAATGGTATGGTCCTTTTTTTTTTCTTTTTTTTCCAATTTTAAGAGTCCTGAGACCCCTTAAATTGTTTTTTATCTAATTTGATATTTATATGTTACAAAAAATGGCTATAAAAAGTTTCTCTCTATTCTAAAAAGAAGTAATTAATGCTGTCACCGCCATAAATGAATTTTTTTGTGACCGGAGGTCTTTCGTTGCTAATATTAACAAAACTACTGAATACAAAAGTATGAGAATTGGTACAATGAAAGTAATAATTGCTATTGCATCGATTAGACTGACAAAAATTATTTTGTGTGCTATTTTTATACTTAAAAAATCTACAATTTTTAAAACTGTTTTAATTTTGCATTGCACTTTAATTCATTTTAAAGAAAAAGAGATATAAAATATACTATTTATAAAAATTCAAGCACTTTGACACATTTGAAATTATCAAGGAGATAGGTTCAATTTAAACATTACCATTAACTAGAAAATACAATTATGTTTATTTGGATTTAAATTGTTTTTATCTAATTTGATATTTATACGTACAAAAATGGCTATAAAAAGTTTCTCTCTATTCTAAAAAAATAGAAACTAATGCTGTCACCGCCATAAATGAATTTTTTTGTGACCGAAGGTCTTTCGTTGCTAATATTATAGAGAAACGTTTGATAAACACACTGAAGTAGACAGTTTTTTAATCTAAGAATTATTTCGAGAGATATTTAATGTTGAAGTCGACCAAAATAGTTCCGTTAAAAAAGTTTTATAGGAAAAAGAACTATGTACAGGAACCATCTTTTCTAGGGACATACTTCACAAGCTTACGGTGTGGAGGCTGTACGTTTTATTTTAATTTGATTAATTTTTTGACTTTTTTTTAAAAGTTTTTCATTCAAATTTTCATCATTTCAAGATGTATTTTTTTATATACAGTCAACCCCGTTAACACGCGCCCTGCTTAATACTCGAAACCGCTTAATGCGCGAATTTTCTTCGGTCCCTTGAAATACGCCTATCTTATGCATGTAGAAAATCCCGCTTAATACGCGAACGGTTAATACGCGATCCCGTTTAATACGCAAAATTTTATCAGTCCCTGGGAGAGAAAAACCTACGTTTAATACGCGAATGAGGTTGGTTCGAAACAGACGAGATTTCAGAGCGAATATTTTCACAAGCATTTTATACGACAATTCTTTATACTATGAATGCTTTTTTTTCTGTCAAAACCTAATGCAATCATAAATAGCTATGCTAAAAACATCAATTCAACCTCTGCAGATTAAAGGAGAATTATTTCCAGGCCTCGATTATTTTGTATAGTCTTCAGGCCGGGAAGACAGAAGAGAAAATTTTACTGCTAACGAGGGCATTGTAAAATAAACAAAAATTCTGTTTTTCCCCTGACCAGAAAAAGCCTGAAGAGGTCTCTTCCGATAAGAAGAAAAAAGCGAACTTTTCCCACCACAAATGAGAAACTATATGACGCTTCCTCTTAACTTAGAGCGGTGGCGAACCGATAGACTGCGCTGCAATCGCAGATTAAACGCGTGAGTCTTCCCATTCGCTGCCTGGTCATTGCTGTAATATCTTTAAAAAAAAAAGAGGGTCGCTTTATCGCTATCGATAGAATCTAGTCTACGATATTCACCTGTGCTTTTAAAATTATAATCTAGCCTAAACCATGGCGGAAGAAGCCCAAAATATTAAAACAAAGGCTACCTCTATCGCTGAGAAATTACAAATTATAAATCAGTACGATGCCCAGGATGTTTCGAATAAGTCTGCGTTGGCCAAAGAGAAAAAGCTTATCGGAGTCAACTTTAAAAACTTTGTTAAAGAAGAGCGATGTCATCGAAATAAAACCTGCCAAGTTTGAGGACATTGAGAAGACCATCCACGAGTGGTTTGTTCAAGCACACACTACGAATATCCCAATAAGCAGCCTGCTAATCCAAGATAAAGTTTCTGAAGTCGCTGCAAAAATGGGATTGCTGGATTTTAATGCCTGAAATAGATGGATGGATGGATCTATTTAAAGCTCGTAACGGAATAAAATTCAAGCAAGTGTGCTTGAATTTCTGCAGTCTTCATTGTGCTGCTGTCAACAATGAAGACTGTCGATTTTTGGAAAACAAATGCGCTTCCGTAGCTTGTAAAAAACTACTAAAGTCTCGATATTTACAATGTGGACGAATTCGGGCTTTTTTACAAAATGACACTCCTGAAAACAATGGCCATGAAAGGATAAACATGTTATGGGGTAAACTAATGACCGTCTTACTCTTTTGCTTAGTGCCAACTCTGATAGATCAGACAAGTCAAAGCTACTGGTAATAGGGAAATCACGCAACCCGCAATGCTTTAAAAATGTCAAGAATCTTCCCTTCCTGTACGGAAGTCAGCGCAGAGCGTGGATGACGGGCAACGTTTATCAACAAGGTTTCGTAATTTTGTCCGGCATATGGGAAAATAATCACTCCATGTTTTATTGTTTGTGGACAACTGTCCTGCGAATCCAAAAGATAACGAAGGCCTGAAGAATGTTCAAATAGAACTTCTACCTCCATATAAGACCAGGGTCACTCAGCCAATGGGCCAAGAAATAATTAACAGCGCCCAAAGTAAATTACAAGATTCGCCTAGTAGGACGATACCTTCACCAAATGGAACACGGCAGCAACCTTTCTTGCTATGTGTGTCGTCCTATTATAGTCCTTGACGCTTTGCACATGCTTACCGCAGCATGGGAGAGTGTCACACCAGCGACGATTGCAAATTGTTTTTGCAAAGCGGGTTTCGGAAGTAGCGAGGACACCTTAATGTTGTAGAAGACTGGCTGGATACACAACAAACTGTAGGGGAAGAGTTAGTCGATTTAGACACGCTCATTAATATCGACAAATATATTGTCAACTCCGAGCTCTGAAGTCTGGATAACATCATCGCCTGCGACTGATAAACCAGATGAGGAGAAAGACGATGATGAACCTGCGCGTCCGGCCCATCTGCATTCTTCAAATGGATGCGTTCAGTTTTCTCAGACACTATGCATCGACACTGGACGAAGGGCCCTTGACGAGCAAGCTTTACCACCACCTGAATAGGGCTGAAAACAATGCGACCGCATGTCAAACAGACCAAAATTGATACAGGGTCTATGCAGGAAGTAATGAGACTGGTTTTTCGCGCCAAGCAGAAAGCCAAAAGGACGGAGTTTGAGGGCGGTACGTAAGGAACGTAAGTACAGAGTCTAGCAGAAGTCAGTTGGCTTTGAGCCTTTGAAGCGCACGTGTTTGAACGCGGCGTTAGGTTTTCAGAATTCAGCGGAGTTTCGAGCAGTGATACGATACGCCATAAAGTTTTGTGTAAAGCTAAATAAATCGGCTACTGAAACGCTTGCCATTGTTACAAGAAGCCTACGGGAAGGATTTTTTGTCCAAGGCTCAAGTGTTTAGGCGGCACAAAGCCTTGAAAGACGGCGATGACTAACAGCACGCTGGGCATCCATCAAGCTCTCAAACTTCAGACAATGTGACTAAAATTAAAGCGCTTTTTTACTCTGATCGTCGGATGAGTATCCGAATGATTGTGGAGACGTTGGGATTTACAAAATCGATTGTGCATCAAATCGTCACGGAAGAACGGAAAATTTCTGCCAAGCTGGTTCCTTCAAAGTTACTCAATTACTAGCAAAACACAGCGTCGCAACGCTGCCCCAACCATCGTATAGCCCCGATCTGTTACCGCCGGACTTTTTTCTATCCCTTCGGTAAAAATCCAGCTTAAAAGGTCATCGTTTTGACAATTTGGAGAACTTTCAGAATAACGCAGGTTCTGAACAGCATTCCAGTTGAAGACATCCAGGTGGACAAAAATGTGTGGCAGAGTGATGCAGAGTGATTGGCAGAGTCGTATTAAGGCAGGAGGAGGCTATTTTGAAGAATATTAAGTGTCTGTAAAATTATCTTTAAATAAACGAATTTTGTGGAATTAGTCTCATTATTTAATGGATAGATCGTGTAGCTATTTTGCCAAAATGTAACATTTATATCATTATTGACTTTATTAAACTTAACTTTAGTTTTTTATATTGATTTTTTATTATTATCAACACCGGTTGTTCCCTATTTGTTTTGTATAGCTAACAATGATTTTAATTTTGTTGATATTAGTTTTAGTTAACATGGTTAACAGAAATTTTTGTGTTCGTTTTGTTCAATTTTGGTGTCATACATAATAAATCTAAATTTGAAAATACTTCTTGGATTTTTATCTAAGACAATAACACTTATTTGAATTTCAAGCTTTCAAACATTCCTGCTTAATAAGCACATAATGATTACAACAAATAAAATGTTATTTTATGTCTTAAAAACGCTAAAAATTGTCAAAAAGATGTGTTTTAGCCATATAGGTTGTTATTAGGTGAACGAAAATTCGCGACCTTCGCTTAATACGCGAATCCGTTTAATACGCGAATCCGTTTAATACGCGAATTTTGACCGGTCCCTTAATTCGCGTATTAAAGGGGTTCGACTGTATTTAGAAAAAGTCATTATTTTAAATTGTTGCCAAATTGTAAAAACAGCGCAAATAATAATATTTCCATTCAACTAAAAATTGTATTTCCACCTGATTCTTACAAAAAAAAAAAAAAAAAAAAAAAAAAAAAAAAAAAAGAAAAAAAAGAAAAAGAAAAAAAAAAGAAAACTTTAAAACACTAATTGCATTATTATGAGATAAAAGTAATAAATGGCGAAAATCATGTCACATTTAAAGTGGTCAAATAATGATATTGCCAAACAGTTTCAATTTAGTAAGATATTTATAGTAGAGATTTATTTCAAATTTTGAGATGGTCTTTTAAACTATTGATGCTAATTCTAACAAAGAACAAATAATAATACTTCCTTCCAAATAAAAAAGTATTTTCACGGGAATATTAAAAAGAGAAAGAAAACTTTGGTGAAAATTACGCCATTTTTAAAAAGTGTTATTTAAAATAATTTTCTTATGGCGTTGTTAAAAAATTCCGGGAGGTAATGACACCTTTTGAATTAGTTCTTTTTACTTAAGCTGATTTTCAAATGTTTAAGTGATCTTATTTAATCAATCATGAAAACGGCCATTAGATGTCTCAAATGATGTCTGCAGTTGATTCGGCCTTTAAATCTCCTGATCAAACGGAAATAAATGGAAACCGGATTACAGGGAGATCGTCACTGGTCGTTTAATTATAATTCAGCCTTCCGTAAGCTTTTTAAAGCAGGTCAAATTAGCATGTTTTCAGAGTCTGTGGGGCCTGAGCAGGGGTTGACGAGCGTAGGTCGTAGGGGGCAGATCCCCCTAATCATTTTTAAAGTAGTTCCATTGTTGTTTTTTGTACTCTTCAGAACAATTCAAATAGCACCTGAGTCATTTTTTAAACTGAAAAAAACGAAAAATAATTTTTTTCAAAGAATAGATTTTTTTCATATGTATATGTTTTCTCTAAACCTTTTTTTCCCTTGTGAATTTAGCAAATAAACATTGCAGAATAATACCTCACCTGATTTGCTCAATTTTTAATTTTATTCTTGGTTATTTGTATTGTAGAATCCTTTATTATTCAACATTTTTAGACAGCTTTTATCTTCAATTTCCATTTAAAACTGAGGTATGGATCAGTACGTACTATCACCACGAAAAAGTTACTAACTATTAACTGAAATTACATGAGAACTCTAGGAGAAAAAAAAAAAGGATTTTTATAATGATATCAGCGTAATTATTAGGAACCTATATGTTGGAAAATCTTTTATATGAATGAAATATATTATGCATTAGCAAGAAAAAAATATGCATTTACGTATGTAAGAGAGTTGCATTCATTATAACTTTCTCCAAAAGAAAAAAAAAAGAAAGAAAAAAGAAAAAAAAATCTGCACTTATGACCACTTATACGAAATTGGGAGTCAAAAACACTTCCAAATTAAACGATGATTATATTCAGCTAAACACTTATGTCATTATTGCAGTCTTTTAGAAATAATCATAACATTGCTCGTGGTAATAATCTTTGAGCAATTTTTTAAATTGGATTTTGTTTTTTGTTTTTCTTTCTTTATGGAAAAGTAATTGTGCATAATCAAGTATTAACAACAACAAAAAAATGATCGAATATTTTTGTGATAAATGTAACTGCATAAATGTTTTTCGAAATGCGGTAACGAACCATTATTAACTTCATTAAATTTCAATGCACATGTAAAAAAATGGTTGACAAATGCTCAATTAAACTTAACTTCAGGTTAGATGCAATAATGTCAATGTTTCAACCTTAAAAGTGCAAGCTTTAATGAACACTTCAAAGGTAAATAGCATACAATTAGAATTATTAGCTTCTGGGTAATTTTTATATATGATATATTTGATGAATAGAATCATTATTGGCATCTGAAAAACTACAGGAAATATTCCGAGATTATGTATCATTGTGAGTCTCTTTTTTTACTAAAAAAAAGTGTGTGCCATCGATCGTACACATTAATGGTACATTGAAATCCGGTAGTACTATTGTGAATTTGAGCAAGCGGAAAAAAAAGTAAAAAGCGTAATAAATCTAGCCACACTATTCAGCATTAACATTCCGTAGTAATTACGAGATATTAGGGTGCCAAGATTGTGTCTTATTGTATTGTATTGTATAATTGGGATGATTCTCTTATATTTTATCAGCAGACCCGTTCGGCGCCCCACTTGCTAATATATGGAGACTCACAGGAATTATAAACCAAAATGGTATTGGCTGAAAATTATAGCAATCACTGTAACTGAGGTCTGTACACTTCACACTCATAAATAATTAATATCGGCGACCACTGTAAAGAAGGGTCTGAGTGAAGTACGTCTTATAAATGGTTAAAACGACAATCACTGATATCCAGGCCTTCACTTTAAAAGGGTTCTGTGCGCTTCACGCATATGAATCGTTAAATGGCGATCAATATTTAAAATGTAAGTCTCTGTTTCCAAATAAAAAAAAGAAAAAGAAATTCATAAACGAAGAAAACTTTGTCTGGAGACTTTATCGAAAGATTGAAATCGAATCGCTAAAACGTAAAAGGGTAAAATAATTTTAAAACATGAAATCAAAAAATCATATGAAAAATGTCTTTCACAAAAAATCTAATCAAAAATCAGCAACTGTTTTCGCTAAATTCAACAGCAATCCCTGTAACTGGGTTCTATGCACTTCACATCCATAAATCGTTAATACGGCGATCGGAATAACAGGGCATTTTTCGCTTCCTGCCCATAAATTGTTAGTATCGACGACCACTGTAAAGAGGGGTCTGAGTAATGTATGTCTCATAAATGGTAACAGCGACAATTACTGTATCGAGGCGTTCACTTTAACAGGGATATGTGGACATCATGCATATGAATCGCTAATATGGCGAAAATTTTAAAATCTGTTTACAAATAAAAAAGAAGAAAATGTACCATATTTTGTGTAAAGATTGAAATCGAATCGCTAAAATGTAAAAGGGTAAAAAATAATTTATAAAACATAAAATTAAAAAAAAAATCTATTAAAGAAGTCAAGTGAAAATTTTTTTTCACAAAAAATCTAATAAAAAATCAGCAACAGCTGCCGCTAAATTAATCTTCCAATCTTCTGTAATCGAGTCAATAGCCAAAGTTGTCGTCAAACATGAGTGATACTGACAATAGCGTACTTACAAGAACGAAAGAGTGACAAGAATGATTATACAACAAAAGTAATATTGCACCAAACCACGTTCACTATAATTCACAAACTGGCTGTATACCCGATTACGGCGCAATCCCTTATTTTTGATGACTCTAGATTTTCTGCCTCCCTATCTACTCGCTCAAGAATTAGCTTTCGAAAATCAGTAAAATGCGTATTGAATCACTTTACTTATTTATTTATTTATTTTTCTAGATTTGTTATGTTTAATTTCACTCTTCAACCCAAATATCATCTTGAGATATGACAAAAGGATCCAGAAATTTCAACTCTACCTTTAACTAAATTAGAGGTTGAATTTCGAAAAACCTCTTCTTCCTTGACCTCTACTATATATTACAGATACATGTTCAAGATTTCAAGTTTGTAGCTTCAATAGTTTTGTCTGTGCGTTGTTAAATCTGCAAAGACGAAATATCATCTTATAGATTTTATTGTCTTGTGTTATAGTGTCTGTATCAAGTATCAGATGTAAATATTTATTTGTTGATGGATCCTTCCTCGCAGACTGTGGGGATTTATACCGTCTACAAATCAATCGGTTTGATGTCTGGGGAAGTGTTTCAGTTTCCCAGACAGAGAGATTACATTCATTATATACTTGCAAGTGTTTCAGTTTCTGTGTAATCTTGTTATTAATTAATAACGTTCCAATTAATAATTTTACATTGTATGGTATTAAATGTAATTTAATGTCGTTAAGTCATGCTACGGTATACATTTTATGTATAATGGTTATCATATTAAATTAAGCTCAAACATATTAGCATTTCAGAAAGGACCACTAAAAAATATGATTTGTTTATTAAAATTAATGAGAAATCTACTATATAAATAAAATGCAAATGGGAACTTCGTTCCGGCTGCTTATAACTTGAGTTGTGTTGAATGGATTTTGATGGAACTTCCACTGTTTGTTAGAAAATGCTTCAGGGAAGGTTATAGTACATAACATATCGTTCTCTGTTACATACTTTTAGAATTAGGGAGTGGGGGGGGGGGGGTGTGAAGTTCTATGATCAGGTGAATCCGATTATGAATGATTACCCTTTTTGAAAGATTCTGCTGAATTTCGATGGGTCTTGCACCATTAGTTGGATAATTTTTCAGGGAAGGTTTTACTATATAGCATATCGTTCCATGAAATAGAGTTTTGTTTTTCAGTTAGAGTACTTTTATTCGTTTCCTTTTCTATCAATTTTACTAATGTGGTATTTTTTATTAACGATAAAATCCCATTTGGATGTTAAATAAGCTAATTATCTGCGTGAATGTACATATTGCGATCCTCTTCACTTATAAAGCACATGGCGGTTGCATATGAACAGTTTTTGACGTTGGATACTCTATTGCCACTTTTTTTTTTAATCGTAAGACATATAATATTTTTTATATTAAAAATTAAAAAAGAAAGTACATTATTTATATAAGTACTTTATCGGTTATTAGTATGAATAATTGAATATGAAATATCGAGTATCAGTATCTCTATTAAGAAAATCACGTATTTTTGTCCATGACCAATATGATAAACACTTTATTTGGAGTGAAAATATTGCCAATACCACGCTGTATTTGAAATGATAACATTGCTTTATTATTGCACTAACTATTAACTGTTGCATATGATTTCGAAACACAAACAAGGACTTTATGTTATTTCAAAATTGGGATTAATTTGATTTCGGCATTAATGCTAGATTTTAAAAATCAGAAAATATCTAGGAAAGCAAGTAGACTTAAGTAATATTTGCGACCGATTTCTTAAAGTGTGTACATCCCAATATTATGAAAAAATTTCCAATTACTTAAATATATATTTTCTCCCATGATACACAATATGAACTTTAAAAACTCACCGTTTTACTTAAAAAGTGACGAAAATAATAAAATAGATGTTACAAGGTAAAAATATACATTTTATTTAAAAATTTGTTAGTACTTTCGCCCTTTATTTATCACGGCCATCATCAGAGAATATTTTATAATTGCTGTTCATTCATACAAATACGTCACTTCATTTTAAATGGGATAGCCAATAATTACTAGGGTAGTTGAAAGTAGAAGTAGCAGTCCCTTGGATTGAACTTAAGTAAAGAAAAATATATAGAAACTGCAGTTCCATTGACTTTATTACATCACTGCAGTTAATATATATATAACTTGTAACATATATGTTATTATATTCGTCACATTTAAGTAAAACGGTGAGCTTTTTAAAGCTCATATTTTGTGATTGAATCAAGGTGAAATATTGCATTTCGTCTTATGATTTTATATATTTTTTTCCATTTAAACTTTCCTTTATAGTTGAAAAATGTTTTTGACTTCGGTTTGTCTGTCCATTTGTCCGGCCTGTCCATGATCTAATTCTCGTAAATATACTCGGATTGCCTTGTAAGTTTTACATGTTATTCGAATTTACTAAACGGTAGCTATTGAAAAGGAAGTGCGTACGATTTTACTTTCTTTACTGGACAGTAAAAAGTATTCCATTAAATTACGGTCAATTGGAAAAAAAAACCGCTACAAATGCAGTTGGATGCATTTGATGATGTTACACCATTTCAAACACAATGAAGCTGATATGCATCTATGAAATGCACTAAAACATGCATTTTGTAGAATATGCGGTGTAATGCATTTATTATTCATTCAAAGGGCCACACAAAATAATTCCATTGCACAATTATCTAAGCGAAAATAATGTTTTCAGCGTATTTTAATTTTGTAACACTATCTCAAATATAATGAAATCTATATAAATTACTGAGGTATACGAGTACTAGAAGACACTTGCTGTAGAATATGATGTGCATATCATTTATCGTTCATTTACAGGGATAAACAAAATATTTTGCATACAGTACTGTATCCGAAATACTGTTTAAGAGCGATAATTCCTCGAGGTGCGTTTTTAGTTATGGTATGCCTCTTTAAATTTAACTAAATTTTTGCAAACTAAGCGGTGTATATAAATTCTATTGATCATGTACAGGACTATACAAAAGAATTCGTAAGCATTACCGAGTGTTAATTACTTAAAGGTGCTTTTTAATTGAGTCACGTATTTTCAAGCTGAACTATATTTAGTATAAATTATATATATATATATATATAAATAAATTTAGTATAAATTTCGCTATACTTAGTATACTAAGAGATGTTTGTAGAATTTAAGTAAAATTACATACAGGGCCTCGCAAAAATAGAGATACATGACTGCCTGTGGATGATAATTTTTGGAAGTGTGATTTCGGTAGCGTAACTAACGTACGCTCGGTAGCGATTATGCGCAAACTAACAAAATTGTAATTAGAGGAAATGCTCTCATAAAAACATAAATAAGAAATACAAGATACAAAAAAACAGCGGCTCCTTTTAACTTAAATCCCTTGTCAAGTATTTAGATATGTAGTTTTCCCATTTCCGAACTCAATTTCACAAACGCGAATTTTGTGAATATTAGTTATTAAATGCAATATTCAAAAGAAAAGGGTTTTAAAGTGTTTAGTATGGTAATTTATTGAACCAGCTGACATTGTCAATACTTTTTGAAATACAAAAATGTGCCATAACAGACAAGTTGAATATATAATACGTGATTTATCACATTGCTAACGAAGCGTAGAAACAACAATGTGAAAAATGTCCAAGCCGGGAATCGAACCCTTGGAATAACGCTCCAAGTGCTCTACCATTTAAGCTACAAGGAAGATAACCGACTTAGCATTTCTCACAAAGGTTGGTAAGGCTCCAACTGCAGCCTTACAAACCAAGCCTTATTCCAAGGGTTGCGGGTTCCGGGCTCTTTTCCCGTCATGGACATTTTTTCACATTGTTGGTTCTACGCTTTGTTAGCAGTGTGATAAATCACTTATCACGTATTATATATTTAATAATTTCGAGCGCAATTTCACTCCTGAAAATTAATGTAAAAATTAATTTAAATTATATATGCGTCCACCGATACTAGTTTTTTGTGTCATGTTTCGTCGCAGGATTGTGTGCTCATGAAGACTATTCAATCTTGTACTGCAGTTGCAGCATTACCAACATATGTGGGAAATGCTAGGCTGGGCATCGTCCTCATAGCTTAAATAATAGAGCACTTGGAGCGCTATTCCAAGGGTTCCGGGTTCGATTTCCGACTTGGACATTTTTCACATTGTTGGTTCTAGCTTCGTTAGCAATGTGATGTGTCACGTATTATATAGCTGTAGGACTGTAATTCTTTCTACCACGAAGTCCGTTCTATTCTGTTCCGGCGAACGCAACTCTGCCAAAAAGGTACTCTAGCGTTCGGCAGAATGGAGGAAGCGTGGCTTAAAAGCCAACCGCAGAACTGAAGCAAAGTGAGCTCGGATGGAATAGAAGAATATTATGTTTTGGCGGTGAACGAGAGAGGTATGCTGCAGAATGTTGCAAAGAGACGTATAAAAAGCGAGATGGATGTTCTAACGACGATCAGATGAAATTTAAGACGTAGTGTGTTAAACCTTTGTAAATAATTCTTGTAAATATTACCATGTAAATAAGTACACTTCACTATAAGTGCTTTAGTTAGGAAGTGTCTTCTGTTTTCTTGTGTTTAAAGAATTTGATTGTGTCAAAAGGTCTAGTCTACAAATTCAATAATTTCGAGCGTATTTTCACTGCTGAAAGTTAATTGAAAAATTAATAAAAATATACAACAAACAAGTTGTTTGCTTGATTTTTTAAAATCGCAAAAAACTTTCACTTGGGACATACAGTTATCGAAAAAACATACAGAAACCAAATTCATAAACACTTTTCAGTCTTAACACAAAGCATTTCGAAAGTATTTATGCAACACGTTGTTATAACTTGTACAAGAAAATACTCGTATAATTTACATTTTTAGAGCATGTTTATGCGCGAATTTTTTTTTCAAAAATCTTAATTGAATCTAAATCAAATAATTGCTATTACAGTTCCCCTTCCGGCGGAAATTTTCCAAATTCAGGGAGTACCTTCTTGCTATGGCCAAAAACATACACAAAAAGTTTGGTTTCAATTTTATGGATAACTTCATACACTTTTCGATGGTACAGTATTAAAAATGTATAAAAATCGCTATTACAGCACCCCCTACCGGCGGATTTTTTCCAAATTCAGGGAGGACCATTTTGCCATGGCCAAAAACATACACAAATAATTTGGTTCAATTCTATACATAACTTCATACACTTTTCGATGGTACAGTATTCAGAATACACAAAAATCGCACACAAATCGCTATTAAAGCGCCCTCTACCGGCGGAATTTTTCCAAATTCAGGGAGAACCTTCTTACCATGGCCAAAAATATGCACAAAAAATTTGGTCCAATTTTATGCATAACTTCATACACTTTTCGATGGTAAATATTCAAGATGCAAAAAAATCGCTATTGCAGCGCCCTCTACCGGCAGATTTTTTTCCAAATTCAGTGAGGACCTGCTTGCTATAGACAAAAACTTAAAAAAAAATTTTGGTTCAATTCTATGCATAACCTTATACAATTTTCGATGGTACAATGCCGACACACGGACACACGGTCAGACAGACATTTTGTATAAACATGTCTCCTGTGATCTCTGACCTCTAAAACGTGTAAATCCGTCGAAAACCGGAAGTCGAAAAAAATTTCGATTACAATACTTTCTTCTATTGAAAATAGAAGAAAGTAAAAACACAGTAGCAAGTCGAAATTTGCAAAACTCGCTTTCAAATTAGACGTCTTTATAGCATCTGCCATAAACATTAAAGTGTAAAATTAGAATTTCATTTAATTAATTTTTTTTTTATTTAATAAAAATTCAATGTATTGGGGGAAAAAAATGATTTTCCTTCCAGCGAACATATTTTATTTATAAAACAATGTCAGGTGAGCATATAAACACAGAAAAATACATACATAAACGAAATTCAGAAACACTTTTCGATCATAACAAGAACGAAAAATCATTCCTACAGCATAGATTATGAAACAATTTCCAACACATTCAGAATTCCATAACAAAGTGTTACAGTTTACTAAAGTTAAATATGTGTACATGAATAATTTGGAAAATTCATAACGCATTTGAAAACTCTATTTCTGCTATTACCCTGAATAGTTTTCAAAATATACGATTTTATGTACAGCCCTGTATATGATGTACAGATATGCAATGCATGTATACTACATAGTATGCTAAAAGTTAGTTCAATTAAGCGCATAGCACAGTTGAAAATTTCCGCACTCAGCAATTTCCGCCAATAAACGAATGTTGTTGAGAACGCTTGTGCGATCCCTAGAGGAGGAATTGAAGTCTATGGTGCGACCCTATATATGATCTATAGAAGATATACACATCAAGTAATATTTAATAAGTAATATAAAAATTTTGTTTTTAAAGTCAATTCCTGCTTAGGTCATCAAAGAAAAATTTAATATAATCCCTTAAGCTAATATCTTATACTATAATGCGAAGCAAAAATTGTGTGTGTGTGTGTGTAAATTTTATCTTGAAAACGGCTCTAACGATTTTGACGAAATTTTGTATTTTACCATTTACGGGCATGATAAGACCATTGGGCTAGGTCACGTGTTCGAGAAAATTCGATTAGTGGGTCATTTTGGGTCGTAATGGGTCAAGGTCAAGCTAATTATATCTAAAAAATGGCTCAATCGATTTTGACCAAATTTCACATCCAACCGTTTTTCGACACGAGGAAACTTTTGGGCTAGGTCACATGTTCAAAAAACTTTGATTAGTGGGTCATTTTGGGGTCACTATGGGTCAAGCCAATTTTATCTAAAAAACGGCTCTAACGATTTTCACTAAACTCTATATTCTACAGTTTTGGATTATGAGAAAACTATTGCGCTAAGTCACATGTTCGAGAAAATTCGTTTAGTGGGTCATTTTTGGGCCACCGTGGGTCAAGCTAAGTTTATCTAGATAACTTCTTTAACGATTTTGACGACATTTTGTACCCTACTGTTTTCGGGCACGAAAAGACAATTGGGATGGGTCTCGTGTTCGAGAAAATTCGATTAGTGGGTCATTTTGGGTCATAATGGGTCAGAGTCAAGCTAATTATATCTAGAGAACGGCTCAATCGATTTTGACTAAATTTTGTATCTAACCATTTTCGGGCACGAAAAGATCATTGGTATGGGTCTCGTCTTCGAGAAAATTAGATTAGTGGGTCATTTTGGGTCATAATGGGTCAGAGTCAAACTTATTATATCTAAAGAACGGCTGAATCGATTTTGACGAAATTTTGTATTTTACCATTTTCGGGCATTATAAGACCATTGGGCTAGGTCACGTGTTCGAGAAAATACGATTAGTGGGTCATTTTGGGTCGTAATGGGTCAAGGTCAAGCTAATTATATCTAAAAAACGGCTCAATCGATTTTGACCAAATTTCACATCCAACAGTTTTTCGACACGAAGAAACTATTGGGCTAGGTCACATGTTCGAGAAACTTCGATTAGTGGCTCATTTTTGGGTCACTATGAGTCACGACAATTTTATCTAAAAAACGGCTCTAACGATTTTCACTAAACTCTATATTTTACAGTTTTGGATTACGGGAAAACTATTGCGCTAAGTCACATGTTCGAAAAAATTCGTTTAGTGGGTCATTTTTGGGTCACCGTGGGTCAAGCTAAGTTTATCTAGATAACTTCTTTAACGATTTTGACGAAATTTTGTACCCTACTGTTTTCGGGCACGAAAAGACCATTGGGATGGGTCTCGTGTTCAAGAAAATTCCATTAGTGGGTCATTTTGGGTCATAATAGGTCAGGGTCAAGTTAATTATATCTAGAGAACGGCTCAATCGATTTTGACTAAAGTTTGTATCTAACCATTTTCGGGCACGAAAAGATCATTGGTATGGGTCTCGTCTTCGAGAAAATTAGATTAGTGGGTCATTTTGGGTCATAATGGGTCAGAGTCAAACTTATTATATCTAAAGAACGGCTCAATCGATTTTGACGAAATTTTGTATTTTACCATTTTCGGGCATTATAAGACCATTGGGCTAGGTCACGTGTTCGAGAAAACTCGATTAGTGGGTCATTTTGGGTCGTAAAGGGTCAAAGTCAAGCTAATTATATCCAAAAAACGGCTCAATCGATTTTGACCAAATTTCACATCCAACCGTTTTTCGACACGAAGAAACTATTTGACTAGGTCACATGTTCGAGAAATTTCGATTAGTGGCTTATTTTTGGGTCACTATGGGTCACGACAATTTTATCTAAAAAACGGCTCTAACGATTTTCACTAAACTCTATATTCTACAGTTTTGGATTACGAGAGAACTATTGGGCTAAGTCACATGTTCGAGAAAATTCGATTAGTGGGTCATTTTTGGGTCAACGTAGGTCAAGCTAAGTTTATCTAGATAACTTCTTTAACGATTTTGACGAAATTTTGCACTCTACTGTTTTCGGGCACGAAAAGACCATTGGGATGGGTCTCGTGTTCGAGAAAATTCTATTAGTGAGTCATCTTGGGTCATAATGGGTCAGGGTGAAACTAATTATATCTAGAGAACGGCTCAATCGATTTTGACTAAATTTTGTATCTAACCATTTTCGGGCACGAAAAGATCATTGGGATGGGTCTCATGTTCGAGAAATTTCCATTAGTAGGTCATTTTTGGTCATAATTGGTCAGGGTCAAACTAATTATATCTAGAGAACGGCTCAATCGATTTTGATTAAATTTTGTATCTAACCATTTTCGGGCACTAAAAGACCATTGGAAAGGGTTTCGTGTTCGAGTAAATTCGATTAGTGGATCATTTTGTGTCATAATGGGCCAGGGTCAAGCTAATTATATCTAAAGAATGGCTCAATCGATTTTGACCAAATTTCACATCCAACCGTTTTTCGACACGAGGAAACTTTTGGGCTAGGTCACATGTTCAAGAAACTTCGATTAGTTGGTCATTTTTGGGTCACTATGGGTCAAGCCAATTTTATCTATAAAACGGCTCTAACGATTTTCACTAAACTCTATATTCTACAGTTTTGGATTACGAGAAAACTATTGCGCTAAGTCACATGTTCGAGAAAATTCGTTTAGTGGGTCATTTTTGGGTCACCGTGGGTCAAGCTAAGTTTATCTAGATAACTTCTTTAACGATTTTGACGAAATTTTGTACCCTACTGTTTTCGGGCACGAAAAGACAATTGGGATGGGTCTCGTGTTCGAGAAAATTCGATTAGTGGGTCATTTTGGGTCATAATGGGTCAGAGTCAAGCTAATTATATCTAGAGAACGGCTCAATCGATTTTGACTAAATTTTGTATCTAACCATTTTCGGGCACGAAAAAACCATTGGGATGGGTAATGCGTTCAAGAAAATTCGATTAGTGGGTCATTTTTGCGTCACCGTGGGTCCAGCTAAGTTTATCTAGATAACGGCACTACGATTTGACAAAATTCTGTAATCTATCGTTTTCGGGCACGAAAATACCATTGGGATGGGCCACGTGTTCGAGAAAATTCGATTAGTGGGTCATTATGGGTCAGGGTCAAGCTAATTATATCTGAAAAACAGCTCAAGACATTTTGACAAATTTTTTTAATATACGGCCATTTCTGGTCATGAGAGGACCATTGGGCTAAGCCACATGTTCGAGAAAATTCAATTAGTGTGTCATTTTGGGTCACAATGGACCAGGGTCAAGCTAATTGAATCTAAAAACATGCTCAAAGCATTTTGAACAAATTTTATATTACGTATACCGTTTCTGAGCATGAGAAGAGAATTGGGCTAAGTCACATGTTCGAGAAAATTCGATTAGTGGGTCATTTTGGGTCACAGTGGGTCAGGGTCCAGCTAATTGTATCTAAAAAACGGCTTAAACGATTTTGACTAAATTTTGTATTCTATTGTTTTCGGGCACGAGAAGACCATTGGGCTAGGTCGCATGTTCAAGAAAATTAGATTAGGGGGTCATTTTGGATCACAATGGATCAGGGTCAAGCTAATTGTATTTAAAAAGCGCTTCAAAACATTTTGACATAATTTTGTATAATACCGTTTCCGGGCATGATAAGAGCATTGGGCAGGGTCGCACGTTTAAGAAAATTCAACCAATGGGTCATTTTGGGTCCTAATGGATCAGGATTAAGTTAACTGTATCTAAAAAACCGCTCAAAAGATTTGGCAAAACTTTGTAGTACACCGTTTCTGGACAAGATAAAACCATTGGGCTGGGTCGCATGCTCAAGAAAATTCTATTAGTGGGTCATTTTGGTGATAATGGGTCGGGGTCAAGCTAACGGCATCTCAAAAAGGCTCAAACAATCTTGGCAATTTTTTTTGTTATACCGTTTCACAGTACAAAAAGACCCTTGAAATAGCTCACATCTGTCGATGAATTTCGGTTAGTGGTTTTTTGAATCAACGTGGATCAAGCTTATTTTACCTAGAAAACGACTAACGATTTTCACTAAATTTTGTATTCCATCGTTTTCAGGCTCGAGAAGAGCATTGTGATAGGTCGCAAGTTCGAAAAAATTCGATTAGTGGGTCATTTTGGGTCACTATGTTTCTCGGCCTAGCTAATTGCATCTAAAACAGCAAGAATGATTCAGTGGGAAAAATATATCGAGATAAACAGAAAGCTAATTTTGACCGAGCTTTGCTCGGTCATTCCTGCTAGTTAGTTTTTGTTGCATTAACATATCTCAATTTGTAGATTTTCTATAAGCAAGTATGTTTACAATGGAAGTCTATAGGAATTTGGCGAAATATTAGAGATATCGCCAAGTTGGCAACAAACTTGGCTGTATTTGGCAACAGAACAGGGTCCCCCCCCCTATGGTAGCCCCCCTTATACATATGAAGATGCATTAAATGCTGTTCAATAACCAATGGCCGCCATTTTGTCTCCCATACAAAACTAAAATTAATTAATTCAAATTTAATTAATGAATTAATATTTGAAAAATATGTATTAACATCAATTGTCATCCAGTGCAAGTTTAAAAAAATGTATTTCAACTTGATAGGATGAATAATAAGTATTTTATGAGCGATTGAAAATTTGAACAAGTTATATAAATATAGGGAGAGTGTGAACTAATAGTAGTAATTGAAAAAATAGTTAAATTTAAAAACGCATACCACAACTGAAAACGCACTTCCAGCAATTATTGTTCAAAGACTTCAGTAGTTCAATTATTGCTCATTTTCTTCTACAGCTAAATTCTTTTGTGTGTCCTTTGAAACAAACGATAAGTTCTATGCACGCCCTATTCTATAGCAAGAACCTTGTAGTATACCTCAGCGATGTATATTAATTTCAATATTTTAAAATACTATAATATCATCATTAATATACACGGAAAACGATTTTTCCCTATAGACCGTAATGTAATGGAATTTTTTGAGTGGCCCTGTAAATTAACCGAAAATGCTACACACTTCATTTTCAATACCGAACATGCCTTAATAAGCCCCAATAATATATACCAATTTCATTGCAATCGGATTATATTTACGTGAGTTAGAGCACGGACTGTCGGACAGACAAACCGAATTCCTAAACACTTTTCAACTATGTTGGAAAGTGTTAATAAAAAAAATTGCCGAGAAAGTATTTGTGCAACAACGTTTTCATAACTTGCACAAAAAGAAAAAAATCATGTAACTTCGCACTTAAGAGTATGTTTATGCAAGAAAAGAGTTTTTAGAGATAGTTTTTTTCTTGTTAAAGATTTTAATCGAATCTAAATCCAATTTTGAAAGTCACAGTAGCGAATCGAAAAGTGTAAAACCCGCTTCGAATTATAAAAGAAAAAAAAATTACCTCATCTCGTGCAATCAGTTTGGTGGAAAAGTGGTATCGCATGCTTTATTAAGTACCAGATTGTTATGAGACGTGGTTGGTTAGCCAACCAGAATCTTACAAATTAGAGGGGAGAAACTCCCAGTCAATAAATCCATTGAATAAAAATAAATGCGAGAAGAGTTTCTAAATGTTGAGATTAGTTAACTGCAAACAGAAAATTTAAAACATTAATTCTTCAATGTAATCACTTTAAAAATTATTGTGGCATTTTTCTCATAAAATAAAATATTATTAAAATAAAAAATGTAAAATTGAATATTCTGTAATTTTTTAATACCATGTAGATTTGCTATTGCGGATTATTCATTGTTCGGGCTGCTCGGGACCAAATTTGTTTTGGATAATGAAAAATTCGGAATGTTAGATTCATATTTAAAATTTAGTTTGAGCTGGTTCTCAAAAAAACATTTTCGTCAGCTGAACAATGCGAATATTTTGGGGGCATTTACTGACATATTTTTAAACATAAAAGCATGATGCCTGCAGTCAAGATTATTGAAGTGATTTGTAAGGTTTTTTTTTTTTTTTTTTTTTTTTTTTTTTTTTTTTTTTTGTTAAATGAATTACATCTTGAATTATAAGCGATTATTTTCTCAGGACGGCTGTTTTTTTCTTTCCTGCGCTTTCGCGATGGGGAATTCTGTTCAACAGCATTTTTTGATAAATCTTACGCATTTACCAAACAAGTAAGAAAAACCACACGTTAAGCATAGATTATGAAACACTTTGCAACACTTCCTGAATGCTTTAACAAAACTCCATTATTTAGGGAAATAATGAGAGAACTAAGTAAACATTTTAGAAAACGCATAAAACATTTAAAAAACCCATTTCAACAGTTACCGTCCATAGCAAATATATATTCCAATGCTTTTGAATACCTTTGTATTTATCTGTAGGTTGATATCTATATATACAATATAATGGGAAAATTTAGTTTAGCAAGAAAACGCATATATAACAGGTTGAAATTTCTCTTTGCAGTTTATACTAATAGATGGAAACATACTTGTATATTTTTGTACAACCCCGTAGTTAACCTAGTACCCTTATTACACGCCACTACACTGCATATAGAAGCGTCTTAAATTTAGACACATATGTGACTGAAAAAGAATTTTAGACACTTAAGTGTCTTAATCTGAAAATTCAGACATTATAGATGTCTTAATTTAAGATACATAAGTGTCTTACTATGACCATGGTGTAAACGAACTGAGAAAAATGTCTAAAATATCCGCAAACGTCTTATTTTAAGACACTTCATTGCTTTAAACGTGTCTTAATTTAAGACTTTTTGATTCTTCCGACGCAATAACCACCAGGGGGCACTAGCACTCCCAGTTGCGCATGCGTTTTAGATGTCTTCGTTCGAAGTGGTATACGTTGTAATTCAAACAAAGTTTGTTTTTATGTACGCGTGTATTTTAATTCGTTTTTTGCGAAATGTGAAGTACTGAGATTTTAATTCGTATTAACTTGGATTATTTATTTATTGAATACATACATCTGACGTGTGTGCTCGACATCAAATGTCTCTTAGAAGCTGTCGTCGATACAAGGGCGGGATAGACACAGAACAGAAGTAGACGACGGTTGAAGATTACACCCGGAAATTCTACAAAGTGTGTGCAATGGGCTTAGTGTTAACTCGTATCAATTTATATCAATAATATTGTGTTATTCATCTTCGTCCTGTCGAAGCTGGCAAAAAAAAGAAACTTTTGTCTGGCGGGTCCTGTTTTTAGGATGAAACATCTCATTCTTTAAATATGGCTAGTCGGATGTATTATGGGATTACCTTTTAAACTGATGAAAGTCTTTCTCCCTCACTGTGGTTGTGGTAGTTTTTAAAATTTCAAATCGAGGAATATTTCTTACCTCTTGCAAACAGCGATTGAAGTAAGTCTTATAATTTCTTTATAATACTAAAATTATTGTCTTTTATGATTTTATTTATTGTACTAAACAAAATCTTACATGAAATTTAATTAGTTTTGAATCTTTTTGCAAAAAAAAAAACACTAATTCTAGAAGTATATATTTTTAAATTTATGACGTTGTCTTTTATTACAAATTATGTATTATTTATTCTCATCTTTTTTCTCAAATTTAAAGTAATAACATCACTAAAAAACAGACATATTTAAAAGTTAAGTTCATTCTCTTGTTTTGTTTTGTTTTCAATATGGCAGTTCTTAGTTTCAATTTCAATGGCTAATGCTTATCTCATACTCGACCACAAGGAAATAGAAAAAAAAAACTTTGAAAGATCTCCTAAAGTTTTCTTACTTCCTAGCTAGGGATTACAATCCCGGATTGAGATCCCGGGATCCCGCTTTAATTTTAACCCCGAAAATCCCGGAATTTTTACTGGAAAATTCCGGGATTTTCGGGATTGCCTTTTTTTTTTCCATTGAACAATATTCAGCTGAAATTAGAAAAATATATTTATAAACTTTCGCTTTTGGAAAAAAAAATCAATTGATTTTCATGAAATTTATATATAATTGAAAATGAATGTTTATCTCAAGTATTTCTTAGATATATTTCTAAAGCTATTAAATCTTTTAATGTGTGAAAACTTTTGATTTGGAAACATAGAAGTAAGCCAGTCAGGAAAAAGGAAATCATTTGTTTATTTAGATTTCGCTGCATGCGTGGATTCGAAGGTCATTTTCCAATTAGACTTTACTGATAAGCATCGCAAGTTTGTATCATAGTGATATCATGTGCTAACTTTTTTTTTTTTTTTTTTTTTTTTTTTTTTTTTGGCTTTATTTTGCTTTAAAGATGTCTTGTTTAGTACCTCATAAGAATGATAACAATAAGCCCATGTGGCAATATAAATTTTTAAAAAATCTAATTTTTAAATGATAAGGATTTTTATTTTTTTTCGGGGAGGGGGGGGGGGGGATTTTGTATGAAATTTTCGTAAAGTTGATACCTTAAATCTTGCACTGATTATAATGAAAGTTTTGAACTTTTAGAGTAGGACAAGATTAAAAAACACAAAATATAAATAAACAAAATACCGAAGTAATTTTTTTCTCAATATTAACCCTTTGCACTCGAGGACTCCGGAGCGGAGCCATTTAAAATTTGTCTTCAAACTCGAGGTCTCCGCTACGGAGACAATGCAAATAATTTTGTGATACTATGTAATCTTGGCTTTTCTAGACAGGTATCACAAAATTATTTGCATTTGTCTCCGTAGCGGAGCCCTCGAGTTTGAAGACAAATTTTAAATGGCTCCGCTCCGGAGCCCTCGAGTGCAAAGGGTAAAGTAGAATATTTATTTATTTATTCATAGTTAAATAGCTGTTGTGATTATCATCTGATATATATGTAAAATTGCCTATGTGGCAATATAAATTTTTAAAAAATCTATTTTTAAATTATATGAAGTAGAGTAGGACAAGATTATAAGAAATATATATATATATCCATGTACTTTAAAAGCCCTCAATAGCCCTTGCCGCTGAATTTGTCCGATAATCGGAGATGTCTGCTTTTGTGAGGTAAAAATATACAAATATGTATGCCATGCGGATTAAAAAAGTATTCGCTAAATAGATGTTTCAGAATAGCTATTCGGGAATGTCCATTAACCTCCTCAACGGATACTCCCGAATACCGGACATCTCAATTAAGATAACAATAATGCAGGGTTGCATTTTTTGCAAAAGAACTTCTTGATTAAAGAATGGCCATACTGGGCCGTGCCCCGCCCCCCTACGATTTTAGTGCCCACAAATTTGATGTGCAATATTTGTAAAGTTTATATTTTAAATCTGTTTCGAAATTCCACTGATTATAATCAATATTTTGAACTTTTAAAGTAAAATAAGATTTAAAATAAAACAAATTAAAAAAATCTAATATTTAGATAAATATTTTTTGTTTTAATCTTGTTCTACTCCTGAAGTTCAAAATATTGATTATAATCAGTAAAATGTCGTAAAAGATTTAAATTATCAGCTTAACAAAAATTGCGTACCAAAATTGGGAGCACCAGAAAAATCAAGTTGTAGGGGGGGGGGGGGGGCAGGACCCCAGCCAAATATTTTTCCAGGATTCAACGTGGTCAAACATGGCTACGTATGATGCTTACAAAAAAATGGATGCTATTAAGACGTTTGAAGTGTCTGAAATTCAGACACGAAAAGTGTCTGAAAAAATTCAGACATTTTAAAATGTCTGAAAACTGAACACTTGGTTTCAGACACTCAAGTGTTTGAATTTCAGACATTTTAATTTACAGTGTATTTAGCTAAAGTTTAATACAAAGTAAAACACTCTTAAAACTACTGAAATCACATTTCCAGCAATTATTATTTATAGACGGCCATGTATCCAATTCTTTGCGTGACCCTGTGTATCATTTTATCTATGTTCTACAAACATTTCTGAGTAAACTAAATGCAGTTCAGCGTAAAAATGCATAACTTATTTAAAAAATACCTTTAAGCAATTTGCAATCATACCCAGTAACCATTTCGAATTCTTTTGTGTAGCCCTGTATATGAATTACAACATTTATACACACCATATACTATGCATAAATATAGTGAAACATAAAAGCACAAAAGCATAATTACAAATGCACTTCCAGCAATCATCGCTACTGTACAGCACTTCGGATACAATACAATATCTGAAATCTTTTGTGTGTCCCTGTAAATGCTATGCACCTCGTATTACACATGAAATAAGTTATAGTAAACCTCAGCGACGTATATCAATTTCATTATACATGAAATAATTTAACATAATTAAAATCGCCGCAAACAATTCTCTCCACCCCTATATCATTATGTAACGGAATTCTTTTGTGTGGCCTTGTAAATGAATAATAACTATTCTTTGCACTGCGTAATCAACAAAATGCATATTTTAGTGCACTTGATAAATGCATATCAATTTTATTATGCTTGAAAGCATGTAACATCATTAAAAATCATTTTAAACAATTTTTTCCCATAGACCGTAATGCAACGGAAAACTTTTGACTGTCCCTGTAAATTAACTAAACATGCTAGAAACTTCATTTGAAATAGGGAACGTGCTATGGTAAACATTAATAACATCCAAAAATTTCAGGGCAATCCGAGTATATATACGAGAGTTAGAGCGCGGGCAGATGGCCAGGCGGCCAGACGAACCGAAAGCGTAAACACTTTTCAACTACGTTGGAAGGTGTTAAAAACCGAAGTCATAAACACTTTTCAACTTTGTTGGAAAGTGTTAAAAACGGAAAAAATAGTTCGATTACATAGTTTCTTAAACCCTTAACAGTTTAATTTTTTGACACAATAAACTAAAAATAGGGAGCAAATACCACTATTTTTCCATACTAAAATATCTGCCTTGTATAATCGAAAAATATTTTCCAATTATAAAGCAAAAATTATTGTTAAAAAAATAGGGGTATTCAAAATCTTTTACTAACGACGTAAACAAACTCTTTTTGCGCGAGCGGTGCTCGTCAGAAGCTGTTAAGGGGTTAATAAGAGCTCGCGTTAATTTAATACAGTTGCGAACAAAAAGGATTTTTTTTTCTTCCGAAAGCAGCCAGTTTCGATTTGAGAACAGCCTTAAATGGGCATATATGTGCAATTAACTTCCTTTCATTTTTCTTGGCTTAGGATGACAGACAGCACTATGTTAATTTTCTTTTCTTTTTAATTTTTTTCTTCTTTTTTTGCATGTAGTTACAATTTCTATACTCTGAAAAAAAATTACTGAATATACCCTTTCCAGTTTGCCATCTCTCTCTCTCTCTCTCTCTCTCTCTCTCTTTTTTTTTTTTTTTTTTTTTTTTAATTTTCTTGAGGTTTGATCAATTATACTATGTTGGTATCTGCTTGATGTTCGTACCCTTTTATTGCAGGGACGAACCACCGTCATGATGTTAACCCGATTCTTTAATTTCACCATCTTCTGTTCAGTTCTGGCCTGCAATTTCTAATACGGTCAATTAATCGATTTTAATTTTAGAATTCGAAAATGATGTTTGTATTGTTGCTCAATTAATCTCGAGCGTGGTCTGAAAGATAAGATACGTCCTAAAATAGCCTATGTTATCGATGTAGCATATTGTTATCGTTCAATCTCTTTCCTTTGTTCCATTCTGGAAAACATTTGCCAAAAGAGTGGCACTATCTAAATCCCTTTGAAGTGTAGTAATTATTTTAAAAGCGTGCACACTAGGATCAAAAAGGGAAAAAAAGTTTGATTGGGGTAATTGATATTCATATAATCGACGTTCTACGTTGTAAAGGTTCAATTTGTCTCATCAAACATGCCTTTCATTTAAGGTGATTCTCTTATTCCCCGCTCAAGATCACGAAACTTTGTGAAGCATTTTCTGACTCGTTTTTAAACATAAAGGCATAAAACTGGCAGGTATTATTGAAAAAAAACTATTACTGAAGCGATTGGGAATTGAATAAAGTTTTCATTTTATGATAAATATAAATTACTGATCGAGTTATAAGCAATTCTTGTCGCATGACGACAAGTTTTTCCCTTTCTTGCGCTGCCGCGTCGAGAATTCGGTTCAAGATGCCTATTTTGACAGTATTTTCTGAAAGATCTTCTGTCTTTATCAAAAAATGGAAAATACCATTCGATTACATAATTTCTGAATGAGAAGGCCTACCAATTTTATGTGTTTCCGAACAAAATTGAATTCAGAAATGTATCAGCAGGTTTATTTGTTAGAAATATTACCAACAGAATTCTGTTTCAGAATATGAATTGTGAAACATTGAGGAAAGAAAATAGTAGTATTGGGAGCCCATGTGACTTTCAAATTTGTCATTTGAAGGGAAAGGGTTTGAAACGCTTTAGTCCCTCCCTGATTGGGATCTCAAATCCAAAGGATTTGAGAACAACCTTAAAGCAAAGCAGCATAATCATGAACCTAAAGCTATCATTAGACACTATTATTGGACTTGTTTCTGTAGCTTAAATTGCTTTTGGTCGGAAATAAATTACAAAATCGATGCGAACACATAGAAGTCTGTAACTGTCCCAGAAAATCCTTGAAACAATCCTTGACGATCCTTGAAAACTTGTCTTAACAGCAACTGATTCGGCCTTAAATTTCTGAAATCAAAGGAAATTGAATGGAAACCCGTTTACAGGGAGATCTGCACAGCTTTTTTCCGTATAATTCAATCTTCTATAATATTTTTTAAACCGATCAGATTTAAAAAATCAGTGTTTTTAGATTCTGCGGTGTCTGAACGGGGGTTGGCGAGCGTAGCTTGCAGGGGGCAGAGCCCCCTAGTATATATATATATATATATGTGTGTGTGTGTGTATGTGTGTATGTATCTATACAATATATGTATGTATATATAACAATGGTGCCCGGCTAACCGAAAAGAACCAAGTATTTTTACCTGAAACATATCAATAATATATTTATAAAATAACTTATTACACTGTATTTAAATGAATAAAGTATAACTACGGCAAATCAGTGCATGTAATATATTTTTAAAATTCATAAATAAAATCACATAAATTACTTACAGGAATATAATACAATTACATTCTTGCAGTTTCAGACAATTAAAAACTTGTCCATCTTCAGGCAAAGCATCCGCAGAAACTAACACGGTCTTATCTGTGCAATACATACAATATCAATTTCAAAATAAATATTTCACATTTTCCTAGGGGAGTTTCCGCGCCCTTCGGCCTAATCGTTCGGAGTTTTCGTGGTTTTCTTCGAACCTTGGATTTCCTTGCATAAATACGGGTTAGGTTCCCTAAGTAATACCCCGACGGAGGGCATTCACCCCCTGTTTGGGCCCATATCCCTTGTGTTGATAATTGGCCGCCACTAATAACATCTAACACACCTAGGGGAGTTTCCCAAAGTCACTTTACAAAAACAGTAGTGGCGTCATCTAACGTATAAAATTCGATTTAAATGTTTAATAGAACATAATTACAGTTTTCCAAAATTCCGTCCAGGCACTTGGCGTAACAGATATTGTACAGATACTGTAGACATAATAAAGTGTTAGTTTCTCCGGATGCTATCTCGGAGAATGGACAAGTTTGTAATTGTCCGAAACTGTAGGAATATAATTTTATTATATTACTAGCAAACCCCGCGGCTTTGCTCGCGTAATATTTGAAATCTGCCAAGTGATATTTATATGTCTAATTTTTATCAAAAGGTACTAACTAAATTTTTATTTTATTAAAAGGTAATATTTTATTTTATTAAAAGGTACTTATTACTTTTAGGAATAATTCAAAAATTACTATTTAAATCACAGTTTGAATAAACATCATTATTACACTGTATTAGGCAGAAATGAGACTTAAATTAATAAAATGAAATAAAACTAAATAAATGATAATTTAGAAAATATTTTGAAACTTTTATGCTCAATTAATACGCTCATTTCAGTATTCATTTGAAGTTTTGAATTTTTTAGAAACCATCTTCTTACATCTTAAAATTAACCATCACGTCAAATTCCAAGTCCTACCACCTCTCTCAACATAAAGGGCTATGTTGAAACAGGAAATGTCACCATTAATTTGCCAACATTAATTTTGAAATCGGTTTGTTATTTCCTAATATTCCACAGAAACGTAATTTAAAAAGCTTTTAAAGCCCTTTTTTAGAGCGTTTGTTGTTCCTGTGAACCCCAGGTGGTAGAATCACCGGCATAAAATATAGCCTGTGTAGGATCAGAGACTGTTACCACTGATTCGCAACTATTACTTTTATAATCGGTTTATATTCCCTGAAATTGCATAGAATCGTAATTTAGAACTTTTTTAGAATGCTTTTCGCACCTCCCCTTCGCTTCACCCCTTTTTAATTCGAATTTATTTTCGACGTTCCTTCGAGGACATTTGTATTTTATAAGTAACTACCATGTCATATTTAAAGTTTCTAGCCTTCTCAGTATCACAGAAATTGCAATTTAGAAAGTTTTTAGCTCCTGCAACCCTCTGGTGGTAGTGGAACAGACATAAAATATAGCTTATGTTTGAGCAGGTTATATCACCAAAATTTGTCATCATTATTTTTTTAATCGGTTTGGTAATTTATAAGTTTGCTTAAAAATTGTAATTTATAACGCTTTTCACTCACTTCATTTTTTTAAAATTTGGAATTTTCTTTCGACTGTTCTTAGAAAGCAGTTGCATCTTGTAAGTAAATACCATGCCATACTTCAAAGTGTTAGACCCCTCAGTTGTGCAAAAAATGCAAATTAGAACATGTTTTGCTTTTGCAACCCACAGATGGTAGTGACAGTAACATAAAATATAACCTATGTTATAGCAGGGACTGTCACCATTGATTTGCAACCACTACTTTTGAAATAGCTTTGATATTTCCTTAGATTGAGTAGAAATCGCAATTTAGAACGTTTTTAGGACGCTTTTCGCGCATTTTCACCGCTTTTTAAATTTCCAATTTTTTCGAAACTGTTCTTAAAGATCATTTATAGCTAATAAATATGTACCTTGCCTAATTTTAAGTTGCTAGCCCCTACCGATCACAAAAATCGAAATTTAGAACGCTTTTTTGCTCCTGCAACGTCTTGGTGATAGTGATACCGACATAAAATAGCGTCTATGTTAGAGCAGAGGCTGTCAGCATCAATTTCCTACCATTACGTTTGAAATCAGATTCATTCTTCCTGAGATATTGCCGACAAATCGGCATCTAGAACGTTTTTAGAACGCTTTTCGCGCATTTTGCTCCTGCATCTCCTCTGGGGTAGTGGAAACAGATATAAAATATAGCCTATCTTGGAGCAAGATCTGTCACCATCATTTTTACACCATTATATTTGAAATCGGTTCAGTACTTCCTGAGATTGCATAGAAATCGCAATTTAGAAAGTTGTTTATAGTGCTTTTTGCGCATTTTGGCCCCCTTTTAAATTTCGATTTTTTTTAGGAAATGTCCTTAGAGATCATTGATATCTTATAACTAACTACCATTCCAAATTTCACGATTCTAGGCCCTTCCGTAACGCAAAAGCCGCAATTTAGAACGTTTTTTGCTTCTGCACCCCCTTTGGGGTAGTGGCACCGACATAAAACATCGCCTATGTTGGAGCAAGGGTTTTCACCATCCTTTTGACGCCATTATTTTTTAGATCGGTTTAATATTTCCTGAGATTGTGTAGAAACCACCATTAGAACGTTTTTTAGAATGCTTTTCGCGCATTTTCACTCCTTTAAAATTTCGAATTGTTTAAGAACTGTTCTTAGAAATCCTTTATATCTAATAAGTAGCTAATATTTCAAATTTCATATATCTAGGCCCTTCGGAAACGCAAAAATTGGATTTTTAGAACGTTTTTTGCTCCTGCACCCCCTTTGGGGTAGTGGCACCGACATAAATCATAGCCTATGTTGGAACAAAGGTTGTCACCGTCATTTTGACACCCTTATTTTGACACCATTATTTTTTAAATCGGTTTGGTATTTCCTGAGATTGTGTAGAAACCACCATTTAGAACGTTTTTTTGAACGATTTTCGCCCATTTTCACCCCTTTCAAATTTCGAATTGCTTAAGAACTGTTCTTAGAAATCCTTTATATCTAATAAGTAGCTAATATTTCAAATTTCATATTTCTAGGCCCTTCAGTAACACATAAATCGCATATTTAGAACGTTTTTTGCTTCTGCACCCCCTTTGGGGTAGTGACACTGACATAAAACATAGCCTATCTTGGAGCAAGCGTTGTCACCATCATTTTGACATCAATATTTTTTAAATCGGTTTATATTTCCTGGGATTGTGTAGAAACTACCATTTAGAACGTTTTTTAGAACGCTTTTGTGCATTTTCACCCCTTTTAAATTTCGAATTGTTTAAGAACTGTTCTTAGATATCATTGATATCTTATAAGTAACTAATATTCAAAATTTCATATTTCTAGGCCCTTCAGTAACGCTAAAATCGCATTTTTAGAACGTTTTTTGCTCCTGCACCCTCTTTGGGGTAGTGGCACCGACATAAAACATAGCCTATCTTGGAGCAAGCGTTGTCACCGTCATTTTGACACCAATACTTTTTAAATCGGTTTGGTATTCCCTGAGATTGTGTAGAAACTACCATTTAGAACGTTTTTTAGAACACTTTTTGTGCATTTTCAACCCTTTTAAATTTCGGATTGTTTAAGAACTGTTCTTAGACATCATTTATATCTTATAAGTAACTAATAATCAAAATTTCATATTTCTAAGCCCTTCAGTAACGCTAAAATCGCATTTTTAGAACGTTTTTTGCTCCTACACCCCCTTTGGGGTAGTGGCACCGACATAAGATATAGCCTATGTTCTAAGTTGGACTAACACCATCATTTTGATACCATTACTTTTGGAATCGGTTCGGTAGTTCCAGAGCTTATCTCCGACAAATAAACAATTTTTTCCTCTTTATAATAGGAGTATAGAATAGATGGTAAGTAATTTATCTGATTTTATTTGTGAATTTAAGGGGATACTGGACACAAAAATCTTCAAATTTCCTATAAAAAAATTATTGCATTAAAATTTTCTGTGTTTTTTTCTGCTTAAAATGACGCTTAAATTATGTTTCTATCTTAAATGGAAAATGAAATATTATTTTTTTCGTTTTGGTTTGTTTTCAAAATCTAGCTTTCAAACAATGGTTGTCACGGAAACGATTTCTTGTGAAAATGTGTTTTTTTTCATGATGAGTTTTTCCGCCATTTCCCGTATTTAAATTGTTATCAGTCAAGAACCGTTAAAGATAAATGTTTGAAACTTGGAACATGTCTTTTTCAATTGTTTTACTTTAATTTTGATTCAGCAAATTTGAAAAAAAAATATGATTAAAAAAAATAAGTTACATCATTATTTTTAAATTTTTACTTTAAATATTTTTAATTTTTATTTAAATTAATATTTTTAAAAATACTGAATCAAAATTAAAACTTATGTATTTCTGTTTATTTAAATGCACAACAAAAAAAAAAAAAAAAAAAAAAAATTACAAAAAATATTTCGAGTTATAACGATTTTAAATGACCCCACTTTTTTAATAAATTTTAAATTAAAATAAAAAAAAATTTGAGATGTTTTATCACTTGATCTTGTTTACAATGTTATGTTTAACCATCACAAAAAATTCAAAATTTTAATTCAATAAATAAAAATTATTTTAAAATGTGTCCCGGACCCCATTAAAACATACATTACATACACTGATTGTCCGTAGTCACACTTTATACATATCAGTTATGTTTATTCTTTTAAGCGCAAGCGGGTTAATCTTCCAAGCTGAACGCGGTAGAGATAGATAAAAAAAAAAAAAAACAAAAAAAAAAAAAACATCCTGCTTGAAAATTATTTTAAAACCGCTAAAAAATCAATAAATTGAGATACAGCTTTCAAAGAAATTCATTTGAAAGTACATTTTTTCTCCATTCGACGGTGTAAAATTTTAAATTATGCGATGCTTAGACGTTAATGATTTGATTTGAAATCCACCGTAATGGAGATTGTTTTGAGGCCTATAGCAACAATGGCTGTCGCCTCGAATGATCCTTATTTATACACAGAAATTGTAACACAAACCAGACATAATAATTTTATTTCTCTACATTACACATACACACACACACACATACATATATATATATTACTTTTGAAATCATAATCACATTCATGTCTTACCCAGGGACTCAAACCCGGACCCTCAGTGTGACAGCAGCCTCCGCTTACCGACCACGCCACCGTGCGACAACGTTAATGAATTTCCAAAAAAGTCAAATTGATTATTTAGGTCGTTGACACAGTCTGACATCAGCATTACTCATGAACATGCTTTTGTTTTATAAGATAGGCTTGTTTGATTTCTTTCAGAAGTTTTAACTTTTTGGAATTGTAACGCGAAAACAAATTGCATAACACTGATACTGCAAGAATAATCATTTTATTATATCAGGTTTTTTTCCTCCTTGCTACGACCCCCCTCCCTCCTCTTCATTGTCCCATTAAATTGTCGCAACCCTGCAGAATCTAACGTAATTGAATAATGCCACTTGGCATTTTGTGATAATGCCATTAATAATTAGTTCGAATGATCGATTGTGTTTATACATATTTTATTAGTTATTTATCATCTTCGCAAATTAATTTATTTGAAAATGACTACATGAGCATCTCCCACAATTTGTGAGTTGCTACGGCACTGATTCCAATTAATACGATGGTTCATTGCAAAACACCGTTCTATTATGTTCATACATATTTTATTTATCGATAACCTTAGTTGTTCAATTTATTTGAAAATGACTACATGAGCCCTTTACATAATGTTTGAATTTCTACGCCACTGATTCCAGTTCTTACGATAGTTCAGTGCAGAACTCCATTCAAAAATTTCCTAAATATTTTATTAGTGTTGATAATCCTAGTTGTTTAATTTATTTGAAAATGACTATATGAGCCCCTCCCACAATGTTTGAATTGCTACACCTCTGATTTAGGCATTACCATAGTTCAATGCGAATCTCCTTTCAAAAATGCTGCTATATATTTTATTAGTATTGATAATCCTAGCTGTTCAGATTAGTTTAAAATTTACATGAGCCTCTCCATAATGTTTAAAATGCAACGCCACTGATTCCAGTTATTAACAAATTGAGCAGCACGTCAGTCACCGGTGACTGTCACCGAACTTTCTGTTCAGAATGCGTCATTTACCGATGACTGACGGTCTAAAATATGATATAATGCTAAAATAGATATATTGTTTTAAGTAATTACTGATAATTTATTTAAAATTTACTTAACTTTAATTTATTACAGGATTATACTTTCTTAAAAATTGCTTAAAACATTGTAAATTTTTCAGCTTCAGTGTCAGTTACCGTGGCACTCAACGTGGTGTTAAGATAGTTCAGAGTAAAACTCCATTCAAAATTGTTCCTACATATTTTATTAATATTGATAATCCTAATTGTTTAATTTATTTAAAACTGATTATATGAGCCCCTCCTAGAATGTTTGAACTGCTACGCCACTGATTCCAGATATTACCATAGTTTAGTGCGATCTCCATTCAAAAATGTTGCTACATATTTTATGAGTATTGATAATCATAGCTGTTTAGTTTATTTTAAAATTATTACATGAGCCCCTCCATAATGCTTAAATTGCTACGCCTCTGATTCCAGTTATTGTTCACTGCAAAACTATGCGATTTGTACATGAATTTCTTCAGTATTTCCCCAATATTTATTAGAGTTATTTCCATATCCGTTCTATTTTTCATTCAGCTCTGTGATTACCGAAAGCGATAGTGTTAACTGGTGTAGAAATAAACATGACACATTAACTGAACTATTGTTGAAAAAGGGAATGAATAATAAACAAAACTATCGCAATGTTAAATCTACTTGAACTATTCAGCAGCAATTAAATATTCCACGGGTTTAATAACACGGATTAATGGCATTACTCTAAGAGATTATAATACATGTGACTAATATGGATTAAGTGTTATGAAGTTTTGTTTTTAAAAAGCGGAGCTGTTTAAAGGTTTCATTTTCCTTTCGTTTGTTTTTAAAATGTTTAATTGTTTTAAAATTCATTCGAGCTTGCTATTATTCGTAAAATTTTATCTGACATTGATTTGATGCGCAATTTACCTGATACTTTACCATTATTAAATAAGTTAGCTTAATGTAAAACAATTTAAATATTATATGCAAGTTTAAAAATATGTTTCCTGGATTTTTTAAGAAAGAAGAAAATAGGCAAAAATAATTAATTCAAACTTCTTTATTTATCAGATTTTTATTTGAGTGTTATATTTGATGTATTAGGTGGTACAAAAAGTTTGAAGGTTGCTTTAATTACTAACCCATCATACGTAGTATAGGGTAAATCTTGTAATCATTTAAAAAACCGAAAATTTTTTTGACGGATTTACACGTTTCAGACACTGAAAATTCCGAAAAACATACAAAAAAAAAAAGGCCGCCCGTCAGTTGGCGTGTATGTGTGTGTGTCTGTAAACGCTCTATCTTCCAAACAAATTGAGACTTGAAATTTGGTGTGTACTTAGTATGTAATAATGGGAAGAAGACTACTGTATATCAGTAACCTTGATTATCCGGAATTTTTTTTTTTTGGACTCTCGAAATATCCGTTCTAATAAATTTTATATAAAATTTTTGCAATTGTTTATTATAAGGAGTTAATATTAAAAAAAATATATATAATTTTGCATACAGAATGAAGTCAATCGGATAATTAGTTGCCAAGATATTTGTAATAATATTTTCCACACTCTTCAATTTTTCATGACCCTGTATTTCATTCAAATCTCAATTCAAAGATATATTTTAATTGAAAATGAGACGCTTAATCCGACGAAGTAAACTGTTAGTTGATATTCTTATTATTTTTGGATTTATAGGAATGTTCCTTTTACGCAATTTGGTACTACTTGATTATCCCGTCTACCAAAAAACTATAGCCAAACTATAAGATTAAATGCCAATAATGGCTTATCACATCCACTTGACATTAAGCACGTTACACGTGTTTGTTACGTGATCAAGTGATTTTTAATTCAAAGTTTTATTTCTATTTTTATTAACCTTTTACTAATTTATTTGTTTTTTCGTTCTTTTTTTTTTTTTTTTTTTTTTTTTTTTTTTTTTTTTTTTTTTTTTTAAATAAAAATTATGCCAATTTGTCTAATTTTGCGAGTAGTTTGGCGATTTATATAGTTTGTCGAAATGGATCGACGGGATAATCAAGTAGTACCAGCAATTCAATAACAGAGCATTTCTATGTATTAAAATATTTAAATATGCGTTTAAATTTTACATTTTGGAATTGCAATGCGTTCTATAAATAGTTTACACATGTTTTATTTTCATATTTTACATTATGCATATCCATGATGGGTAAGTATTACGGTGACCCCCAACGACTAGTTCAGGCTCGGCGAACCTTTTCACGTGCGCGTGCCAAAAATTCATAAAAAATAATTCTATCAACAATGTAACGTGCCAAACTTACACAAAAATAATTTTGAAGAGTACGATGTTTATGCGAAACACTGGTTATAAAATCAGTTGATATCATGCATTAATAATTAAAAAATGTTAAAAATCAAAATGCGAATTTTCTGTATATTGGAACAGCCATTAATGTTAAATGAATGAATTTTTAATTCGTAAATAGAATTCATTGATATGGTATGTATTGTAATAAGGGAAAAAAAGACGAGTTTTCATTTCACTAAATTTTAACTGGTTCATATGATGTTATTTTCACAAATATACATAGCTAAATTGGGTCCATTTGCCTTTTTATAGCAGGGACTGTCAAATGAAATCCAGTTGAAAATTACAGCTTTTTAAATTCATATAGAAAGGCAAAATACCTGCCGAAAACGCTGCATAGCATGACAGGAAAAAAATTATTCTGATGTGTTAATTGACGCAAAAAATAATTGCATTATTTGAGATCTGCCCGTGTGGAACAAAATTTTATTGATTATAACAGAAATAAAAAATACATTTTATCTGTATAACGAATACCAAATAAAACATTTTCGTGTGCCAGAAACATTAGCTTACGTGCCAACTCTGGCACGAGTGCCATAGGTTCGCCAACCCTAGACTAGTTCTTTATCCGTTGGAGATAAGCAGGCAAAGGCGTAAAAAAAAGCATCCTTTTGGAAAATTGTAAAAAGAAAGGTAGCAAATAAGGTTATGTTAATGAAATAGCCCTCCCATTAATTTTCAGAAAGTTACGCTTTAAAAATTTTACACGAACTTCCCTCCCCCACCTAGAAAAAAAATGGACAATTTGATTTTTTTTTTTTTTTCCGCAAGATTACTACAAAACGAACGTGCATTCGTCTTAGAATATGAAGCATTTTACAACAGTGACAGAATATTCTTAAGAAGTTTAATTTTTTCACTCAATGAAATTGGATACTTAAACCTCTGTCGCACAGTGGGACGTTTTGATGATCTAGGTCAGGGACAGCGAACCTATGGCACGCGTGCCAAAAGTGGCACGCGATAGAATAATTTTGGCACGTTGTTACTTGTGACTAAATCAACATACAGTGATACTACACAAAATACACAAACTCTAGATGATCTAATATTGACTAAATTTGATTTATTGGAAATTGAAGAATTTTAATTGCGGCTTTTTAAAATACTGTAAATTACCACATTAGTAAATGTACAGTGGTGGAAAAAAAAAAGTAAACACCCCCTACTAACTCCGCAACAAATTATCGTAGAAGAAAGTTACTAGTACCGAACGATTTTAAATAAAGTCTACTTTTAAATGATGTATATAAAATTTGCTTAGGGGGCCATCTACATATTAAAACAAACCATAATTTCATTTTTTTCAATAGCAATACCCATTTCTGACAGCATAAATGAACTCTACACCCTTCAAATAGCCTAAAAACAAATTGTTATGCAATTCGTACCATAAGTTTCCGAGAAATTAATTATTTTAAGGGCTGTATCCAAATTGAAGTTGGGTTCTCGATTGCTAACCGAGAGAGCCGCCTTCTTGATCAAGGCACCTTAAGCAGTCAATGAAGTCTGTTAGATAACAAGGCAGCAGAAGAAATTTCAAAATATCTACTCACTTCAATCATAGACCCTTAAACCACCATTTTGCCGTTTTTTAAGCATAATTTGAAAACTACTTGGAAGAAAAATGTGAAATTTGGGATTTTCATAAAGCAGGACTTAATAAATCTAAATCCATAAAAAAAATTGTAGCTTGCAATTCATAATTTTTTCGAATATTAATTTCATAATTCATAATTCATATCATAAAATTATAAAAATTGCAAATTCAGCGTATTTATGTTTGGGCACATTAGTTTTATTTCTAAACAAAAAATTAGCACATTAGGAGCATAATTTCAGAAGATATAAATAAAAATATGAAAATGTAATTTAACATTAGAAGCACTAAATTTTGAATGTTTATAATTCAAAAACTTATCATTCAAATGACTTGAAATTTGGTGTCTAGGCATATTTTGAACCGAAGATTTGAAATATCTCGTTAAAATTGGGTATTGCCATTGAAAAAAATGAGGTTTGGGTTCGTTTTAATATGTAGATGACCCCTAAGCAAATTTTATATACATCATTTAAAAGTAGACTTTATTTCAAATCGTTCGGTACCAGTAACTTTCGTCTAAGATAATTTGTTGAAGAGTTAGTAGGGGGTGTTTACTTTTTTTTTCCACGACTGTACCAATGATAAAATTATTTCAACTTCGAAATTAATTTCAGAGCTATTTAAAGAAACTGGCGTTTGATCTTTTAATATTTTTTTCCATCTATCTATGTCCGCAAGGTCATTAGTTTCCAAAATGAATAATACAAAAAATCTAATAAAAAGCAGTTGTCATATAAATCCAGTTCAGTTTGCATTCTGTAGAAATTAATTTAGTATGAACCTGATATTAATTATTTTCCTTCCAAGATGCAAAAACACAATCACATATATTTTAAATAATTTCTATAATTTAATTTTTTTATTATTATAATAGTGCAATACCTCACCTGTATGTTACCTATTTGACTTTTTTTTTCTTAATGTTATTATTTAAAGTTTTTTTTTTTTTTCAAGATTTTTCAATCCACTAAATTTGTTGGCACATTTAAGGTCGTGTAAAATATTTTTGGAAAGAAATTGGCACGCGGTTATAAAAAAGTTCGCCAACCTTGATCTAGGTGGACAAAATTAATTTTTCCGATTAGCTCGGAATTTGACAAAACCACGTGTACTGGAAGCTGAGTGTCTGTGTTTTCGAGATCCGTACGAGTTTTGTCAAAAAAAGCAGAGGTGTCGATTAATTATGACCGTAAAGAAGCCATTTGCGCAGTTGGTTTGAGGGAGTTTCAAAAGTTGCACTAGCTTCCTCTAAGTTTGAAAGCAAGCCGTGACTATTCTGTTTTATTTGAAAGCACGAGTTTGCTGAACATATGTCACAGGTTTGTCAAGGTCAGATTTAATCTAATTTTGTTAGAAAATAAAGCGATAGTAAACCCGCTTAACCGCTTTTTTCAAAGTTGTAATTCTGGATGATCCTTGATGTTGTTTACAAATTTCATCTTGACTTTTAACATACTATTAAGCATTATTCAGCAATAAGCACTTTTTTAAACCAAAATGCCATTTCTAAAGTATTGAAAAATTAAAAAAACTCCTGCAGATGTCAGCAGATCTTCAAGTTTTTATTAATAAACAAGCATCATATTAACTTGCAGTGCATGTATGTATGTTTAGTTCAAATCTTGCTAGTCAAATTTAAACCACTTTTAATTATCCAATTGAGCCGAAACAATGAAAACATGTGTAATTTGATTGACAATACATTATTATTATAATTTAAAGAACGTAGAAGTTTGTTTAGAATACTGTTTCTATAAGGCTTCACAAAAATTTAGATTAAAACTTGCAAGTTAACTTTAAACCTATTTCAATAATCTGATTGAGCTCAAACTTTGCTCAGGATATGTAGTTCGGATGACAATGCAATATTATTATAATTTGTGGAACGTAGCAGTTACGCTTTTTTTACAGGGCCACATAAAAGATTAGTTCAAATCTTGCAAGATAATTTTAAGCCACTTTCAATTATTTAATTGAGCTGAAACTTTACCTACATATATTTTTCCGATGACAATTCTATTAAATTATAATTTGACGAACGTAGAAATTATGTATTTGTTACAGGGCCATACAAAAGATCGTGGAAAGATTGTTGCTAAAAATCAGAAATAATTTCAACAAAATTACTATAATTTATTGAGATAAACAAAAGCATTTTTTAAATTGAAAACAAAGTGTGTAGTAGTTGTATTTATTTTACAGATACACATAAAATTTTCGGATACATTACCGTCTATATGCAGAAATTTTATTTCAAATTGAATAAAATTTATATAGGTTATTTATTCACACAACAGCATTTTTTCAACCGAAAATAATTTTGGTAGCATTTATATGTTTTACAGGGTACCACAAAACATTAAAGTTTTTCTAATATGATTTTATTAAAAAAAAATATTTTTCAGGATGACTACACAAATTTCTCGAGCAATTCTGAGTAGACAAAAATACAAAAAAGAAATGAATGTTAACTTACATGTGTGCATTAAATCGTTTTTTACTTAATTATAAAATAAGTATGTTTAACGCATTATTTGTAACGCATTATAGAGGTTGTTCACTAAAGGCCTTCCCACGCTCTTAATTGCCGAACGGTTGCAGTTATAGTAATAAAAATGGTGTCTAGGTATAGTAAAGTGGCTATGCACTATTAGATGAGGCCGCTTCTAGCGCCACCTGGTTCAAAACAGCTGATTTATTATTCCTATCTCGAAAACGATATTCATATTCAGAATGAGATTCATTTAGCATTCTTGTTCACAAGGTGTCGTCATTCACTTTATCCCTTATTTCGTATTGTTTTCGCGATAGGAACGCCAATGCCGTCTTTTTGTACCAGGTGGGGCTGTAAGCGGTCTCATCTATTAGCGCATATCCTCTTTACTATACCTTGACACCATGTTTATGAATATAAATGCAGTCGTTCGGCAGTTAAGAGGGTAGGAACGGACTTTAGTGGGCACCCTATATTTTTATTTTAAGACATTGCTGTTAAATAACCAAATATTTATCACGGTTGGAGTATTTTATTAATGAAGCATTCAAAAAACAGCAAAAACTAATTAAAATTCGACGAAATAACTCTGTCCACCTAGATTGTCAAAACGTCCCACTGTGCATCGGTCGCAATAGACCTGACAGACACAACACAATTATTTCCGTTCTTCTCTCCGCCACTAGAGCGCGCAAGGTTGCTTACTTTGGGTGTAATAAACGATTTTTTTTCATTCAAATTTTAAGTATTCTCTCTTAGTATATCCTAATGAAGGTCACTGATCACTTTAAGAGTGTTAGAATTGCGTCAATTAATTGCTAATGACGATTTTCTAATAGAAGCCGTCAGGCGCATTTCGCCCGAACTCGATAGTCCCAGACTTGCGTCCGACGGAGGGTCAAATAAACAATTTTAAAAAGCACATAATGAAGTAAAAATTCTCTTTCTGAAATTGCTGTCCATATGCTGTAACGTGTTCGAATTATCTTCGTACAGCCCTGGTATCTGATCTAAAGAATTTATACACATTACTTTCAATGTACAAATATTAGTTAATTTTTAAAATATGTACCACAGCTGCAAACGCACTTCCATCAGTTATCGATCATAATCTGTCCTGTAATCGAATTTCCTCTGAGTGTCTCTGTAAAGGAACGATAAATGCTCTGTATTCAGTAATCTATAGAAAACGTGTTGTAGTACATATCAGTATAATTTACATCAATTTCATTATGTTTGAAATACGTGACATTGTTAAAAAAGAACTGAAAATTCTTCCATATCTCATAATGTAACGGAACTTTCTTATGCGTCCATGTAAATGAGCTATAATTGCTACTTTTATATATATTCTACAGAAAGCATGTCGTAGTCCACCTAAGTGATGCACGTGAGAGACCGAATTTTTTTAAGTGTCTCTGTAAAGGAAAGGTAAATGCTATGCACTCAGTAGTCCATAGAAAACGTGTTATAGTACATCTCAATAATTTACACCAATTTCATTATTTTTGAAGTACATGACATTGTTAAAAAGCACTGAAAACGTATTAGTTCCATAATTCATAATGTAATGGAATTTTCTTGTGCATCCCTGTAAATGAACTATAACTGCTACTTTTTCTATACTCTACAGAAAGCATTTTTCAGTTCATCTAAGGAATACATGTGAGTGATCGAATTTCTTTTGTGTGTTTCTAGTAAAGAAAATTTAAATGCTATGCACTCAATAATCTATAGAATACGTGTTGTAGTATATCTCAGTAATTTACTACGTGACATTTTAAAAAAGCACCGAAAATACATTTCTTCCGTAGATCATACCGTTAGGAAATTTTCTAGTGCATCACTATAAATGAACTATAATTGTTACTTTTTCTATACTCTACAGAAAGCATGTTGTAGTACACCTAAGTGATGCATATAAGTGACCGAATTTCTTTTGAGGGTCCCGGTAAAGGAACGATAAATGCCATATAAGCCAGTAATCTATAGAAAACGTATTGTAGTTGAAATACATCTCAGTAATTTACACCAATTTCATTATCTTTGAATTATCCTAACATAATTAAAAAGTACCGCAAACCATTTTTTCCGATTGATTATAAACGTAACGAAATTCTTTTGTGTATATATTTAAATGCTACACATTTCATACCACGAACATTGTATAGTGAATTTCAATAACATATAAAAAATTAGATTGCAATTCGAGTATATTTACGCGATTCAGAGCAAGGCCAGACAGCCAGATAGATGATCAACTATGTTGGTGAAGTGTTAACAAAGTGAATGCGTATATCCTAAAAATTTACTGAATTATAATAAAGGAAAACGTCTGTCTTACATCAGTTTATAGCATCACATAAAGTACTATTTTACAAGTGAAGATTGAGACCATATACAAATTGACAGCTTTCTGTCGATCAAAATTATATTAACAAGTACATTACAAATGCGCCACAAATACATCTAAATTAAGAATTAACCAGACAGAAATTATATAAAAAGACAAATATAACTTAAAATGCTAGAAACATAATAAAAAAGGAATTAATTTATAAAGCATTTAAAATATTTTCTCTCATATCCAACGAGCCCCACCAGTGGCTGAGAGGTTCTGCTCTCGAAGCTGGTAGACGGGAGGTGCTGGGTTCGATCCCAATCGCGCCCGTCGGCCTAATCGTTCGGAGTTTTCGTGGTTTTCTTCGAACCTTGGATTTCCAAGCGTTAATACGGGTTAGGTTCCCTTAGAAAGACCCCCACGAAGGGCACTCCCCCCCTGGGCCTATATCCCTCGTGCAGATAATTGGCCGTCATAAATACAACCAACCAACCAACTCATATCCAACGTCTTCTAATAACGCTTCTGTAAATATTTTTAAAGTGTAGTTCCTTTAATAATGTTCCGATATTGATTATGTTTTGGTTATGATTAACTGAGCATGTATTATCGTCCGTATTTTTCTTTTCTAGCAATATCCAACAGATTTACATTTCTAATATGGTACATGTTCCCCATCATAATAGCCAATTTTTAATCCAGCATAACTCGTTCAATTTTTAAAGATGCGTAGATGCAATTTCATAAGAGGGGCTCACAATAGTATTTCAAGTCCATTTTGAAAAAAAGGGATAGTCCATTTTGAAGGTACATAAAATCAGTTTTATCTACCCCCACAGTGAACCAAGCCTGTTTTTACATACTTTCTCATGTATGGCATCTGTTTACAGACTTGGTTCACTGCGGGAGGGAATAAAACAGATTTTATGCATCGTTTAACCCTTAAATGCTGCGTGTTGCTTTTCGGCAACATACCCAATTTAGGCTCTAAAATACTATTAGAATACTATTGAAGCTATAATGTCTAATGTTGCCAATAAAATACATTCTGAAAATATTATTAAATCGATTTTCAACATGTAGATGGCAACACTTGGGCTGTTTATGAATAAAGATAGATTTATTTTTTCAATTGTTGCTACTTTTTCTTTTTGTTTTGTTTGGAAGCTTGCGAAATACCCTATTTAGTTCAGCAGTGAACAAGTAAAATTTATTTCTTTTTATAGTTCCTAAAGTTCTTGTGTGTTTAATCTTATAGAATTTTATCAAGGAAAATTATTTTTTCAATTAAAGACCAGTATAGCCGATTAGTAACAAACTGTTTTTTAGCCGTAAACCATACTTAAAACAAAATACGATTTTTTAAAGTATTTTTCCCATGATTTATTTAAAAAATGAAAGCCGAAAAACATTATTACAAGGATTTTTGAAAAATCAGGCATTTAAGGGTTAAATGGACTATCTCACTTTTTTTCAATATGGACTTGGACTACTTCGGTTGTGAGACCCTCCTATAGCGGTCTTGTTGCAATGAAAGAGAATATTCTCAAGCTGACCAATTTTGCGTAGAAATGTCGTAGAAGTTTTTAAAAAAATTATAATAAAGGAAAAAAAAACTTCTAAAAAATTAATGGCAGGACTTTTTCATGAAAATAGTTGTACTTCCTTAAAACTCTGTAACATAGTTGAAAAGTTCTATGAACTTTGTTTTTCTGTCTGGCCGTCTAACGCGCATAAATCTAGTCAGATTGTCATGAAATTAACATATGTTATTGGGGTTTACCTTGACATGTTCGGTATTAAAAATGAAGTGTGTAGCATTTACGGTGCATTTACAGGGACATTCAGAAGAATTTCGTTACGTTACGGCTTATGGGGTTATATCGTTTGCGATGAATTTTAATGGTATTACACTATTTTAAACATATTGAAATTTATGTATATCATTGAGGTGTACTACGAAGCGCTTACTGTGGAATCTGGTGTGCATGTAATTTATCGTTTATTTACGAGGACACATAAAAGTATTTGCTACAGTTCTACCTATGAAGAATAATTGTTACACTGTAAAAAATGACAGATGTTTGTTAATCTACGAAAATGTACAATAATCACAAACGCAAATACAGGGTGGTCATAAAAAACTTCCCCGATGTATGGGCCCCTAGCGGTCTAACCGCTCAACCAATCGAAAAGAAATTTTAGATATACTTATTTGAAGGTATGCACTCGAGATCGTGTTGATTTAAAACAATAGAGCTCTCTCGATTACAGTTACAGTGAAATAATTTCGAAATTTTCGAATGACAACATCCAATTTTTTCATGCGTAAATTCATCAGTGCATTAAAAAACCAGAAATGGCGTTGGATTGATACTCGTACGATGAAAATTGCCGGCGTAAAACACTTGCAAAAAAGACCACCGTGAAGAACGAAGGAGTGGCTACAAGACATGTTTTCAGTAGATAATTCTTTTTTAGCTCACAGGCTATCAAAGCCTGAGAGCTAGTGTACCCGCCCGTTCTGTATGTATGTACTGTACGTATGTATGTATGTATGTACGTAACGCGATAACTCTTGATAGAAACATCCGATTTGCTTCAAAATTTTTTTCTAGGTTCATTGTGATAAGGCGCTTCCCTGATTAGTTTTGGGAGTTCATTGGTTAAGGATAAAGGGGGAAAAACGGGGTTAGTCCAACCCCTTAATTCAGATACATGGGTTTTTCATGCAGAATCATTCGATTTGCTCCGAATTGGATATATCGGTTTATTATGTTAAGGAACTTCCCTGATTAGTTTTGGGGGTTCATTGGTTAAGGATAAAGGGGGGAAAGGGGGGTTAGTCCACCCCCTTAATTCAGATAAATGGGTTTTTCATGCAGAGTCATTCGATTTGCTCCGAATTTGGTATACCGGTTTATCATCAGTGGCGTGGCGTCCGGTCATCGCTGGATGCGGCGATGACCAAGCAATATTTTAAAACTCTTAATAAGCTTTTAAAACTCTACGATCCAGTTTTAGGAGAACATTTGGAGTTCATGTATAAATGAAGGTAAGATTTAAAGTTTCTTTTTTGAACATTCAACCATTGAATTTTAGAGTTAATAATTTTTCACCACAAACTTAAATAATTGCGATGACCACCGAAAATTTTCACGCCACGCCACTGTTTATCATGTTAAGGAACTTTCCTGATTAGTTTTGGGGGTTCATTGGTTAAGGATAAAGGGTGGAAAAGGGTTGTTAGTCCAACCCTTTTAATTCAGATAAATGGGTTTTTCATGCAGAATGATTCGATATGCTCCGAAGTTGGTATACCGGTTTATTATGTTAAGGAACTTCCCTGATTAGTTTTGGTGGTTCATTGGTTAAGGATAAAAGGGGAAGGGGGGCTAGTCCACCCCCCTTAATTTATATAAACGGGTTTTTCATGCAGAATTATTCGCTTTGCTCCAAATTAGGTATGCCGGTTTATTATGTTAAGGAGCTTCCCTGATTCGTTTTGGGGATTCATTGGTTAAGGATTAAGGGGGTGGGGGCTAGTCCACCCCCTTAATTTAGATAAATGAATTTTTTTGCAGGATTATTCGATTTGCTCCAAATTTGGTATACCGGTTTATTATGATAAGGAGCTTCCCTGATTAGATTTGGAGGTTCACAGGTTAAGTATAAAGGGAGAAATGGGGGCTAATTCCCCTTCACTTATTTTTGAGGGGCATTATTCTTTAAAATAAGAGTATGATATACAATTAGTGTGAATAGCCTGTGAGCTCAATGCCATCAGTTTAGCTGGGTACTTTTCTTTTTTTTTCATTTCTGAACTGAGTAATGTTGTAAGACTTGTTTTAAAATGTGTTTTTGAGTTGTATTTATGTACACATAGTGAAAATAAAAATGTAATAATTTATTTAGAGTGCTGAATAGTACGTTACACAGGAACTGATTAGGATTGAGTGCCATGATATTACACCGGCAATTTTAGTCATATGTGTTTCGTTACAACGCCATTTATGGTTTTTCAATGTGCTGATGAGTTTGCACAGGAAAAAAAGTGTACTGCCATTTGAAAATTTCGAAATATTTTCACTGTAACCGTAACCGTGAGAGCTCTATTGTTTTAAATCATCACGATCTCGAGCGCATATCTTCAAATAATTAAATCTGAAATTTCCTTTTGATTGATTGAGCGGTTAGGTCGCTAGGGGTACATATATCGGGGAAGTTTTTTTTATGACCACTCTGTATATAATAACCTGTTCCGAGTCACCGAAGATTTCGAAAATTGTCTAAAGATAAAGATCTTTAGAAATCTCAGAAAACAATTTATTTTCGAAATTTAAAGAAGAATTTACAAAAATAAATTTTTATTAGCTGCCCTTAATTTTCGGAAACGTTTCATAGTAGCTTTTACAATGGATTAATTAGTTCTCTGTATCAGGAAAATCGTTTTTCGGATTCATCAATGCTCAAGCAAACATTTTCAGCTGCATAACTGAATTTGCGCAATCAATTGCAACAAAATAATGTTAATTTTCATATTAATGTTAATGCTGTTAATATTGTAAGTTTGTCTGTTAAACATGCTTTCTGAATATCAAAATATTTACCTGAGAAACAATAGCATCCGAAAAAGTGACATTCCGATTTGAGAAAACTGATTATTGCACTGTAAAAGCTACCCAGAAACTTTTGCTAAAATGACGGGCAGCTAATAAAAATTTAATTTTATAAATTCTTCTCTAAATTTCGAAAATAAATAGTTTTCTGAGATGTTTAAAGGTAAAAGAACGCTTTTTGGAGTTTTTGGTGACTTGGAAGAGATTACTGTATATTATCGTTTCCGATTTTTGAACATTTTTGTAGATAAAAAAAATCCTGTGATTTTTTACAGTGTGGATGTGCGTTTTAAAAGTTAACTATTTTTTGCTTATTACCTGATGTGTATGAATTCTACAGATTTTATACAGGATTACATAAAAGATCTCAAGTACATTTCCATTTATCAATGGAAATTGCTGAATAGACATATTCAACTGTGCCATGCATTTAATTGAACTAAGTTTTAGCATACTACGTAGTATACATAGAAATCTATAGATCATATACATTGTTTTACAAAATAATTCAAATATTTTTCCAACTATTGATGGTAATTTCAGTAATTGGGTTTTCAACTGCGTTATGCATTTTCTAAATTGTTTATCCAGACGTCTTTCACCTTAATAAACTGTCAAGTATTCAGAATGTGTTGGAAAGTGTTGCATAATCTATACTGCACGCATGATTTTTCGTTCTTGTTTAAACATTCTTGAAAATTACTTTGTCTATTAATCTCCAGCAGATAAAAATTTAACCCTTTATGTGCTGATATGAAAATTTTCATGAAAATTTTATATTCTAAAGCAATTTTCGTGAAATGTTTAAAACGTTAGAAGATTTACATAATCATTTAATAAATTTTTGAAGAATTGTAGGATTTAGAAGGATTAATTAAATTTGAATTTATAGAGATTTTGTGCAATATTTATAACCCCACTCAAATATTTTATTATAAATATATTTCTTAGTATTTTGTGGAATTAGGAAATGTACAAATATAATGTTCTTACAATTGAAATATAGAAGTATTTTCAAATTAAAAATCCCCCCCCCCCCCCAAAAAAAAAAAAAAGAAAAAGCCAAGAAAGCTGAAAATATGCAAAGGCGGAAGAAATCATCCTTTTAAAAATATTTCTGTTTTGTGTAACCAATAATGCTTTTGGAACAAGATAAAGTAATGTATCTGTAACTCATTCTAAACTGTATTACAACTAATCGATGTATTAAATGAATTTTATAACAAGTTATTTTAATGGTACTTATAAGTATCGTCAATAGATAAAGGGTTAAAGCGCGTTTCACTCTTTTTGGGATACCCTATAGTGCAGCTTTTACTGTGTATTTGAGATTATAATCTAATGAATGAATATTTAATGAATACTTAACGAGGCTTATTTTATTTTCAGGAATATATGAAAAATATCTTAGCATAAATATATTTAAGTATAAATTGGGGCCTTCCTGACCGTAGAGATTTATTCAGGAAAAGGAATGATGTGTAAATTTTGCATCAAATGTTTGGTGATTGGATTTTTTTTTCGGAAAAGCAGAAAAAGTCGTTCAAAATTCAATGTTATTGCCTTGCACTGATTTTTATCTGAGTGTACTTTTTTATGTATAGAAATAAATCTTTTGCTTCATCTTCAAAGAAAATAAACTGAGACTTTGACTAACGAATGAACGAATAAATCAAATAGATAAATGAATTTCACCGCTATATCTGAAGAAAATATCAACAATCTTAGCATAGATTAAAGTTATTAAAGGTTTAAGTGCGAAAACGCTTATCTTCGCGAAACAAACTTTGTTTTATGCTTTATGACTCTTCTCTGGAAGGAAAAAATGTTTGAAAAATTAAATTCAGTATTATTGCCTTGTTCAGATTTTTATCTGAGTGTTTTACTGCAAGCATTGTTAGATCACTCTAAGATTTTGATCTAACGAATGAAGGTTGCCTCTTAAAGTTGATTTTCACTGTTATGTTTATGGAAAATATTAACAGTATCTAATACTATTAATAGATACAGGGATTAAAATAGCTTTAATGACGAAAGCGTTTTACTTTCTTGAATGATTGGTACAATTATTTATATTGTAAGCTTCATGAAAAGGAAGTCCTCTTTTTTATCAGAAAGGGAAAAAGGGTAGTTTAAAATGGAGTTTAAGATTATTGCCTTCTAATTTTTGGGTTTCGTTCATCTGACGAAACCCTATTCGTCTCGCTCCTCTGTCTGTCTGTCTGTCCGTCACAGAGCCCGTTCTCAGAAACTATACATGTTGGAGACTTGAAATTTTGCATACTTATAGCTGAACACCACACATCGTACGACAAATCATAAAATTTTGAAAAAGTCGTACATTTCACCCTTTGGGCTCCCGCATGTGTATTTTAAACAATCCTTTCAAAGTGAACCCCTAATTAGGTTGAAGGCGTGAAATTTTTCGTACTTATAGCTGGATACCTCAGATCAAACGACAAATCATAAAATTTTGAAAAAGTCGTACATTTAACCCTTTGGGCTCCCACATGTGTATTTTAAACAATTCTTTCTAAGTGAGCGCCTAATTAGGTTGAAGGCGTGAAATTTTGCATACTTATAGCTGAAAACCTCACATCAAACGACAAATCATAAAATTTTGAAAAAGTTGTAGATTTAACCCTTTGGGGTGTCACATGTGTATTTTAAACAATCCTTTCTAAGTGAGCCCCTAATTAGGTTGGAGGCGTGAAATTTTACATACTTATAGCTGAACACCTCAGATCAAACAACAAATCATAAAATTTTGAAAAAGTCGTACATTTAACCCTTTGGGCTCCCACATGTGCATTTTAAACAATTCTTTCTAAGTGAGCCCTAATTAGGTTGGAGGCGTGAAATTTTGCATACTTATAGCTGAACACCACACATCATACGAGAAATCATACAATTTTTGAAAAAGTCGTACATTTAACCCTTTGGGCTCCCACATGTGCATTTTAAATAATTCTTTCTAAGTGAGCCCCTAATTAGGTTGAAGGCGTGAAATTTTGCGTACTTATAGCTGGACACCTCAGATCAAACAACAAATCATAAAATTTTGAAAAAGTTGTAAATTTAACTCTTTGGGGTCTCATATGTGTGTATTTTAAACAATCCTTTCTAAGTGAGCCCCTAATTAGGTTGGAGGCGTGAAATTTTGCATACTTATAGCTGAACACCAACATACGACAAATCATAAAATTTAAAAAAAGTCGTACATTTAACCCTTTGGGCTCCCACATGCGTATTTTAAGCAATTCTTTCTAACTGAGCGCCTTATTAAATTGGGGATTTGAAATTTTGCATACTTATAGCAGAACACCTGAGGCCAGGCGACAAATCATAAAATCTTGAAAAAGTCTTACGTTTAACCCTTTGAGCTACCACATATGTGTTTTAAGCAATTCTTTCTAAGAGAGCCCCTAATTAAGTTGGAGACAAGAATTTTTGCATACGTATAGCTGAATACTTCAAACCACACGACAAATGATAAAATTTTAAAAAAGTCTTATATTATTTACTCCTCCGGGCTCTAACTTGCGTATTTTAAGCAATTTTTCTAACCTTCGCCCTTTTCACCGGGGGAGCACTTTTCCAACTTTTGCCGACACCCATTTGACCATTCTTTCATATTATTCACAAGAGCCTTACATATTTTAGTTCCACTTTTTACCGCCAGGGGTGCCTACTTATCTCGGGTGCTATGGGCCCAATCCCCTCGACTAATATATCTACGGATAGTATGTAAAAAGGGGTTTCGTTCGGATACAGGTTTGTTTACAATAGAGTGCGCACCTGGTTGCGAAATGTGGAACTAACAGATTTTTCAAAAGGATAAAGTGTTTTGAAAGGAATATTAAACGAAACCCTCTGTGCGATCTGTGATCACACTTACCCACTTGTTTTATCTGAATGTTATATTCTATCCACAGCAAGTAAAACCACACATCATCACTGAAATTTTGATCAAAAGAATAAATGAATAATAACATTTCTTTTCTTTGTTATATTTCCCGAAGGTAAAGACGTGGAAAAAAAAAAAAAAAGTAAACACCCATTACTAACTCCTCAACAAATTATTGTAGAAGAAAGTTACTGGTACCGAACGACTGGAAATAAAGTCTAGTTTTAAATGATGTATATAAAATTTGCTTAGGGGGCCATCTACATATTAAAATTAAACATAACTTTTTTTTCAATAGTAGTACACAATTCTGTCAGCATAAACGAACTCTACATCCTTCAATTAACCTAAAAAGAAATTTTTATGCAATTCGTACCATACGTTTTCGATAAATTAATTATTTTAAAACGAGCGCATTTTAAGGGCTGTATCCAAATTGATGTTCGGAACTCGATTGTTAACCGGGAGAGCCAGCCACCTTCTTGATCAAGGCACCTTAAGCGCCATTCAAGCAGTCAATGAAGCCTGTTAGATTATTGGACAGCACAAGAAATTTCAAAATATCTGGTCACTTCTTTCATAGACGACCCCTTAAACCATCATTTTGCCGTTTTTTAAGCATAATTTGAAAACTACTTGGAAGTAAAATGTGAAATTTTGGATTTCCATAAAGCAGGACTTAAGAAATCTAAATCCATCAAAAAAATTATAAATCGTAATTCATAATTTTTTCGAATATTAATTTCATAATTCATAATTCATATCATAAAATTATAAAAATTGCAAATTTAGCGTATTTATTTTTGAGTATATTAGTATTATTGATACACAAAAAATTAGCTCATTAGGAGCATAATTTCAGGAGATATAAATAAAAATATAAAAATGTCATTTAACATTAGAAGCGCTAAATTTTGAATTTTTATAATTCAAAAACTTGAAATTTGGTGTCTAGGCATAGTTTGAACCGAAGATTTGAAATATCTCGTTAAAATTGGGTATTGCCATTGAAAAAAAATTAAGTTTGGATTCGTTTTAATATGTAAATGGTTCCCTAAGCAAAGATTATATACATATTTTATTTCCAATCGTTCGGTACCAGTAACTTTCGTCTACGATAATTGGTTGAGGAGTTAGTAGGGAGTGTTTACTTTTTTTTTTTTTCCACGACTGTAGATTTGAGGGGCTCACAATCGTAGTAGACGAAGTCTATTTTGAAAAAAAAAATGAGATAGTTCATTTAGAAAGTGCATAAAATCTGTTTTATTTACTCCCACAATGAACCAAGTGTGTAAATTGTTACCATATAGGGTGAGCGCGCCAGTAGTTGATACCCCTACAGAAGTTGATCAAGTTTTTGAAACATTGCACCATTTCAGGCGGAAATGAGATTTACACGTGGCACCAGACATAATATTTTTATTTGAATGTTGGAGCACCTGCGGCCACATTGTTGTCAGCTGCCTGCTGTACGAGAAGCAATTTTATGAATTTTTCAAATTAGAAAACGCAAAAAATTAGTTTTTGATTAGTTGAAGGCAATTACGGAATGTTAAAATAATCCACTTCCATCTTGATTATTTCAAATAATAGTTTATAGGAATTATTGTTAATCAAAGCTTAAGCATGATATTTTAAATATTAATTTTTGAATTTTTGACTGATTTCTTCGACTGATCAACTACTGAGAAAATGGCAGTTAAAGAAAATATTTACTTATAATTTTGTTGCTATTTAATTTCCACAGATTTCATTTTTGCCCATTATACGACATTCATTAAGGGTTGTAGCAATTATGTTAGTTTACTTACTTCTAAAACTTAAAAAGAAGGAAATATTGTAAAAAAATAAATGTAAAAAAGCAATTTAACAAATTACAACGACCATTTGGAAAATGATTTTTTTCAAAGACTAAAATTTAAGACATAAAAAAACGCACGGAGTTGATCATACATTACGTACGCCATGGTTAAACATTGACATTCCTGGACCCATCATGAACAAATTTTAAAAGAAATTTCAGTTTTACAATTTTTGGTACTGTAAATTTTTAAACTTCTACGGAGCTGGTCATACATTACGTACGCCATGGATTAAACATTAATATTCCTGGAGCAATTTTAAATGAAATTTCATTTTTAAACTTCTAAACATCCCACAATATTACTTTTTATATCGTCGTATAGAGAAAAAAAAATGCATTTTTAGTTGCAATTTTTTTGAAAGCTGTATCTCAATTTGTTTCCTAGTTATTATTTTTTTTTGTAGTTTTTATTACTTTTTTGTCATAGTGGCAACAGAAGTATCCATCTCTGTTGAAAGTAAAGGGAAAATACAGATTACTGTATAGACCAATCAGAAAATGAATAAAATGCGGGATTCAACTAATAAAACGCTTCAGATATGTTTTTGATTTCCTACCCTGACCGAGGACAACCTTACCACCGACCTTATTTGATCAACTACTGTCTTGGTCACCCTATGTGACAGTATATGAAATAGTCTTTGTTTACTGTGGGAGTAGATAAAACGGATTTTACGCATATTCCAAACGGACTACCTCATTTTTTTTTTTCGAAATGGACTTGGACTACTGTGTATGTGAGCCCCTAATTTAATATATTTTCACACATTAGAAACTATCGAAGTCTTACTGGCTGAATAATTTTATCTTTATAAATAATTAGCTCAATGCTTTATTTATGATATTTCATCATTTTTTTGAGAAATGAAAAAAAAAATTGAAAAATTTAATTCAAGATTTTTTTTCTTCTACAGATTTTTATTTGAGTTTTAAATTTGATGAACAGAAAGCAACATTCTCATTTCCGCGCTAAGAGCTTTCTCTAATGAATGATTGTTTAATAAAGCTGATTCATATTATTATATTTCTCAGAAATATCAATAATATGTTGGCACAGATCACAAAAATTTCAAGACTTTTAATGAAGGAAATGTTTTATCTTCATGAATAAATCGTGCGTTGATGTATAACTTTTATTAGCCCCCGGAATGCTATTTTTTTCTCCCAGCTTATTTTGTCTCCAAAAAATAACGTTACCTTACAGACGCTAACCGTAAAACAAAGCATTACGATTAAATACTCTTTAGCAATTTTTAAAACTTCTAAACATCGCACATTTTTAACTTTTATACCGTCGTATTGGAAAAAAAAAGTTCTTTTAAATGAATTTTGTTTGAAAACTGTATCTCCATTTATTTTTGAGATCTTAGTTTTTTTGTAGTTTTTAGCGACATTTGTTTGATTTTGGCAACTCAAGTACTCCATTTCTGTAGAAAGTAAAGAAAAAATAGTTGAAAAATAGCAATTATATCTTTCTGTTGCCACTTTCTCATAAAAACTGAAAAAAAAAGTAATTAAAATACGTGCTATTTTGAAAAAATATTAATGAATTACTTTCTTTTTGCTGCATTTGTGTATTATTCTGAGATTGTGACGTCCTACCCATACTTTATTGCAGATGTTTATGATTGGATAGTAAATGAGGAATTCTTCAGCGGATTCGGATGACGTCGTTTTATATAAAATAAAATCGCGTGTTTTAAGTCTTAAAACTGAGCTACAGTAGAGTCCCGATTACCCGAGTTACCCTTAACCGAGTGTCCGCTTTCACCGAGTTATTTTCTTTTGATGGACTGATGGCTTCTATCATTATGAAACAGCCATTATAAATGAAGTGTTAGGTGAAGATGAAAGAGCAGTCGTAAAAAATTAGACCTCTGATTTTCTGGTCAGAATGGGGGAAAAAAATGCCCATAATTTTTTTTGAAAAAAAAAAAAATTATGGCCATTTTTTCCCCTCATTCTGATCAGAAAATCAGAGGTCTAACTTTTTACGACTGCTGTTTCATCTTCACCTAACACTTCATTTATAATGGCTGTTTCATAATAATAGAAGCCATCAGTCCATGAAAAGAAAATGAAATAATGGAAATGTCGAGGGCGACACTAAATTCTGAAAAAGTAGAATTCCTGTTCTCTAGTTCATTGATTTTTTTTTCCAGAAAAGACAATGGATGGAAAATGTACATGTTTTTATCTGAGTGTTATATTTTACTTAGAGAAAGCAACGTTTCGTTTTATCACTTAGATTTCGATCTAACGAATTACTGTTTAAGAAAGTTCATTTTTAACTCTTTCCAACATAGTTGAAAAGTGAATATATAACAATTTAACACCTTGTAATAATGTATTATTTCTAATTGCTAATAAGGTGTAAGATTAAAACTTTAAAAACAGTAAAATATTTTTATTTGACTATTGACATGTTTCAAACAGTTAATGTTAATTATAGAAAAAAAGGCGCATGTAGTTGATATTTAGTATAGGTTAAAGTGGGGACAAACGCCGTGGTAGGACAGATGCCGCAGAGATTGTGTGAGCGACACTAGCGCTCCCTAGAACAATTTAAGAAGTTCGTAGTGTTCCTTTGTGCTGTGTGCTGTGTTGTATGCGTTACCACCGCTAAACTGTCAGTATTTACATATATATGCCAGTTTTTATGCTTCGAACCTGTGTGTTAAGTTGCTAAAATTATTCTAATAAAGTTTTATTACACATTTTAAGCCAGATAAAAAGAAATTTCATCCCAAAACCGATTGCAACTGTAGACTAGATCCTCATAGAATACAGACACGTGCTTGCCTTTTTCTGTCGTCGCTCACATGACGCAAAATGGCGGCATTGCATCTTACCATCTCTATGGGACAGATGCCGCACCGCCGTTGAGGGCAGATGACGCAATTTTTTTTTTGTTTTTGTTTTTCGGTTCAATAAATTCATGACTGCGATTTAAGTAGAACTTACATTTAAATGATCGTATATTAGCGCCTTCTGCTACTTATAAAAATATTCTGAGCAACAATGCTGGTGCACCATGTGTGAATAAGGAAAACGTAGACCGTTTACAATTCTCACCATCTAAACTGTTAAACAAAATATCTCATATCCCAATGGTCAAAAGATCTATATACAGCCAAGAAAGAGAAATGGAAATGATACAAATATTACAACTACAGATTTTATAAACAAGAAAAAGAAGGGAATTAATAGCAAAAGAAACTAGAAAGCGTCAAAGAACGATTGGCGGAAGTAAAATGTGTAAAAATGGAAGGGAAAGATCAATTTGAAAACACCTTACTTGAGGAAGAAACTGAAATAAAAGTCATCTTCTGACACTGAGTAAATTGTTCCTCTCATGGATTCTGGTGGCTGTATTGGATTGCAATTTGATAACTCTGAATGTGCTGAGTGTTTGGAGTCTTATCAAGAAACAAAGTCTAAAGCGGACAGGATTCAGTGCACCAAATTCAATCGATAGTGCATGAAAAAGGCCCACTTTACTTTTGAAACAGGAAGTGTGGTGTGATTGCGGGCGAGTGGAAATACAAAATCAAAGAATGAGAAGACAGGCCAAAAATAAACAGACTAGGGCCTAAATGGAATAGAGCTAATACTTACATTAAGAGCAAATTGCAATGTTCGGCTGGATGTAAGCCAGTAATTTATATATATATTTTCTAATTATGCTGTCTATTGTTTCCAGGAATTATAGTATCCATTCATGTAAATTCAAATGTTTTTCTTTTCATTTTCATTTTTTATCTTAAGTTTTATTTATAGAGCTTAGACTTTTGCGTTTTCGTTAAACTTTTCATAATTTAGACATATACAAAAAATTATATTAAACATATAATTTTTTTTAAGTTTACTGTTTTTTATTTTCATTTTAAGTAGTGTGAGGAAAAAAAAAGTGATTTGCTTGAAAAAAAATTAAACAGGCCACCTTTTTTCTCCATGCGGCGTCTGTCCTACAATCCTTGCGCCATCTTACACAGCACATAAAACATGATGTTAAAAAATGAAGTTTGGGAAAATAATTATGCCTACTTTATTAAGAGGGTTTTAACTTGTTTAACATAGGAATTAGATTCTAAATGGTTTGATTAATGATTTTTGGTACTTAGTTTGTCGTTTTTTGCTTTATTGTACATTTTACAAGGAGAAAAGTAAAGGTGCAAGGTGCGGCATCTGTTCCTACTTTACCCTAGTAGGAAAACACAGCCTTGACAACATTATATCAAGAAAAATTTATTCATATAAATTTCAACGAAAGTAAGATAATGTTTCCCTCCGACCAATATTATCCACCCATTATAAGGGAAACAACAGAGATTCTGACACGTAAAAATAACATATGTAACGATGCAGCATCATTCAACTTACCAAAACTGTGGCTAGAGGGTCTCAAGGGTTTAGAAAATAGAAATAAGCATCCAAGTAAAATATTAATAAAAAAGTAACGTACGTTACATGAAAAACTGAATCATGGCTTTTCAGTACATTACATCATAGACCGTGCAATTTCAGAATATCATTATTTATTCGTTTTGAAAATGATTCTGGATGAGTTGAAACATGTTAACAGGCAAATAAAAATATTTTACTGTTTTTAATGTTTTATTCTTACACCTTTTCAGCAATTAGAAATAATAGAGTTAAAAAGTGTTTATGACTTCGGTTTGTCTGTCTGCCGTCTGCCGCCTGCCCGTGCTCTAACTCGCGTAAATATACTCGAATTGACATGTAATTTGATATACGTTATTCAGGTTTGCCATGGCATTTTCGGTATTGAAAATGAAGTGTGTAGTATCCATATTTCATTTACATTGGAACTCAAAATAATTCCGTTACATTATGGTCTATGAGAAAAAATCATTTGAGGTGAATTTTAACAGGCCTCTTTGGTCTCTGTTTCCCCATACGGGGACCTCTGTTCTTTTCCTTATAAAAACTAAAATGTTCGAATATTATACCTTTTCACACCACTTCTTTATAGCTGAATGTTTCTTGCGTTCAAAGCAAACGAATAAATGCTGCAGCATCTAAGCTGATTTCCACATAAAATAAATGTTGTTTTCATTTGAGTTTGCAAAATGCTTAAAAATTCTCAAAAGACAGCAAGACCAAAAAAGTGAAAAATTTTCATAAGTATGTAACATAAATCTTTGATGATTTGTAGATTATTTACTTGCTTAAAGCTCTTAAATTAGTGATTGCGTTAATTTAGGTTAATAGTTATTAAACTGATGTTTTAAGGGGGTTTGTAGTTTTAGATCCATATTTTCGAACCTAAATTACTAAGCGCCTAAAGGATCAATTTCAGAGTAGATATTTTTCGTCATTTACGATGTCATTTTGTTTGGAAAAAACTAATGAGTAAGCATTTGTATTATTATTTTAGCTTCGGAACTGAAAAGGTTAAACGTAATTAAATTTATGTATATTAATGAGGTGCACTAGAAGATGATTACTATGGAATATGTTATGTTAAACGCTTACAGTATGCGATAGGGAACTCAAAAGTATTCAGTTATATTATAGTCTATGAAGAAAAATAGTTTGCGGTGTATCTTAGTGTTGTTATTCTGTCAGAAAGATGATGAAATTTATATAAATTTCTGAGGTGTCCTAAAACATACTTTTTGTAGAATGTGCGTATTTAAAAATTATTTACAGGGTCACACAAAAGAGATCGTTTGTATAATAGTCGACGGGGAAAATCTTTTAGCATATGTTAAACAATTTCAAACATGATGAAATTGATATGCATTACTAAAGTTTACTATCAGTTGTTTGCTGTAGACTATGATGTCCATCGCATCTATCGTTCATTTACAGAGAGACATAAAATATAGCTGACACAATACTGTATCCGAAGTATTGTCTATTAGGGATGACTGCTGAAAGTGCGTTTTCAGTTATGGTATGCGTTTTAAAGTTAACTAAATTTTTGCACACTACGTGATGTACATAAATTCAATAGACTATATACAGGGCTACACAAAATAACTTATAAGCATTACTGAGAATGAGTGTGAATTTTTTAAAGGCGTTTTTTAATTTGAGTTATGCATTTTCAAGCTCAACTACATTTAGTATACTCAGAGATGTTTGCGGTATATAAATAAAATCATATACAAGGCTATGCAAAAAGTTGGATACATGGCCGCCTATGGATAGTAATTCCTGGAAGTGTGATTTCAGTAGTTTTAAGTATGTTTTCGCCTGAATAAATTTCATCTTAATATGTAGTTGTATATAAAAACATGATGGGAACATGCTGCCTCAAACTTTATAGAATAATGTTACACTAATTTTTTACAGTGTATCTGACGAAAGTTACTTTGCAAATAAAGAGGTGCTTGTTATACGGCGAACATACTTAAAAGTAAAAAAAAAGAAGTTTGATAGTATAGGTTACCGTTATACACTAGAATACACGATGTATATTTTTTAATAAATCGAACATTACATACCAGATAATCAAACTCAATACTGAAAGAAAATCATCCCTCAATGCTATCTTTTACTTTTTTTTTTACTTCAGGGCATGTTTAATCAGTAGCTAAATTATAGATGATAAAAATGTGTCAAGCGTATTAAAAAGCGTAAATATCGTTATGCTGTCCTCGAATTCCATTCAACTTGATCTATGATAACAGTGCAGACAGCAAAGCATTTTTCTTACGCAATGTATGTCAGTTTTTGAATGTCAAATTGCGAAACTCTAGATCAGCCGTGCTGTAACGATGATCAACGAATGTTATCCTGTGATCTGAATTCTCTTGCTCCTGTAATTTATTTTGTGTTTCACTGATGCACGACTTTGTGAATGATTTGATGTTTGGAACTATTTTTTCGTGTGTTTTTCATCAAATGCAAAAAGAAATGCGTTTGAATTTCTAGTTTTGTTTTGCGTGTTTGATGAAAAGTATATCCACACACAGAAAAAAAAAAACTTTGTGGTGTAAAAGTTGGAAAAATGGCTGTAGTTAGAAAAGGCTATCAAAATGCACATCTATAATGCTTCCAGTGTAGAAAAAACTCACTTAGAAACGTTTCAAAGTAATAGCAAAATTTTGTAATCGTACATTAAAAAGAAAAATCACGTACAAGGGAATAACTTTCTGTGTTGCTTGCACCTAGCATCGAGACCTGGTGCATTTTGAATCGCCCCGAGTCCAACCCTTCCCGCTTTTCGGTGTCTTTAATTTGTGTAATTTCCCTTTTAAATTTGTCCGGTTTCATTTTTTTTTTTTTTTTAACGTTGCTTTTGCTAGAGAGACTTTGACTCGGGACGTGGCTGGGGACGTACGAATCTTGCTTCCGCAAAAGAGTCGGACTAGAGTAGAAGAATAAATGGCTGCGGACGAAGGGGGGCCGCTCGCCGCGGCGGTTGACCCCCTCCCCGCCCACCCCCAAGCACCGCACATGAAAGTTTGGTAACCGATAAGATTTTTCAGTTAAAATCATATTTTATATATTTCTTATGCTTTTAATTTTTTATTATTGGATATATTTTTTTTTGTTGTTAATTTCACGCCAAAAATGAGTTAAGTCACCAAATATGGTGCAAAATATTTTTCGCCCGCATTATCCCTAGACTGTATCTACGGTACTTATTAGAAAAAAATCAGATTGCAATTTATTTGATAATTGATTAGCATAAGAAACAAGAATTAAATTTTTTTCTATGCAGATGATAAATGTATAAATAGTAAATATATTTCTGTTAAAAGCTTTCAAGATCATTGAAAACTATTTTTGAGCGAAACTATTTCTTTTGAAGTTGGATGGAATAAAGTTTCGAATGTTTAAAATGAAATGTTGTTGTATTAAACTTTGTTTTTTGGTAAAAGAAATCATAAAGTAAATTAATAGTTTTATGCAATTTAGAAAATTTACTGTGCCTAGTTAAGTCGGACATTACAATTTCTTGTGAAGTCCAAACCACGACAAGCAGCTATGACACAAAGAAGGATACAAAATAAGCGTCCTATCTTAAATGGGAGAGGTAACTGCCGCAAGATTAAAAGCGAGGTTACATGAATCAAGGTCACACGCCACTTAGAGGACATTGTTGAACTATACCTGACTGTTTTCTTCTTTATGAATAATCTATTAATTGTACACCTATGAGATAACTGCGCAAGCGTAAACGTCGTGTTTTCATTTGTTTGTAGTATTTATATTCTAATAGTATAGAATATTCTATTAATTTTTATTCGTGATTATTTAATTCATTTATTAGTTAATTATTTAAATAAAAACAGTTCTTTTCAGAACTAATATTATATGTTAAAATGGCAAAATGTTGGCCATCGAATAGCTGTAGTTTTCGAAATTTTAAGAAAATACTTTTCCTGATACAATTTATCTTTGTCCTTTTCCAAGTGTTAAACAAGTTAGTTGCGTGTTTTTATTGTAATTTATATATAAAAGAATATATTATTTAATATATATATTATCAAATGTTGCTGATTTAAATACGCTTGATTTCAATTATTTTTTCTGTAATGAAAAATGACGTATACAAATTAGTATGTAGTTAATTTGTAAAGATAGAATTTTGTAGTCTAATTTTTTACTCAATTCTTGATGTGCTAAAGTTATAAAAAATGACATACACGGTTGCATTCCCGATGAGAATATAACGTTTATGAATGTTTAACACATGTATAGAATTTAATTATAAATAAAATATTCAATTTTAAGTCTTTTATTTTGCTTATCGAGCGCAGACGATAAGTTTCCAATATTTTCTTTAACGTGTTGCACTCATGTTATTTAACTTACAGATATTTCCTCCGTTTAATTTAAAACTCATTTCATTTTATGTTTGGAACAACTTTAATTTAAAATGCATGCATTAAATGTTGTACTATTAAATGAACAAGTATTGTTCATTTATTTATTTAAATATTTTACGATTCTACAAAATAACTTCAATAATTTTCCTAAAATCGCCAGATTAGATTTTTTTAAACAAACAAAGCCATTTAGAAAATACCTGTTAAAAATTCAATCACAGATTTCAAATCGTTACTGACTCATAGAAGATTAATCTTGTTTACCAGATTTATTGCAAAATATTTTTGTTACAGCTTGCTTTGATAAAAATATGTGTATTTAAATGATAAATACACATTGAAATTAAAATGATAAAATCGAAATTAAAATGATATTGTGACTATTTTTTTTAAATGTACATAATTTTATCAAGTCAAACTGTAACAAAAATATTTTGCAATAAATCTGGTAAACAAGATTAGTCTTCCATAAGTGAGTAAAGATTCAGAAAATATGCGTAAGAGATGTGCAGATAGAAGATATTCTGTCATATATGACGTCATACTAAAAACCCCGTATTTGCATTATCAACCCCGTCCACAAGATGGCGCAGCTGTGTCAATTTATGCCACATTCCATTAAATTTTGCTATGACCATGGAGTTCTTGGCTATGACATTCGGCTAGGGTTGCTGCAAAACTCTACTTTTGAAAAAAAGGCAACTTTTTCCCGCCAAATATATGAATATCATATTGTAATGTTTCAAAATCAAATTCGTAAGTTCTCGAAAGAATTTTTAAACTATTTTCAATATTTTATATTTATTATTGACTAATTTGTGTTTTTAAGTGCTTTAAAAAAAGAAATTTTAATCGTCCAATAAGTGGTTTCGAAAATTGCATTTTTAGAAAGTTATGTTGCTTTAAAATCTAAAAATATGATCTTAACAGAAAAATTTCATCGATTCTTAAACGTCGCCATATAGGCCTTAAAAGTGCACCAGGTCACAATGATAGATGCGCGCAACATAAAAAGTCCTTCCGGCCAGTGCCGGGAGGAAGAGGTAGCTTTCATATATTATTCAAACACACGGAGCTCAAATTAGTGGAACCCGATTATAGAAGATTAAATACTAATTTTTGTCGATATTGAATAAGAATGAGAATTTCGCCAAATTAGTCAGTGATATCAAAGCTGTTTTTATTAAAGTGATTGATATTTTGTCGCCAAATTCGGTGATATCCCGAATTATATTAATAATTATATTAATCAATTATCGATGATAGCCCGCCATTTTAAAACAACATAATGGGTGCAACAAAGCTCACCAATGAACTTGGTCGAGACCTTAGTAATTCCTGTGCACATGCTTACTCATATCTAAATCGGTTGATAGATAAGAGTGCTGTTGCAGGCAAAAAATCACATTTTTCAAAATGTCACACACATTCGAAATTCAAACTGCTATATCTCGGCATTTTCTTTTAGATAAAGGTAAAACAAAAAATGATCCGGAATCTATGTAACAAGCTGAAACACATAAGAAAAAAATCTTTTTCAATTCCTAATTTTTTGTACCTCATTTTAAATTATTATTTTTTTTTAAATGGCCGCCATTTTGAAACAAGATGGCAGATTAAGTTAGCAAACGAACTTGGGTGGGAGATTGCTATTGTACTATGCACATGCCTTGTCACATCCTAATCGGTTCATAAATGCACGTAATATCGCTTGACAAAAATCAGATCCTTTCAAAATGTCAGCCATGATAGAAATTCAAAGTGCTATAACTCAGTTGCTCTCGAGAAGTTGCTCTCTCAGTTGCTCTCGTTATAACTCTCGAAAAATGCTTCAAAATCTTTGTATCAATGTCAAATATATAAGAAAAAAATCTTTTTCAATTTCTAATTTTTTTTGTACCTCATTTTAAATTAAAATAGAAAAACAATTAATGGCTGCCATTTTGAAACAAGATGGCGGATGATGTTGGCCAACGTACTCGGTCTAGACATTGGTATGTACTATGTACACACCAAGTTATATGCAAATCCGTTCATAAATACGCGTGTTATCGCGTGACAAAAATCAGATCGTTTCAAAATGTCAGACACACTAGAATTTCAAAGTGCTATAACTCAACAGTTTTTTAAGATATAGATGAAACAAAAAATGCTCCGGAATCGTCGTGTCAAGCTCAAATGGCCGACATTTTGAAACAAGATGGCGTATGAAGCTGGCCAACGAACTCGATCGAGACATTGCTGTGTACTATGCACATTCTTTGTCACATCCAAATCGGTTCTTAAATACGTGTATTATCGCGTGACAAGCATCAGATCGTTTCAAAATGTCAGCCATGCTAGAAATTCGAAGTGCTATAACTCAGCCATTTTTTGAGATATGGACGAAACTAAAAATGCTCCAGAATCTTTGTATCAAGCCCAAACATATAAAAGAAAAATATTTTTCAATGTCTAATTTTTTTGTGCCTCATTTTAAATTAAAATGTTTTTTTTTATTTTTTTAAAAGACCGCTATTTTGAAACAAGATGGCGGATGAGGCTGGCCAACGAACTCGGTCGAGACATTGCTTTGTAATATGCACATTCCTTGTCACATACAAATCGGTTCATAAATACGTGTATTATCGTGTGACAAAAATAAGATCGTTTCAAAATATCAGCCAAGCTAGAAATTCAAAGTGCTATAACTCAGTCATTTTTTAAGATATAGACGAAACGAAAAATGCTCCAAAATCTTTGTATCAAGCCCAAACACATAAGAAAAAAAATCTTTTTCAATGTCTAATTTTTTGTGCCTCACTTTAAATTATTTTTTTTTAATTTTTTAAATGGCCGCCATTTTTAAACAAGATGGCGGATGAGGCTGGCCAACGAACGATGTCGAGACATTGCTATGTACTATGCACTTTCCTTGTCACATCCAAATCGGTTCATAAATACGTGTATTATCGCGTGACAAAATTCAGATCGTTTCAAAATGCCAGCCATGCTAGAAATTCAAAGTGCTATAACTCAGCCATTTTGCAAGATATAGACGAAACAAAAACTGCTCCAGTATCTTTGTATCAAGCCCAAATGCATAAGAAAGAAATCTTTTTCAATGTCTAATTTTTTTGCGCCTCATTTTAAATTTTAAATTTTAAATTTTTTTTTAAATGGCCGCCATTTTGAAACAAGATGGCGGATGAAGCTGGACAACGAACTCAGTCGAGACATTGGTATGCACTATGTACACACGAAATTTTATCCAAATCGGTTCATAAATACGAGAGTTACAGTATGACAAAGATCACACACATATATATATATATGGATATATGTAAATATATATATATATATCAATTTTGAACGGAGGGCGATTTCGGGGTCTAGGGGTCATGATCGGTGAAAATATACCAAAATGTTTCGGAATCGTTTTCCTCCGAACGGCTGCAATAGGTAGCTTTTTGTAATGAAAGCTACCTAAAAGTGGTTCCCTTGTTAGTCCTACAGAAAAATCATTTATTCCTGCAGAAAAAGCACTCATCTTATCATTCCTACAGAAACAACACTTGTTAATGACTAATAAACTATTATTTGTTACGACCTATTACTAAGCAAAATTATTAAACGAAAAGTAAAACTATTATTATTATAAGCGAAACAATTACTAAGAATATACATGTGAAATTTCCATGTATATATATTATGCATTTCAAAATATTCGTTCATATATTTTTTTAAATGTGCAAACACTTAATCATTTTACATCATGTTATAGAATTTATGTTATAGAATTTTAAATGTAAATTCAGTGTTTTTATATTTATGCCAATTAACTATTAAGAACTGTATTTATTAGAAGATTCATCTAAATTAACTAAATAAGATTTTATTTCTTCTTCTCTTTTTCAAGTCACATATATTTTCTTGATTCTTGATTCTTGTCTTGATTCGTAAAAGTTTTTTTCACAGTTAAATTAAATATTACATGATTTTCTTGTTATCTTCTGCGTAAAAATTAATCGCTCTTATGTATTTTAAATAATATCTAATGGGGATCTAATCACTCATCTTAATCACTCATCTCTAATCAATATTTTAGATCTTGCTATGAAACGATCTTCTATAAAACGATTAAAAGTAATTGGCGAAAGTGTCTTTAAAATAGAAAAGATGATCTTAAAATATTTTTCATAATTTAAAAAAATGATTTCTTTAAATACACCTTTTTTCTTTCTTTTTAATTATGGTGACAAAATTTGGTAAAGATTTTATAACGTTATTTTTTTAAAGCTTTCGTAATTCTAAAATTTATAAATTTTTAAGCTTTATAATTTTTTTTTCATGCCAGCAATGTATCATTTTCTTACAGTATAATAAGAGTTTTGCATCAAAAACTACAGAAATTGCGTAAACGACAGTATCCGAATTTGAGGATGTGTTCAAATTTCGAGGATGTTAGATCATTTTATTCTTCATACATAAAATGATATTGTATAATGCTCGATCGTTTGAATTTTCATTTTTAAATATACCCTCTAGTCTAAATTTTTAACCTTTCGTTTGAATTTCCCATTCTTTTAGAAAAAGTGTTGTGGAAGATCGAACTTAAATATCAATAATTGTACACGATACAAAAGTTTCAAATTTTTGCCATTTCCATGCCATACAAATATGAATAATAAAAATAATTTTTAATTCCACTGTGTATCCGCAGAACGATGGAATATGTGACGGGTGGTTTTATTTGAAATGTCTTAATTCCACAGTGTAACCACAGGACGATGGAATGTTTGATAAATTGGCCACTGACTATACAGTAAAATAAATAAATTGATTAATTAATCACACAGTGTGTCCGCAGAATGATGGAATATGTGACAGAAGGTTTTATTTGAAATGTCGATATATTCTTTAACTTGGGACGAGAACGATGTAGCGCTTTATTGCAAATTGGCCACGAACTATACGGTAAAATAAATAAATTAATTCCATAGTATATCCGCAGGACGATGGAACATGTAACAAAGGGTTTTATTTAAAATGTCGATATATTCTTTGATTTGGGAAGAGAACAATGTAGTGCTTTATTGCAAATTGGCCGCTGACTATACGGTCAAATAAATAAATTAATTAATTCCACAGGACGAAGGAATCTGTGATAGAGGGTTTTATTTAAAATGTCGATACATTCTTTGATTTGGGAAGAGAACAATGTAGTGCTTTATTGCAAATTGGCCACTGACTATACGGTAAAATAAATAAATTAATTAATTCCACAGGACGATGGAATCTGTGACAGAGGGTTTTATTTGAAATGTCGATGTATTCTTTGATTTAGGAAGAGAACAAGGTAGTGCTTTATTGCAAATTGACCACTGACTACACGATAAATTAATTAATTAATTAATTCCACAGTGATCACCAGGATGATGGAATGTGTGGCAGTGGGTTTTATTTGAAATGTCGATATATTCTTTGATTTGGAAAGCGAACAATGTAGTGCTTTATTGCAAACTGGCCACTGACTATACGGTAAAATAAATAAATTAATTAATTAATTCCACAGTGTATCCGCAGGACGATGGAATACACGATTTCAGTCGTGACGATTTGGGTGGAAACTGGCTCAAAACAAACGGTTTCTATGTTGCATTTTCTATTTTGTTTGTATATTATAGCTATATCATATATCTACATCTCACATCTAAGTGTTTTAATACTCGATGTGTAGTGGTAACATTTTCTACAATTATTATATAAAAAGTAATGACGCATAGCAAACGTTTGTTTGGAGATAGTTTCTATCTAAAACGTCATGACTGACGCCTCACTGAAAGCGTCTATTTGTGACATAGGTTTTTATTTGAAATGTCGATATATTGTTTGATTTAACGAGAGAACAATGTGATGCTTTATTTCAAATTGGCCACTGCCTATACAATACAATAAATAAATTGATTAATTAATTCCACAGTGTATCCGCAGGACGATGGAATTCTGAAAGGGGGTTTTATTTGAAATGTCGATGTATTCTTTGATTTGGGAAGCGAACAATGTAGTGCTTTATTGAAAATTGGCCACTGGCTATACAGTAAAATAAGTAAATTAATTACACAGTGTATCCGCAGGACGATGGAATAGACGATTTCAGTCGTGACGTCGGTCATGACGTTTTGGTTAGAAACTGACTCCAAACAAACGGTTGCTATGTTGCATTTTCTATTTTGCTTGTATATTCTAGCTATATCTTATACCTATATCTCACATCTAAGTGTTTTAATACTTGATATGTAGTGGTAAAGTTTTCTATCATTAATATTTAAAAAGAAATGACGCATAGCAACAGTTTGATTGCAGTCACTTTCCAACTAAAACGTCATGGCTGACGCCACACTGAAAGCGTCTATTTCTGACAGAGCGTTTTATTTGAAACTAGTATATAACCCCCATCAAAAAAGACGAAGCATGAATGATAAATCTTCAAAAAAAAAAAAATAAATAAATAAATAAAATAAAAATAAAAATAAAAAAAACCCAACAACATTCTATATGCATTTGTTTAATCAAAACGTATTATCCTTTGATTTTTGATGATCAGAACAAAGATATTATGTAAACTACAGTTTAAAATCACATTTTAAATATTTCAGCATGGAACTGGAAAAGATGAAAGTTGCATTGCATTTGTAATATATGTATGTATATATACATACACACACACACATATATACCGGGTGTCCCAAAAAGGACTGACTGATTTTAAAATTCAATAACTTGTAAACGGTGACAGATATTTTAAAAATTCCTGCAGGAGGGTTATGCATAAGGTCAAAAGTTTTTTTACAGTGATTTTCAATTTTAGTTCGAATTACAAACAATAGATGGCGCTGCGATCAATAGACACTAAATTCAGGCTCTATTTTTGGTACTTCGTGGCCCGGATAATACATTTCCATCTCCTTTTTCCGCATGGAACAAGATAAAGGACCAAAAATCGAGTCTGTATTTAGCGACTATTGCTTACAGCGCCATCTATTGTTTGTAATTCGAACTAAAATTGAAAATCACTGTAAAAAAAACTTTTGACCTTATGCATAACCCTCCTGCAAGAATTTTTTAAATATCTGTCACCGTTTACAAGTTATTGAATTTTAAAATCAGTCAGTCCTTTTTGGGACACCCGGTATATATATATATATATATATATATATATGTATATATAGTATAGAGAAAATTACGCTTAATTCTATAAAATATTTCATAAATTAATTTTACATATTCATATTACTGAGTAGAAGGTTTTTTTTATATATATATTATTGTTTACCCTATATTAAGTTTGTGACTTACAAATTATTTTACAACTCAGAAATTAATTTTGAATTATTCTGTAATACGCTAAACTGCAATTTTTTAATGATTTTAATTAACAGAATTAGCAAGGAACATCAGCTCCTGATTTTTCCTTCTGATACTACTGAGGGCAGTTGCAATTGACGTCATGCTGGAGGTCACACGGTACAAATAGGCAGTTCTGACTGCTGAAACTACCCTGACCTCCACTTGAAGTACAATGGTTTATCATCTGATTGCAACTTCCCTATTTTTAATTTAGAACTTAATTGGGTAGTAATTAAGGACTTTACGTTGTAATATCGGTACAAAACAAATAAGGTGTTACTATCCAACGTACAAATTATTCACAAATTAAAAGATGTAAAAAAAAAAAAAAATGAATAACATAAATCTATACGTTTCGGTTTAATCATTAAAACCTTCGTCAGGAGAAAAATTTTCTAAAATATAAATCAACAAAAGCACTTTAAATGCTACAGCTTAAATTCAAATTCTAAGCGGTAAACAGTCTAACGGCCAACTCCTTAAACCCCCCAAAATAGCTCAGTGGCACTATCTTGTATTCAACGAAGAAAGAAGGGTTGAAAACAACATGGAAAATTTCACCGACCTTTCAATATAGAAAGCCAGATTTCAGGAATTTTCCATGTTGTTTTCAACCCTTCTTTCTTTTTTGGATACAAGATGGCGCCACTGAGCTGTTTTTGGGGATTTAAGAAGTTGGCCGTTAGACTGTTTACCGTTTAGAATTTGAATTTAAGATGTAGTATTTAAAGTGTTTTGTCGATTTATATTTTAGAATTTTTTTCTCCTGATGAAGGTTTTAAAGATTAAACCGAGACGTAGATATTTGTGTTATTCATATTTTTTTTACATCTTTTAATTTGTGAATAATTAGTACGTTGGATAGCAACACCTTATTTGTTTTGTATTAATTGGATAATTTTTGAAGGTTTTAAACAAAATTAAAATATTTAAAGTCTTTAAAATGCTTTTACAAATATTTTAAGAACAGAATCATATAATTAACCTGTATTTTTCTTAACGAAGCGTTCAAAGAGTCATTCATTTGTTTCAAGATTCTGAAATTGTGAATGGTAATGGCGTTTTTTTGTTTATGTCTAGTAATCTGATGTTTATAATAGCTTATTTTTAATTTGGAACTTAATACATTATAATTGGATATGATATACATGTTTTATATGAAAATATGCTGAACAAACGTTATTTCAAGTAGAATAAATTATCTTTCTGCTGTCATGTGTTACATATGTTTTCCATTAAGCCTAAAATAACGTTTAGCTACGTTCGATTCAATTGCAACTTTACGTTCGATTGCAACTTTTGAATTAGTCCTATCTCAAAACAGCATCACAGTTGAATAAAACAAAATATATCAGGTAGTAGTTGAACATATTCACAAAAACATGGAAAAGAAAAATAAGTGGGGTCACATGCTATTTTCAGAAGAAGAAAAATCACAAAGTTACAAAAAGGCAGTGCAATAATCAAGCTTTTCCACTAGACGCATAAAGAGAAAAGGGATGCTGCATTTCCTCATAGTGGAAAAACATAGGAAAGGGAAAGATAAACGGGATAAATCATTTTCTTATAGGGAAAAAGCCTGATATTGACACTGCCTTTTTGTAACATTTGTCTTTTTTTCTGAAAATAGCATAAGACTCCACTTATTTTTCGTTTCCATGTTTTTGTACATATGTTCAACTACTGCCTGACATAATTTTTTTGTTCAACTGTGATGCTATTTTGAGGTAGGACTATTTCAAAAGTTGAAGATTTTGAAACTTTTGAATATTTAAGAGATTATATCTGCTAACAGCAGCGATATCCCGATAAAGTTCTATATTACTTAGCTTGTCCTTATAGTAAACTTTCATATTCTATAAGAAAACTTTTGGGGTACTATTGTTTAACTAAGATAATAAGTGCAAAAACGGACAAAAACGTCAGTTTGATTGCATTTTGTGGCAATATAACAATGAAAATTAACAATTCCCTATGGAATCAAGTAAATTTCACTAATCATGCAGTGTTATACTAACAATTTATGACAAAAGAATTTTGGAATGTTGTTGCTTTACAGAAATATAGAAATCCAAACATACTGGCATTTCAATTTTCATGAAAAAAGGCATTCATGATCTTGAACTTTGACATTTTCTACAGGAAACAGGAAATTTTTTCAGGGCTTCAAAATTGCACAATATTCATTAAATATGATCTACTTCAACATAAAAAAAAAAAAAAAAAAAAAAAAAAAATCAAGCCAATTAAAAAAATACAACTATCAAATTATCACTTTTTATTCTGAATTTCAAAATAATGTCTCTTAATCATCAAATGCATAACTATTTTATATAAATTAAATTATACAAAAAATTTAGCAAACTAAATACTTAGAAATTTAAGATGATAAATATATTAGATTAATTTTAACACAATTATTCCAATTGTTAAATAAATCATATTAGATGTAAATTTCCAAGGCGAAAAATGTCCGGACCAGGATTCGAACCAGGGATCTCCTGGCTAAAGCCGCCAGTGCTCTACCATCTGAGTTATCCCGGACTGAGTTATTCGTCCTATTTACATCTAATATGATAAATATATTGTCTAGTAATTCAGAATTTCTTTGATTTCTTAAATCGATTAAAGTGCTTGTATATGTCACGTTATCGTAACGATATCCTTTATGTCGTCTTCTATGGAATGCACCTCAAGCAAAATTTTAATCCGATTTAATAATATAATGATTAATCTACGAAGGCGTGTCCTAATTTTCGGTTTTTTTTCTAACACCCATATAATATTAATTTTTAAAGAAAACATATCTTCAGTTACTTTGTCCATGCATTTTCGTTAGTTACTCAAGCGAGAGAACTAAGGAAATTTTTTTCTTCCAACTTCCTCCTACACAGAAAAAGAGACGGGTTTCAATAATAGAATAATAGCTCGGTCTCTAGAAAGTTTTTAAGTTTAATGGAAAACTTCCTTTATATATTTCCCGTATTTTTTTTTCTTCTTTCTCATATGACAGGAAATCTGCCGATTTTCCATTTTCAGCTCGAAAAATCAGCTTAATCTGTTATGTAATGTAAAACACGAGAGGAAAGTAAGACTTTTGTAATTGGTTTCTTCAATAAGAACTGCAAAAGAATTGCCAATCTCTCTCTATATGAAATGAATCATTTTTTTTTTCATACGATAATTGCTGGTGTAAGTAGTCTTATGGTACTTAATCTAATGGAAATATATACCTAATCGTATTAATGATTTTAATACTTTATAATGTGAGTTCTCCAAAAATGTTTAACATTTCAGGAAAAACAGAAATTTTCTGTTACATAATGTAAAACATGAGAGGCCAAAGACTTTTGTAAATAGTTTCCTCAATAAGAACAGCAAAAGAATTGGGAATCTTTTTATATGGGATGAGATATGGGAAAATTAATACTATATAATGTGAAAAAAATTCCGTTAAAATACGAAAATTGTACTGGTAATCGAGACACCAGTACTATTTCCGTATTTTAACGGAAAAATTTTCTCGTAAATTCCAGAAAATCGGAAAATTTTATGGAATTTACTGGAAAAATTTCCGTTAAAATACGGAAATAGTACTGGCGCACAGTGGAGTATTTGACCCGAAATCCTGGTCAAAAATATTTTTCTATGTAAATATAGTTCGATTGGCTTGAAATTATTAGATGTTTTTGGGTATCACTATGGAATGTTTGGTATTGAAAATGAAGTCTATAGTTTTTACGGTTCATTTACAGAGACACCCAAAAGAATCCCGTTACATTATGGTCTATGGGGAAAAATCTTTTGCTCTGTATTTTAATGATATCACACTTTTAAACGTGCTGAAATTTATATACATCACTAAGGTATACTAAGGCACTTATTGTAGAATATAGTGCGCATAGAATATATCGTTAATTTACAGGACACACAAAAGAATATGGCTGAAGAATAAATTTAACTATTGAAGTCTATGACCAATAATTGTTGGCAGTGCGTTTGTAGTTGTGATAGGCGTTTTAAAATAGAACAATTTTTCAAAAATATTACTTGATGTGGACACATTCTATAGATCCTATACAGGGCTGCACAAAAATTCTCAAGTACATTTTCATTTATTCACGGAAATGGCTGAATGGACATTTTTAACTGTGCTATGTGTTTCACTGAACTAACTTTTAGCATACAATGAAGTATACCTACAAATCCATAGCTTAGTTTAATATTTTATATCTTTCTTTCTTTTTAACCGATGACCACGCCCCTACTTGCCGGGTTGCCTCAGCTTAACGGGTTTAGTACCTGGCATCGGGGCGAAAGACCGCCTAATCGCCGCGAAGCGGCAATAAACCTGGCATCATTGCCTTGATCGTCATCCAATCTGCAGTGCCTACTGCTCGTTTGTGTATACTTTGTTTTGCCGGTTACTTAACTTTATATCCTGATGTTTGGCACCTGCACATTGCTACTCATGTTGGTCTCGTAATTTAGAACCTTGATCAGATGACGAGACCTTCACCTGGCAAGACACTTCCAGAGGTATAATTCACAGGTAATTTGGAGGACTTTGCACCGACGACAGATTTTACATGCACCATGCGCCATTAGCGTACATGGCGGATTATAGCCAGCAGTAGGCCTCGATCCCGCGGCCTTACATGCGGATTCGATGCTCTGCCAACTGGGCCACCGCTGCCCGAGATACTACTGAATGACCTGGTGTTTAGAAGCCGAATTGTTGGTGCAGACTTGTCGTAAGAAAATGGATTTTGGAGGGAGGTGGGGAAGCAAAAAATAAAAAAAATTGGAGCGCCGCAGATAGACAAGTTGCACCGAAAGTTAATTTTGGGCCGAAATGCTAGGCAAACATAACTCCGCCTATCTACCGTACCCCACTGCGTAGAAACTGACTCCGTACACTTCCCACTGGAGAGGGTCCGGTAGCTTGTGCAGGCTATAGCCTATGTGCAACTACGAATAATAAAGAGGCGGTAGTAAAAAAAAAAAACCTGAAAGGGAAAGGGGTTAGTTTGTACATGTTATTACACTTAAAACTTACTTATAGCTATTTACTTAACTATCATTTATTATATATATTGTTTTAATATTATCCTATAGCACTAGGTGACATTAAACTAACTAGAGTAATTTACTTTAGATTACTTAAATAATGCCTGGCTATTTAAAATGAATTTATATTTTAATCATTTCTAATATTAGAATCAGGATTTTATTTATTTATTATTATTATTATTTTTATATTATCTTACGGCAAGTTAACTATGAATTGGCATACTATTACTTAGCTAAGAGGGAATTGATAGGAGACTAACGAGCTGACCTAGTGAGATTAATATACTAATTTCTAATTGAGCTAGCTGCTTGAGGTTGTAACTTAGACATAAACTATGGGGGGTTGGGTTTGACCTAACTTAACATTTAATTTAATAATTAATTATATTTGTCTAGTATAATATACTTATCTCACCCAGTAGACTTGTTCTTCTGAGGAGGTTTCCTTGTCTTAGTATTTGGTCACTGTCGTGGTGGTTGTCTTTTTAATTTTTTGACATATTCTTGTGGGTCTTTTCTTTTTCCTTGATTAGATATATGCTTCTCCAATACCGTGAGATGATTGTCTCTATCGTAGGTTGTTTTTCTTTATGACTCTGTTAATGATGGATGTCTAAATTTGAGGTTTTGTCACTTTGCGAACTTGTCGCTGATGGGTTGACAACTTGTGGTCTTTAATTTCTGACCCTTTGAGTTGGCTTTGATCACTTAACAGGTTCATTTTCCTTTGTTTGTATGTTACCTTGATACGTCAATGCGCAGATGGCGATCAGTCCATTGGAACCTAATGGCTGTTATCACAATTTATGCAACATTGTTGCGAGCTATTTGAAAAGGCTTGTGCACTACTGGAGTGGGGCTTGTTCCATGGCCGTTAGTCCGTCAACTTTTTTATGATGACTGTTTTCACAAGATGTATCGTTATAATTTTTCCTTTGTTGTAGTTGGCTTGATTTAGTATGTAGTTGGCTTCTCTGTTTCATTTAAAACACATCTTTTCCTTATCCACTTAACTATCTTCCGATGATTCGTTGTGTTTGTGTGAGTGAGCCGTAGCTATCAGTTCATCATAAATGACTTCCACCTCTCAGAAGTGCGGTAAATCGATTTTTTTTTTTTTACAAGTAAAAGGTTCCTTCACCTGTGGCCGCGATCAACTTAATAGTTAAACTCGGACCTCCTTTATATATATATATATATATATATATTAAACCTGAAAATAAGGCAGTTAGTTAGTTTGGGGTGGCAATGTCCGCTGAGATGATATGTATTTAGCTTTGTTCTTTTATGTTTTATTGAGTGATTAAGTCTATGTTTTCTATTAACCATCTGATAACTGCTTTGCCCTTGTTTTGTACATGTTTATTGTTTGCTAGCTGATTATGCCAAAGTTGCTCGTTGTTTGCTGTGATTTGAATCAGATGGTGTGGTTGTGTTAGTGGGCAGGCTGTTAGAAAGTGTTTTGGGGTTCCCAATTGCCCGCATGCACAGTTTGGCTCATCTTTGCGCTTGAATCTGTGTAAGTATTCTGGGAATGCTCCATGTCCCGTGTATACCTGGCTGAGTAATTTACAACTCCTTAGTCTGTTTGTACTTACTTTTGGAAAGTATTGATATCTTGTCCTGCCCTTGTCCCCGTAATCCCACTCGAACTGCCACTGTTTAATAATTAGTTCTGTAATTGTTTTTTTAAGGTTTGTTATTGGTCTTTCTAAGTTATATGGAATTTCTTTTATTTTATTTTCTGCTGCTTGTTTGGCTAATTCTTCAGCATCCTTGTTTCCTTGGATGCCCACATGTGCTTTAACCCAGCTAATTTTGAACCTATTATTTGAGAGTTTAATTGCTTCTTGTATATCATTTACTAGTTGTGTGGTGTTAAATGGTTTGCTTAATGTTTGGATGGCTGACTTGCAATCCGAGCGGATGCTGTATTCCATCCCTATGCTGTTGTCCCAATATGCCACTTGTAGTATGGCCAGTAGTTCGGATTGAAAGACACTATTAAACTTCCTTAAAGGTGCTGACCACGTTTTAATTTTTTGTTCATTTTTGAAGGCTACGAATGCCGAACCCGTAGCTCCTGATTCCAATTTTGAGTCATCTGTGTATAGATATTTATGTCTTTGACGTTGTGTCTATTCTTGGTTCGATTGTTTCTGTGGGGTGTGTGTTCCATACGTTTATTTTTTTGTATAGTCCGTGTGATTTATTGTTGTTCCATGGAGGTTTACATTTTCTCTCAGTCTTGATATTGTACCGTATGTTGCTACGTATTTTACTTGTAGGTGTATTGGAATCAGGCCTGCAAGTACCTGAAGGGCCGCGGTAGGGGCTGTTTTAAATGCCTTAACAATGGACAGCAGGAAGTGTCTCTGGCAAGAAGATAATACCTCCTTGCTCCTTGTAATTCAGGTTGTGGCCCCAAATACGGCCGGCATAAGTTAGTGTCGTTTCAACTACTGTCCTATACCAAGTTTTAATAATTTCTGGTTTTAAGCCCCAATTCCTGGATGCCATTGCTCCCAACATGTTGAATGTGTTTCTTATTTTTGCTGCTTGTGTTTGGCAATGTGCTAGCCTGTTGAGGTTTTTGTGTATTATGACTCCTAAGTATTTTATTTGCTCCTTTCCTTCGAGTTCTTTGTCATTGAATTTTATGCCTTCTATTTTATATGTGTCCTCTGTTGGAAGATTCCTTGTGTGTGTTCTGTTTAGATACAGCAGTTCTGTTTTATCCCAGTTTAGCGTTAGTTTATTTCCTGTAATCCATTCATTGAATTCTTTGATTATTTTGTTAGCTAGTTTAACTAATTTGATTTTTGTTTTTGCTCTAAGTATTATTATGAAATCATCCGCGAATACTTGTATTCTTACGTTAATTCCCCAATGTATCTTGAGCGCTGTATCTGCTATGAGCAGCCACAGCAAAGGCCCGAGACAGCTGCCTTGTGGGCAGCCCCCGAATGCCTGCTTTGTTAAAATAATGCCGTTTTCTTCGACTGTGACGTACCTGTCTTTTAGGAAGCTCAATATCCAGTTTGTTAAATAAGTTGGATTAGGGGATTGCTTAAGGTTTTCAGATATAATAGGCCATCTGATGTTATTGAATGCTCCCTTTATATCCATTGCTATGAGTAGTGTTTGGTAACCCTCTATTTTATCCTGTTTAATTGTTTTTATAAGATTATTAAGTGCATGTTCTCACGAGATCCATTTTTAAAATCCGTATTGTTTATCGCTCCAATATTTGTTTACTGTTAGGTGGTGGGATCCCCCCTTTATCAGATTGCCGTGTATTATTCTTTCTAAAATTTTACTGAATGCCGGTAATGGGCTGATTGGTCTATAATTTTGGGGGTCTTTAGGGTCTTTACCTTTCTTGTGGAACAGAACCACTGTACTTATTTTGAAAGATTTTGGAAAATGAACCACTCTTTTGATTTTAATTCAGCCAAAATCATCTCTAAACCCACTTCTATACACGAACTTAACTTTCTTGAAGCATTTCATATCTACAAAAATTATGACAATATTGTTAATAGTGAGTCTGCTATTCCCCCCTTTATCAGATTGCTGGAAATATTTCATTAAATCCTCTTTTGCTTAATCACTACCTTCTTTTTTTTCACATTTCTGGTGGCATTACCTATACTATTCTCCTATTGGCTGGTACCCGCATTTTCCTGTTTTCCCATTGGTTAATGAACTTCTCAGTTGAATCCGCTTCTCCTCTATATAAATGAGCAAGTTTCCGTTATCTTTGCACTGAGGATGGTACGCTAAACGCTACCGAAACTAGTCTGCTGAATGTTTGCTTATTCTGGCGATTTTAACGTTGCTTTTTATCATTCTGCGCCAAGTAGCATCTTAATAATTAATAATTACAGATTAATAATTCATTTATTTTAAAATACAAGATGTTTTGATCCAAAACCAGGCTTTTGTTCACCCAGGTTTAACTATAAGGAAGGTATATTAATAAAACTTGAAACAGACTTGCTGATCGTTTATGAAATGATCACCAGAAATGGTACAAATGTCACCATCCGCATCCTAGTAGCACTTAACTAGCCTCTCCCACATTTCAAATGTAATTGACATGACATACAGTCTCACTAATCAAAATACTGTATATTTTCAGCACTTTTCAATGTATCATTGCGTTTCACATAAGGCATGGAAAGTCTGTTGAAAATCTCCTTGACCCTTTGCACTTTAAGCTTTTCTTCCATGGCGGAACTAGCAACTCCGCGACATTTTTAAAGAAAATAAAATATGATCTTATATAGTCAAATTGAAAATATATATATATATTTTTAATGTTTTATATACTTTTACATGTTAGAAATATAATATTTAAATCTTATGCTCTATAGTTCTGTTGGGTGTGGTATTTTATAAAGCACTCACCACTGTGCATTGCAGGCTTTTCGGGACAAGTGTCACAAAACTATGTCGTTTGATGTCTCTTACCTTTTCCTGTTCTGTGAGAGCAGACACGACAATCTTTGACTCTACCTGTTAGCATTACATGGAGCCCTCTATTTAATCGAACATTTGTGTGGGTATCAGTGGATGTTGAAGCCCCACGGCTTTCTTGAAAATCTCCTTTCAATTGATTTATCAATAGTTTCACGTATTTTAAATGGCTGAGTGGATGCTCATTTCTCTGCTGTTTTACAAGTTTATACTCAACAAAGATAATTATTATCTATTCAAAAAATATTTCCCCACGTGTTTTTTCATTAAACAAAATTTATTAATTAACTAGAAAGGTAGCCCGTCAAAAATGACGGAAAATTAGATATAAAGATATATACAATTCATGTGCAAGAATATGAGTTTTCTCGCTTGTTCCGCTGTGATAGATGAAAATAACACATTTTAAGAACGAAACACATTTATGAAAAACTGTGTACAGTAGAAGACCACTAATCTGCACAGTTTGGTTCCAAGTGTTATGCAGATTTGAGGCTTTTTGCGGTCATGTCTATTCAATCTTTGTTTTCATTTTTTTTTAAATTCATATATTGGACAATTTAGATTGTTGAGCCTTAAAAATAAATAAATAACACACTTGAAGTAAGGTTAAAAACTTTTAAATTATCGTAAACGATTTCATGAAATGGTATTATATGGTATTATATGTGTGTGCTTCAAGATCTTGGTTACGACGTTGGCGAAATTGGCTGCAACTTGTCATAATCCTAATAGTGTGGGCCGCTATAACAAAAAAGTAACCAGTTTTTAGTAAAATTTCTGATATAAAGTAGCTTTCAAAAACTTGTGTAAAATTGCAAGCCGTTCTCGTGTTATGTCAGTCCTAGGAATAATATTTTTAACACTGAAGATTTTCCATGTATATATGGAATTTAGAAAAGCTTCTCCAAAAGAAAGGTCCTGAAATGATATTGTAATTCCTCTAACTTCAAAGTTTAATCGGACCCTGATGTTGAGTACTGAAATCTAATAAATACAGTTATTTTGAATATTACAACAGAATTAAACAGTTAAACTTATTTAACTTAAACCCGCTGTTATTTCCCGATGTTATTTTTTAGTATTAAGAAAGAAAATTATTTAAAATTTTCAAATCATGCATTTATGATTTTTTTTTCGTCTTTAATAACTAAATAATGAAAAAATAGGCTTTTGTTCTGAGCTCATAAATATGACAATAAAATAATGTAACTAAGAGACATTGCAAAATTAAATCTTTGTGATTACAAACTATAAACAAACGATACCGCCACCATTTTACCTACTATGACGTCATTAGAATATTGCCCATTGATTGTTGGAGAACTTACTTTGTGAATGATTACCTCAATGATTTAATATTTTTGAAGTTTCACGATGAATGAATCACTTGTGTTTGTTTAGGTTTATGGAATGAGATATTAAGCTGTGAAACTAATTTCAATTAAAGTTATCCAAGGATATATGTATTTTTAATCGAAATTAAACACAATGCTTTGATCTCGAAATAAAAAGTTTTAGTTTGTATAATTGGTTATTTCTGTTAATTATTTATTTAAGTACTTTTCCATTACAGCGCATTTTTAAAAAAGCTTGGCGCGAATCGGGCATCAGAAAGTGAGATATGTTGCGAAAATATATAAACAGCTATGAAAACAAATCTAATGAACTTTTATCTTTGTTTATATATGCACTGATATGCATAAAAAAATCGTTTCTAAATATATATAATTTTTTTTATATACAAATTACGGCACAGATTTCAGATATGAACCAGGATACCTAACTGGCGCCAAAATGGTGTTATTTTGCCTGCTATGGTAACCCGGCTATTGTTTTTTATTTATTAATAAATTGTTTATTTACTTTTATTTTCTGCTTTTTAATTATATAAACTGCTTTGTTCTATAGTTATTATTCAAACTTTTATTTATTTATAGTTATTTCCTTTTCAAAATGATAGCAAATAATTGAAAAATATATAAGTTACTGGTATTCGAAAGCGAGATTTCTGCCAAATTGGCGTCATGGAAAAATCACGCCAACCCCCATGCGTATATGACATCTGTGCAAAAATTACTTCTGTTTCTTTATAAAAATGGGTAAATAGCTTTTTTATGTTAAATTGCCGGCACAGATGTCATATACGCCCATATTGGCGCGATTTTTTTTTCTTTTTTTTGACGCCAATGTCATATACGCACCGGGTACTTAACTGGCGCCAAAGTGTCGTTATTTTACTTGTAATGGTAACCCGAATGTTGTATATGCTGTTGATGTTTTCGCCAAATTGGCGTCGGAAAAAAATCGCGCCAATATATGACATCTGTGCCAAATTGCATACATATGGAAAAAATTGCTTGTGAGTATGAAGCAGTAAATAGGTTGCCAGAAAATACGTTGGCAAACTTCTTTCTCACCAAGAAACTTTTCTCCTAAGTATTGTACATAAGCAATGATTGCTAGAAATGCATATTTAATTATGATATGCGCTTTTATGTTTCACTCCATTTATGCATACTATACTGTGTGTATAAATGCTACATACAGTTCATATGCAGGGCTACACAAAAGAATTCGTAAGGGTTACTGAGTATGAGAGTAAATTGCTTAAAGGTGGTTTTTAAAGGAGTTATGCATTTTTACGCTGAACTGCATTTAGTTCCCTGAAAAATGTTTGTAGAATATAGATAAAATGATATACATGGTCACGCAAAGAATTGGATACATAACCGTCTATGAATGATAATATCTGGAAATGTGATTTCAGTAGTTTTAAGGATACTTTTCGGTTAGCCGGGCGCCAGTGTTATATATACATGTTTATATGCATACATATACGTAAATATACATATACATACATATACACATATTGGAACAGATGTCATATTCGCCCCATATTGGCGCGATTTTTTTCTGTCGCCAATATCATATAGGCAACAGGTACTTAACTTGCGTCAAAGTGTCGTTATTTTGTTTGATGTGGTAACCCGGATTATGTTGTTTATGCTGTTGATGTTTTCGCCAAATTGGCAACCGAAAAAAATCGCGCCAATATGGGGCGAATATGACATCTGTACCCACATATTGTATATATACACACATATATATATGTAAATATATATGTAAATATACATACATGTATATATATACATATATATGTATATATAACACTGGCGCCCGGCTAACCGAAAAGTACCGTTTTAAGAGTAGTTTAAATTAAATTTTAGCTTAAAAGTGGCATGTAATAACTATGTAGGTACTATTGGCTCTGGATGGTAACTGCTGAAATCAATTTTTTAATTTTTTTGTGCGTTTTCTAAAATGTTTACTTAGTTATCTTGGTACTTCTTAGTTACCCCGTCGACCAAATTACTGTCGTCAAATTGTAAGATTAATTGCCAATAATGGTTGCCATTATTTATTTAATTAAATGCCAATAATAGCCAATAAAACCATTAATTCGAAGTTTTATTTGTATTTTTATTAATGTTTTACTATTGATTTGGCGATTTATACAGTTTGGCTAAATTGGTCGACGGGATATCTAAGAAGTAACGTTATCTTATTTACCTTATTTCCTAAATAACGAAGTTTTGTTAAAGCATTTAGGATGTGTTGGAAAGTGTTTCATATTCTATGCTTATCGCATGATTTTTCTTTCTTCTTTAGCCTTATTTTGCATTTATTTTATTCTTAATTTTTTAGTCTTATACTGCTATAGAAACTTTGGCACAGTTGTCATATACGTTATCATATATTGGCTCGATTTTTTTCCGACGCCAATTTGGCGAAAACATCAACAGCATAAACAATAACATCCGGATTACCATATCAAGCAAAATTACGACACTTTGGTGCCAGTTAAGTACCCGTTGTGTATATGAAATTGGCGTCAGAAAAAAATCGCGCCAATATGGGGCGCGTATATGACATCTGTGCCGAAACTTAATGTTTAAACTCTTCGCTCCACTCCCCTTGCATATAGTACACACTATAACACGGATAGCGCAAAATAATAGACAGTTTGGTACTTTTCCACTGTAGGGGCTTTGGCATTTTTTTAAAAGAGCTTGGTGTAATTTGGGCATCAGAAAGTGAGATTTGGATACTTTTCCGTTATGCGGACACCATTGTCGCCAAGCGTAATAGTTGGCGCAAAATCGTGAATTGAAGCATTTGAAAAATAAAAGAAAAACCATTGTCGATACCAAAGTGAGCATTTAAAAAATATAACATTTGAAAATTCCACACTTTTACGAACTATTTCATCAAATCACAAATATATACTTAAAATAAGTGAACAAATAACTGCTATAAAATAAAGCAATAAAATAAAACTCATATTAAACTTCTGGTTAATATGAGCTAAAATTACAAATATCTTTTAACATTTTGAAATAATTGGCGCATTAGCATACATTTTGGCATGGTGTCCGTATAACGGAAAAATATCGAGATTTGTTGTCAAATCATATAAACAGCTACGAAAACAAATTTGATGAGCGTTTTTGTTTGTTTTATATGTATATTATTGATGTTTTTATATACAAATTACATCTGTTTCTGTATAAAATTAGAGAAACGGCTTTTTTATGTTAAATAAATCGTATAAATATCGAAAAAAATGCGGGTGTATATAAAATGAAACAGTGAATATGTTCCCGGAAAATATGTTACCAAATTTCCTTTTTCGCCAAGGCATAATACCACCACGGCACCTATACTGGAAAAGTATCTAAAGCACATTAAAATCGCGCAGTTAGGAGCTCACACAGTACATCGTTGTCTATTGGCGGTTATTTTATTAGTAGCATCGGGAGGAAGATGTAAAGATGTACTTTAAATTCTCACCCATAGATTTCGAAAAAATATCGTAAAAGAGTGGAGTTTAAATTAAATTTCGGTGACCTCCATTATGAAAGATTAATGGTTTTAAATGGGAATTTCGCCAAATTAGCCAACTATCGCCAAGTTGGCTAACATTTGGCGCTACTGTGGTAACCCTGCATTAATATTTTTCAACAATTACTCATTTCAATGAGCCGGTCCTACCGGAATAGTGAGGGACACACAGAGACTTGGATTTTGTATAAATAGATAAGTAAGTTCTAATGCCACGACAATATTATATATATATATATACTGAATGAGTACCAGTTTTATTTTTCTTATATTGTTATAGCATTACTTTGTCAAAAGAGAGCACATCGAATAACAGTGCCGTTTTTTATAATGCTAAATTTTGTTTATGGTACATATCAGTCAGTTTTATCTTCACAACAAAATTGTTATAAAATACATTTTGGATACTTCATTTTATCACATCTGTACAGATTCCAATTAGATCACTTCATTAATGTAAATAATAGAACAATAAATAAGAACCAAGGTTGGAATTAATGTAAATTGTTCATGTAAATTAAGATGGTGATCACTCACCATCTTAATTTACAGGACTCACCGTTGGAGTAGATGTAAGGAATAGCGTGGTGAGTGAGACTCGCCGTTGGAGTGCAAAGGGTTAAAATATATTTACAAACGTATAAACAGTACAAAAGTATAAGCTATATCTAGAGTGTGATAACCTACATCTTTGACTGACTATCTGGATTATGTCCCTGGTTCTTTATACAAAATGTTTTTGTCGTAGTGTACTGTAACATCCCTTAAAGATTGAACGTAAAATTTTCAATCAAACGTTATAAATTAAACACATCTTACCGTTATTAGCACTATTAGCTAGTCTATAATAAGGGCCTTCTATAAGAATGAAGGTTTTTACAACCGATTTTGATGCCTTCCGCTTAAGAACTGTAGAAAAACTTTGATAATTTATCTATGAAATGTGCCACATTTTTGTAAATATCATAATTGCCCTATAAATAATCTTATAATATTTAATTTAGTAATAAATTATATCTAAGCATAATAACAATCTTAATGTTATAAAATCTTAATTTTCCACAAAGTTCAAAATTCCTGTATTAAATATTCGACTTTTAATTTCAAAGAGAACGTTCTTTCATGAAGCAAATGGAATGTATGTGAAGATTTATTTTTTTCAGTAACACAAAGAATGCAGGTAAAAATCATTTCTTTTCGAAAGTAAAATATAAAATCAGATGAGCAGTGCAACTTGAAATTACTATTATTTAGTATTTATTTAGTCCAATTATAGGAATTTCACTCCCAACAGAACTATTGGGGGAGAGTAGCCGAATTTGGACCACTTCATTTATTTTCAGGTGTAACTCTCTTCATTTTTGGAATATCTGCGAAATGTCACTACATGTATTCAATCTATTCATGTACTAACTAAATAAATCTGTAGAACAATTTCTTTTTCGGAAACTTTACATTTTATTTTAATTTGAAAAATATGTTAAAAGTAGTCCGAATTCAGCGACTGGTTACCTAAGTTGGACCCCTAGTCTCCTAAATTGGACCAAACAATATTTTATTGAATGCAAAGTTTGCGATTAATGAAACAATCAAACAAAATAACAGCAGTGAAATATAATGAAATGAAATGTTTGAAAGTAAGAGTAATAGTTTTAAATTAATATATATATATATATATATATATATCAAAATTATAAGTAGTTAAGAATAGAAATGATGGAACTAATTGCCAGTAACTTGAAAATTATGTAAGAAGTAATGCAAGGTTTACACATGAATTTCTTTTGTTCAATTTTTATTCCAGCGCAAACAACATGGATCCATGTTTGGCAATCTGAACACTGAATCATTTCTGCTATTTTATTTTTCTTACAAATTAAGCAAAACTAATCATCACTGTCTTGATTTTTCTTTTTAGATTCTGAATCATTAGGCATTATTTTTTAAAGAGAAGTTTTCTTTACCTTATGTGTCTACTCCTTCTCTTCCATAATTTTCTTTCCGATTGAATTAAGCCTATTTTTTAAAACTTGATATTCCAATTGCTTTTGTGCTTTGAGAGCTTCCTTTTAGTCGTTTTTTTGTTTTCTCATTTCAAGGTTTATTTTATATGGCGAAGATGTTAACACATCTGTTTTTTGGCTCTCTCTGTACTTTGACTTAACTGATGATTTTGACAAGGGAGACAACATTTCAAATGATTGTTTGGTTTTTTGGTAGTGGTGGTGGTGGTGGTGTGTGTGTGTGGGAGGGGGGGTGGAGTGGAGATTGTAGCTACATTCTTCTTGCGGGTCAGTCCCTTCACAACTTACTCTTTCCTTTTCGTTTCCTATATATTTGACAACTTTTGCTGTCACTGATATTTTCTTCCAGACTGTTTGCCTGTGTCGTTTTCATCGTTCTTTTTACTCTCTTAGGTTTTGTAGGTTTCATGATTCCTGACTCTGGATCCAAAATCTCACTAGCAAGAGAATCAACGGATCTATCTGCAGTGCATGAAGACAGTAATCCATTATAAAATATTTAAAAAAAATGGCGTCCAAAGTGTACAACTCTCGAAATTCAATACTTAATTTTAAAATATATGATCGTATATCTGGTCCAATTTAAGCAACTCAAATTGGTTCAGATAAGGCACCTGCCCCATTTTTAAAACATATAATTTCAAGACTAAGAACAAAAACGAAAGCAAACAAATCTTCGTGAAAAACATGCGTAATAAACACATGAATTTCGACATGTATATGAAAACATAACTTACCTTAGTTTTAATCTATTCTCTTTTAGTAGGAAAAAAATTAGATCAAAACAACGAATTTTAGGTTTTTTCAAATTATCTTATAACAGCAAGTGGAAGGCGGGTGCTTCTTCTAATCATAAATGACGTCATTCTGATGAGTATGATTTCAGAGGTAGATGGCGTCTTTTTTTGTAATTAGCGGCAGAATTGCAGCGGTCCAAAGCGGCGATCCAAATATGGCTACTCTCCCATAGTAAAGAACGCTTTTGTTTCTCTGAAATGATTTACTTTTATCCGATAAACATTGACTGCGTCAATGCAGTTGGACTGCTAGTGTCAAAATGGCAATAATATATTATACTTAAAATTACAGATCACAGAACCACCAATCAGGTAACAAATGCATTAATGAAATTTATCTAGCTTCAGAAATTTTCAAGAACTTTTCTTAACACTTTCATGACTAGGGACGAGATAACTCGTCTTCCAGTAATATTAGCTATGCGCGATGGACGAGATAGTTCGTCTCCCAAGAATATTTGCTATGCGCGATGGACGATATTTCACGTTTTATTTATTTCAGGGGGTGGTCTGTATATTTTTCTTATTTAAACTGAAAAAAAAATAAAGCGTAAAAACTTAAAAAAAAGTGCAACACTATAGAAAAAGCCCTCTGGTGGCGAAATTTTGAACTAATTTTTTTTCGCTCAAACAAATTCCCATTCCTTCATTATGTTCGTCACAAAATATCACAACTTTCTGACCAATAGTGTCGTCTGCAGACAAGTTTAAAGTAGGGTCGTTTAATTATGGACACCCTGTATATATACATGCATCCCTCGACTTAAGTATTAAGCGACTTACATAAATTCGCAGTTACGTAATAAATCTCGAAAATTACATTTGTGAACATAGCGCGATTGAAGCAGTTGCATACTTTTGATACTTATTTTATAAATAAAATATATAAATATAAACCACAACAATAATATAGTTTTATATTAGATAGAATTATATTTTTATTTGTACATTCAATCAAATCTATAACAAAACAACTTAAACTTCATTGTTAGTTATTCATAGTAGTAATCTGATTCATAATAAATACTGTTTGTGCTTATCAAGGACTATTTTATTTTGTGAGTACTATTCATTTGTTTTGCCATCAGAAATTCATGGAAAATAGGTTAAATGTATCCTTTTTAATTATTTCCTATTTTTATATTCGTTTGATGCAGATTAAAAATTGTTATAAAATTGTTCATCAATGTTAGATTTACAAATCCCGTATTCCACTAAATATTTGAAAAGCGTTCTATAAGTTTGTTTTTATATTTTTTCATACTTTTATAGTTTATACTAAGAGGCTCTGCCCCCTGCAAGGTACGCTCGTCAACCCCCGTTCAGACACCGCAGAATCTAAAATCACGCTAATTTGATCGGTTTTTAAAAGATTAGGGAAGATTGAATTATAATTAAAAATACCTATAGCGATTTCCCTGAAAACTTGTTGCCATTCAATTCCCTTTGATTGTGAAAATTTAAGGCCGAATCAGTTGCTGTTAAGACATCCAATGGTTGTTTTCGTGTTTGATTAAAGAAGATCAGTTAAACATTTGAAAAGAAGCTAAAATAAAATGAATTAAGTAAATAGAGTCTTTGCCGACAGGTATTTTTTAACAGCGTTATAAAACGATTGATATAATACAATTTACTGCTTTAACCCCTTCAAGGGCGGTGGTTCATTTTTGGACCACTTAATTTTAATTTTTAAATGCCACATTGGCACCAGAATATTGGAATGAAAATTTTTCTTTTATTAAGTAAGTGAACAAAAGCATTTTCGTATTTTGAAATTTGTTTGTAAATTCCGTTGCCATTCACTGATTTCAACATTTTACGAATAGAAGTACCTTGCCCCTGAATGAGTTAAACGCGGTTAAAAACGGTTATTAATGTATTTATTATTTTAAAGTTTCCTTTCTCTTTTAATATTCACGTGTAAATACAATTTTCAAGACATAATTTTCAATATTTTCCTGCTTTTAACACGTACTCATTTAATAGTAATTTTAAAGTTTTTTTTTTCTGTTTTTAATAGCCATGTGTAAATAAATTTGTGATCGTTAGGAAATATTATTCTTTGCGCTATTTTTAGAATTGAAAACAATTTCTATAATAAGTCATGTGACTATCACCAACAGTTCCTTCGCTTTTCATAAGAAAGGTTTCCATTTTGATTAAAGAATCAAAGTTATTTTTTCGAATAAAACTATATAAAAGTTGCCATGATCGCAAAGAATTCTTGGTACTTTTATGTTAGCCGGGTTCAAATCTCGCCAATAGCTTTTTTTGGTACTTTTCCATTATACGGTCACCATACCAAAATGCACCAATTATTTCAACCCTGGTCGTGAAAAGGGATTTTTGGTACTACTTAGTTATCCCGTCGACCAAAAATCTATCGCCAAACTATAAGATTAAATGCCAATAATGGTTGATCGTAAATGTCACATTCACTTGACTTTAAGCAAGTTACACGTGTTTACGTCATCAAGTGATTTTTATTTCGACGATTTATTTGTATTTTTATTAATGTTATACTAATTTATTTGTTATTTCGTTATTTAAAATAAAAATTATGTCAATTTGTTAATTTGGCGAGTGGTTTGTCGATTTATATAATTTGGCGAAATTGGTCAACGGGATAACTAAGTAGTACCGGATTTTTATTGTAAACCATGCGAAACATTGTGATTTGCTATTCTTTGCTATACTTTATTGTATAACAGTTATTTGTTCACTTATTTTAAGTATATATTTGTGATTTAGTAAAATAGTTCGTAAAAGAAAATAATAAATAAAAAAAAACAATTAATAACTATATAACAAAGCAATTTGTAACTTTTTTTAAAAAATAAAAATAAAATAAATGTAAATAAACATTTATTAATGAATAAGCAACAATAGCCGGGTTACCATGTCAGGCAAAATAACGCCATTTTGGCGCCAATTAGGTACCCCGGTGCGTATATGACATCTGAGCCAAATATTTTTCTTTACATTTCGCTCAAAAAAAAAAAAAAAAAAAAAGTGAAAGCCATTAATTTTAAATGTTTCAGTTTTAAAGGAATGTTTTGTATTAAATAAAATGATAACGAAAATAAAAAAAAAAGCATTTTTCTAAGGAGATTTAAGGGAGGCCAAACTGGTCGCCAAATTAATTTAAAATTATAACCTTTTCTGAAATTTGAAAAAAAAAATATCTGTTATGATTGAAATTTGAGTTGCGATCATTAGAAAAAATGTATTTAAAATTAGAAAAAAATTAATATTTCAAAAACTAATTCGAATTTAAAAATTCTAATACCAGTTTTGAGATCTGTGGATCAGTACGGATTTTTGGTGTTAATTTCATCGCAAAGTATTCCATATTTCAGGAGAAATCGCCGTGAAATATAATCAGTTGTTTAATCAGTCGTTTCATAGAATCGTTACATAAATTCGTTTCAATTCAGTCGTTTCATTAGGATTTTATATATATAGGGTAGATATGAGTAAATACTGTCACGTGATACTTTATTTATAAAATATTACGGTGTAAATTATATATATATGTACATACACATAAATATATAATAAATATTGCAGTTTCTTACAAACTTTTACCTACGCAACTTACAAATTCGACTTACGTAAAATTCAAGTTTCGTAAAACTTTACGGAGCGCATTATTTACATAAGTCGGGTGATGCCTGTATGCTGATTTAAGGACTTGCCGTACATAGGGGTCTTTTCAAGGGTTTCGAATCAGTATTTAAGAAAGGTTCGAAGGAAAACAATGGAAACTCGGAACGGTTAGACCTATGAGCGCGATATGGGTTCGAAATCTGAACGCTTCGTCCACCAGCTTTGAAAGTAAAGCCTCTCAGCCGCTGATTGTCGTTAAAAGATTGCAACAAAGCTTTTATTTTACACGATATAAAATAAATAAAATATTCCCGTTCTTTTTTCTTGTATAGGACCAAAATTATGTAATTAGTTGTCTAATTTATAATTTCCTAATGCTTCGGAATCACACAGATATGATGAGATTGTAGAAAGTATCAGATTTCGTAAACGTTTTCAATACGAAACTGAATGTGTTCAGGTGTTTTCAGATAGATTATTGAAATTAACTACTCGTTATGTTTCTCCGATGACAGATTGGATTAAAAGCTTGTAAAACATTTCCTAAGAGGATTTATAAAGGAAACTATTTAGAATAAACTAATCCTTCAGGTTGATGAGTTAACTTTTGAGAAAGCGATCAAAATAGTTGTTGCATTACTAAATACAAAATTCGGTACTTCAGAATTGAAAAAAAAGATATTGTCAACAAAAGTCACGTGTACTAAAAATCCAAACCAAAAGAATATTCAGAACAGTTCCCTAAAGAAGAATATGTACAGTCGTGGGAAAAAAAAGTAAACACCCCCTACTAGTCCAGGGGAAATGTACCAAAAAATGGGGGTTACCTTGCAAAAGGTCGGGTAAAAGATTTTTTTTCTGAATTGTTTATAATGATGCCAACATGGAAAAACCAAGTTTTCTACAGAACAGTTCCCCAGAGAAGAATATGTACAGCCGTGGGGAAAAAAAAAGTAAACACCCCCTACTAGTCCAGGGGAAATGTACCAAAAAATGGGGGTTACCTTGCAAAAGGTCGGGTAAAAGATTTTTTTTTCTTAATTGTTTATAATGATGCCAACATGGAAAAACCAAGTTTTCTAACAAAATTTCTTAAGGCTACATTTTCTGTGGCCAAAAAAGAAGAAAATTTTGGGACTTTTCTTGTTTTTTTTTAATATCTCGAGATCCGTTGCTGTAGCATGTTATTTGTCAATTACAATATAAAAGAAAATAAAATGTTCTACAACTTTCATATTTACAACTTTTTTATACACTCAATAGCAAACGCAATACGCCATTTCAAAAATAAGACAGTTTCTTTGATTTTCTTAAAAACCGTGAAAAACGCAGTTCTGCCCCGATTATTCAAATGTTTCCCACGGATTTAATCGTGTATGTCAACTTCTATATATTAGTAGCAGTTAATTATGTGTTTCAGGGCTAAGACAAGCTTTTTTTGCACCCGTGCCAAACATGGATTTTGGCGCCCCCCCCCCCCCCCCTCCTCTTTTAACAAGAAAATTTACCACGGGAATTTTTATAAATCTCTAATAGTTGGATTTTGAAAATTTTAAGTGTGTAAGCATAAAATACGTAATCAGCTTTGCCAAATATTGATTCATTAAAACCTTGAAAACCGTACCGAAAAGAACCAAAATATATTCCGCTTTAAACAGGTTTCCATCTTAGCAGGATATAATTGTTCATATTCCGTCTCTTGAAACAATATATACTTTTCTTTAAAGACCGAATTCCGTATATACAGATTTCATTTTCAAAGATTTTACGGTAGTTGTCGTATTGAGGCGTTTTAAGTCACAGTTATATGAATTATAGGACAAAATTAGTCACACGAAGACATTCGTAAGGTAACATTAAACCTATGGGAGCGTTTTTGACAAATATCTCGCTCACATTTTGTTACTTTTAAATAATTTATTTTTCATGGGATACCTGAGATCAATATCTAATGTTGTGCTTTTGTACTTTTTCGGGTTTGGTTGCTTTTTTTTTAATATATTCGGACACTTTCATTTTTGGAAAATTGTTTGGAATCCGTTCTGAAATTTAAAGTATCCTGTTTGAGCTTTAAAGCAATTAATAGATAATCTTAAAGTAGTACATATTTTTGCTAAAATGATATAATCTCTTGTTATATTTATTGATATAAGTGGAAAAAATTGACAATATATTTTAAAACTAATATTTTAAATATTTTTTATTAAACTAGTGATCTCAAATATTTTATTAACAGAATTTATTAATTTTACAAGATATAAATGCATAACAGTTAGTGAAATAATCTGGTGTCATTTTTATTGTAGCTATTTTATAAGGTAAAAGTATTTCTTTCATAAAAGATATTTATCTTTTGAGTCCCCCCCCCCCTTTTATATGGAAATACAATTCAATGTTTGCTATCTTTAAAACATTAAAGCATTAAAACATATGCTACCAATAATTTGTAAACAAAATATACCATTGTAGTGGGGAATAAAATATGTTTTTCGCAAATTTTCATACCTGGGTGATTTTCAAAAAAAGTCTCATGTTTTACTGTCCTTTCACATTTGCACAGAAAAATAGTTAAATATCATAATTTTAATTATTGAATTTTAACTATCATGTTATTAATGATAATTTACAGATATATTATTATTTATAAAAAATTTTACAAATAAGAAATATATTCTTTGTAGTCAAAATGTCATTACTGTAGGTTGTCCCAACAAGCAATTTATTAGGTAAAGATTTGACAAAGTTCTATTTAAAACAGATGGTTATAATTTTTTTATACATTTTTATTTATTAAGATGCTACTAATTAAAAAAATATTTATTTTCATTGATTAAACTTATCTATAATTCTTAATATTCTTTTAAAACCGTGTCCCAAGAAAGAGTGTCATTGCCAAGCTTCTGACAAAAAGTTCCTCCGGATTTTTTTAGAGGATAGCACATGCCTTTTTATCAAGGCAAAAGTACTCTTTAAAAGTCAACTTGTTATCAGGTTTAGGTGAATAGAGTAAATAGTTTTATAGTTTCAATAAAACACCCAAAGACTTTGAAAGTTTTGGTGAGTATTCTTTAGTAAGTCATTACCGTACCCAATTCTAATTGATAATTAAATGAACTTTTATTTCTTAATCTGCTTTCATTATATGAGAAATCGAAAATTATTGTATGTGCCAGAAGATATAATGGCTGCCATTTATACCTGGGGAAAAATAAAAATATTTTGCTTAATTTGTCATTACCGCGCTCACTTATGTCATTATACAAAGTGCATTGAAATTTAAAAATTAGTTTTAAAATGTTAAATTAGTAATTTAGTCTCTGCTGATGCTTGTATATTAATGTTTATGAAGTAAGGTAATTATTTACAAACAGTTAAAACTTTCTGATAACTTCTAAAAATTTGATTTTGTTATTCTAAAACATGGACAGATTTTGAAAATGACCCACCTATTTCCATTGATACCTGGAAAAATATGTATGCATTATAAAATTTATTAAAATTAAGCAAGAAATCTTTTTTAATTGGAACTATCGTGCCAATAAGTTACTATAGATTGAAAAATTCTTTTAAACAATGCTTTGTAGTTAACATTGTATACACTTGAAGCTACTGTCTAAATATGAAAATTGTCTCATTCATCTGCACTCTGCCCTACTTTTAAAATTATATAATTTTTTTTAAAATGTAAAATGTCTGTTGAGATGAAAATAAAGACGTGAGTGTGCAAATAATAGATAATTTACTGTTATCAATTGTTAGAAGTCGACATACACGATTAAATCAGCGGGGAACATTTGAATAATCGCGGCAAAACTACGTTTTTCACGGTTTTTAAGAAAATTGAAAACATTGTCCCATTTTTGAAATAGCGTACTGCGCTTGCTATTGAGTGTATAAAAAAGTTGTAAATATGAAAGTTGTAGAGAAATTTACCTTCTTTAATATTGTAACTGACAAATAATATGCTACGGCAACGAGTCTCGAGATATTTCCAAAAAATCAAAAAATGTCCCAAAATTTTGTTGTTTTTCGGCCACAGATAATTTAGCCTTAAGAAATTTTGTTAGAAAACTTGATTTTTCCATGCTGGCATCATTATAAACAATTTAGAAAAAAAAATCTTTTACCCAACCTTTTGCAAGGTAAAATGTACATTTCCCCTGGACTATGCTAACTCCTCAACAAATTATCGTAGAAGAAAGTTACTGGTACCGAACAATTGGAAATTAAGTCTACTTTTAAATGATGTATATAAAATTTGCTTAGGGTGCCATCTACATATTAAAACGAACCATAACTTTGTTTTTTTCAATAGCAATACACAATTCTGACAGCATAAATGAACTGGACACCCTTCAATTAGTCTATAAACAAATTCTTATGCAATTCGTACCATAAGTTTCCGAGAAATTAACTATTTTAAAACGAACGTATTTTAAGGGCTGATGTATCCAAATTGAAGTTCGTACTCCATTGTTAACCGAGAGAGCTCCCTTCATGATCAAGGCCCCTTAGGCAGTCAATTAAGCCTGTTAGATTACAGGATAGCATAAGAAATTTCAAAATATTTAGTCACTTCTATCATAGACGGCCCATTAAACCATCATTTTGCCGTTTTTTAAGCATAATTTGAAAACTACTTGGAAGAAAAATGTGAAATTTTGGATTTCCATAAAGCAGGACTTAATAAATCTGAATCCATCAAAAAAATTGTAGGTTGCAATTCATATTTTTTTTTAAATATTAATTTCATCATTCATAATTCATAGCATAAAATTATAAAAATTGCAAATTCAACGTATTTATGTTTGGGTATATTAGTATTATTGCTACACAAAAAATTAGAAGATTAGGATAATAATTTCAGAAGTTATAAATAAAAATATGGAAATGTACAAATGCAAATAAGTGCGAGTAGTAAGTCAAAATTACGTCCATTTCTAATCATATCATAATATTAAAATATTTATTTGCTTAAAAGACGTTATAATAATTATAACGTCTTTTAAGCAAATAAATATTTTAATATTATGATATGGAAATGTAATTTAACATTAGCAGCACTAAATTTTGAATGTTTATAATTCAAAAACTTAATATTCAAATGACTTGAAATTCGGTGTCTAGGCATAGCTTGAACCAAAGATTTGAAATATCTCGTTAAAATTGGGTATTGCCATTGAAAAAAATTATGTTTGGATTCGTTTTAATATGTAGATGGCCCCCTAAGCAAATTTGATATATGTCATTTAAAAGTAGACTTTATTTCCAATCGTTCGGTACCAGCAACTTTTGTCTACGATAATTTGTTGAGGAGTTAGTAGGGGGTGTTTACTTTTTTTTCCATGACTGTACAACCATGCAAATTTTAATGTAAACACAGAGAAATTGCAATGCTATAGATGTGATAATTCTTCATATATTGCTAATTCTCATTATGCAAATAATGCCATTAAGGTTTCTAATATATGTAAAAATCGAGGCCATTTGTGTAAAGTTTGTAAAGTAATAATTTAAAGAGGAAAATTAATGTCTTAAATACAATAGATATTTTTTTCTGTGAGTTATGAAAAATGATCAACTCTTACTAAAATTTCTGTATTGATAGCAGATAGGGCTATTTACCCGACTGAAAAGAAGGTTATGTATTTCCCGCGTATCAGTGTATGTGGATTTCTTTATATCCTCGAAACATCCCAACGGCTAGATGGATTTTAATGAATGAGGTCTCTATCAATTCGTCTTAATGGCCCGATGGTTATAGGCTAGGTTTTGTTTTTTAAATTCAAAATGGCGGTAGAGACGAAAAAAAATTACGCATCCTATTGAGTGGCATATCATTGGATAGGTCTTTCAAAATGAAGACGATGTTTCTTTGACTATTTTACATTCAGAAGCTCCGTTAAAATATTATACAACCTGGAAGTTTTGTATGTAGGACCTCTAGCTTTATTTCAAGTCTAATCATCATAGAAATCTATAGACTTCATCAAAACAGTGTTTATAGATATGAACTAAGAATTAAACACAACTTAAAAGTCATCAATACAAGTAAATAAAAAAAAATAGGCAAGTAATATAAACAAGTAATTAAAAAAAATTAAGTCAATTCCTACTTAGGTCAATAAAAGAATTTTTTTTCTCCCATTCTTCTTTCCTCTTGAGTGGCGCTTAAAATATCTTGATCAAGAAGAGGGCTCTCTCGATTATTGAAAATTAATTAATTTAATTTAATTTATGAATTAATATTTGAAAAAACACTGGATTAACATCGAGTGTCATCCCCTAAAAGTGTAATAAGAATTATTTGAGATTGATTGGATGAATAATAAGTATCTTATTAACGATTGAAAATTTGAACAAGATATATATATATAGCGAGAGTGTAAGCTAATAGTAAGAATTAAAAAAAATAGTTTCACAATGATGAGAAATAATTAATTGGTTCCCTTTTTACGCAGTCTGGTTTTTTGACTTTTTAAATTTAATTGTTTATGTTAATATGGTGTTTGATAGCAATTTCCTGGTCAGCAGTTTCTGTGGAACCAATAAATGCTTTCGGAGAATATGTCCAATTGATTAGATGCTACCTCCCGATGTTCAGTTAAGAACTGCAACTGCTGGATTTTTAAATCTTCTTGATATGTAAATGTAAATATTTCTTGTTATAAAACTAATAATGTAAACTGTATTTGATAAATCAAGATATTTCCTCCTTATTATTAGATAAAGACTGGCTTTTAAATTTCAAATGTTTACTAATAAATTTAAATCAACGTATGTGAAGGAAATTTCGAATTCTTCTGGAAGTTTAGAGGCATTATTAACTGAAAGTTTTGATTTGTTTACTAATAAGTATAGGGTAATAAAAGGTTTCAAAACTCCATCTAGAGATAAACGCCACTCCCATATTTTTCAAAGCTAGAACTATAATTTATGCAAAATAGATGCAGGAAATGAAAAAGTCCAAATGTTACAGGATGAGGGTGTTACAAAACCTACCAATTAATAGTAAGAGGATAACCCCTATAATTCAAGTTGTTAAGCCGGATGGAAAAATTCGTCTATGTGGGGATTTTAAAGTTATTGTACATGAAATTGTTTAAGTTGAAAAGTATCCTTTGCCGGAAATAAAAGATATTTTAGCTACATTAGAGGGTGGATTGTATTTTACATATATGGATTTAAATCAAATATGTCTTCAATCAACAATAGATGAAGAACCACAAGAACTGTTGAACATTAACACTCCGAAAAGTCTGTTACATTGCATAACGTTACCTATTGGTCTTTCAAGATTTTCTGCCATTTTTTAAGAAAGATTGAATAAATTTTAAATGACATTGATAGTGTTCAAATTTTCTTTGATGATATAGTAGTTATTCAGGGAGTGGATAAAATATGTTTGCAACCTATAAAACAGGTTTTAGAAATAATGCATAAATACACACACTGACAAAAGTTAAGAACGCAGAGGAAACTGTTAATTTCTGGAAGCCAGTCTGAATAGGAGGCGCTACAATTCGCTGCAGGGTTAGATGGAAGCATACAAATATGCTATATAACAGCCAATTACGGCTTCGTGTCGAGAAATATGCAAAAAAGGCAGCATTTTGAAGGGTTACAGGAACAGCATGCAAATGCTGATAAAAAGTGTTTAGAACTTTTATGCGTATTTGTTTAAAAACAGACGTGTTTTTATGAGTTCCAGAAGACGAATGACAGATTCTGAGAGTTGACGCACCGTTGGACAACTTGAAGAGGAACAATCAATCAGAGATGTTGCTCATTTCTTTGGAGTTCATCATTTCGTAATTTCAAGAATATGAAAACAGTCATAAACCAGCCAAACAGTTATCCGAAGACCTGTGGCCTGTCGTCCAAGGGTTACGACACCACGGATGATCGCTATATTGATATTGTAGATAAACGGAATTGAAGAGTGACCTCCACTCATCGCTGCAGCGTCCATTGGTAAGGCGATATCTTCCACTACTGTGCACCAAAGGTTACACATGGTTGGACTGTACCCCCAAGTACCCTGAATTTGTGTTTCTCTATCTATCAATCTAGTGGGACACAATTAAAGTAGTGTCGGACATATCATTTGAACTGTGTATTATTAGGGTAACTTTATGTTCACGGATGAGTCGAGATTTGCTCTGAAACGGAATGACAAGCGTGTAAGTGTCTCGAGAGAAGTAGGTACACACACAATCGGTCCCAGTACATCACCGAATATGAAGCATTCCAAGGTGAAAGCATCATGATTTTTGCAGGGATTTCGTTTTGATATCGCAACAAAATCCACATCTTTAGGCAGGTTTCTATGACGACTGCTCGGTATCGGGATGACATCCGAGACCCCACTGTGATATTGTACGCTACAGGAGTTTGTACTACTTTCGTTTTATTGGATGATAATGCGTTTTATAGAGCTGTCCTCGTCGAAGACTACCTGGAGAGTGAAGGGGTTGCGCGTATAGAGTGGCCAGCATACTCACCCAACCTTAATACCATTGGAAATCTTTGGGATGTGTTCGACCTTGCTGTGTGCACCCATTTACCACTCCCAGCCATTCTCACAGAGTTGCAAGCTGCTCCACAAGAGGAATGGCGATTACTTGTTTCTACGTTAGTTGAACACATCATAGAAAGCATGATCACACTCTGTAAACTTTGTATGCAGGTGAGGGGTACTCACACACCCTATTAATGTCGGTTTTGTTTGTGTGTTTTTGCTTTAAACATGTTTTTGTTAATTACTCCAATATGACTTCATCTTATAACTTATGTAAATTAAATATTGTTTACATATTTCTATGTAAATCTTTATTTTGTTCATGCATAAATATATTTTCTAGATTTCTGCCGCATTTCATCTCAATCGAAGCAGTATTTGTCAATTTTTTCGCATTTTATCACTGCGTGCTTAACTTTTGGCAGTGAGTAAATAATTTAATATAAAAAAGAAAAGAAAAATCGTTCTTTCAGGATTGACATTTGAAAATATAAAATCTATAAAAATGGTACTAATAAAACATAAGATAAAATAGAAACTATTTTAAATGCACCAAGACCAGTGAATATATCGCAAATTAAAGCTTTTCTAATTTTAGTTATTATTATTCAAAGGTAGTATCAAACTCGTTCACAACTGCACATCTCTTAAAACATTTGCTTAGAAATAATAAGAAATTTAATTAAGCTGCTGCTTGTGAATAGGCATTTAAATGTATTAAAAATGAAATTACATCTGATAAGAGTTCTTACACATTTTAACCCTAAATTACGTTTAGTGTTAGGAACTGATGCTTCTCTTTATGGCATATTAGCAGTCTTTCTCATGTGATGCCAGATATCACTGAAAAACCGTTTTCTTTTGTTTTTAAAACGTTAACTCATACAGAAAAAAGCATAGTTATGTGAAAAAAGAAGCCCTTTCTGCAATTTTTGGTTTAAAAATGTTCCTCCAATGTTATATATGGCAAAGGATTTACTTTATTTACAGATAATAAACCGATTGTGTGTATTTTTCTCCTATTAAAGGTATTTCTATACTTCCTGCTTCTCGAATGAAAATCTAGAAATTATATTTACAAACATTTCAGTATGATTAAAAACAATTGCAAAAATACAGACAATTTAATTAAATAGTTAAAAAGCACATTAAAATAATTTAAAAAGCAAACATTAAACGTTTCGAACTTATTCAAAGTTCCTTTGGAGTAATGTAAATAAACACAAAATCACGAGAGATAATGTAATTCAACTTGTAATGGCCAATATTCTCTCTCTGGGTTCGACGCTACAAAAATTCGTCTGCTTGGGAATAACATTCATAACCTCGCCTTTGAAAATCATTGTGTTTAGAAAATTTATGCATATATGCTATTTTTATATGGAGTTTTAGACCTTTTCAGGGACAGATATAGGCTTTCCGTAATCTCTTTTCGCTTTTTTAATGAAATTGCATGATACTTTTACTTTTATTTATAAATAAAAATTTATTTTTAATAAGCATATATAGATTTTAATTAATATCTGTATAAGTATTACTCGAAAATAACTCATAAAATATAAGTCTGCAGTATTTTACGCATGCATTTACCTTTATTTGGGCTGCATTAAATGACAAAATAAGGTAAACGAACGTGCTAGCCACTATTTTTGCACCACGTTATTCCCACTGTGACATCACGAGAATGCTGTCCATTGAGAGCATATGCCAGAAACAATTAAACACGGAGATGGGTAATTGAGTCAAGTTAAGATGGCCATCTCCGTGTTTAATTGTTTCTGGCACATGCTCTCAATTGCAATTTGAATTATATTATCCTTCGTGATTTTGTGTTTATTTACATTACTGAAGAGGAACTTTGAATCAAGACTACCTTGAGATCATAAGAGATTGTGGGTTCGATTCCCGCTAGTTCCATTGCACACACTCTTTGTGTGGAACTCCCAGGGTGTATTTCTCTTGTGTTGTAATATTTCCATGTACTATCTTGTCTCCGACTTATAAGCGGGCTTTCATGTCAAGCACACAAGTCGTATGTTTGTCGTTCAATAAATAAATAAATAAATAAATCAAGACTACCATATCAAATAACAGACTTGACAATCCGGAGAAAGTCTATGGGTTAAAATGTCCCCGATAACTTCCAACTTATTAACCGAATTTATCCCGAAAGTTACGCCATCTGGAGTATACTACTGGTAATATTCCATAAAGGAAGGGATAGTAAAAAGTTGAAAATGTTGTGTTATTCGAAAAATATTTTATGCAATTTTGTCAATGACAAAATTGCATAAAATATTTTTCGAATTCTACTGAAATAAAGACGTAAAAAATAAATTATTTCTCATAATTATGTTCTGACTTTCAAAAATGTGAAAAATGTCGAAAATGAAGATTTAAATGTAAGATTTATTGATATTTTTTCAGTATACAGGACTTTGCGATTTTTTTTTTTTTAATCTTGGCACAAACCGGTCTTCGGAAAGAGTGATTTCTTGCCAATTGATATTGTAGCGATTTCATCTCGCATGATCAGTATAAAGCGAGTTACTAGCTTAGAGTACCTGGCTTAGCCTTTTGATCGACGCTAACGTTCTCGTCTCCTGATCATGGTATCCGTGGTTCGTATCCTACCGGCGCCACTCTCTCCAAAGTGGTGAGACCCGGGCAAACACGCAGCAACAACCTTTAGCAACAATCATCTCCTCTCATAATCAACAGATTGCAGCAGTAAATAAATCATCTCCAGTAATAAGCCCATGAAACGCTCACAGCACATAAGCCTGGCATGCTGCGCATCACTTACTAGTGTATATCGTTCGTAAGACGTCGACAAGATGTCTTTCTCACTGCGGAGGGAGTGTATAGCGATTTCATCTCACATGATCACACTGTAAAAAAAATTCCGCAACGTTCCTGGGAAAAAATGGGCAGCTGAGTTGCCCATTATTTCCAAGAAACATTTCTTGAAAATGACTGGAACTTTACTGTATATGTTAAAAACATTCTACAGAAATGCCAGTAAGTTTCCTGCGAAATACCAGGAATATTTCTGTTGACAGCAAAACATTACTGACATTTCACAGCATGCGGGATCCGCAGATGATTTTTACATTTCCAGTTGACAATTTTCGCTTTATTATCATTATTTGTTGAAATGAAAAAATATTTTGAAATTGACATCAAAATTATTATTTATAATTTACACGAAAAAATAAATTTTCAGTTAAAATTCAATAAAGTAAATATATATATGATATATTGTTTCTGAACTTTGCTTAAAATATAAAAATATATAAATGTAAATAATAATTAGGAAAAAAATCTAGACATAAAATATTTTGGATTTTCGTCAGTAATTATGTTAGTTTACAAGTTAAATAAAATACATATAAATTTTCATGAAAAAAAATCCTAAACATAATTGTATATTTTTTCGACAAATAAAAAAAAATTCAAATTTGCAGCAATCCAAAGTGTCAAATATATGTCAAATTTAAATCAATTGTAAAGTGTTAAAATATAAAATTAATTAAAAAAGAAAAAAAAAAGTCAAGAGGTAGCATCGAACTCGGGCCGTACGCGTGGCGTGCGAGCCTTCTGCGTCCACACCACGAAAGACACATTGAGAGCTGCAAACTAATGGGTATTTGAAACGTATGCTAAACCTCGGCATCTAATTTCTGAAAATCTAAGGCCCATTTGAAGAAATCCTTTCACAAGAATAATTAGAGATAAGAACTCTAAAACATACTTTAAATTAATCAAAATCGGTGAGAATCATGTTTGATGGTCCCCTGGTTAATGGAGATCCAAATAATAGGTGTATTTTGTTTACACGGTCTGCTCGTTAAACATTCCACAGATAATCTCTTAGCGATGTCACAGAGGTATTGTATTTTCATCTGAATGGTCTTGGCAATAGAGGCGTAAAGGATTATGTCGTCTATTGATTTATTTGCATTCCATATTGATTTTTTTACATTCATTCGAAAGACACATTGAGAGCTGCAAACTAATGGGTATTTGAAACGTATGCTAAACCTCGGCATCTAATTTCTGAAAATCTAAGGCCCATTTGAAGAAATCCTTTTCGTTTCGGAAATTCGTTTCGTCGAATTCCTTTCGGAATTCGTTTTCGACACTCGCGCGCGAGCACGGATTATAGCAAAAAAATAATAAATGGCGGCCGCAGCGTTTTGCTGTTTCCAACTTTTGTTCAGGAACGTTTCAGATAAGAAAACCAGAATTTCACAGGAAAGAGCTAAATTATTCTGAAAACCTGAGAAAAGGCGAAACGTTCCTGGATTTCACATGGAACGTTACCATTTTTTTTTACAGTGCAGTATAAAGCGAATTACTAGCTTAGAGCAACTGACTTGGCCTTTTGCTCGACGTTAGCGTTCTCGCTTCCTGAACATGGGATCTGTGGTTCGTATATTATCGGCGCCACTCTCACCAACAATGTGAACAATATGAAAACAAAACTTATGAACTGTCAGCTTGTTTTATAAGAATTTACATGTATAAATTCAATTTATAAATATTATTATTGTTTTTTATATACAATTTATTTACATTTATATATAAAAATAGATAAATGGCTTTTTTATAATAAATAAATTGTATAAATATTGGAAAATATTGCTTCTTTATATGAAACAGTGAATATACTTCTAGAAATTACGTTGCCAAATTTTCTTCTTTCGCCAAAGCCCTATGCTTAGAAATTACCGATTTATTATTATATAATGTAGTATTAGCTAATTTTTTGTAATCTGTTCCACAGTCAAAGTTGACAGTCAAAAACGCGATGCTGGAAAAATGTGGTATCAAGTATACGGTTTAAAAATGAAATTAATTTTGCGCCAAACTACAATTACTGTAGTAAGCCAATTGTTTTTAGGTCTGATAAATGAAGAATCTCCAAACTAAGATTTACAAACACCAAAATCGTAGCATGACAAGTATATGCTTTTTGGGGGGGAAAGCTAAGGGAGATGTATAAATTTAAGTGGTTTTAAACCTTTTTTTTATACCTTTTTAATTTTTTTAAATGGTTTATGGCTTCAGTCTGTTTGTTCGTCTATCTATGTGTATTCTAATTTTCCTAAAATACTTTGATGAATTTTATTAAAACTCACATAACATATGTGAGTTACAACAAGAAAATTAATTATGCACCAAACCATGCTCGCCAAGATATGCCAATTGGCTGTGGACTCGATTATGAAACATTTCATGGATTATACAAACTACATACAAACAAACTTTAAATGAAAAAACAGTGAAGCCTGCACCTAAACTATGTTAAACTGAAATGATCCCCCATCACTTCAAAAATAAAACAAATGACAGGCCAATAAATTAATAAATGAAACTGTGCATTAAAAAAATTGAAGGGGCGATGTAAAATTAATACCGTGACATGAAATTAACTGTGAAAAGAAACAAAACGACAGTAAATAAAGTAAATAACATAGATGAAAATATATTAAAATGTATTAAAATATGTATTAAATGTAAAATATGTAGAAAATGTATTAAAATATTTTACAATTTCGGGATCTTGATGCTATCCGTTTATTTCAAAAACAAATATCATTCATGGACAAATATTTTTCTTTCCCGATTATTATTATTATCATTTATTTACATAACGGAATACAACAGTAATTTTTTTTATGTAAGAATAAAATAAATTCATGTTATTAAAATAAAATGCCTAGAACATATGAAAATTTTAAAATTAACAACTATCATTTACAAACTACAAATATACAGCACATTGTAAAGAAAATGGGAAAACACAACAGAAAACAAATTTAAAAATATTTTTGTTTCTTACATTAGATGGCGGTAGAAGGACAACCATATGGTTTCTGACCACGTGTACAGCGGAGAAATGAAACTTACCAATTGTGAGGCTTGTTATTATGATAAGGGGGTCTTGCTTTGAATAAGGGAGAAATGTTTAATATTTTGTTTTTTTAAATGAATTTTATGTGCTTTTTAACTATTCAATTAAATTGTCTGTATTTTTTAATAGTTTTTAATTAATTATGAACAGACTTAGTATCTTTTTTCAATTTAAAAATTTCAGTATGATATTCATTAAAATAAAAAAAAGAAATGTGGGTGATCTCTCATGTTTTACATTACGTTGTGAAAATTTACATTTGATACAAGAATTTGATTCCTACATTTTGATTCAAGTGATGTGATTGATAAATCTAATTTTTTTTTCAAATAAATCAACTTTTAGCCATACAATTAACTTCTAAAACTATTGCCTTAGCCACAAAATATCCAGCCTTATAAAATATTTTCTGCCACTTCATTTCTGGTGTTAAAAATCCCAAGAAGTTACCTTTCGAAATTTGAAGAATTTGATTCCTACATTTTGATTCAAGTGATGTGATTGATAAATCTAATTTTTTTTTCAAATAAATCAACTTTTAGCTATGCAATTAACTTCTAAAACTATTGCCTTAGCCACAAAATATCCAGCCTTATAAAATATTTTCTGCCACTTCATTTCTGGTGTTAAAAATCCCAAGAAGTTACCTTTCGGTACTAAACAAGAAGAATTTATTCTTCAACATTCTTGCATTTTAAAAGAATGCAGAACAATATTTCCTGAAGTTCATAGAAAACAAATTTTGCATGATTTACATTTTGAACATTTTGCTTTAGTGAAATTTATATCTTTAGCTCGCAGTTTTGTCAGGTGGCCAAGTATAGATAACGGTATTGAAACTTTTGTATAGATTTGCACTGATTGTGTAAATTCGAAGAATAAACACCATATAATAATAAAAAAATAGATTTGCCAGTTAGAAATTTTATACATTTTGTCCAAAATAAGCACAATTCGAGATAGTTCAACCCTAAAATAAGAGTATTCAAATTACACCAGAAAGTAGCTTCAAGGAATTACATTCTAGAACCCAAGTGGAAAATAGGTCGCATTATTGCAAAAGAGGAAAACGTGCGTTATAAAATTCAAGTAGGTTCAAATATTGGGAAAAGACACATAACTAACATACTAGGTTCCGATGAGCTAAAGATTCAAATTTGGATGAAAGAGATACAGAGACTTGCCGAAGCGAAAGTGTATATATTAAACAATGTGATTCGCTGCTGATATAACCTAGTATTACGCCTCAACCAGATCATTATAATTTATTGCACCCTACTATGTCAAGACCTAAACTAGCTGAGACCGATTTGATACCTACATTTCCAAATCCTGAAATTGATATTTCTTCAACTGTTACAGATTCATTAAAACTTTAATTCTTATTTGCTTAAAAATTCTCCAACTGCTGTAGTCTTCATCAAATCTAATTATACTTTTTTCTCTCCACAGGTGCTTAGATGACCGAAAAGGAATAGAAGATCTCCGGTGGAACTCCAGAATCAATAAGTAGCGGGCTGCTGGGGTAATGTCTAAAGGGTGAAAATACGTTGCATTTAAGATAACAGACGGCAACACTACCAAACAGATAAATAATTCAGTAATGAAATTTATCTACTTTACGTGTAGAAATACAAAAACTAGAAGAAGTTGTTCTTAATAGTCTGTATAATTGTTTAGAATGCTTGTTGTGATTGTGAATTTTGTTTTGTATATGTTCCGTAATTAAATATCTTATATTTATGATAATTATGGCTTCATTATGTACATCAGTTAATTAAATCTATTAAAGATGTAAAAAAAAAGGAACTGTCCTCGAATGAATAAGAAATTGAACAATTCAAATTGAATGCTGTTAATGTGGAATTGAACTGGACAGGTTTGGGAATAAACTTAATTAATTCGTTGTCTTCAATTACATTTAACAAAATTTATCTTATCGTTTAAATGCATTAATTTAGACGATAAGATAAATTTTTATATACAGCTGGTTGATTGTCGGTATGGACTCAAGATCCATAGAGAACATATTACAAAAGAACAAAAATATGTGTAAAAATACTGGAAAAATGGTCAATGGAGAACAGAACAAAGGGGAACTATAAACTAAACACTAAATAATTTGCCAAAATTGATTAATATGAACAGCAATTAATTTTGGTTTAGAGATTAAAAGAAGAAAATGTAAGAAAACAAAAACAGATCGATGGAATGGACCCCTTAAAATATTTTGCAGGTTCATTCTTAGACATGAAAAAGGAAAAGGAAAATTGATAACAATTCAATTGACAACAATTGACATTCTCCTCGTGTCGAAATTTTAAGGCTGTAGATTAATCACAACTCCTAAATGATAATTTTGTGAGACCAAAGTGGCTCCATTTTTTGTGTATATCTCACACACAAAAAAAATAATTTTGCAGGCTTTCATTGCCATTTACAATTTTCGTTAAAAGTTCAATTTAAATATTTCATTTAGTGTAAAATACTTAGAGCATGGTAAAAAAAAGACAACCTTCCAATAAACAGGAATTTTCGTAATGCTGTTTGATATTTTCGAAAATTTTAAAAACAAGACCAAAAACTAGTCTTAGATTTTATGCATTGAGATAAAATATTTTATTTTACGTAATTTTGGAAATTTTTAATGTAAAACTGCCTATTTTAGTTTTCACATTTCATTATTTCCCCTTCTGAGGTAATTAATCATTTCTTAACCACATTCTGACTAGTCACTTAATTAAGCTGGAAAAATCTTTAAACTTAAGTAGAGATGTTTTCTATGGTAATTGTTTTTTTCACACCTCTCACATTTGAGGGTGAAGAATATCTTTCTCTGGACGACAGAATATGAATTGGTGTCTTACTGACCTACATCCTTAAAAGTGTGTATCCAATGTGTATTATATATAGCAAAGAGCTAGATAGTGTATTTTTAACCGACTTAAAAATAACGAGGACTTTTTCAATTCGACGGGTATATATATATATATACAGGGTGATTCATAAATATCGAAACAATAGGCTATTTCCTTAAATATTACCCCTAGACCCATACTTCCAATTGCAAAGTTTCATAAAAAAAGGTGCAAAATTTAATGACATAAGTTGCAACTTCATAGGGGGTCTATTTGAAAAAATACGAAAATTAAATTTTTATACGGCCCCCGTAGTGTAAAAATTCCAATCAGTAAAACTTTCCTTATCCATTCCTGAATTAAACACAAAAAATTGCACCTTCATATCTGAAAAACTGGCAGAGTTATGGCCGTTTAAATAATTCATCAGGTTTTAAGGGATTAGACACAAATTGAAATGCGTGCAATCCAAGAAACAATGCTACTTTAAGAGTTCTAGGAAACATGTAAAAAATATATTTGTTGAGTTAGAATTCTGATTTTTCTTTCTTTTTTTGTGATGGTTAACCATATAATTTGCAAACAAAATTGCATCCTAATATTTCTCATAAAGTTTTTTAAAAAATTAAATGATTAGTATTTTTTTAAGCGGATTTAATTTAAAATCTTTATAACTCGAAAAATTATTCATCGGATTTCAAATTTTTTTCATTTAATTAAAGAGGAAAGTATAATTTTAGTTTTGTTTCAGGATTTTTTTAAAAATATTAATTTTAAAAATGTTAAAAATATTTATTTAAAAATTATGTAATTTATTTTAAAAAAAATTATAATTTCAAAAGTAAATTTTTTTCAAATTTGCCGAAACAAAATTAATGTAATATAATCGAAAAAGACATGTTCCAAGTTTGCACCTTTTATATTTACGATTCTTGACTTATAATAATTTAATGACGAAAAATGGTAAAAATAAAAATAAAAAATAAAACTTCTTGCAAAAAAACGCATTCATCAGGTTTTAAGGGATTAGACACATCGATTGATTAGATGACATTGATTAACATTGATTGGATTCTAATAAAATGTTTAAATGCTTTTTTTAAAAATTGGACGTGGAAAAGTAACTTCTTTCTGTAGCTTAAACTTCCGATTCAGTTTAACTTTTGCCGTCTCCACCTCCTTTTTGTACTATCAAATGTCCATAAATAAATGTTAAATGTGTAATTTGAAACAATGCTTTTTCTAACATGCCGATTAAGAGTTTTTCATAATTTTAGTCCTCACAAATTCGGGCTTTTTTATCGTCCCGACGAGGCCGTTAAAAAAGTCCATATTCGGGGGCCGGGTTAGGCGACTTTTTTCTGAAGACTCGGTCAGGCCGGGCCTAACGTATATTTTTCATACCGAACCGGGTGTTGGTGCAATTTATGACGGCCAATTATCTACACGAGGGATATGGGCCCGAAGGGGGTGGGGTGCCTTCCGTGAAGGTCTTTCTAATAGAACCTAACCCGTATTTACGCAAGGATATCCAAGGTTCGAAGAAAACCACTGAAAACTCCGAACGATTGGGCCGAAGGGCGCGATTGGGTTCGAATCCAGCACCCCCGTCTTCCAGCTTTGAGAACAGAGCCTCTCGGCCACTGGTTATACCGAACCGGGACTGGCTTCCTTATTCCTAGGTCTCCTCTGGGCAAAATTTTCAGTCCCGGTCTCGAGACAACCCGTATTAAAATCATTATCTCTAACAGACCTAATCCGTGCAAAAATAACTAAAATTTGGCTCAGCCCAAAAAACTTTTACAACAAATGCATACATTTTTAAATGGCCATTATTTTACAATAAAACTTTAAAATTCACATTTTTAAAGGATAGTAGATTTTAAGGCAAAAAAATTAAAATACAATAAAACTAGTGAAAAAAATCTGCCTGTCACGGAATCCTTTCTTAAACGGAAAAATCTATTGATTCATGGAAATTGAATATAATAATACCTGAGAAAAAATAGACTAGTACATTTACAACTCCTAAGAAGGGAACTTGTCTATAACGCTTTTTTTCCCTTTCCTATGTGATTACATCTTATAAGATTTTACTTTATAGCATTTTTCCAACACATGGAATATGGATTAACGATATTAAAGGAGAAGTGAATCGTTTACATATAAATAGAGATTCATTAATAAAAAAAATAATCACAGCTTTTGCCGCTTCTTTAAAATTAATAATTATAAACATGAAAAAACAAATAATATAAGTATTTTTGGTCAGAACTCCTTCATACGAAACAACTTTTAACCATATCGATGTAAAAAACTATGTAGAAATTCAGTCAGGCCGGGCCAGGCTACGATATGAACTTTTTCCAGGCAGGGCCGAACTTTTTTACCTATGGGTCGGTTTGGGACCGCACCTAAATATTTCGACCCATTCAGACCTCTAGTGCAGACCACCATCATACTTTGAAAGCAGGTTTAAAGTAAAATCTATACGCTATTTTATGTCCAAAGGAGAGGCACTGTCTTATAATATCACTGTCGACTTTTAATATTGTATAATTTGTGGATGATCCCTATCTTGCATTCAAAATGAGTCAAAAACTCGTCCCTCAGAGGCATGGATAAATGGTGTAAGTCACGAATTTCGGATTTTGATATCTCTGCGAATTTTGAAGATATCGAGATGAATTTTTTCGTGTGTAATTCAGGAATGGATGAGGAAAAATTTCTTGGTTGGGAATTTTACTCTACAGGGGCCGTATAAAAATTTATTTTTTGTATTTTCTCATATAGACCCCCCATGGAGTTGAAACTTATCTCATCAAATTTTGCACCTTTTTTTGTGAAACTTTGCAATTGGAAGTATGTACCTAAGGGCAATATTTAAGGAGATAGCCTATTGTTTCGATATTTATGAATCACCCTGTATATATATGTATTAATGTATGTTCACCGAGTACTTCGAAATTACGCTACCGATTCATGTGATTTTATTTTAACTGAAAGAGGATACTTTCGAATTGGTCCCATTTAAATTTCATAAAATAATTATCCGTATTTTTTTCAGAAATTCAACAAAAAATAATAAAGTCAATATTTTCCCTCATTCTGCAGGACGTTAGGTGCTTGCGAATAGCTGAGTCAGCTGGATGCGATGTGCTTGTCACAGTACGAGCAGCCAATGTACAACATAACTACGAAAACTCGTTGAAGAACTATATTTTTCCAGAGGAGAGATTTGCACTCTAATACAAGGTGAACCAAAATCCCCCAACAATTTTTTAAATTTACTATAAAATCAAGTAATTGAAGTATTATTATTATTATTATTATTATTATTTGTTAAAAGGTTTATAATTATGTTTGTAAAATTACTTACTCCATAACTGGAACTTCCTTTGGAAAACACATCTGAACAAGCTTGTATTAGATGAAAATTGAGACAGCGACGAGAGCATAGTTAATAATTGCATTCTTGTACTGCTTTAGCAGAAACTGGAACACAAATTAATAAATAATACACACAATCGCTACATTTTCTATAAACACATGAAAATATTTACATTAGTGTTTTAAAAGTACAATTGACTTGTACTTTTTCCATTATTCATATGATCATCGCTATCACCATTATTACTAATAGATTTTAATTTTCGAAGCAAAATGTTCATTGACGGCTATGAAAATAAGTTTAAAAATGTCTCATAACTCACCCGCTTTCTATGAGCAGTTTTTCATTGATTTTTTTAAAAATAACAATAATCAGATTTGTTCACGCTACACACGCTCTGTGTCTCTCCCTCACACACACACACACACACATACACGCATACTCTTTCTCTCACACACACATTCCCTGTCAGATACACATATCTGTGGTGAATCCTGCTAATGAAAATAAAATCAGCTAAAACACCTAAAACTGACTCGAAGACATTAAAGAAAACAAAAATACACATACACTCGCATACAGTCACCCATACATTCACGTAAACATACACGTAAACACACACGCATACAGACACCCATACATGCACGTAAACATACACGTAAACACACACGCATGCATACACGCATATATATAGCATAGATTAAAAAATTACGAAAACAGGTTCAGTGAACTTCAAAATGTGAAAGTATACAATAATTCCCAAGATTGGGTTTTTATTAATACTATGACAATACTTTTCTTATCCTATATGTGTCTGGAAACTAATAATGTTTTATCACCAATGAAGGCTACTTGCTATTCTTAAATGATCTATGAAATAAAAGCTTTGAGTTAGGCCATTCAAAATAGAATTTCACTAAATGATGCCATTTGATTGTAATTTTTGCATTTTCCCTCCCAATTTTGTTAGAAAAATCGTACTATTTACTGTTACATATATCAAAAAATATGTGACTTCTTTTTCATAAAGGTGATAAATTTAGTATAAATGTGTCAAAATAACATCATTCCCCCTCCCCCCCCCCCCCCCCGATTGCTATTTGAGCAGTTTAAGGACGCGAATGCATAGAGTTCTGTTATTGTGATTCCCCGTATAGTATATTGAATTTTTATTTATTTTACTCGGAAGACCTCCAAGGTTAAATTGTGCGTAGCTGGACGGTTCTGCTAACCACTCATTAAAATGATCAATCACTAAACCACTCGTCAAAAATTAACTTTGAAGAAAAGCAGGGTTCCGCTATTTTCCTTCTAACTTCTGAGAAAGTGACCACTATAGTAGCGGAGATTTGATGGTCTGCGCAGGCACCATGTTGGATGGAACCACATCCGTCCCCGAGTCTGGCAAACGCTCTATGACTGTTATGAGGGTTAGGGATAATATATTGGTACCCTATGTTTGCATTTTCATGGATACACTTGTCCCTGATTTTATTTTAATAGAGTACAAAGCGCGCACAGAAAGAACTAATCTGGTCGATAAATTTTTGGAAAGTGAGTATATTCGCTTGATGAATTGGGCCTCCAGATCGTCAGACCAAAACCCTATAGAGTATGCCTTGGACGTTCTGGAGAGAACAATTGGAACTCTCTTTCTACCTCTCAGAACCACCAGGACGTTGCTGGAGGAGTGAGATTAACTTCCATAGGGACTCAGAAACTGCTTGATTTCAAGTCTAAATTCACTTTGTGAGAGTTGTATAAGAGCGGGCAATAGCCCCTATAAACCCATTTTTTGGTTCAATATTGGAAGCTCTGTATTATACTATCTGACGCTGATGAGTCTTACGCATGATCATGCATGCGCATTACAACTGTTGAATGGCTATTTTATTTGCATTATGTTGTATGTATATATGCCCTATGTTCATACCAAATTTCATTAAAATCTGTTCAGTAGCATTTGAGATAATTGACCGAATCTGAAAATTCTCTTAATTTTGTACACCAGTGTAACAAAGGAGGTGATAGTGCTATGGTTATTGTCCGACTTCTTGAACTTATTTGAGCTATATGACATACAAATTTACCGAATTCAGACTCCTTACCTCTAATCAAAACTAAACATGGAATTCAATCAGAATTTGCATAACTTTTCACTTCTGCATTCTAGTATCATAATAAATTATTTCAGCTTTTCCATGTTCTCGTAGAAATATTTATAAATAATGCAGATAACTATATTTTCTAGGACAGATATTTCATAAAAATGTGCATTTTAAATTTTCATTAGTGAAAAAAATTGTATGACTTAATTTTGATTTTAATGATTTCAATTGATCTTTCATAGATTTACTAACAAGTAACTGAACTGATTATAAATCACATCACTCGTTAGATCATTAAAAATGATCTAAATGGTTCTTATTTTTTACCAAATCATTGCATAAGAATTAGCAGTAATTTGAATACTATATTTCAAAGAAATTCTCTTTCATGATAAAGATTTCGTGTAAACTTAGATGAACCGTTCAAATAAAAAATTAAACAAAAACATAATTTGCAGAACAAATTAAAAAAACAAAAAAAATTATTTCTTATATTGTTTAACACTAGAACGGCGGGAAAATTTTACCTACTGGAACGGCGGGAAGGGGTCATTTTGACCCCTCGATGAAACTACTGAAATAACAACGCTAAAACAAATTTAAATGCCATACATTGGCAAAAATATGTAATTTACGTGTATTTCATAATTTACATTTAATATTACTCGATAATTTATTGAATTTTTAAAGTATTGTATATGTAACGCCTACAGGGCGATTAATTGGATCATACTACGACTACTCAAAAAACTCATTAATTTGATATAAAAATCGATTTAAAATTAATGTTTTCACAAATTAAAACTAATGTTAACTAAAATAAAACACAATTTATAAAATAATATATATTTATATTTTCATCTACTTTACTCGCCGAATGATTCACTCTCTAAATCCATAAATGAGAAATACGTTCTGTTGTTTCCGTTATTTCATTATAAGTGTAGCTGAATGGTTAATATGTTAAGCATTCTTTTTCAATTTTATTTAATGCTTATGGTATTCCAAATTGTACACACGTATTAGGAATTAATTCAGTTGCAACAAAATAAAAAAAAGCAATTTTTCCAGTACATTTTCCGTACACAACTTTGAAATATGGTGCTCAAAATTCTTGAGATTTGTTTCCTTTGCATGTCTGTACTTGACATTTTTTCTCTTGATATCTATTTTATTTTCGTGTTTTTTTTTTTTTTTTTTCTGAAGACTCAGGAAATATCTTTGGGAGATTTGAGACCATAAGATCCATTCTGAACACATCTCCTAAATTTAATAGAAAATCACTTCTACTGATAGGCTTGCCTGTTACACTTTTATAAATTATCCAGGCGTTTAAAGTTGCATGATCCAAAATATTGAAAAAGATATGTACAGGCCATCGTCCAGAAGCCGATTTCACGGAGTATTTTCGGCACATCTGATCATGGATATCCACACCATACTTCGTTGAGTTGGAATATTCTATTGAATCGGGCAACTTCTTGAGACCGTCTTCAGTTTTTACAGTAGAATGTAATGAGCTCAGTAGAAAAACACTTTTTTTCTTTTGGCTTGATAGATGGTAAGTGTCTTATTATCACATTCCACTATCTTCGATGAATAAAGAGTACTGCTCATATTTTTCAATGATATAGGAATTTCTCTTCTGTCTTTTTCATTGTGCAACCAAAGTTGTATTTTTAGCTTTTAACATTTCTGCTAATATGATGTTAGTAAAATAGCCAACTGTCGTAATATTCCTCCCTTCGTTTAGATGGGGATCTGTTAATTTCATGACAACATTTTCCGATAAATGTAATTAAGGATTGGCTGTTTCATCCTTTTCTAGATAAATAAATTCATTCAAGAGGTATTTAGTATCAACGTCAACAGATCACCAAAATTTTATTCCATATTTATCCGATTTATTTGACATATATTGCGTAAATTTATATCTATCCTGAGATAGGAACAATTGTTCATCAACTGTAATATTTTGTCCTGGTCGGTAGCATGTTTTGCAATTTTCAATAAATTTATTCCACATTTTAGATGCAAGAGCAAATTTATCAGTCTGTAGTCTGCTAGATCTCGTTGTCTTTTCATCAAACCTAACAAATCTTTTTCTTTCTTGGAATCTATCCTTGAGATAGTTTATTTGCAAAATAGTATTCCTCATGCCTTGGACGACAATGAATATAAATCTAAACCCTTTTTTTTTATTGCTCCTCGAACATATAGTTTAGCAACAATAGCAGCTTCGAGTACAAAGAATATTTTACTAAAGGGGTCAAAATGACCCCCGTCCGCCGTTCTAGGAATACAAGCCCATATTTCAAAAACTAACAAATCTAGAAAGCTGAAATTTTTTTTAGAAATATATGTTATCTATTTAGGAAAAGTCAGAAAGTTTCAAAAGATTTCGTTCAAGCAAACAAAAGTAATCAACGGACGAAAGTACTCAGGTGTCAAAATGACCCCTACCGCCGTTCTAGTGTTAAGCCCGAGAAGGAACAGATATTAAGAAATTTCATTCAATTAGTTCTACATTTATAGTTAATTTTTTGTAACAAATAAGTTAAATTAATTGAGCATTAAAAAATAAAAATGAAACAATAAAATACTTAAAAACCATAAGAACTTACATTCCGTTCAAATGAAATCGAAATAAATCTTGGATTTTTTAAAGATGTGCACTTTAAATGTGCTTTATCATTTTGCTTACACCAATCGTAAACATAGTACAAAATCTGCAATAATTTGTATCTTAAATTTTGAAGAAGTCTACAATTTATTTCTATTTCGTTTGAACGAAATATAAGTTTTTAGGGTGTTTAAGTATCAATATTGTTTGAATTTTATTTTTAACTTTTAATTTTCAATTGGTTCAACTAATTTGTTACAAAAAATTAACATTAAATGTTGAAGCAACTGGATGAAATATCTTAATATCTGTCCCTTCTCGGTCTTAAATAATGTAGGAAATAAATTGTTTTTTAATTTGTTCTGCAAATTATGTTTTTGTTTAATATGTCAAATTTTTTAATAACTGCTGCATTCAGGCGAACCCACTTCAAAATTAACGGAATGCACCGTCATGAAGGTTTGATTTACAAGGTATTTCATCACAAGTTTCGGTGTAATTAACCAATATTTAATCCAAATTGTTTCATCAGTGCAGTAATGCAAGTTGTCGCATTTAGGGTAAAAACTTCCAATCTGAGCATAAAAAATCTGCCAATCTCTTAAAAAAAAAAATACTTAAACTTGGTTACCTTATTTTAGACTCGGAAAAGCTATGAATGCAAAAGTAGTGTTAAATCTTGACTGCTAATATTTAACAACACTAGAGCTGTTATACAGTAAAACGTAAAAAAAAAACAGTTTTACTTTTTTTTAAAACCCTATTTCCCCTCAGGGGCGTTGTAAATGCAAGAGGAAACTGTAACCTACATTTAACTTGTGGTATTGATTTAGCGGCAACACTGGTCATTTCTGTGCTACACACACAAAAAAAAAGAAAAACCTTGAGGAATAATTTTAAATAAAATATGGCCTACACTTAAGGTCAAAAGTCCCCATCTTTTCAAAATTTGCAAATAATTAATTCTCTGGATTCTGCAAAATAAATTGCCTATGAACAATATATATTATACAGAAAAAGCATGTCTGTGTGTAAAGCTGATATCATATTGACGATACAATCTATATCGATTATTTGCAAATTTATTAACTTCTAAGCATCGCAAAATTTCCATTTTTACAGTCTCAAACAATATAAATAGTTGTATTATATGTATTACATCATTATGTATTTGTTTCCGGCTAATACTTCTTAAAGAAATCAAAACTTCATAAACAAATACATAAAAGAAAAACATAAATTAATCACAAAGTTAACACCTTTTTAATCGAACTACAGGCTCATATATATGTAACTGATATCCATACTTAAAAATGAGTAGCGGTGAAATATAATTAAAATATTTCACGTGCTATCTGCATTTACTCATATTAATTTTTTTTTTCTATTGCTAACAAATGTTTGAAAATATCCTTTTTATTTCTACTATGACGCCATATTCATCTCCTTTTTAGTTCTTAAAAAATTATTTCAGATTAAGTAAAATAATGCTATAAAAAGTGATAAAATATCTTTATTAAGATTGACGATCGTTTCATCTCACCAACGGCGACATTTTCAAAATCCTTCACGACAGAAAATATTTTCACATAATTTAAAAACAATAAACATATTAAACAATGTAACGAGACATGATACACAATGAAAAACATTCCAAATATGAAATAAATTAAAATTAAATTAGTTATTTGTGAGCGTGGATTAATATTCATATAATTTAGCAAAACAATAACATGGTAAATAATGTCACGAGACAACATGCATAATGAAAAACATTGCAAACCATAAAATAAAAATTAAAATTATCTTGGTTATTTGCGAGCGTGGATTAATTTTTACTATTGTCATTAAAATTACATAGCATCTCTTTCCAAATTTTAGGTAAATCTGGGGACACTGAATCATTGCAAATATTCTTGTTGCGTAAAAATACCTCTATTGATTCTCGTATTATGGATAGTAAATAAAATCTTGATGTATAAATTAACTTGCTATTTTTAAAATCTATCCGTAACGGTTCTTCGCTGCATAATCTGGCCAAAGCTGTGGTTCTTCTGTTGTATTTGATATCTGCTATATGTTCTTTGATTCTGGTTTTAAGTTTTCTACTTGTCATACCTATATTAAACTGCTTTGTTCCATCTTCTTTGGTGAAAGGTATTTCGTATACTCCTGATAAGTGTTTTGACTCTATTGGATCTATTTTCTTGCGTACTATATTTTTTAATTTCATAGAAGGTTTTGCGACTAGGGAGATATTGAATTTATTGAGTTTATATTTCAAACGTTCGAAGAAACCAGGAAAATATTTTAAAGTCAGCAATAAAGCAAATAGCCAAGATAATTTTAATTTTAATTTTATGTTTTGCAATGTTTTTCATTATGCATGTTGTCTCGTGACATTATTTACCATGTTATTGTTTTGTTAAATTATATGAAAATTAATCCACGCTCACAAATAACTAATTTAATTTATTTAATGTTTGCAATGTTTTTCATTATGCATCATGTCTCGTGACATTGTTTACTATGTTTATTGTTTTTAAATTATGTGAAAATATTTTCTACCATGAATGATTTTGAAAATGACGCCGTTGGTGCGATGAAACGATCGTCAATCTTAATAAAGATATTTTATCACTTTTTATAGCATTATTTTACTTAATCTGTTTATAAGTGATCATTATACATGTTTTTATAAAATTATTTCAATTATCTTTTTCACTTGAAAGTCTTTTAACTGAAAACTAATTGCTGTAGATAAACTATTAGTACGGCTTTTGAATTTTTTTGCACCAATAACGAAAAAATGTCAAATTTTAAAGCAAAAATGTCCATTGATTGCAGTGATGGAACAGTGCAGCAGCACAGAGTCAATTGACACCGCAAAATTTTATTAGTATTCTTCATCTAACTTCAGGACAGAATTTCTGAGATTTTTGAAGGCCAAGAATACTATAAAAAATTAGTGGTGACAATGGCTCAACTGCTGCGCCACTGCTCCATCACTGATTGATTGCCAATGAAAATAGAGAAATTTGGAATTATTAAGGGCTTAGATGTTATATATTCCTGCGGCCACCATATGGCGATTTTTTGTTGGCGTTAATCGATAAGGCAACCCCGACGAGTGACGTGTTCTGGCAACCCCGTGAAACCTAACATGCGTATAAATCGCTTCTTGGTGACATTTACTGCATGGTGGAAAAGGGGTTTTCATGCCAAGAAAAATATCCAAGATGGCGGCCGCGGGAAAATATAACATCTGTTCCTTATTAAGAAATATATTTGAATCAATTAAATAAAAATTAGTCCATGTTATTATCTGGGTTATAATTAACCCATATGCAGGAGCATTTTACCATCCGTTTTGACCCTGACCTAAGACAAATATTTTCACATTTTAAATTTATAAAATGATTACAATTAGCAAAGAATAAAAAAATTGCGGAATCAGGGACAAAACGGTGGGAAGAAAACGATGAAAAAGTTATGAGCTCCATAGACTTTTCTTTGTTAAATTCACATTGGGAAGTGACACTGGAAATAAATAAGTATTGCGCAGCGCAATACTTAAATAATAATTATCAGTATTGTACCATTCAATTGAAAAGTACATGTGATATTACATAATATACAGGGGGTCCTTTCTTATCGTTCATCAATAGCTAATTCTTAAACTGTTAATTTTAAAGGTACATCCAATTGCAAAACTGTTCGAAATGTTATTCTCCATTACATCAAAAGTCATTTATGTCAAAATAGCTTTTTATTTAAGTTACGAAATTTACATTTTTGTATTGTCCTCGAGTTACATTTACAGAAAATTTCCGTGCTCTATAAAATATAACAACAAAAATTCCATTTTTAATGAAGAGAACTTACTGAGAAGGAACCATTGAATTTTTTAATTTTCCAACTTTTCTCATACAAAAAACGCAATTTTTTGTTTTAGAAAAATGGAAATTGCAATGTTTTTTTTAAAGTACGGAAAACCTTTTGCTAAATATAACTTGTAGAGCCAGGGACTGTATAAAAATTTTAATTTCGTAAAAAACATTTAAGTAAATGGATATTAATATGATGAAACGTTTTTCAAATGGAAGTATAGCTTTAAAGTTAACGGCATAAGAAATGGCTATTAGTTGACGATAAGAAGGGATATTTTATATATTATCTAATAGAATGGCATTATTTTCTGTAGACAAAATATTAAGTAAATTAATTAATTTACTGATTTGCTTCAATGCACATACTCAATTTATCTTTGTAACAAATTACCTCACCTTTCAGATTTCTACAAAAAATAAAAATAAATAAAAATAAATAAATAAATAAATGAAATAATAATAAACAAATCCCTCATATGTAAATAGAATAGTTAAATTTTTTTCAAGGCCAAGATTCGCATAAAAATTAGCGGTATCTTAAATAGGATTTTGAGGAAAATATTTCGGCCTCCTTTTCTAATTAAATGTTGATTAGTCGTTCTCACAAAACGAAATACTAATTATCACTCATTTGCATCTAAAAGTGTTACATAGTTACTAAGTCTACTTAATCTGCATTAATTTTGTACAATTTATAACCAGAGGTTTGACAAGAAAAGGCGGAAGAAATTGTCTACCAGATATTAATTTTGAATCTACGTTTACAAATAAGGTATTTTCGCAATCTAATTAACGGCAGTTTTCATTTCTATATCTATGTGTTTTCGTTATTATATAAATATTTTTTTTAATCTTCTTGATGAGACTTTTCATTTAATGTTCGTTTGTTACTATACTGATGTCCAACAGTATTGCATATTTCAGTAAATCATTGTTTTCTCAAAAAGGTTTTGTTGGAAAATATTGAAAAGTATACACATAATGAGAAAATGGCATGCAAAATAGGGATAATTAGGATTTTTTTAAAAATCTAATCAAATCAGCCGTTTCAGAGGATTAAACGTCAAAAGCGAAAATTGTTAGATAGTTACTAAGTCGACTTAATCTGCATTAACTTTGTTAATGCAGGTACTTACAAATTAGGTATTTTCACAATCAATTTGACGAGGCTTTTCATTTCCATATCTACATGTCTTCATTATCATGTAATATAAAATATTTTTGCAATCTTCTTGATGAGACTTTTCATTTCATATCTATATGTTCTTTTGTTAATACACTGATGTCCAATAGTATTGCATATTTCAATAAATCATTGTTTTCTCAAAAAGTTTTTGTCGGAAAATATTGGAAACTCATACACATAATGAGAAAATGATATGCAAACTAGGGATAATTATGTTTTGTTTTAGAAAAACAATCAAATCAGCTGTTTCAGAGGATTAAACAACAAAAGCGAAAATTGTTAGATAGTTACTAAGTCGACTTAATCTGCATTAACTTTGTATAATTTATCACCAAAGTTTCGACAAGGAAAGGCGGAAGAAAGAGTCTGCGATATATTAAAATTGCACCTAAGTTTACTTTTTACAAATTAGGTATTTTCACAATCAATTTGACGAGGCTTTTCATTTCCATATCTATATATCTTCATTATTATGTAATATAAAATATTTTTGCAATCTTCTTGAAGAGACTTTTAATTTCATATCTATATGTTCTTTTGTTTATACACTGATGTCCAAAAGTATTGCATATTTCCATAAATCATTGTTTTCTCAAAAAGTTTTTGTCGGAAAATATTGAAAAGTCATGCACATAATGAGAAAACGGTATGCAAACTAGGGATAATTATGATTAAAAAAAACCCAATCAAATAAGCCGTTTCAGAGGATTAAACGACAAAAGCGAAATTTGTTACATAGTTACTAAGTCAATGTCATGCAGATAATCAGAAAACGGTATAAAAATTACCGGTATTTTAAATAGGATTGTGAGGAAAATATTTTGCCCTGTTTTAATTAAAAGTTGATTAATCGCTCTAACGAAACGAAATAATAATTATTATTCATTTGCATCTAAAATTGTAACATTGTTACTAATTCTACTCAAAACGCATTAATTTTGTACAATTTATCACCAAAAGTTTGACAAGAAAAGGCGGAAGAAAGAGTCTACGAGATATTAATTATGAATCTACGCTTGCTTTTTACACATAAGGTTATTTTTGCAAACTAATTGACGACAGTTTTCATTTCTATATCTATATGTCTTCATTATTACTTAATATAAAATATTCTTGCAATCTTCTTAATGAGGCTTTTCATTTAATATACTGATTCGTTAATATACTGATGTCCAATAGTATTGCATATTTCAATAAATCATTGTTTTCTCAAAAAGTTTTTGTCGGAAAATATTGGAAACTCATACACATAATGAGAAAATGGTATGCAGACTGGGGATAATTATGTTTTGTTTTAGAAAAACAATCAAATCAGCCGTTTCAGAGGATTAAACAACAAAAGCGAAAATTGTTAGATAGTTACTAAGTCGACTTAATCTGCATTAACTTTGTACAATTTATCATTAAAGTTTCGACAAGGAAAGGCGGAAGAAAGAGTCTGCGATATATTAAAATTACACCTATGTTTACTTTTTACAAATTAGGTATTTTCACAATCAATTTGACGAGGCTTTTCATTTCCATATCTATATGTCTTCATTATTATGTAATATAAAATATTTTTGCAATCTTCTTGAAGAGACTTTTCATTTCATATCTATATGTTCTTTTGTTAATACACTGATGTCCAAAAGTATTGCATATTTCTATAAATCATTGTTTTCTCAAAAAGTTTTTGTCGGAAAATATTGAAAAGTCATACACATAATGAGAAAACGGTATGCAATCTAGGGATAGTTATGATTTAAAAAAAAGCAATCAAATCAGCCGTTTCAGAGGATTAAACGACAAAACCGAAAATTGTTAGATAGTTACTAAGGCGACTTCATCTGCATTAGCGTTGTATAATTTATCACCGAAGGTTCGACAAGAAAAGGCGGAAGAAAGAGTCTACGAGATATTAAAATTGCATATAAGTTTATTTTTTACAAATAAAGTATTTTCGCAATCTATTTGATGAAGGCTTTTCATTTCTATATCTATATGTTTTCGTTATTATGCAAATTCAACTTTTTCGCAATCTTCTTGATGAGGCTTCTCGTTTCATATCTATATGTTAGTTTGGTAATACACTGGTGTCCAAAAGTATTGCATATTTCAATAAATCAATGTTTTCTCAAAATGTTTTTTGGAAAAAATTGAAAAGTCATACACATAATGGAAAAACGGTATTTCAAACTAGGGATAATTGCGATTTTTTTTTAAACCAATCAAATCAGCTGTATGAGAGGAATAAACAACAATAGTATGAACTTCGTAGCAGTTGGGATGTGAGAATGGATGACTCTTTAAATTTGTTGTTGTTTCAAGTAGTGACTTCGATCATTTTTCTGATGATAAGTTAATTACATACAAATTGGACGCATTTACGCGTGGTCGTGTTATCGGTATGACTAGTCCGGTCGGTGTCAGGCTAATGTTGCCGAAGTTGTAGTTATCAACCAATGTATGATTTCGAGACTGCATTTCAAAGGGAAATACAAATAGAAGTTTTGTAGAAGGCCGTTTGCATATAACAATACCATGAGATGACCGATTTGTGCCTTTATGACCCGGCACAACTGCACAATGCCAGCAAAAGCAGGAGTTATATGCCACTGATAGGCCGCTAGTTTCGCAACAAACTGTATACAGATGATTTAGTGAACGTGCTCTTTATTCCAGACGTCCGGCAATATGTGTTCCACTTAGCTTTTGTTAGAGGCGGGATAGGTATCAATGATGCAGAGGTGTGCATTGATCCGAATGTCGTCCTATACGTATATGCCACATCCCCTTTGTTAGTGCAATTCACATATAAATGTCGGGTTATATCTCAAGCAAAGCTATCTCCATATGCACAACCCGTCGCTATCATTCGGTAAACTGAGCCTGGATTCGCCAGAGAGCATTACATTGGTGTACTGGTTTGTGGTCCATACTACGTGCTCTCTGCACTATTAATGTGAGAGGTATGTGAGACACATATTGTAGGACGTAATAGGGACTAGCATAAAACCCATGTTGACTATGTCGCGAAACTAGCGGTCCACCAGCGGTATTTAACTGTGCTGATATCGCTCTTACTGGCATTGTTCGGGTGCGCCAGCCCGTTAATGTAACAAATCGGTGTTGTCCACTGATGGAGTTGTTATATGCGAACGATCTTCTACAGGACTTCTACTAGCATTTCTCGTTGCAAAGTAGCGTTGACACAATCTCGGAACCGTAGATTGGTCTTTATTAATATCTCCGGCAAAATCAGCCTGACACCGGCCATACTCTATCATATACGACCACACGTAAATTCATCCATTTGATATGTAATTAACTTATAACCAATAAAAGTAATCCAAATCCCCACTAGAAACAACAAAAAATTAAAAGAGTCGGCCTTTTTCAGAATCCAACTACTTTTCAATTGACGCTTTTGTCGTCCAATCCTCTGAAACGATTGATTTGATCGTTTAAAAAAAAATAATCATCCCCATTTGGGGCCTTCGTGGCCGAGTGGTTAAGGCACCATATCGCTAGAGAATGTAGGAGGTCTGTGAATTCGAGTCTCGCTGGCTCCGTTGCACACCCTTTGTGGAGCTCCCGTCTGTAATCCTCTGGTGTTGTTAATTTCCTTGTGCTATCTTGTCCTTGTATATTGACGAAATTGTTATGTCTGATTTGTGTAATTACTTCTAAATAAAATAAAGGATCATTCGTGGCGACAGCCATTGTAGCTGTAGACCCCAAAGCAATCCTCACTTCGGTGGATTTCAAATGTCAAAATATCATCCCTATTTTGCATACCGTTTTCTTACTATGTGTATGAATTTTCAAAGTTTTCAAACAAAAACTTTTAAAGAAAACAATGATTTATTACTTACCTATCATACGTAGTATAGGGTAAGGCTTGTAATCGTTTTAAAAATAGAAAATTTTTTTTGACGGATTTACACGTTTCAGACACTGGAGATTCCGAAAAACATATTTTTAGAAAAAAAAAATTGTCCGTCCGTCTGTATGTCTGTGTGTCTGTAATCGCTCTATATCCCGAACAAATTGAGATAGAGACTTGAAATTCGGTGTGTACTTAGGAAGTAATAATGGAAAGAAGCCTATTGAATATCAGTCGCCTCGATTAACCGGAATTATTTTTTTCGGACCCTTGAAATATTCGTTCTGATAAAATGTATACAAAAATTTTCGAAATTGTTTATTTGAAGGAGTGAATATAAAAGACAATAAAAAAACATAAATTTTGCATCATGAATGAATTCGATCGAATAATTAGTTGCCGAGATATTTGTGATTCTATTTTTCACACTCTTCGATTTTCCATGACCCTATATTTCATTCAAATTCCAATTCAAAGATATATTTTAATTGGAAATTAGACGTTTAATCCGACGCAGTAAACTGTTAGTTAATAAGATTATAATTTTTCGAGTTATAAGGATGTTTCTTTTACGAAATTTGGTACTACTCGATTATCCCACCGACCAAAAATCTAATGCCAAACAATAAGATTAAATGCCAATAATGGCTATCGTAAATGTCAAGCATTTAATGCCTCTCCATACCTGTAAGGGGGTTTACCATAGGGGGGAACCTGTTCTGTTGCCAAATACCGCCAAGTTGGCGACAAACTTGGCGGTATATCGCCAAATTTGGCGGCCAAAATGAGTCGCCAAATTGGCGGTATCTCTAATATTTCGTCGAATTCCCATAGACTTCCACTGTAAACCAATAGCGTTTACTTGCTTACAGAAAATCAACAAATTGAGATATTTTAATATCAACAAAAAGTAATATTAGCTTAAGGGGTTATATTAATTATATTTAAGGAAGTCCAAATAAATTAAATTATGAATAAAAGTAACATTGTACAATGCTTAGCAAATATCACATGTTTTATTTTCATATTTCATATTATGTATATCCATGATGGGTAAGTATTACGGTGGCCCCCAACGACTAGTTGAAATATGCAACACTTTTAGACATCAATGAATATAAGTCAAGTATTCGCGTGATTTTCTTAACAAGAATTTCTATTTCATGTTATCTAATCATTGGGATTCGAAAAGAAAAACACTTTCATCAAAGTTTTTGAAATATAGACGACTTTTTTTCGTATTTGATAGTCTGACATGTTAGCGAAACAATTTTTTAATAAAAAAAAACCCATACTTATTAATTTCATTAAATATCATTCAATATTTTTTTAATATAATAAACAACCAAAAATGTTTTTTGAAGAATTAAAATATAAAACATTGGTATAAATAATAATAATAATAAAATATTTTGAATTTCTACTTAAAGTTACAAATAAAATTCGGTCAAATGGGAATTTTATAAAAAGAGAAGATTAAACTCTATTCAATCTTTTCTTACAAAACAAAATTAAATATCTTCGTATTTATCATAAGCAGTATTAGACTATTTGTTATGCACTTTCTGGTAACATACTTTAATGCGATAAAACTTCAGAAAATTTTATTAAGCATCGAATTCTTTTCAACAAACGTATCGACGCCTTAATCTTTTACTATTCGCATTTCCTGTCAGGAAGAGAAAGTTGAATGTATGAGAGGTGACACGAGCTCAGCTCGGTCCCTATACAGTCTCCGGCTCGAATTTTATGCCAGTCTTCGGGTTCAAGCACGCTCAGGCAGGCTCGGGCTCAAAGTGAAAATTTTATTTATTCACAAACTGAGAAAAGCAAGTTTGAGATTTTGAGCAAATTTGAGAAACAAAAATGCAAATCTAAGTTTCTTAATCCTTTATATCCCAAATTATGAATTTTTAAAACAATCACCTCGAAACTTTTTCCACTTGCATTACTATGATAGATTAGAAGATAGGGTGACTGCTCCAGTAATTGATACCCCTCCAGTAGTTGATCAAATTTTCGAAATATTGCACCATTTCAGGCGGAATAGATTTTTACACCTGGCACTTTGTTTGAATGTTGGAGCACCTGTTGTCACATTGTTGTCAGCTGCCTGCTGTACGAGAAGCCATTTTATAAATTTTTTTTATTAGAAAATGTAAAAATTTAGTTTTTGACTAGTAGGAGGCCATTACTCTAAATTAAAATATCCACTTCCATCTTGCTTATTTCAAATAATAGTTTTATACGAATTATTGTTAATCACAGCTTAAGCATGATATTTTAAAGATTAATTTTTTAATTTTTGACTGATTTCTTCGATTAATCAACTACTGGGTAAATAGCAATTAAAGAAACTATTTACTTATAATTTTGTTGCTATTTATGCTTATTTCAAATAATAGTTTTATACGAATTATTGTTAATCACAGCTTAAGCCTGATATATTAAAGATTATTTTTTTAATTTTTGACTGATTTCTTCGATTAATCAACTACTGGATAAATAGCAATTAAAGAAACTATTTACTTATAATTTTGTTGCTATTTATGCTTATTTCAAATAATAGTTTTATACGAATTATTGTTAATCACAGCTTAAGCCTGATATATTAAAGATTATTTTTTAAATTTTTGACTGATTTCTTCGATTAATCAACTACTGGATAAATAGCAATTAAAGAAACTATTTACTTATAATTTTGTTGCTATTTATGCTTATTTCAAATAATAGTTTTATACGAATTATTGTTAATCACAGCTTAAGCCTGATATATTAAAGATTATTTTTTTAATTTTTGACTGATTTCTTCGATTAATCAACTACTGGATAAATAGCAATTAAAGAAACTATTTACTTATAATTTTGTTGCTATTTATGCTTATTTCAAATAATAGTTTTATACGAATTATTGTTAATCACAGCTTAAGCCTGATATATTAAAGATTATTTTTTTAATTTTTGACTGATTTCTTCGATTAATCAACTACTGGATAAATAGCAATTAAAGAAACTATTTACTTATAATTTTGTTGCTATTTATGCTTATTTCAAATAATAGTTTTATACGAATTATTGTTAATCACAGCTTAAGCCTGATATATTAAAGATTATTTTTTAAATTTTTGACTGATTTCTTCGATTAATCAACTACTGGATAAATAGCAATTAAAGAAACTATTTACTTATAATTTTGTTGCTATTTATGCTTATTTCAAATAATAGTTTTATACGAATTATTGTTAATCACAGCTTAAGCCTGATATATTAAAGATTATTTTTTTAATTTTTGACTGATTTCTTCGATTAATCAACTACTGGGTAAATAGCAATTAAAGAAACTATTTACTTATAATTTTGTTGCTATTTATGCTTATTTCAAATAATAGTTTTATACGAATTATTGTTAATCACAGCTTAAGCCTGATATATTAAAGATTAATTTTTTAATTTTTGACTGATTTCTTCGATTAATCAACTACTGGATAAATAGCAATTAAAGAAACTATTTACTTATAATTTTGTTGCTATTTATGCTTATTTCAAATAATAGTTTTATACGAATTATTGTTAATCACAGCTTAAGCCTGATATATTAAAGATTATTTTTTTAATTTTTGACTGATTTCTTCGATTAATCAACTACTGGGTAAATAGCAATTAAAGAAACTATTTACTTATAATTTTGTTGCTATTTATGCTTATTTCAAATAATTGTTTTATACGAATTATTGTTAATCACAGCTTAAGCATGATATTTTAAAGATTAATTTTTTAATTTTTGACTGATTTCTTCGATTAATCAACTACTGGGTAAATAGCAGTTAAAGAAACTATTTACTTATAATTTTGTTGCTATTTAAATTCAGCAGATTTCATTTTTGCCCATTATAGGACAGTCATTCAGGGTTGTAGCAATCATGTTAGTTTACTTCTAAAATTTAAAAGGAAGGAAATATTATAAAAACTCCGTAGCACCGACCTTATTTGATCAACTACTGGCTCCGTCACTCTATATGCATTTAAAAATAAAAGATTTAACTTTTTTGTTAATTGCAGCTAATTGCTTGATGTGGTACTTTAAAGTACCGTTGGGTCATAACTCTTGGACAAAAATCGAGAATTAGAAAACCAGGAGAGAAAATCATGCGTTAAGTATTGATTCTGAAAGACTTTCCAACACTTCCTAAAATATTTGACAAAATTTCGTTATTTAGGGAAATAAGCTAAATAAGATAACTAAGAAAACATTTTAGAAAACAGATAAAACATTTAAAAATCCGATTTCAACAGTTATCTTCCATAGCCAAATATGTATTCCAATCCTTTTGAACACCCGTGTATTTGATTTGTAGGCTGATATATGTACTATATAATGGGAAAATTTAGTTTAGCAAGGAAACTATATAACAGGTTGTAATTTCTCTTTCAGCAATTTATACTTCTAGATGGAAAAATACTTAAATATTTTCTTCCAGCCCTGTAGTTTACGTAGTACCTTTATTAAACGCCAATATTTAGCTAAAATTTAATTCAAACTAAAGCACTCTTAAAACTACTGAAATCACATTACCAGAAATTATCATCCATAGACGGCCGTGTATCCAATTCTTTTCGGGGCCCTGTATATCATTTTATCTATATTCTACAACCATTTTTAGTAAAGTAAATGACTTTCAGCGTAAAAATGCATAGAACATTTAAAAACCACTTTTAAGCAATTTACGCTCATACTCAGTACCTTTACGAATTCTTTTGTGTAGCCCTATATATCAACTATAGTATTTTTACACACCATATAGTATACATAAATATAGTGAAACTTAAAATCGTATATCTTAATTACAAATGCATTTCCTGCCATCACCGCTATTATACAGTACTTCGAATTGAACATACTATCTGAAATATTTTGCGTGGCCCTGTAAATGCTACACACTTCGTATTGTACATGAAATAACTTATAGTAAGCCTCCCCGGCGTATAGCAATTTCATTATATATGAAATAGTTTAACATAATTAAAATAAGCCGTAAACAATTTCCCCCTATACCATTATGTAATGGAAAACTTTTGTGTGGCCCTGTAAATAAATAATAATTATTCTTTGCACCGCATATTCTACAGAATGCATATTTTAGTGCATTTCATAACTGCATATCAGTTTTATTATGTTTGAAAGGGTTTAACGTCATTAAAATCCATTTGGAACAATTTTTTCCCATCGGCCGTAATGTAACGAAAAACTTTTGACTGTCCCTGTGAATAAACTAAACATGCTACAAACTTCGTTTGAAATAGAGTTCCTGCTAGGATAAAGGTAAATATAATCCAAAAATTTCAGAGCAATCCGAGAATATTTACGAGAGTTACAACGCGGACAGACGGACAGACAAATCAAAATCATAAACACTTTTCAACTTCGTTGGAAAGTGTTAAAAAAAAAACAATATCCAATTTTTTCTTATTCTTTTAATGTGACTTATTACTCATATATCTAGTGTATGTATGTCTATGATGTATACATGACTACATGATGATGCTGTTGATGCATCATCAGTGAGTATTTCGCCATTAGAAGAATATTCTACAGTTGTAATAGTATTGTCCGACGCAAAGCATACCTGAAAGAAATTTCCAAACTTTTAGTTGTAGAAAACTAAAAAAGATGGATAAAAATGCTAAAAAATATTTTTAGATTTTTTTTTTTCTAATTTGTATTTTTTTCCCTTTTTTCTTTTATATAAAAATACAATATTGTTTCTAAAGATAAAAATAACACATTTTTTGCTTTATTAAATCGATATCATACATAAATCATGCAATATCTTCCAATACATCGTATCCAAATCCACCTGCTTAGCAGCCTCGCATCCGTAGTCAATATATACTTTTTTAATAAACTTTATAATATATTTATAACTACTTAAAAGGTGACAAAAACATATAAAAATATTATTTAATGCAACCCGAGATCTTTCGAACACACACGCGTTCATTTTCAAAGGGAAAAAAGATGATTGACTGAATAGAAATACATTTTAAAAACGAAAGCAAAAATAGTACGCATGCGCAAGCGGAGTTCAGCCCATTTCTCTGTAGAGGGGTGAAAAGATCAGCTCATGTTATCAGGAGGTCTGGAAATATATATTATATATATATATATATATGATAATATGAACTGATCTTTTCACCCCTCTACAGAGAAATGGACTGAACTCCGCTTGCGATTACGTACTATTTTTGTTTTCGTTTTTAAAATGTATTTCTATTCAGTCAATCATATATTTTCCCTTTGAAAATGAACGCATGTGTGTCCGAAAGATCTTGGGTTGCATTAAATAATATTTTTATATGTTTTTGTCACCTTTTAAGTAGTTATAAATATATTATAAAGTTTATTAATAACAAGGTGAAAATTTCCTTCACAACACTAATGTTTAAAACAGTGTTTTGACTCTATTATATACTTTTTTTGCTCCTATGTATTCAAAAGTTAAAAATCCTTCAAAAATTTTTTGTAAAATTCTTAATTTTTTACTTAGTAAAAATCTTGCTCAACTTAGTCCCGACGGTATTTAAAAGCACCGCTTTCAAAAGTGCTTCGTAATGTAAACAAGCTGAAAATTGATTTTTTTTAGCATAACATATTGTCAAGTGATCTGTTTAAAACAAGAAAAAAAATAATAGCCTTATCTTTAAAATTTCAGATGTTTCCAAGCAATAGTTATTGATACCACCAGGGGCGCGCCGACCCAGTGTGCAAAGTGTGCATCGCACACAAGCGCCAGAATAGTAAAGGCGCCAAATAGTTTAGGCGAAGCTGAAAAATTTGAAAAACTTTTATCCAATTTAAATTTATTAAAGCGGTATTTAAAATCGAAAGTGTGTCATTTCTGATGACACATTTACGAGTTCATTTTTATTTTTAAGATATATGAAATTTGCAGATGCTCATCAGCGGCGTAGCTTTAGGGTAGGGGTGGGGGGTCTCAACCAAAAGGCGTCATGGTATCGAAAGTTCACGGTCGTAAGGAGCCCCGGAAGGCTTAAGGGCGCCGTAATGCGCCTAAAATAAATTTTTAAAAAGCGCGAGAAGAATAAAAAAAAATCGGAAGGGCGACCGCGAATGCCCCTTTTGACATCCCTGCTCTAGATGAGGCCTGTCCAACTTTTCAGAAAACAGGGCGCACTACAGCTGGGGACAAACATGGAAGGCTCCATTATTCAAATAATTGAAATAATAGAATTCAATAGAAATCAGATAATTGAATTCAAATAATCTTCTATCTTACTGCAGTATTGCTAGTGATACACATACTGACGACATAAAAACGAGTAGTATATTAAATGGCACAATGGTAAAGCAGCATAAGCCCCCAGGTTATGCACGGTTCCCATGTAAAAGTAAATTGCCGAAAAAAACACAAATCAATCACAACAATCGTCTATATTATAACGAAAACAATAAATAAATAAAACAGGATGGAGCTCAAAATGCAATGCATTTAAAAAAAAGAAATGAAAAACGCCATTCGATTCCAACCCAATTTAATAGCCATGCGTAACATTGTATGCTTTTACGCATAAAAACGAGCCCATGAGCATGTAAGTTTCATGTCATTTACAGTAGGGAAACATGTTTTTGAGAACAACCTCAAAATGAATTACGTTTTATTGAAATTTTAGTTGAATATTTTATAGATTTGCTTCGTACAAATTATAATAGATCAAGCGCTAGTTTCACTGGCGTACAGAGAGTTCATACAATAAATTTATTAATTTCTAACTTCAATCTTACAAAATATAGTTGTTAAACGAATAATAAGACTTTGCAAATAACTCGGAATTATTTTATTAAATATTTTTCAATAATTGCCTTCAATAATTGAATTCAATTGGAATGAAAAACGCTGACTATTTATCATTGTGATCCGTCTTACCTAAAACAAAGGCCTTGTACAAAGTTTAATATTGCCATTGTGCCAAGTACGCTTTGAAAGGAGGTTACAAAGTTGCATGACCACTTTGGTCTGTGCCACGTTTTGTTAGATAGGCTTTTGAATAATATCTCAGCTAATTACCGACAATTCTTTTGGAAAATCATTATCGACAGTCCTTGAATTATTTCACGTCGATAGGTATCTCGAACTCTCCTCAACTCCTCCGCTGAGCACCACAAGATGAAGTTTATGTATAAAGGAAAACTGCGATTTTCTGAAAAATTGTATGACCTAGGATAATCTCTATAGTTTTCCTGAAAGGTTTAAATAAATTTCTACTACTTCTAATTTTTTCAGTAGATTTGGAAAAAGTAGTGGAGACATAATTTTGCCATACATTTTCGAGGAATTTCTGAAAATATAATTGTATCTATTATTGTATATATTTTTGAGTTCTGCGTTACGAGGTTTTTCGAATGATTCCCCCCCCCCCCCTCATTTTGTCTTAAATACGTACCCGTTCATTGTGTGAAAATGAGGAAAAAGCTGCTAATTGTTGAGATTTGTTATGCAAATGTTTTTCTTAATTTTTGGAAAATTGTATGGGGTAGTAATGAACAAATTAAAACTTTAAAATAACCTCTAATGATAAAAAAATGAGTTAAGAGGAGAGGAGTGAGTGCTTACTTAGTAATATCCAGGCCAAAATCTTTAAAACAATATGTCACATGAAAAAATTAATTTTCTCCCCCACGAGGGGAATACCACCTAATAGTCCTGGGGTAAAGTCCTGCATCGGGTCAGGTTACCCGCTTTTATCTGAACCCGACCCGACCCGCACTCGGCGCTATATTTTCGCGTTGCGGATCAGGTCGGGTTGACTTTAACTATTTTTGTTGCGGGCCGGGTTCGGGTTGACCCGATTTTTTAAAAGAATGTGGAAAATATTTTTTCACGTTAAAAGCCTATAAAAAACGCAGATCAAAGTTTCACAAAAGCAAAATGCGTGCCTGTCTGTTTTGTCTTTAGTCGTCCTTTCACGAGTCTTCGAAATAACAAATTGCATTATATTTTTATCGTATTTTAAAAATACAATACGCAGCAAAACGCTAAATGGTCCTTCCTGTCTATCACACAGTGGTTGTCAAAGTTAGAAGTATCAAGACTTATAGAACATTAGCAATCGCTATCTGTTTTGCAATGATTAAAAATGAATTTAACATTTGGAGATTCAAATTTTAAATCTCCACAATTCCTAAACTACTTGACTTAATGCCTTTCCTTTCTGTTCAGTTTTCTTAAGTAAAATTTAATGACAAAGCCAAATATGATGTAAATATTATTGCGTTTGTATTGAAAATTTCAGAGTTCGGTACAATTTTAGAAGTATGAAAATGACCCTTAACATTTTTTTTTATATAACTTGAAATAATACATAATTTTTTATCAAATGTTTATTTAATTGTTTTCAGGAAAAATTTGGTGAGTAAAATGCATGAGGTCATTATTTCATTTGACCGACTGCACCTTAAAAGCGTCAGATACAAATGATATTTATTCATGAAATTTGCCATCATATGAAATTAGAGAGCACTCATCTTAGACTGATGTAGTTATTTGCAAAGAAAAAGAGTATCAGGGAAAGAAAAGTCTTCTGAGGAAAAATTAGAGAATGTGTCTCCTTTAATGGAGAACTACCATCGTAATATAGTATTACCGTGGTATTGCTTGAAGTGATCTATGTAGTACTAATATACATTAGCTGAATCAGTATTGCACATATATTAAGTGCACCTGTTACACAAATTTAATTAAAATTGTTTTTTTTAATAAAATTCTTCTGAATTAATACATTATTTTTTTTTTTACACTCTTCATTATCATTTAAAAAAAAAGACATTTAAATTCAATATTTCAATATAAAATGTTGAGGTTCTTTAAAATTTAAGAGTTGTAGGAAGTCTAAAGTTCTAAATTTTCATTCCTTTTCAGCAATCCATTATAAATTTTTTCACAGCTATATTTAACTGAAAAATAAATACTCAGAAAAATACCCAAAGTGGTTATTTTACATCACTGGGTGCATCAGGACAGGCTTTCCACTATCCTCACAAAAATTTTGAGCCTTGTACGTGCCGTACATTCTGCTAGCCATCGCACACTGACAGAGCAAAACCTTGTTTTATTAGTATTTTAGGTAGCTTTCTTTACAAAAAAGCTACCTATTGCAGCCGTTCGGAGGAAAGCGATTTCAAAAAATTTTGGTATATTTTCATCGATCATGACCCCCAGACCCCGAAACCACCCTCCGTTCAAAATTGATATATATATATATATATATATATATATATCAATATATATATATATATATATATATATATATCACGTATGTCACACTTTAACTTCCGTAATTATGAACCAATTTCGATGTAATTCGGTGCGTACATAGTACATACAAATGTCTCGACCGAGTTCGTTGGCCAGCTTCATCCGCCGTTTTGTTTCAAAATGGCGGCCATTTAAAATTTTTAAAAAATTTTAAAACTTGAAATGTGGTACCAAAAAATTAAAAATGGAAAAATATTTTTTTCTTATGTATTTGACCTTTATACAAAGACTCCGGAGCAGTTTTTGTTTCGTCTATATCTTAAAAAACGGCTGAGTTATAGCATTTTGAATTTCTAGCGTGGGTGACATTTTGAAACGTCCTGAATTTTGTCACGCGATAAAAGGCGTATTTATGAACCGATTTGGATGTAATTCGGTGTGTACATAGTACATACCATTCTCTCCACCGAGTTCGTTGGACAGCTTCATCCGCCATTTTGTTTCAAAATGGCGGTCATTTAAAATTTTTTTAAAAATTTAAAATTTGAAATGTGGTACCAAAAAATTGAAAATGGAAAAATATTTTTTTCTTATGTATTTGACCTTTATACAAAGATTTCGGAGCAGTTTTTGTTTCGTCTATATCTTAAAAAATGGCTGAGTTATAGCATTTTGAATTTCTAGCGTGGCTGACATTTTGAAACGTCCTGAAATTTGTCACGCGATAAAAGGCGTATTTATGAACCGATTTGGATGTAACTTCGTTTATACATAGTACATACCAATGTCTCGACCGGGTTCGTTGGCCAGCTTCACCCGCCATCTTGTTTAAAAATGGCGGCCATTTAAATTTTTAAGAAAAATTTAAATTTGAAATGTGGTACAAAAAATTGAAAATTGAAAAAATATTTTCTTCTTATGTGTTTGACCTTGATACAAAGATTCCGGAGCAGTTTTTGTTTCGTCTATACCTTAAAAAATGGCTGAGTTATAGCATTTTGAATTTCTAGCGTGGCTGACATTTTGAAACGTCCTCAATTTTGTCACGCGATAAAAGGCGTATTTATGAACCGATTTGGAAGTAATTGAGTGTGTACATAGTACATACCAATCTCTCGACCGAGTTCGTTGACCAGCTTCATCCGCCATTTTGTTTCAAAATGGCGGCCATTTAAATTTTTTTTTTAATTTAAAATTTGAAATGTGGTACCAAAATATTGAAAATGGAAAAATATTTTTTCTTATGTATTTGACCTTTATACAAAGATTTCGGAGCAGTTTTTGTTTTGTATATATCTTAAAAAATGGCTGAGTTATAGCATTTTGAATTTCTAGCGTGGCTGAGATTTTGAAACGTCCTGAATTTTGTCACGCGACAAAAGGCGTATTTATGAACCGATTTGGATGTAACTTCGTTTATACATAGAACATACCAATGTCTCGACCGGGTTCGTTGGTCAGCTTCATCCGCCATCTTGTTTAAAAATGGTGGCCATTTAAATTTTTAAGAAAAATTTAAATTTGAAATGTGGTACCAAAAAATTAAAAATTGAAAAAATATTTTCTTCTTATGTGTTTGACCTTGATAAAAAGATTCGGGAGCAGTTTTTGTTTCGTCTATACCTTAAGAAATGGCAGAGTTATAGCGTTTTGAATTTCTAGCGTGGCTGACATTTTGAAACGTCCTGATTTTTCTCACGTAATAACAGGCGTATTTATGAACCGACTTGGATGTACCTTGGTGTGTACATAGTACATACAAATATCTCGACCGAGTTCGTTGGCCGGCTTCATCCGCCATCTTGTTTCAAAATGGCTGCCATTTAAAAAAATTAAAAAATAATAAAATTTAAATGAGATACCAAAAAATTGGAAAGTGAAAAAGATTTTTTTTGTATGTGTTTGACCTTAATACAAAGATTCCGGAACAGTTTTTCTTTCGTCTATATCTTAAGAAATGGCTGAGTTCTAGCATTTTGAATTTCGAGCGTGGCTGACATTTTGAAACTTCCTGATTTTTGTCACGCGATAACAGGCGTATTCATGAACCGATTTGGATGTAACTTGGTCTGTACATAGTACATACCAATGTCTCGACCAAGTTCGTTGGCCAGCTTCATTCGCCATCTTGTTTCAAAAGGGTTGCCATTTAAAAAAATTAAATTTAAAATTTAAAATGAGGTATTAAAAAATTGGAAAATGAAAAAGATTTTTTTTATGTGTTTGGCCTTGATACAAAGATTCCGGAGCAGTTTTTGTTTCTGAAAATTTGTTCTTTTGTTTATATCTTAAGAAATGGTTGAATTATAGCACTTTGAATTTCTAGCATGGCTAACATTTTGAAACGATCTTGTATTTGTCACGCGATAACACACGTATTCACCTATTTCGATGTAAGAAGGCATGTGGATAGTATACATCAATACCTCGACCAAGTTCGCTGGCCAGATTCATCAGCCATCTTGTTTCAAAATGGCGGCCATTAAATTAAAAAAATTATATATATTTAAAGTGAGGTGCAAAAAAATTAGAAATTGAAAAAGGTTTCTTTCTTAAGTATTTGACCTTGATATGAGGATTCAGGAGCATTTTTTGTTTGTCTTTACCATAAAAAATGGCTCAGATATAGCAGTTTCCATTTCTATTGTGGGTGACATTTTGAAAAATCTGATTTATTGCATGCGACAGCACTCGTATATATCAACCGATTCCGATGTGAGTGAGCATGTGCACAGCAATTACTAAGGTCTCGACCAAGTTCACTGCTTAGCCTCATCCACCATGTTGTCTTAAAATGACAGACACTTTAAGAAATTGCCGAATTTGGCAGCCAAATATATGTTACTTTAAAGAAAAGCAGCTTGGATAAAGCTGACTAATTTCGCGAAATTCTCATTCATTATGTTGATAAAAATTAGTATTGAATCTCCTATATTCGGTTTCCACTAAATTGAGCTTCGTGTGTTTGAATGATATAATTTGGCTTTTTTTAAATAAGGATTATGAAAGCTACCTCTTCCTCCCGGCACTGGCCGGAAGGACTTTTTTATTTAGAACTTGGATTCATTGTACGAAAATTGGGAATTCGAAAAATAAAAAAATCTGACAGTGAAGGAAGGGTTAAGAGTGTGACAATTTAAAGATACGCTTAACTTCTTAGCAATGTAAACGTCAAAATGAACATGCATTTTTCATAACAATTGTTATATAGCCAGCATAGGGGTTCTGTATTTGCTAATATAAAATCAAATGTTCCGGGACTGGAACATGTTCGAATGTGCATCTGATTATAATCTACGCGTGGTAATTGTTTAAGGCGCACCTTAATTGATGTTACATTATTTTAAAAGAAATAAAAGTACTATAACAAGCTCCGATGTAATACGGACACCATTAATTTGAGAAAATATTTTTCTACTTTTATGTGTATTTACCGGATTATGAGCAGTCCTTTCTTTGTGTCATAGTGCTACCATTGGTTAATTCAACACAGCTATATTTCCAAATCAAAGTTTATTTGAATTGTTTTAAGTATAAATATGAATAAACATCAGATCTTAAAAATTCCGAGAGTAATGGCGGTAGAAGAAGCTGATTTGTGTAGGAGGTATGCCATTTGTGGGGAGGGGGAGCAAACAGCTGAAGCACCCACTTTTTAGGGATGTCCGTTATTTGTACAGCTGCCAACATTCCTTATTTTTAAAGTAAAACAACAATATTTTAAACCAGAAATTTAATTTAATAAAAGAAGTAAAAAAGAACCCTGTAGAAACAAGACACATTTCATTAAATAAATTTTCTGGTTCAAATTCTTTTATTTGATCTGGAGAAAACCACCGGAAGGTTGACTTGGCAGCAATGCATTTATACTCATTGAAAAAATATTATATATATATATTTCTTTTTGGGGGGTGCGGGGGTGAGGGGGTGGGTTCAGGAATATGGAGTGCCAATTGAAGTTCTGCACACAGGCGCTGGATACTTCTGGCGCGCACCTGGATACCATGTCAAAAAAATGGAAGCAAAATTGAGACACACACGGGCCAAAATAGCTTCATAAACAATTTTCAGCTTACTGGATCTCTATTGCTATCTAGTGATGGTCAAAGGAAGTATTTGCTGTTGTTTCCTAAAATTACCATTGCGAATACATTTAACGAGTGTATTTTAATTGGCATAGAAAACAGTGGTACTTTTAAGTATAGTCGGGGTATAAAGAATTAAAGTATTTTATAATCCTTAAAAAAATAGTTTGAAAGGGAATTGATTTGTTATTGATGGTATATGATTCTATTTAAGATTGTGTTTGTAACATAAAGAAGCCGCTTTATACTTATCAATGGTAGCTTTTTGTTTGAGGTCCTTTTCTAGAATTACTGGAAAACAGAACTCCCGTCTTTCTGCTATAGTTGAACAGTTATATCATAAAAGAATAAGAATTGTAATTTTACGAATTTCTGCCATTCATCCTCTTTAATAAAAAGCTGTGCGTTGCTGGCGACTGGCTTTTTCGCTAATCTTTGCCACAGATTAACCTTTAACTGATGTCACGCGGTCTCCCAGACCCCGCGACTCCCAACTGTAAACACTTTTACAGCTTTTTACTTTTCTGTATTGAAGTTAAATAATATGAATAAAATAATTTTCTCATGCAATTTAATTCACATGCTTCTAAGAGAAGTACAACGATATTGTTAGGACAAAATTTAAGTAAATTCAACCATTTGAGTTATTTTTTTTATTCATTTTATTCGAGGGGTCTGAGAGACCGGATCACATGAGTTGTGTGACAAATTTTAGTCACACCAGTTAAAGATTAATCTCGGAAAATGAAACATTTGAAGTGACTGGAAAAATGAATAGCTTGAAAAGTATTTGTCAGAAAATTGCTAGACAAATTGCGTTAGAAAGGTAAAAAATTGTATTTTTTCTTGATATAAATTTTAAATCTAAGGATTATGCCGTTTTACAAATATTCAATTTCAAAAATTACCACATTTCACAATGGAGTACCATAGCGAAAATTTCACGTAAAAAGATAACGATAACGACAATGTGTCCTAACGTATATATACTGGCTATAGCATGAATCATATATTATAGTAGCTTTATTATTCTGTTAAAATATAAAAGTAAATTATGATGTCAGGAGTGCATGATTTTTATTTAATTCTCGACAAATACTAGATGCGCTATTTCTTTTTAGTTGCAAATAATATAGGTGAATTCACGCATGACCTCATATTTAAACGGATATAGGGCTAAAGCATGGCTTTTACAAAAGAAAGTGATATCATGAAGGCTTTTCATGAATTTAAATTACTTTTTCAATTTTTTTCAAGAATCGAAACTATGTTTATTTAAACTTAGGAATTTTTTTTTAAATGCTGGCATAAAAGCAAAATTTCTCAAGGCTTTCAATATATTAAACAAGTTGGAAATTGCTCGTCAAACGTGGCAAATGAGGTGCGTTTGTACTATAACTGGTTTTATAATTATTTTTTGCACCCCTTATTGTACTGAATGTATATTTTTTTCACTTCATAAGTGCATAGTCTGTAACATCATTAAAATGTACTTGCAATAATTTTCCCCCATTCCCCGTAATGTAACGGAACACTTTTAACTGTCCCTGTAATTAAACTATACATCCGATTTTCATAAAATTTGAAATGGCTCGACAAAATATTGCAACAATTATATATTTAAAATTTCAGACCATTCGAAAGGCTAAAACATCATTAAAATGCATTTGCAATATTTTTTTCATATTGGCCGTAATGTAACGGAAAACTTTTGACTGTCCCTGTAATTAAACTATACATCCGATTTTCATAAAATTTCAAATGGCTCGACAAAATTTTGTAACAATCGTATATTTAAAATTTCAGACCATACGGTTGGGTAGTTTTTGCTCTGTTATATGCGGACGGACGGACGGACTGAACGACGACTATAGGTGCTACGTATTTATATAATTACGAACGCACCTAAAAACAGAGCATATTTGCGCGAGATTCGTAGCCCATACGGTGTTTAATTTTAAAATGGATTTTTCTAATCAAACATATTTAAAACTCCGGGCAACGCCAGGTATTTCAGCTAGTTGGGCATAAATAACAAATTTGTTATTTTAAACGGATTTTCAGGGACATAAATATCTCGAAACGTTGTCATAAGGAAGTTTCTAGGATTAGTAGTTATTTCTGTAAAAGAAGAGTTTTTTAAATTAGAAAAATAACCTTGAAAAATTTTTTAAATGCTAATAACAATTCTTTAACACGTGCTTTCGTTATCGGGATTGGGTTCTGACAGCAAAAAATGTTTCGAAAATGCATTAAAGTTGCCCTTGACCCATAAGCGCATAGAGGAATAACAACATTTAAATAACCCCTGAAGATGACCGCGTGAATATGGCTGAAAACGTTTTGAGATTTTAGTGGATTTTTAATGAATTTTTAAGGTAATTTAATGTATTTTAAATAATTTATATTATATATATGAGCCTACGAGCAATTTTAGTACATTTTATTTGTGATTTATATGAATTTTAATTATATACTCAAGGCCGATTTAGCACTAGAATGTTAACATTCATTTATTCAAAATGTTTCGGTCGCGTACATCAAATCGTCCGGCTCTGGTTCTGGAAAAAGATCCCGAACTTTTCTCGAGTCGAGTATACACAAAACACATTGTCATGCAAAACATTCTTGCATTTTCAAGATTTTTTTCCTATGATAAAAGCTTCTTTGTTTAATTGTTAAATTTGAATTGCAATATGCTGTTTTAAACTGCAATGAGCACCCTCCCCCCTCCACACCCACACACACCTTTATGCTGCTTCTTTGGATGAAAAAGAAACGTAAAAGAAATTTTCAGAAAAAAATAAAATTGTAAGCATCATCCTTTCCCGTCTAAAAAACCTCCTCTTTAATGCAAAACTATGTCTTCAGTGAGAAACCAATATCATTTATCATGATCGATAATTAATTAATTAATTAGTAGCTGTCCTGCGAGTTTAAACCGCCGCAAATGCATTAGTTGATGTCAAACATCCTTTTAAAATGTTCATTTTGAAAACAATAATTTATCATTCGTAAGAAAAGTTTAAGACAGTAGCAAATTATTTTTCAAGAGAAAAAAATACAATTTTCGTGCAAGAAACTTGAAACTTTCTGTTTAGAATTTCGAATATTATATGTATGAACCTACAAGCAATTTTAGAACATTTTATTTGTGCTTTATATGAATTTTGATATTTAATATTAAATATATATAATTATTTAATTAAGTGTTAATTTTTTTTTGTGTGCAAAGGTATGTTTCATAATTTACATTTCTTCATTAAGTGTTGACTTTATTTGATATCTTTATCATTTTTTTTTGTGTGTGTTACTGCATTAAAAAAAAAAAATGGTCCTATAAATTTTGAGGTTAGTATGTTTGTACACTTGATAAAACATTCTCATGTTCTATATGTATTTACATCAATCAATATATTTATGTTATTTTTCGATCAGAATATCTTATAACCAATAATGTAGCTGGTGTGTGCTACATTCTTTAAGGAATGTGATAAAAGATTACAGAAAATAGCGTATAAAATATTTAAAAGCTTGAATATAATGAAAACTTTTATTACTAATTCACAACTTGAAGGTTCATATTTCAAGATAAAGAAATCTGATACAAATCTAATCGCCGCGTGTTGTCAGAATGCGTTATCTCTCATGGAAACATATGTAAATCAGGTATATCACTGTCGGTTTCGAGTTACTGTAGCGATAAGCTTCCATTTTGTTTATTACTTTACGGAAAATTGTGCCGTTATATCATTTTGTGGCATGCACGGATATATATGAAGGTTGTATTTCATTATAGAGAAATTGATACACATATGTAATATATGTTGCTTCGAAAATAAAAATTAATTCTGATATTTTTTGTTTCTTCTCAGACGTAGAAGTTAAAATAGAGAAAAATAAGATAGTCTTGAGCGGCATATCGTGAAGTTATAGACTTCCATTGCTGTTGAATGAAAGTTTCATTTGAAAATTTTATGTATAGCTAGCTGCACATGATGATACTAACTAATCCAAACTAAATTTTAGGAAATTTAATTATAATTAACTAAAAAAAGAATCTGGCAGAGACATGTATACGTACCTCGTTACGCTTATCAAAATTTTCGTTTCTGTGAAATAGTACGTGCTAAAGTCGTAGGTAAAAGATTGAAATGCTATATAAAAGCTGTAATGACTTGAAACTTATACATGATTCCAGAGAAGTTCGCGTAACTGAAAGATCTCATAAACTACCCTTTTTTTTTCATTTTGAGTACTGTTTCACAGGAACATCCCAGTATTTTCTTAATAAGAAAAATGAAAAATATACTGTTAAAAATTTGCAGCAAACTATTCAGTCCTTTGACCGTTTTTATAGAAAAATGTTATATAACCGTAATTTAACGCTCTTCTGACCATACTATTGCCCATAGTATTGACAGAATAGAGTTAAATTGCGGTTATGTAACCGTTTTTTATAAAATAAGTTGAATGAATGGACAGTTTGCTGCAAATTTTTAACAGCGAATAATTCATTTTTCATTCTAAGAAAATACAGTGATACAGTGCGCAGCAAAAGTTTAGACAATGGTCGATTTTGTTTCCGTACTGATAAATATGTAACGAATTGTTTTAATTCAACTGACATATATTACTTGTGGCTTATTTCACAAACAATAAATTTTAAATTATACAATTTACATAATATTGGGTCATCCGAAAGATTCTGCGGTTTTTCAAAACGAAGCTCGGTTTCATCTAATTATTTTGCTACTACTAATAAAGTGTGACCTTGAATGACCCAGATCTGTACATTTAGTCTTTTCTGCTTGTGTTGCATAATTCTTGCTTATATTGTCGCATAATTTTTGTTTCAGTGCAGTGCTAAGAATGGATAACTAAAAAGCCCGTTTTCGTTACAATATGTTCTTTTATTTCAGAAAAGGTAAAAATACTACTCAGATTCTTCATAAAATCGTGCTGTATATGGACCAAGTGCTGCTTCAGATGACATAGTTCGAAGTTGGTTTGAGAATTTAAAAACGAAAATTTTAGCCTCAAAGATGACGCCAGCTCTGAACGACCATCATCTGTAAAGGAGGATCTCTTAAAAGAAGCTATCGCTGAAAATCAACGTTATACAGTTCAGGAGCTATCACACAGATTAAATATCCCAAAAAGTACAGTGAATGATCATTTGAATAAGATTAAGTATGTAAGCCGCTATGATGTGTGGGTACTCTATACTTTAACACCGCAGAATAACCTTGCTTGAATTTCGGCATGCGATTCTTTGCTGAAACGAAATGAAGAAGTTCCCCTTTTAAAACGGTTCATTACTGGAGATGAGAAATGAACACTATACAATAACGTTATAAGGAAAACATCATGCGGAAGGTCAAACGAGCCTCCCCAAGTGTCATCGAGTGGAGAGCTGCATCCCAAAAAAGTAATGCTTTTTGTATGGCAGGACGTAGGACTACAAAAGAGTTATTTATTAAGAATTGTTGCCACCAAATCAGACAATAAATTCCTAAATATACTGTTCCCAAATGCAGTTTTGAAAAAAAAAACGAATTAAAGCAACGAAAATTGATCAATCGTTGAGGTGTTGCATTCAAACAGGACAATGCTCGACCCCACTTTGCGATGAATGTCAGGCAACGCCTTATTGAGTATGGCTGGAATTTTTTTATGTCTGCTTTTATATTTACCAGACCTAGCCCCTCAGATTTTCGCCTTTTCAAGTCACTTCAATATTCTCTGAACGGCCAGGAGTTCACTTCTATGGAGACAGTCAAACAGCACATTGATAACTTCTCTACGAATAAACCTAACGACTTATTTAAAAATGGAATTTTTCAGCTGTCAGAACGATCGCAAAAAGTCATAGAAAAAAATGGTACTTATGCGATTCAATAAAAATTTTTTGTGTTTCTGTACTTATTTATTGAAATTTATCATAAAAAAACACAGAACTTTCTGTATGACCCAATATATAATGACCAAAAAAAAAAAAAAAAAAAAAAACAACAACAACAACAACAACAACAACAAAACAAAACAAATTAACATTGTGGAAAAAATATAGACAATCTGTATAGTTACAGAAAAATAATCATAAATTACAATCGAATTGCACCCCTATTGTTTGCAATCAGAGCAAAAATGTGACTTTTCATTAAAGAAGCTAAATATTGCATCACTTGGGGGTCTATTTCGTATCAAGCACGTTGAACAGCAGGTCGAAGTTTATTAACAGAGGAGTATAGCCGAAAATTTGCTTAAATCTTACAAAACATAACGCCACAAAGGTTTTCATTTGGGTTTTGATAAGGGCTATACGCGGACGAATCGAGAACAGTAATATTTTGCGAGTTAAACCAAGTTTTTGTTGTGTGTGGAACATTAATGGATGCATTATCTTGCTGAAAACATACTTTAGACCATATAAAAATTCACCAAGTGGCTGTAAATTGTTCTCCAATGTTTGTATGTAGTCTTGCGCTGTTCGGCGACCATTGAGAAACTCTAGGGATAGTTGACCATTAAGGATGTATTCAAATCCAAATAACTTATTTTCTGATTAATTTTTAAATTAATGTTTGTTCTGAAACGCATCAAATTGGCAGATTCAGAAACTATATGATGTGCATGCTTGTCGATTATTTGATAAAGGCAGTATATATTGCAAAAAACGCTGTTCAAAGTTTGCGTTTGGAAACGAATTTCATGAAGCGAGAGAGTTGGGATCCAAAATAATGGCCATACTGAGAAAATAATTGTTTATAAATCAAGTTCTAATTAATTGAGCGAAAAACGAAAACACACGGCCGCTTATACATTTCTTCAAAAATTACGTTAGCAAGTTTCACGTTTTTACTTTTAAAAATGAGTCTGAAAATGTGTCAGAAAATTTCGAGCTGTTGAATGTGAAAAAATATTTTTTTTTTGAGGCAAATTAAAAAAGCAAAATTTGACCCAAGTCATTAAAGAGCCAACACCTTGTTGTCGGCTAAAGAAAGTCCGAAGCTCTTTACGCAAGTAGTGTCAATAGTATGCCCACCCATCTAGGCCATGCAAATTCGAATTTTTTTCTTCACGGTACACCACTGGAGTCTAATGACATATGTTTGCGTGGCCACTGCATTCTCATCAGTTTTTAGTGATATTTCAAATCTAGCTGTTTTTTTCAATTTTATGTAAGCTAATTTACCTCTTTCCTTAATTCGTCTACGAATCGAATCCATTGACGCAGAAAGTTCTGACTCACTTTGAATCTGACTAGCACCCATCATTTGTGTATATTCCAATTTATAGATCCTTCTATCATCCCGTTTTCTGGTTATATAAAGCCTTCCAGATCTATGTTTTGCACCCTAAGAGTCACCCTTAGACAATATCCGATAGACAAATCTCTTTGAACGATTCAAATTAGCTGGAATTTCGGCAACACTCTTTCCTTTCGATTTCAACTTGCATATTTCAATTACTTCAACTACCGAATCTTTCTATCTCGTGGCATCTTCACTAAACGATGGTATCGCGAGGTGCACTGAAATACTTCATACATGTGACGCCATAAGTTTAAAATTTGCAATTTTCTGTGAACAGTTGCCAAAAATCAAGTTAGTGTCTAAACTTTTGCAATTTGCAAATTTCACTTTTTTCGTTTAAATTAAATATTATCCTAATATAAATCCTTTAGTTTCCTTAATATGAAAAATAAAAATATGTAAGAAGGATTTCTTTAAGGATGAAAGACAAATTTGCAGGAAATAGATTATTTTAATAACTATTATTCATAGACTAATTATTTTAATTAGGCTTTGATTCTCAAGTTGAGCTTCCAATATAACATAAACACTTAACAATATCTTTCTTATAGTTTAAACAAAATATGTATAGGCAAATTTATTTCATCACAGTCTCTTTATTCGTAACTTAAAACTTAGTCATTCTTATGCGCACCGCGCGAAAAATTATGAATGCTACTTAATTTCTGATTATATTTTTCTGAGTATAATCTGCATAGATTTTTCCTGTCACTGTAATTTGTTTTCCCGAAACAATTTATTTCAAACCATAGAAAGTATCAAAATATTTTCAAAAATTAATCAAAATATTTTCAAAAATTAATCAAATTAATTTCAAAAATTTCAAAAATTGATCAAATTATTCAAAATATTTTCAAAAGTACTTTATCTATTGCACAATACGCATTTATTAAACTGACTTGATGTACTCACCTATAATAATGATTCAAATGCGCATAAAACTTGCATTTCCATTTTTTTTAAGGTTGAAGTAATCTATGGCAGATAAAATACTTTCACTGACTCACCACATAAATAATATTTTGTAAGATACAAAAGAAAAGAGTTTGAAGTCAAAAATTTAACCCCGAATCCTTATCAAAGTGTGTAATAGATAAAATACTTTCACTGACTCACCACATAAATAATTGTTTTTAAGATACAAAAACAAAGAGTTTGAAGTCAAAAATTTAACCCCGAGGCTTTGATTCTCAGGTTAAGCTTCCTATATAACATAAACACTTAACGATATCTTTCTTATAGTTTAAACAAAATATGTATAGGCAAATTTATTTCACCACAGTCTTTTTATTCATAACTTAAAACTTAGTCATTCTCTATACGCGCCGCGTGAAACATTATGAATGCAACTTAATTTCTGATTGTATTTTTCTGAGTTTAATCTACATTAATTTTTCCTGCCTCTGTAATTTATTTTCCCGTATCAATTTATTTCAAGCCACAGGAAAGTATAAAAATATTTTCAAAAATTAATTATGCAAATACGAATTTATTAAACTGACTTGATGTGCTCATCTATAATAATGATTCAAATACGCATAAAATTTGCATTTCCATCTTTTTAATGTTGAAGTAATCTATGGCAGATAAAATACTTTCACTGACTCACCACATAAATAATATTTTGTAAGATACAAAAGAAAATAGTTTGAAGTCAAAAATTTAACCCCGAATCCTTATCGAAGTGTGTAATAGATAAAATACTTTCACTGACTTACCACATAAATAATTTTTTGTAAGATACAAAAGAAAAGAGTTTGAAGTCAAAAATTTAACCCCGAATCCTTATCGAAGTGTATACACCCCAACGAAAGTTTTAAAATGCTGACATTTAGTATGCGTAAGTTGTCATTTTTCCCCTTCTTGGTATGCTTGTTTCAGGTTAATAACCATTCCAACTGACACATAGCAACAATTGACTGACATACAGCATAATTGAGAATTTGATGCATTTTGTTAACATAAAAAAGAATGATGTTAAGGTGGCATTTCTAAAGGTTTGAAATATAAATTAGGTAGGTAAAAAAATATTTCCATAACAGTCATTCATGGTCTAATTATTTAAATAATTATTTAATTACATATTTTCTTTCAAATAACCTTATTTTTGAAAATATTGAAGCTCTAGATAAGTTATGACATCGAAGTCCCTTTTTTAAGAACAATTATTTTAGAAAGTGTTTAAAATGTAACATTTAAAAAAAAGTTACATTTATGTAATATTTTTAAAGAAGCTATCACTCAAAATGCAGTGTATCTATATTATAAAGGACAAACATGCCCGTCCGTAATGCTGACGTCATTTTGATGGTGGCAACAAAAGACGATTTAATTTAACTTTTATTGCAAATTTTAAAATTTCTAAACATCGCACATTTTTAATTTTTACATTGTCGAATAAAGAAAAAATAATCTTTTAAATGCAATTTGTTTGAAAACTGTATCGCAATTTGTTTGGAAACTGTATCATAAGTTACTCAATTTTTATTCTTTTTAAATTGTTTTTTTTCTTAAATAATTTTCAAGCATGAGTTTTTTGCACTTAAATTAATATAATTAGCTCAACATTTGTTACCTGTTTATATTTCATAACGGAATTTAAATATTTATCAATCAATAAGTAAAACAATCAAATGTAAAAAAAAAAAAAAAAAAAAAAAAAAAAAAAAAAAAAAAAAAAAAATAACGCATGCAACCGAACTGTGCGTTTAAACCACTAAAACAATCATTGATTGTGAATAGTAATCTTTAGCGATTACTTCGGCTGTTACCTCCAGGATTAAAGTATCGCTTTAATAAATTTCAAAACTTTATTTCAACGGATAATTTCTATTTTTCATATGAAAATGATTTTTGGTATCATCAGTGGGCACACCAAAAATATATATTAAATGTAAAAAAATGTATTAGAGTTATCAGTTAATAAAAATGGTTGACAACCTATATTCTGAAACCCGGGAAGGCCGGGTTTATCCCATTGATCAGGGCTAACATGCCCCATCTTGTCCTCTTGAAGTTTTAAGAAAACACATTCTTAAAATTTCAAACCTTAATTTTGTCTATAGTTTTTAACGTTTTGAATGTTAACGTCAAAATTTAACAAGTAATAATAATTCATCTATTAATAAATGAAAAATCAATGGTTTAAATATCTTTGGAATTCAAATTCTTAAAAAAAGACGTTTTTTTTTTTTTTACTTTTTAATAATTTGAATCCTTTATATTTCCCTTTTCGAATGGCATATTACTTTTGTTTCTACGACAACGAGAAGTTAAACATTTGTAAGAATTTCTGTTTGTTTACATCATACATAAACATTACATACGCAAACTTTAAACTCAATTTTCTCAAAATGTTGCTTTTTGAATTTCAATACACCTTCTTATAGCAAATACTACTTTTTATTGTTCGCAATCTTGCCAGAATATTTCACGCATATCCCTATTGAATCTGAAGTGAACTTTTGTTGCGAACATTTGTACAAAATTTTTATAAAAAAGATTTTCTTTGGAAAAATACAAGTTTTTTGTTATTTAAAAGATGTTTTTATTCCAGATCTTTTAAAAATTAACTAAAGAACATCTTTTTATAAAGTTAACTTCGCTTTATCCGGAATTATTCGTATTATGTATATAAAATTTTTCAAGTGAATATCTTTGGTAGTTTCTGAGAAAAGGTACACCAATTTAACATGGTAGGTATAGGGACTTCCAACTGCCCTTAATAAAAATCGGAGAAAAATGTTTTTAAAGCAAAGTCTTTATATTGGTGTCTTCTGGTGAAAAGGGCTGATAAATTTGATCACAGGTAACAGTAAAATGACAATATCTCAATTTTAGCAAAAGTAATACATGGCTCATCCCGACTCAGAGAACCTCAGATAACAAAAGATGGAAATTACAAGGCAGAAGAATTTTCGAATGGTAGTGTAGATGGGAGTGAAAATATAATGGTATATCACTTAATAAGGTCAACATAAAAAAGGAAAAAAAGAAAAAAGAAAAGTGCCCAGCTAAACTGATGGCATTGAGCTCACAGACTATTCACACTAATTGTATATTATACTCTTATTTTAAAGAATAATGCCACTCAAAAAAATAAGTGAAGGGGAATTAGCCCCCGTTTCCCCCTTTATACTTAGCCAGTGAACCTCCAAATCTAATCAGGGAAGCTCCTTATCATAATAAACCGGTATACCAAATATGGAGCAAATCAAATAATCTTGCAAAAAAAAAAAAAAAAACATTTATCTAAATTAAGAGGGTGGACTAGCACCCCTTTATCCTTAACCAATGAATCGCCAAAACGAATCAGGGAAGCTCCTTAACATAATAAACCGGTATACCAACTTCGGAACAAATCGAATCATTCTGCATGAAAAACCCATTTATCTAAATTAAGAGGTGCGGGCTAACCTCCCTTTTCCCCCTTTACCCTCAACCAATGAACCCCCCAAAACTAATCAGGGAAGTTCCTTAACATAATAAACCGGTATACCAAATTCGGAGCAAATCGAATCATTCTGCATGAAAAACACATTTATCTGAATTAAGGGGGGTGAACTAACCCTGTTTTCACTACTTTATCCTTAACAAATGAGCCCCCAAAACTAATCAGGGAAGTTCCTTAACATAATAAACCGGTATACCAAATTCGGAGCAAATCGAATCATTCTGCATGAAAAACCCATTTATCTGAATTAAGGGGGGGTGGACCAACCCCATTTCCCCCCTTTATCCTTAACCAATGAACTCCCAAAACTAATCAGGGAAGTTCCTTAACATAATAAACCGGTATACCAAATTCGTTTCAAATCGAATGATTCTGCATGAAAAACCCGTTTATCTGAATTAAGGGGGTGGACTAACCCCCCTTTTACCCCTTTATCCTTAACCAATGAACCCCCAAAACTAATCAGGGAAGTTCCTTAACATAATAAACCGGTATACCAAATTCGGAGCAAATTGAATGATTCTGCATGAAAAACCCATTTATCTGAATTAAGGGGGTGGACTAACCCCCCTTTTCCCCCTTTATCCTTAACCAATGAACCCCCAAAACTAATCAGGGATGTTCCTTAACATAATAAACCGGTATACCAAATTCGGAGAAAATGGAATGATTCTGCATGAAAAACACATTTTTCTGAATTAAGGGGGATGGACTAACCCCGATTTCCCCCTTTATCCTTAACCAATGAACTCCCAAAACTAATCAGGGAAGCGCCTTATCACAATGAACCTAAGAAAAAATTTTGAAGCAAATCGGATGTTTCTATCAAGAGTTATCGCGTTACGTACGTACATACATACATACATACATACGTACGTACGTACGTACATACATACATACATACATACATACGTACGTACGTACATACATACATACATACATACGTACGTACATACATACATACAGAACGGGCGGGCACATTAGCTCTCAGGCTTTGATAGCCTCAATAAACCGGTATACCAAATTCGGAGCAAATCGAATCATTCTGCATGAGAAACACATTTATCTGAATTAAGGGGGGTGGACTAACTCCGTTTTTTCCTCTTTATCCTTAACCAATTTTGGGGGTTCATTGGTTAAGATAAAGGGAATTCAGACAAATGAGTTTTTCATGCAGAATCATTCGATTTGCCCCGAATTTGGTAAACCGGCTTATTATGTTAAGGAACTTCCCTGATTAGTTTTGGGGGTTCATTGGTTAAGGAAAAAGGGGGAAAAGGGGGGTTAGTCCACTGTACGTATGTATGTATGTATGTATGTATTTATGTATCTACGTAACGAGATAACTCTTGATAGAAACATCCGATTTGCTTCAAAATTTTTTTCTAGGTTTATTGTGATAAGGCGCTTTCCTGATTAGTTTTGGCAGTTCATTGGTTAAAGATAAAGGGGAAAAACGGGGTTAGTCCAACCCCTTAATTCAGATAAATGGGTTTTTCATGCAGAATCATTCGATTTGCTCCGAATTTGGTATACCGGTTTATTATGTTAAGGAACTTCTCTGATTAGTTTCGGGGGTTCATTGGTTAAGGATAAAGGGGGAAAAGGGGGTTAGTCCACCCCCTAATTCAGATAAATGGGTTTTTCATGCAGAATCATTCGATTTGCTCCGAATTTGGTATACCGGTTTATTATGTTAAGGAACTTCGCTCATTAGTTTTGGGGGGTTCATTGGTTAAGGATAAAGTGGAAAAACGTGGTTAGTCCACCCCCCTTAATTCAGAAAAATGGTTTTTTCATGCAGAATCATTCGATTTGCTCCGAATTTGGTATACCGGTTTATTATGTTAAGGAACTTCCCTGATTAGTTTTGGGGGTTCATTGGTCAAGGACAAAGGGGGGAAAGGATGGTTAGTCCACCCCTTTTAATTCAGATAAATGGGTTTTTCATGCAGAATGATTCGATTTGCTCCGAATTTGGTATACCGGTTTATTATGTTAAGGAACTTCCCTGATTCGTTTTGGGGATTAATTGGTTAAGGATAAAGGGGGCTAGTCCACCCCCTTAATTTAGATAAATGTTTTTTTTTTGCAGGATTATTCGATTTGCTCCAAATTTGGTATACCGGTTTATTATGATAAGGAGCTTCCCTGATTAGATTTGGAGGTTCACTGGTTAAGTATAAAGTGGGAAACGGCGGCTAATTCCCCTTCACGTATTTTTTTGAGGGGCATTATTCTTTAAAATAAGAGTATAATATACAATTAGTGTGAATAGCCTGTGAGCTCAATGCCACCAGTTTAGCTGCGCACTTTTCTTTTTTATTTGATTTCGTCTTCAATTTTCATCAAAACTAATCGATAGTATCCTACTCCAATGATATTTCGGTGGCCTAATTTTTTTTTCATAAAAAGGTATTAAATGAGGTACGAAGAATGAAAAACAGGGTTAATACGGACTCCAGAAGAAGAAATCCAAATATTCTAGAAGATTTCTAAGAAGCCAAGAATTTTAAAGGACTTATATTACCATGCTTTTTCAAGTAAGCTGCACCCTCATGTAGCACGCACAATCTAATATGTAAAAATGAAAATTTGTCTCTCTGTAATGCTATACAAATCCACAGTTTGGAAGCCAGAATTGTGAAATGTTACGTACAGTCGTGGAAAAAAAAAAGTAAACACCCCCTACTAACTCTTCAAAAAATTATTGTAGAAGAAAGTTACTGGTACCGAACGATTGGAAATAAAGTCTACTTTTAAATGATGTATATAAAATTTGCTTAGGGGGCCATCTACATATTAAAACGAACCCAAACTTTGTTTTTTTTTAATGGCAGTGCACAATTCTGACAGCATAAATGAACTCTACACCTTTCAATTAGCCTAATAACGAATTTTTATGCAATTCGTACCATAAGTTTCCGAGAAATTAATTATTTTAAAACGAGCGTATTTTAAGGGCTGTATCCAAATTGAAGTTCTGTACTCGATTGTTAACCGAGAGAGCCCCTTTCTTGATCAAGGTAGCTTAAGCGCCACTCAAAGAGTCAATGAAGCTTGTTAGATTACAGTACAACAGAATAAATTTCAAAATGTCTACTCGCTTCCATCATAGACGGCCCCTTAAACCATCATTTTGCCGTTTTTTAAGCATAATTTGAAATTTACTTGGAAGAAAAATATGAAATTTTGGTTTTCCATAAAGCAGGACCTAATAAATCTAAATCCATCAAAAAAATTGTAGGTTGCAATTCATAATTTTTTCGAATATTAATTTCATAATGCATAATTCATATAAAAAAATTATAAAGATTGCAAATTCAGTGTATTTATGTTTGGGTATATTAGTATTATTGCTACAAAAAAATTAGCACATTAGGAGCATAATTTCAGGAGATATAAATTAAAATATGAAAATGTAATTTAACATTAGAAGCACTAAATTTCTAATGTTTATAATTCAAAAACTTATCATTCAAATGACTTTAAATTTGGTGTCTAGGCATAGTTTGAACCGAAGATTTGAAATATCTCGTTAAAATTGGGTATTGCTATTGAAAAAAATGAAGTTTGGATTCGTTTTAATATGTAGATGACCCCCTAAGAAAATTTTATATGCATCATTTAAAAGTAGACTTTATTTCCAATTGTTCGGTACCAGTAACTTTCATCTGCGATGATTTGTTGAGGAGTTAGTAGGGTGTGTTTACTTTTTTTTCTCTACGACTGTACATGTGTATTAAAACACGGCCGAAGCAACTAAAGTAATCCGGAATCGGAACAACTTATAGTTAATTTTTAATTAATAAAAAACCCCACAAATTTAACAGCAATTTCCAATCAAATTTAAACATTCTTCGTTATAGCTGTTGCCAACAATTAAAAATCTACAACAAAATTCTTACCGCAACAATTACTTTTCTAGTGCAAGATTTCCACGTGAAAAAATGAAATAAATGGTTTGACAAATATAAAATAAAGGAATATTGCATGATAACTTTTCTACTGCAAGATTTCCACGTGAAAAATGAAAATAAAATGAATTATTTGACGAATTAAAAACAAAAGTGAATGTTACGCCCTAATTTTTCTGTTTTATTGATTTCCATGTGAAAAATTATAATTATTTAATTAATTTGACGGATAAAAAAATGGAATATTACGTCATATTTGAAATATAAAGGATTTGGTGAATATATAACGTCATATAAAGGTGAAAAAATGCATTGAAGCATGATTAAAAACTCGATTATGGAAATATTGGCGCATTTTAACATTATTGCTCCAATGATGAATGGAAATAAGTTCATGCATAGCTGTACTATTATATAAATTTATACTTTTTTATATTGCGTTTTCATTTGATTCATGTGTACAGCACTTCGACTGTTTTTTATTATTTTTTTTATATCGTATGCTAAATTTTGAAATCGGTTTTTCAAAACAAATCTTCTTAAACTTCCGGGCAACGCCGGGTACTTAAGCTAGTCTTTAATAAAAGAAAAAAAATTAACAAATCCCATACTATTAAAACAGATCTTATACTATTAAAATTTAACGTTAGTGCAAGAATTGAACAGTATTCAGAATGTATTGCTTACTGATTTCATATATTTTAATACAAAATTGATAGTCCATTGTTTTATGCAATGACCAATGGCCATATAATATAGAAGCCAGTCAAATCCCAAAAACTCATCACACATCACATTGTACCTAGAATTTTAAAGTAAATTTCGAAGGGAAAAAACACACGGATTATACAAAAAACAAAGTAACTTTTTTTTTCTTTTTAGAATGGCAAGAAAATCACTTGTAATCACAGTAATCGCTTGAATTTTACCTTTGTAAAGATGCGATTTTTATTTTACTTTCTTATCTTCGAGATATCGGGGGTAAAAGCACTGTTTTCTTATACCTGTCGCCTGTGAAGTGGTTAAATCGGGGGGGGGGGGGGTAAAAGCACTGTTTCTCTATACCTGAGGCCAGTGAAGTGGTTAAAAGGGAATATCTTTCATGCTATACACAATTGAAAGATGATTGATTATACAGACAATATTGTTAGAATTGTAACCCCTGAAAGTGAAACTAGAGAACATTTCATTATTCAAGACTAAAACTTTATTTGTTTCAACGGATGTAAATTCCTGTGGTCGGCTTGCCTTTTCTTTTCTCTACACTTACGCAGAAGGGTTGCCGTTATGTCGACGTCATAAACCACGAACTTTAGACTCTATTATTCTTTTAACCTTTTCGATGTATCACTCACTCTCTTTTCCGCTGTTGTAAAATGTAGTCCCTTTGTGAAGATGTGCAGGAAATATTATACCTGCGGATCAACATATTCTACTCAAGAGATATTATTAAATATATATGGAAAGAAAACGAATGATCCATTTGCACGACAATCTATACACACCTAATTTAACCAAGAATCCAATTTCTTTTAATACACTCTAGGTATATGTTTGTGAATATCTACAGCGCTTGCGGAAAGAAGATATCGCCATAAATAGTAGTGACGGGACCGGGGTTGCGCTATCGAGATAACAGGTAAGACTTTTTTCTTATTCCTGTTAATTAAATGAATAATAATATATAGAGCATACGGCTCACCGATTATATGAAATATTAAATTTTATGAATATATTTTTGTACGAGATTATGAGCACAGAATTAGTGCTAAAATAGTGTGTGCCATATTAGAGATGTATGTATAATAAGAAAGTGTAAGGATAGGACTAAATATTTTGCTACACGAATATAAGAAAGTGTAAGCACATATTATTTGAATATCTTGAAAGTTATCATATAATTAATATATCGAATTGTTATTCAAGTCAACTTTATATTACTCACTGTAATTTACAGTTAGATAAGAATATATATAAGATTATTTGCAATCTATATAAATTTGAAAAATATTAGAGTAATAAAGAAAATAAACAAAAATGAGCATACTGAAAGATGCTATAATTGAAAAACTCACCGTAGATAACTACGATGTGTGGAAATTCCGCATAGAGAACTATTTACAAAAAGAAAATCTCTATGACGTAATTATAAATGAGCCCCCAAATCCCGTCACCGATGATTATACTAATGAAAATCGCAAAGCCAAAGCGATTATAAATTTACTAATAGATGACTCACAGATAATACACACAAAAAATCTGCAGACAGCGCGCGAAGTGTGGAATGCGCTTAAGAGTGTGCATGAGAGAAGTAATCTTAGCAATAAATTGTACCTGCTAAGAAAGTTGTATTCTAGCAGGTTAGCCGAAAATGGCAGCATGATAGAGCACCTAACTAACATTTATCAGCTTCGCGATAAGTTAACCGCTATTGGTGAGAATATTAATAATGAACACCTAGCGGCCCTGCTTTTGTGCTCTTTACCATCAATTTACGATACATTAATCTGTACTCTCGAAACAAGAAATAATGATGAACTTACCCCAGAATTTATCCGCGGAAAGCTGGTAGATGAATTTAATAAGCGACAGAACAATCACGAAAATTTCCACAACAACTCTGCTTTAAAGGTGAAACGTGCACAAAGTTTTTAAATACTGCAAGAAGACCTCGCATAATATTGAAGACTGCTGGAAATTAAAGAACAAAAACAATGAGAAACCAAAACCAAAAAATTTCAGAAACCAATTTAACAATATGGCTAACAGGTAGGCAGTGTATTTTCAAGATAACGTAAGCGCGAACGGTTCTAAAAACAAAAATTTCGATAAGGAAAAACGTGCAGACAAAAACATAACATTTTTCATTGGTAATGGTTCTAAAGATCTCTGGGTCATAGATTCAGGGTCTTCAACCCACATTTGCAACGACAAAAATAAATTTCATGACTTCAATTATGACAAATCGAATGTCACTGTAGCAAACGGTCAAGCATTACATTCTGACGGTTACGGATCGGTAATATTAAACACTGTTATGTCAGACAACACAAGTAAAACAATAACATTGAAAAATGTTTTATATGTTCCGGAGATCGAAACAAATTTAATTTCCATCAAACAAGCTACCGAAAATGGTTGCGTAGCTATATTCAAAGATAATATGTGTAAAATAACTCATGAAGGCGTAACATACCTTGAGGGTCATATAAATAATAATTTATATGAAAGTAATTTGAAATCCGGTTCTGCTCAAAATGTAAATATAATAAATCATTGTGAAAAGAAAAATTGTTTACATAAGTGGCACGTAATGTTGGGTCATCGAAATATTAACCACATAAAGGAATTAGTTGATAAAAACATGGCATCAGGGATTCAAATTGATAACTGCCAGCATAGTAATGAATGTGAAGTTTGCCTTGCGTCAAAATTAACCAATAAGCCTTACCCAAAACACGCTAGTTTTAGAGCTACGAGAGCAATTGAGCTGGTCCACAGTGACCTGTGTGGCCCTATGCAAACAGCAACGGTTGGGGGAAAATATTATTTTCTAACCTTCGTCGACGATTTTAGTCGTTTTACAGTTATATATTTGCTAAGGAACAAATGTGAAGTTTTCTCAAAATTTAAGGAATACGCAGCAGTGACTGCTAACAAATTTGGCAGAAAAGTGCAGACAATTCGGTCCGATAACGGGGGGGAGTATTCGAGTCAGGAATTCGAAGATTATTTGAAAAGTGAGGGAATTGAACATCAATTTACCGTACCGTACTCCTCGCCCCAAAATGGGGTTGCAGAGCGTAAAAATCGCACCTTAATGGAGATGGGACGCTGGGTTCTTAAGGAAAGTGGTCTTCCTAATTCGTTCTGTGGGGAAGCGATATGTACAGTGACGTATATTCAAAATAGGGTCCCAACTTCATCCTGCGATCGGACTCCTTATGAAAAATGGACTGGTCGTAAACCAGACCTTTCTAACATTAGAACTTTTGGTTGCCGCGCATATGCATATATTCAAAAACCAAACAGGAAAAAGCTGGACGACACCGCGCAAGAAGGTATATTTGTCGGATATGACAACAGAAGTAAGGGTTTTAGAATTTGCACGGATGGAAGGAAAATAGTTATAAGTCGGACAGTAAAATTTTTAGAGGATGATAATCATGACTTAGTTAAAATTAATGCGTCAGATAAAAATAAAGAAATAGTTAGCGATAAAAATCCGCAGCCAAAATTACAACTAATTGACGAAGAAGAGAATAACACTGAAAATGATATGCAAAATCAGGATGGGAACACAAATGTAACAGGCACCCCACAGACTTTACCACGTAGATCTGATAGATCTAATAGAGGGGTTCCCCCTGACAGATTCGCGTTTTTAACAAATGATGTAAGCATAAAAGAGCCAAAGTGCTGGGATGACATACTGAAAATAGAAAATCCCCTGGAAAGGCAAAAATGGATAGATGCTACCTTGGACGAAATAAATTCTCTCAATGAAAATTGTACTTGGGAATTAGTTGAGGTCCCACCAGGGACAAAGGTAATCGGTAGCAAATGGGTATTTAAGTCGAAGTACAACAGTCAAGGTAAAATAGAAAAATACAAGGCAAGGCTAGTGGCTAAGGGTTTCTCCCAGAAATACGGAATTGACTACGATCAGACTTTCACACCCGTTGCGTCTCACACTACTATAAGAAGCTTTTTAGCAATGGCTTTATACAAAAACTTACGCCTTAGATACATTGACATTAAGACGGCCTTCCTTCATGGGAAGTTAAAGGAGGAAGTACATGCGTCAACCTGAAGGATATGTTGTCCCCGGATCTGAACATAAGGTTTGTAAACTTAAAAAGGCGATTTACGGGTTAAAGCAAGCAGCGAGAGCTTGGAATAGAAAATACATGATTCGTTAACAAAATTAGGGTTTAACCAGAGTTCGATTGACAAGTGTCTATACAAACGAACCAAAAATAATGAAACAATTTATATAATTGTTTACGTTGACGATCTCCTCATCGCGGGGAAGATAATAACATTGATAAACTAATACATCAGTTAAAGAAAGAATACCCTGTGACGGACTTAGGCGATGCTAATTATTATTTAGGTATAAACATTAATCGGCCTAATCAAAATACAATGACCCTAGATCAAATTAACAAAATTCATAAACTAGTAATTAAATTTGGCTTGGAAAATTCAAAACCAAACGATACTCCTATGGAACCGGGCTATGTTAAGTTAAACGATGACGAAAATCTTTTACCGGATAATGTAAACTATAGACAGGCGGTCGGCGCATTACTATACATTTCAACCGTTTCTCGACCAGATATTAGTGCAGCTGTTAACATTCTATGTCGTAGAAATGAACGTCTCAGAACTAAAGACTGGGAAGCCGTTAAAAGAACCATTAGATATTTAAAAAGTACTTTCGATTTAAAGTTAACGTATACCAATTTCGAAGAACCTGTCTTGAGGGCAAACGCCGACTCTGATTGGGCAAATGACCCACAAGATCGAAAATCTGTGTCAGGCAATCTATTTTTCTTGGGGTCCAACCCGATCTTATGGACATCAAGACGTCAAAAGTGTCTCGCAATGTCTTCAGCAGAATCTGGATTTATATCAGCTTCCAGTGCTGCGCAAGAAATTTCTTGGTTAATAAACTTATTAACAGAACTGGATATGCCACAGCAGTGCCCGATAAGCTTGATGGATGATAACCAATCCGCAATAAAACTTGCAGAATCCGATAAGTTCCATCATAAAACGACGCATATTGACCTTCGTTACAATCATATAAGACACTTAGTGGACAATGGAATCATAAAACTCCGCTACATTAATACTGACTTAATGACTGCTGATCTTCTAACCAAACCCCTTCCCAAACTTAAGCTTGGCTTCCACAGAAAAACAATTTTGAACATTTAATATAATGCTTCAGGGGTTAAAGGGGGGTGTTAGAATTGTAACCCTGAAAGTGAAACTAGAGAACATTTCATTATTCAAGACTAAAACTTTATTTGCTTCAACGGATGTAAATTCCTGTGGTCGGCTTGCCTTTTCTTTTCTCTACACTTACGCAGAGGGGTTGCCGTTATGTCGACGTCATAAACCACGAACTTTAGACTCTATTATTCTTTTAACCTTTTCGATGTATCACTCACTCTCTTTTTCGCTGTTGTAAAATGTAGTCCCTTTGTGAAGATGTGCAGGAAATATTATACCTGCGGATCAACATATTCTACTCAAGAGATATTATTAAATATATATGGAAAGAAAACGAATGATCCATTTGCACGACAATCTATACACACCTAATTTAACCAAGAATTCAATTTCTTTTAATACACTCTAGGTATATGCTTGTGAATATGTATATCGCTTGCGGAAAGACGATATCGCCATAAATAGTAGTGACGGTACCGGGGTTGCGCTATCGAGATAACAGGTAAGACTTTTTTCTTATTCCTGTTAATTAAATGAATAATAATATATAGAGCATACGGCACACCGATTATATGAAATATTAAATTTTACGAATATATTTTTGTAAGAAATATTATTCAGCGTGTAAGATATATCTCTATTTTCTAATCTTGTATACTTCAATTAAGTTATTAAAGCAGCTTCATTTTGCTTCACAATAATTTAAGGAGTTTCTAAGGAGTATTTTGTATATTTAAAGAATTCTAAGCTTTCTTTGGGAAGTTTTACATTTCTAAGGAGTTTCTAAATATTCTAAGGAGTCTGTACGAACTCTAACAGTAAAATTCTTTTAATAAGATTAGATAAAATGAATTACTATTTATCTAATAATTTTATTAGATAACAAGTAATACTTTAAGTATAGTAAGGCGACTATTTTTATATTCTGTTCGCACCACTATTTTTTAAAAATACATTATGTAATATATTTCTCTTCCAAATGTTGTCAAAAAGTATGTAAAAGGTCTTTGTTTGAAAAAAGTGGTGCGAAATAGAATTAAAAAAATCCCTCCCGGCTCGGGCTTACAGGCTGAGGTAGATTTCGAAGTTAAGTACTAAATTCACCAACAAAACTTAAATCAAGATTAGAGATAAACCCAGTTCCTTCACTAAGAATGAGCTATAGGGAGCTAAACATTTTGTGAAAATTCTAATATACACGAATACACACACGCATGTATATGGAATAGGTTTAAAAATGGCTAAAACAAACTCAGAAAACCTCTAAGTATTAAAATATATTAATATTTCGATAGTCGGGTATATATCATGTTTTAATACGTTTCTTGAAACTCACATGACGTTACATATTCACCTGCTGAGGTCCATTATATTTCCAATATGACGCAATATATATATTTTTTAATTCGTCAAACTATTTATTTCATTTTGAGTTTTCATGCTGAAATCTTGCTCTAGAAGACTTATGACGTAATATTCAATTTGTTTTCAATTCGTCAAACTATTTATTTTTTTTTCACGTGAAAATCTTGCAATAGAAAAGCAATTGTTGTGGTGAGAATTTTATAGTTTTTTTTTAATTGTTGGCAACTGCTATAACGAAAAATATTTATTTTTTCCTGTCATTGTTGTGTAAGAGCTAGTTTTATCAGAATCTTATTAAGACGGTAATCAAAATTTTTAACCCTCCCCATTTCCATTCCCTTGAGCCGATTTTGCCCATTTTCAATCCCCGCCGAGATATTAGCCATCTCAAAGTTGTTGGCGAGTTTGAAGACGATCCGTGCATAATTGCGACTTTTATCGTGCGGACAAAATTTAGTACATACATACATACATACATATATATATATATATATATATATATATATATATATATATATAAACTTTTTAGGTGGGGGTGGTTTTGGGTTCCTGGGGTCATATAATGAAAAGTTATGAAGGAATTTTTCAGAAGTCACACCATGGTAACGACTGCAATAGGTAGTATTCCTTACGAAATCTACCTAAAATAGTAGCTGTAGCAGCCCTGTAATAATAAGATTTTCAGACAAATTTGCTATTGCGGTAATGTTAGTGTATCAAAGACTCCGTGAGGCTCTTATTCCAGGTGCTTAATAACGAAAAATGAAAGAAAATTTTGTAGTTTTGATATTTGGTGCCTTTATGTTTTTTGAGTCGCTGAACGCGAATCTGAGGTTTGCCAACAAAATTTTTTCTGGGAAACACGTTTTTTTTTTTTTTTTTTTTGCAATTATACGTTTAAAAACCCGAATTTTCTTTGTTTTTCAAAATGTCTCCAAAACTATGTAATTTACGTAAAAGTTCGCAATACGTAAATTAAAGAGAATAAAATATCCTACATTTTATGTGTTAAAGTTTTTTTGTCTGATTAATGGTTTAGCCATGACAGTGCTGCAAAAATGTGTGTAAAAAACAAAAAAATTCTGAAAAAGCGCGAATAATGGCACTGTAACGTGGATTTAACACGAAAACTAACCATTTTGCGAAAACATTGACTATTAATGATACTAAAGATTATATGATTGACTACATTTTACAATGAAGTTGCTGTTAATAAATACGACAACTCATTAGGAATAATTATTTTATTATAAATAATTATGTACATTCGTATGTACATTTACTTAAAAAACAAAATATCCTATTTCGACCTTCATTTACTTGAACATCGCTGCTTTTCATCGACATCTACAACATAGAAAATAGACATATGGAATTAGTGGGTGTTTTTATTACTACCAATATTATAAAATAAATGTTTTCTTAATAGTTAATATTTGATATTTTGTGGCATGACTTTTTCCTTCTCCATTGGGTCCACGGATTTATTGGATGGGCAATCCAATTTCAGTTCGGTTTCAAGGTCTATCTCGTCCTCCTCGTCTTGACACACCACTGTGATGTTGTTGCAATTCCCTTCGCACATATTGGAGCAAGAAAGCCCTGCCTTCTTGCACCCACAATTTCGTTGGCAGTTCTGTCTGCACTTGCAGGATACAAGCTTCATCAAAGCAGGGGGGAGCAGGGGTACATTACATTGAACACAGGCTAAAGGAAAATATTTGTTCTCTTTTATCCCCACTATTCAGCATTTCTTTCAACTCCCATCCATTGCTGGACCTTGCTTCTTGTACGAAATATACCTTAGGTGGTTTAGTGAAAGGACATTTGTGCCACTATAACCATACAGTGAGACAAAGAAACTTTCATCAGCAGCTGCAATCTTCTCCTGAGTAGCGTACCGATCGTTGAATGCTTTTACAACGTCCGCATCATGTGGATTCTTCGCAAGAGTTTTGAGGAACGTCATTTTTCTCTTGCATAAACAGTGCTGACGTTGCATCGCAACCGCTCACAGCATGTAAGAAGAGGATGTTTCCTGCAACAATTGAATCCACAGCATTAATAGGAGAAAATGGTCACTGAAGAAATGGTGTCCTTCCCTGGTTTTAAAAAGAAAACGTTTTCATCCTTGCAGAGACCTATCAAAATGGCCAAAAGATCTACATCTTCACCAACTACAATTACCGTTTCATTTGATGCAGCCAAGCACAAAGCAGTGTTTATAATCAAGGCGTCTTATTTTTCCTTGCTTGCATGTAATATTTGCTGATGAGAACCTGTTAATCATCATAGATATTACCCGAGCTTTGATTTTTTTGGAGGTTAACAAGAAACTTTTCTTTGGAAATGAATGGTATCATTGTTTCTTCAAACAATATGTCAGCTGTAGCATGTTTCCTTGATCGTCTCATACACTCAGCAGTTTTTATACCTTCATGTACATCATCAGGGTAGCCATCAACGACAGCTATTGCATGTGGTTGATGTTTTGACTGCATATGCTGAACATTTTTATCACAGATTGAAGAAAAAAATTGATTCTCAGGCCAAACAAGTCTAACTAATAACACCCTCTTCTCCCCCCCCCCCCCCCATCAATGGCGAATTGAACCTTGCGACTGAACCGCTTGTTTGTAAGGAGTTTGAATGCTTTCTAGAGTTTCCTTTTCTTAAGCCCTTGCCAAATAGGGACAAGGAATAAGGGCTTAGATCGTACGTCAAAAACTTCTCAAGGTCTTCATTCGAATGGTTTGCAACTGAAATTCGTTGGAACTAAAGTTGTGGGATTGACAGGAACTAACTCGTTGTCTACTTGCATTACACTGGTCATGGCAGCAAGAGGTTTTACTCTGTCGCTCCGTTTAAATTTAACAGCTCCCAAAGTCACTAACAACAATTCTTTTGATGTCTTTAATGCCTGAGTACCAAGACTTATAGCAGTTAATTCGTCCATCAGCCAAAACACCAGTGCTTATTGAATATTATTGAGTATTTATTATTATTATTTTGTAATAGCAAATGAAGATTTTGATCACAGGGATGCTCATTTTTATTTATTATTTAGTTATGAAGGAAACAATGAACCTCAGATCCATAGAATGTAGTCAATCATATAATCTTTAGTATCATTAATGGTCAAAGTTTGCGTAAAATAGTTAGTTTCATGTTTCATCGGCGTACAGTGCCATAATTCTCGTTTATTTAAGAGTTTTTTGCTTTTAACACCCATTTTTTGCGGCATTGTCACGGCTAAACCATTGATCAGAGGAAAAAACTTTTAATGCATAAAATGTAAGAAATTTTATCCTCTTTAATTTATGTTTAGCCGACTTTTATGTAAAATGTATAGTTTTGAAGTTATTTTGAAAGAACCAAGAAAAGTCCGTTCTTTTGCATGTTTTTTGCAAAGAAAGTGTTTCCCGGGAAAAATTTTGTCTTCAAGCTTCAGATTCGTGTTCAGCGACCCAAAAAATATAAAAGTGCCAAATATCAAAACTACACAAAAACTTTCTTTTATTTCCTACCAAATGACTAGAGTTTATACTGTGTAAGTTTATACGTAAGACTTATGTGTAAGACTATATTAGTTTTTACTGTGCAGAAAAAACTTATATCGGGTGTTTCCGAAATCGACCGACAAATTCAGACAGGTGATAGTAGAAATAAAGAGGATGAAAAATTACCTAGAACATGGGTCACAAACCACTTATTTAGTCACAAATACAGGGTGTTTCGCCATAGCTAATGTCGACTTGAAGGTAATAGTGTTGTGACAAATAAAAATATTAACAAAGAAATGTAACGATATGTTTCTTGTCTTGTATGAAATGCGATAACATCACTAAAAGTTCTGGAAAAGCAGGATGTTCGAGCAATCGATGATACCGTATGAACTGATAATCACAGTCGGAGCGTGAAGTTCATTCTGCAGCGGCGTATAATGGAAACTTCCGCTATTTTTTTTGGTATTATCATATTTACAACAAAGATGAGCATGTATATTAAAAGTTTCATTGTAATATACTTCAGTTTTCTGAAAGTTATTACCGTGAACCAAAGTTGGTTTAAGGTAAAACATCCTGTATTTTTGATAAATGGGTGGTTTGCGACCCCATGTTCTATGGTCATTTTTCATCCTCTTGATTCCTACTGACCTCTCATCATCTTGACCCCTCTGAATATATCGGTCGTATTCGGTAATGTTACAATTATCCTCGGTTATGCGGGAAGACCTCCTTTTGTTTATTTTCTTTAATTTCGCAGTTTAAATATAGGTAAGAAGACTCGCTTACCTGGTTTTTCATCGTTGGATCCACCCTCGGTAAAGGTTCACTAATTGAGCAGTAAATTAGGTTTCCTCTAACCATCGACAGAAGCGGCACGAGTTACCTATGGTGAGATAAAAACATTAATTCATTGTGTATCCATTAGATTGTTGTGTAAATTTATTCCTTTAGAGAGAATGGCTCCATTTGTAAAAAAAACTTGGAATATATTTTTAATTCTCTTGGCTAATTAAATTATAAATATAAATTTAAACGTTATGAACAGAACAAAGAACGACCTGCATAGTAATGGTGCATCTATCTATCTGAACAAAGTACAGAGAGAGAGAGAATATTACATCTACGTTAACCACAAGAAAGGGAGAAAATCCCTTACACAGCAAAAGCACATTGGAATGTCTGGAAAGAAAAGTTAAAGTTCTCATTGAAATGAAACGGTAACGTTTTTATCGAGAATTGTTTTCGGGGTTTATTCTGCACAACAGGCAACACCCTGTATATGCCTGTTGTCAATCTATAGCTTTTCTCTAGCCACGGCTTTTCTTTTAAATTTAACAAATACTTGCACTTATCTGAAAGCTTTATTGTTTTTTAACAAAATGTATGAGGTTAGAAACCACTGAGTTTTTTCATGCGTCCAAACGGTCACTTTCGTTAGTTTCAGCAGTAAGTGTTGAGGAACGCATTCATGAACATTGTGCGCGATTGCGTTGTGCTTCGAAGAATTCGGATTGATAATCGAAAGACAGTATTCATAAAAAAAAAAAAAAAAAACATAATATGTTCGCCAATTGCTCAAAGCAAAATTTGTTGACAATAAAATCCTACCAAATTCACCTATCCGAAAACTAATCAGTTGCAGGGGGCATTTCGATAATAAATTTCGATTTGAATTATTCTAAAAAAATGGAAGCGTATATTTCAAAATAAAATTAAATGGGTTGAGTGATTTTTGTAATTTAATAGAGATACGATTATGAATATCCAGTGAAACTCTCAGTTATATCAAACAATGAAATGCATTTTGATTCTTTTTCCAATCAGATGCGTGATTTTTCAGACAGCCTGTATAACACAACTGTAAAATATAATAAATGAATGTTCGGTTTCATATTTTAGTGGTTTAGAATGTGAAGAAAACGCCACCAAAAAGTATAGCTCATAGCCAGGATAAAGCTTGTATAACATATTCGTGCTTTTGTGAGGGCCCAGGGGGAGGGTGATTAAAAACGATGGTAAAAATTTTAAGATTCAAATAATTTTAATTAATAGGAACTCAAATTAAAGATTAAGGGGGCACAGGACCTTTAAACTTTCAAAAAATCAGTTTTCGGATTTTGTTTTATTCTGAATTTTTAAAAGATTCTCATCAATATCTAAAAACCCCATTCAAAAATCTGCATTATTTCTCTAGTTATAATCATTTATAGACGGCGAGGACAATTGAAAGTCCATTGATATTGAAATTTTGAAACGCGTTTTCTCAGATTAGTCAATTTGAAGTACGCGCGCACTGTCACTTTCAAACTATATAAGCTACAGCTTTAAAAAAAAAAAAAAAACCAAATATGCGTTTCTTTATAGTCTTCATGCTAAAACCAAAAAAAATCACATATTTTGGTTATTTGTTTTTTCGCACTTGCATAACTTGAAAAAAATTTTAGAAACTTTGTATTTTTTTATTTTGTGCTAAAATAAAATTTTAAACAAAACATTTTGGTATATAATTTGGTTTTAATTTAGAAGTAGGTGTGTTATGATTATATTTTATTCAAAAATTGTTTTCTATATGCATAATTTAGAATTTTATCATGCGCGCATCACTTAATGATTTTAATTCACGCATTAGTGAGATGAATATTTAAATTTAAGTGTAAATTTTCTAGATACAACATTTTTTTTTTCAGAATAAATTAGCTAAGAATATATACCTTAGGCAGAAAGGGTAAAAAAAAATCTTAATCGCATATTATTTGTGATTTGGTACTTTGAAAAAGGCGATGTTTTTTATCGCTTTGACAAACTCAAAGGTCCTGTGCCCCCTTAAAATAACCCTTAAATGCCGGGTGTTGTTTTTCGGCAACATACCCAATTTAGGCTCTAAAATAATATTAGAATAATATTGAAGCTATAATTCCTAATGTTGCCAATAAAATGCATTCTGAAAATATTATTAAATCGATTTTCATCATGTAGATGGCAACACTTGTGCTTTCTAAGAAGAAAGATAGATTTATTTTTTAAATTGTTGCTACTTGTTCATTTTGTTTTGTTTGGAAGCTTGCGAAATACCCTATTTTGTTCTGCATTGAGCAATTAAAATTTATTTCTTATTATAGTTCCTAAAATTCTTGTGTGTTTAATATTATAGAATTTTATGAAGGAAAATTATTTTTTCAATTAAAGACCAGTATTGGCGATTAGTAACAAACTGTTTTTTAGCCGTAAAGCATACTTAAAACAAAATATGATTTTTTAAAGTATTTTTCCCATGATTTATTTAAGAAATGAAAGCCGAAAAACATTATTACAAGGATTTTTGAAAAATCAGGCATTTAAGGGATAAACTAAGTCGGATAGTTCTCACTTTACTTTCATGCACTAATAATATAACCTATTTAGGTTATTTAGCAAAATTAAATGTTGAAAATGAAATAATGTGATACAATGAATAACCTGAGTGATTGATGAATATTAGTTTGAGGCTAATTCAAAAGCATTTAGCTTAAGTTCTGATTTTTTTTAGCTTCATAAGTATTCTGGTTGTTGATTTGGAAGAAATGCTTTAAAGCTGATTTGATAAATGCTGCTCTTATTATATGCCATTAATTATTCCACGCACGACTCATCGCTGTAAATTAGCAATCCTCTAAAAGTGCAGAGCAAACATGGACAGAGATATTCATCTCTTTTCATAAATTTTTCGCTCTAATGGCCCAAGAACACATAATGAATAGCTGAAAAAAAATTCTCATACATCTTTAGAAGCTTCCATCCTTCTATGAAATGTAGGAGCAAAAGAAATGATTTCTAACAATAAAATGAATATTTTCCATTTTTGTTACAGGTGACATTATGAAAATATTAGAAAGTTATGATGACCGTTTAATTTTACACATATAATGAGGATAATATCTCGAAAATTTCGAAATCTGATGAAAATATGTATTTTGAGATTTTTAAACAAAATTATCCCTTATATAACCATAAAAAAAAATCACAACAAAATTTCAGATTCATACTCCTATAAAAAAAAAAAAAGTCAAATAAACAGTTTTTTCCAACACTTGTCATTTTTTTTGCTCTTGTGAATGAAATCCTCAAACAAATTTATCTCACAATCTTTTAAATATTCAGAACACTTATCAACATAGTTGAAAAACTCGCTCTAACTCGCGTAAATCTACTTGGATTACTATATAATTGATATACAATGAACTGTTCATTTATAGTTCATTTACAGGGCGCTCACAAGTATTGCTTTACATTATGGTCTACGGGGGAAAAATCCTTTTGCAGTGTGGTGTTACACTATTTTAAACATAATGAAATTTTATATACATTATTGAGATGTACAAGAAGATGGTTACTATAGAATGTGTTATATATAGCATTTAAAGTGCGTATACATGGGAAGTCAAAAGTATTCGTTATTTTCTGGTCTATAACGAAAACTGGTTTACGGCGTATTTTAATCATGTTACTATGTTACAAATATAATGAAATTGTTATTAATTTCCGAGATGCACTAAAACATGTTTTCTGTTGAATATATATATATATATATGTGTGTGATACTTCTTGATATTAATGTAGATTGTGATGATGAACATATGACATATCATTGCCAACCACAAATTATTCCGTAGAACATTTAATTTGCAGTCGTAAGTGGCAAAAGGTGGAAGACAGGAATGCAGTCATTGGGAAGAATTTCCCATTCAATCAAAAGAGGCGACATAATCAGAAACGAATTTATTGGAGTTCACATACCAATAACAAATTCCACTAGTTATCCACTAGTTGAAACTCGGATTTGGGCTGCACCACGTCATAGCAAATATGAAGATGTTAAAACGTATTAGAACTACACTATTTTAAAAACAACTCCGTTAAATGACAGGTGTTTGTTAGTAGATTAAAAAACTTACAATTTCTGAGTTCTAAGCCAGTGCACTCGTGTTTTATATTAGCAATTTGTTCCAAGGTATCTTGACGCTGTTTTCGAAGTTTCAACGAAATTCAAGATAGGGAGAGGGTCGGAGGATTTTCGCACCTAGCTATTGGATGAAAACAAGATGCAAGGCGGGAAATTCATGACGTGATGTCAGAACTATTTACTTATAGCGGAAATTTTAAAATGTGACTGGATTAGACGCGTCAAATATTTGCAAGGAATTATGAGACATCGAATAATAATTTTAATAAAAGACTTAAAAAATGGTATTAATAAACATTCGAAAGAAATAAGAATTTAATGTCTCAAACTATGAAAGAATAAAATAAATTAGTGGGTTTTTATGAAGAGTGTAGCTTTAATAGATTAAGGTTTTTAGAATAACAAATAAAATAATGTGCTGATTTAAAGGCATGGAATTAAAATATAATTAATATATAAGATATTATTAAAAGACAGGTAAAGAAGGTAGATATTATAAGAATTTGATACATTAATAAGTAAAATGGCAAAATTTTTTTATTATTACATATATATATATATATATTAGGGGGCTCTGCCCCCTGTAAGCTATGCTCCCCAACCCTCGTTCAGATTATGCAGCCTCTAAAAACCTGCTAATGTACCCTGTTTTAAAAGAATACCCTGTTACAGAAGATTGAATGATATTGCAACGAACAGCGAAGATTTTCTGTAATCGAGCTGCCATGCTTTTCTGTTTGACTGGGTTATATTTTGGTACTGTCGCGACAGCTAACGGTTGTTTTGGGGATTGATAGGTAAGATCAATTACACATTTGTGAAACAGCTCGTATAAAATGGTTACGTAAAAAATGTCTCTGCCTGACTTTTATAATGACGTTAAGTACAGTATTCTTCCTTTGCGTTCGATTGTTAATAAAATTCGTCTGCTTGGGAATAACATTTCGAACCGCGGCATCGAGAATCAACACTGTCTTTAGAAAATTTAGGCTTATATTTTATGCTTACATTGAGTTATACGCATTTTCGGGAACAGGTATAGCTTATGCATTAATTCTTTTCTCTATTTTAATGCACCTTCATGCATATTTCAATCTTATTTTTAAAATGTAATAGTTTATTTTAAGTAATAAATATATTCAAATTTGTTAATATGTATTTAATGAATAGTAATTCGTAGAAAAAAAATCTAAATTATTTTACGCATGCATTTAGCGGTATTTGTGCTGCACCAAATGATGAAATATATAAACAAACTTATTAGCCGCGTAAATTTACCCCACGTGATTCCCACTGCGACGTCATATGGATATTGTCCATAAAAAATCGTTGTAATATGTGACGTAATTTTCCCCGTTAAATGAATTTCGCGTATAATAATTTAATTATTTTAAGGTTTTCTTTATTTTTTTATTATTTACATATAAATACAATTTTTATGGCGTAATTTGTTTCTTTTCCTGCTTTTTCGGATGCAATCATTTAATTTTTATTTTAAAGCTTTCTTTCTCTTTTTAATAGTCACGTGTAAATGCAATTTTCTATGTCTACGTTTATTGTGACGTCATGGATCTAAATGGTCTCATAACAACTCATAAAAAAACTAATAATATAGAAATATTAATTTTCCTAATTTTAATGACAATTTTATAATAAGGGAAACAATTTTTCTTTATTACTGTGGATGAGAAATAGAAGTAAGTAAATGGTGAAAGGAAACCAAGGAGAAAATTTTTACCTCTTTGCATTCTGTTGATCAATTATTATTTCGTATATTCGTTTCATATATCAGAATTAGTCGTTTCATAAAATCGTTTCATAAAGTAGTTTCATTAGGATTTTATATACACGAGTTGGAACCCGTCGAAATTCGACGAACCAAAATGTAACAAAGAAACTGTCAGATCAAATTTATAATAAACCTACAAAAAATATTACAATAAAAAATTCCTCTTACATTGGTTGTCTAACTCTTAAAACAAATAATATTTTTAACCTAAAATTACCAAAATATTATTTCCACAAACTTCAACTACTGAAATTATTGAAAAATTAAACTGTATTAGAATACGTAATCAAGATGAGTAATTAATGATGAAGTTATCGATTGGGGCTCTTATGTTTGTTTTTACGGGATGAAAAATCAGTAAAAAGGATTTCGCTTTGTCACATAAAATTTTACTCCATAAAATCTAAACTGTACGTTATTTTCAAATTCTCATAATTTACATACGCACTACTCAAATTCACAATTTGAAAGTATTTTAACGCGCAATAGATTATTAATGAATGTATTTCCAAACTTAAAGTAACGTTTGTCCGATACAACTTTTCGCACAAAATTTAAGTTCTAATCTCAGTACCCGCGAAAAAAAAAATTCAGAAATTTGCCTTTAGTTGTCATAGTTTCATAAAAAAAAATTACCGTTTTGTTTTAATTATGACATCATTTTTACTCACTGAATAATTTTGCCTAGCATCTCAAACTCGGTAACAGCGTAATGTAAAATTATTGAAATGTAACTGATTTAGGAAGAAGAATGCGTGTTTTATTTAATGTCTGACGTCATTTTCTGTTCAAAAATTACAAAAAAGTTACTTTTATTTGTAATCTGAAAATGTCATCAATAAGGATATAATCAATAAAAATAATAAACCATGACTATTTTCCCTTTACTTTCAATATAAATGGAGTACTTCAGTTGCCACCATTACAAAATTTTATTAAAAACTACAAAACAATTAATATTTCAGAAATAAATTGAGATACAGCTTTCAAACAAATTGCATTTAAAAGCACATTTTGTTTCCTGTACGAAGGTGTAAAAATTAAAAATGTGCGATGTTTAGAAGTTTAAAAATCTGCAGTAGCGAAAATTGCAAAACCGAAATTTCATTTCAAATTTCAAAGTGTTGCCATTCGCAAAATGACGTATGCGATACGCACAGATATGTTTGTCCTTTATAATATAGATAGGGTAGATTAATCTTTTTTTAAATATTAATGACAGTAAAAGTAACAATATTATATAGTAAAGATAACAATATATAGTAAATATATAGTAAAGATAACAATATCTCTTTATTACTGTGGGTGTAAGATAGAAATAGGTAAATGGTGATACTTTCTCATTAAAACTGAAAAGAAACCAAGGAGGAAATTTTTACCTCTTTGCATTCAGTTGATCAATTATCATTCGTATATTCGTTTCATATATCCGAGTTAGCCGTTTCATAAAATCGTTTTATAAATTCGTTTCATTAGGATTTTATATATATAGGGTAGATATATATTGCGCGGTAGCTCAATACTTATTTATTTCCAGCGTTACTCAGTCTTAATTTAGATAGTAAAACCTATGGACCTCATAACTTTTTTGACGTCTTCCCACCGTTTTGATCCTGATGCCACGAAACTTTTTACTCTCTACTAATTAAAATAATATTATAAATTGAAAATGCGAAATGTTTCTCTGACGTCAGGTTCAAAACGGATGGTAAAATGCCTTTGCACACGGGTGGATTATAACACAGATAGTTACATAGGTTATGTTTTAGCTATTTTGTTCAAATATATTTCTTAATAATTACAAATTCAGAATAATTCGGTCATTTTTATTAAGAATAGATGAACATTTTTGCGATAAAATTTAACATTTTTATCTCTATTGTTGCAAAAAACTTTAAAGCCGTAATAATAATTTTTCTAAAGCATAAATTTTCAGTTTAAAGATTTCTACATGAAAAATGAAATTGCATTTTTTTTAAAGAATAATAATAATAATAAAAAGATAAATATGGCGTCATACTGCAAAAAAGACATTTTCGAGCGTTTTTAGTAATACAAGGAACATTAATATGAGTAAATACAGAAAGCAGGTGAATATGGCGTCAAATTTAAAACAAAAAAATTAACTCGGGAGAACGCGCGTATGCCCAGGGTATGAATGGTTTTTACTTTGTCACCAATAAATACAAATAATAATCGTCACCTTATTTAGTCGGAGACAAAATAAGTTGAAGATTACTTTAAAAAAAAATTGTGGTGAAAACTGTAAAAACCATATGCACTCTGAATCTATCAGCCACGGAGCATGTCCTCCCGGATTAAATATATTTTACCGATACTGATTTTTAAGCATGAATATCAGTTACATACAGATGAGCACGTAGTTTGATTAAAAAGGTGTTAACTTTCTGATTAATTTATGTTATTATTTTATTTATTAACGAAGTTTTAATTTCGCTATGGAATATTAGCCGTAAACAAATACTGGACATTTTATATTGTTTTAAGACGGTGTAAAAATTTAAATTGTCCGATGTTTAGAAGTTAATAAAATTGAAAATAACTGAAATTTATTTTACAGGTTGGATCGTCAATATGACATCAGCGTTACACGCGAACATGTATTTCCTGTATAACATACATATTGTTCATAGGCAATTTCTTTTTGTGGCAGCAAGAAAGCAAAAATAATTATTTGTAAATTCTAAAAAGATAAGGACTTTTAACGTTATGTCTATGGCATTTTTTATCTAAAATTATTCCTCAAGGTCTTTTGACATTTTTTTGTATGGCACAGAAAATAGCTATACGCAATTTATTTTTGCATTCATAACGTTCCCAAGCGGGAAATGGGGTAACTAAATTTAAGTAAAATTGATTTTTTATGTTTTTATTATAGGTTATTTATGTTCAGATTGGAAGTTTTTGTCCAAACTAAGATAACCTGCATTATCGCACGGGTGAAATAATTTGGATTAATCATTGGTTAATTACACCACAAAATATGATGCAACTCTATGTAAATCAAACGCTGATGACAGTAGATTTTGTTAATTTTGAAAGAGTTCATCTTAATGCAGTAGTTATTAAAAAGTTTGATATATTAAACAAAAATATACATTGCAGAACAAATTACAAAAACAAAATAATCTTTGTCATATGTATGGTTTAAGATCGAGAAAGGACATATCCTAAGATATTTTATTCAATTACTTCTACATGTAATGCTAAATGTTTACAACAAATCAGTTAAACCAAATGAACATTAAAAAATAAAAATAAAATTCAAACAACAAGATACTTAAAACACCCTAAAAACTTAGATTCCGTTCAAATGAAATCGAAATCTAAGATTTATTTCGATTTCATTTGAACAGAATCTAAATTTTTAGGGTTTTAAAAGAATCATATTGTATGAATTTTATTTTTATTTTTTAATGTTCGATTGGTTTAACTTATCTGTTAAAAAGTTTAACATTAAGTGTAGAACTATCTGAATGAATTATCTTATTATATGTCTCTCCTCGGGCTTAAACAATGTAGGAAATAATTTTTTTTAAATTTATTCTGCAAATTGTGTTTGTGTTTAATTATTGTATGACAATTATAATTATAAAAATAATGTTATTGTAATCATTATTATTATTAATTTATTTTTTAAGTTCATATAGAGAATTTCAAATTATGTATTAAAAGTAGGTCATAATAGTTCACAATATCTGAAAGATCAATGACGGAATTATCTGTTTGACGTGACAGTAGGCCATAAAAGTGTGTCTACCTTTCATTTTTTTGAAGTATTTTTTCTTAATTTTTATTTTGAAATGCTGTTATTAATGCAGGTGCAATCAAGAAGCATTTATTTTCCCTAAGAATTTGATTGCTAACGAGTCTGTTATATAAGTAACCGCACTGACCTCGTCTATAGAACATTCCTTTTAAAGGCTTAACGCTCCTAACCTCTACAAATGTTGACAAATCGAAGAGGTGGGGACATACTTTTTTATGCTAATGAATCTTTCATTTCCCAATGCTAGGCCATGATTGACTTAAAAAAAATCGTTAGCACGTATCTAGAAATACGTACGTATTATCACGTATGGATGAATTTTGAAACGCATTTAATGAAACTTTTTTTAGTGAAATTTTACGACGCTGTTAGCATAATTCACTCCAATTTCACTCACATTTTATTTGCGTAGAAACAGCACAAATCAAAAAAGCTCCCATTTTTAAACTTCACTAAGTTTTAGGAAAATAGTACAGTAAACATCCTCTAATCCGGCACGTTCGGGGCTTCGGATTATGATTTTTTCCGGATTACAGGATGAATGTACAGGATGAAAAACATGTAGAATTTGTAATTAAACAAAAAATTACAGTAAAGCATATTTTTTTACTTTTAAACAGCTTGAACTGAATAAAAAAAATACCCAGTAATGTAAAGTAAAACATAACGTACACGACTATAAAGTGAAAACGTGCTCTGTAGGCCTGCACAATAGTCCTACTCGTAGTAGCCATCCTAAACAAATCTCGAATTATCGCTTTGCTTTGTAGTAGTCTTCTCTCTTCTTTTTTTTAGAAAGTTATTTCATATGATGTGAAGTTTCATAATTTTTGCATGGTTGAACAAACTTCTGCGCTCAGAAAACTTTATAAATGTATTTAAGGCTTAAGCTGCTTGATTCCAACTGATGTTTGACTCACTCACATTACCATTATCGGAGTCAACTTCTTTGGGGGATGTTAGTTTGATAACACTCTGAATGATGGCCTCATCAGTCAAAATTTCCTCTGTCGGTTCATCAAAATCAGCTTCAACAACTTTCTCATTTCTTATCGATAGTGTTGTGTTTCTGAAAGTCGTGCCAGATTATCCAGCATACCGCATTACCTTAGCATGTCGGATTGGAGGATATTTACTGCATTTAAAAAATAATAAAATTTCTGTATTGTGTAAAAATGTACATTATGCTATGGTGATACATGAATATATATATATGAAAATACGCGAAAATGTCTGTTTTTTTCAGGGAAACAAGACATGATGAAAATGACAAAATGTCTGAATTAAACAAAATGAAAATAATAAAAATTTCTGTATTGTGTAAAAATGTACATTATACTATAGTGATTAAATACGTGAAAATACGTGAAAATGCTTATTTTTTAGGAAAACAAGACATGATGAAAATGACAAAAAGTCTGAATTAAACAAAATGAAAATAATAAAAATGTCTCTTTTGTGTAAATATGTACAGTCGTGAAAAAAAAAGTAAACACCCCCTACTAACTCCTCAACAAAATATCGTAGAAGAAAGTTACTGGTACGGAGCGATTGGAAATAAAGTCTATTTTTAAATGATGTATATAAAATTTGCTTAGGGGCCATCTACATATTAAAACGAGGCATAACTTTGTCTTTTTCAATAGCAGTACACAATTCTGACAGCATAAATGAACTCTACAGCCTTCAATTAGCCTAAAAACAAATTTTTATTCAATTCATAAGAAAAGTTTCTGAGAAATTAATTATTTTAAAACCAGCGTATTTTAAGGGCTGTATCCAAATGGAAGTTCGGTACTCGATTGTTAACCGAGAGAGCCACCTTCTTGATCAAGGCACATTAAGCAGTCAATGAAGCCAGCTAGATTACAGGACAGCAGAAGAAATTTCAAATTATTCAAATTATTGAATGTCACTTCTATCATAGACGGCCCCTTAAACCATCATTTTGCCGTTTTTTAAGCATAATTTAAAAACTACTTGGAAGAAAAATGAAAAATTTTGGATTTACATAAAGCAGGACTTAATAAATCTAAATCCATAAAAAAACTGTAGGTTGCAATTCATAATTTTTTCGAATATTAATTTCATAATTCATAATTCATATCATAAAATTATAAAAATTGCAAATTCAACGTATTTATGTTCGGGTATATTAGTATTATTGCTACACAAAAAATTAGCACATTAGAAGCATAATTTTAACAGTTATAAATAAAAATATGAAAATGTAATTTAACATCAGAAGCACCCAATCTTGAATGTTTATAATACAAACACTTATCATTCAAATGACTTGAAATTTGGTGTCTAATCATAGTTTGAACCGAAGATTTGAAATATCTCGTTAAAATTGGGTATTGCCATTGAAAAAATGAAGTTTGGCTTCGTTTTAATATGTAGGTGGCCCTCTCAGCAAATTTTATATACGTCATTTAAAGGTAGACTTTATTTCCAATCTCAAATTTCACTCCCATTTTATTTACGAAGAAATAGCAAAGATAAAAGAAAATCTCATTTAGGAAAATAGTATTTAAAAAATAATAAAAACTTCTGTATTATGCAAAAATTTACATTATGCTACAATGATTAAATGTTTTACAAGTATGTGGAAACGTTTATTTATTTAGGGAAACAAGACATGGTGAAAATGACAAAATGTCTGAATTAATCAAAAGGAAAACTCCTATGAAAATGCTGTTTTTGCATGAATATTACTTTTACAATTAAATGTGACTCTTTTTAAACAAGCCTACGGCCGAATTTCTATTTTAAAAACTTTTTTTGTGTTTTGAAAACGCATCTACCAGTGACTCAAAACACTTCATGAGAAATAATTTTACTCTTAACATTTTGAACACTTTAAAAAACGTTTATGTTCTTATATTTAAAGAATATGTACATCTATAATCACTTATCACGATACGATTCTTTTTTCGAAAAATGAAAATTAAAAGATTATTCAATAAAATCATGTATGCTAATCACTTATAAACAAATTAAGTTAAATAATGCTATAAAAAGTGATAGATTTTAATATCTTTATTAAGACTTACGATCGTTTCATCGCACAATCGGCGGCATTTTCAAAATCAATCATAATAGAAAATATTTTCACATAACTTAAAAACAATAATATAGTAAACAATGTCACGAGACATGAAGCATAATGAAAATATTGCAACCATAAAATAATTTTATTTTATTAAAGTTCTAGAAAGAGTCTTCAGAGTTTAGTCATATATGCATTTCTTGCTTTATAATTTGCATTGAAGTCATATTTTTTCCGGTTAGTGTTTAACTATTTTTTCAAAAATTCTACTTCTTTCAGACTTTTAAAATAAAATTAACATTTTCCGAAAATAAAAGAAATACACAAAATTTATGCAAAACCTATGATATAATTAATTATTCGTATTTCAAATTTGTATTTTAAAGATATGACTTTTAAAAAAAAGTTATTTTACAAATTGTTTTATTTTACAGAAAATTAATAGGAAGAGAATGACAGATGACACACATGTACTTATTTTTTTTATTCCATGGTTATGATCAAATATAAATCGTTATATACTGTACACCCCCCCCCCCCCAAAAAAAAAAAAAAAACAGCTTAAAAATTAAAGTAAAAATGTACTGACATTTATTTCCCGTTCAAAGTTATTAACAAGAAACGTTTAATTGATTATTTATTAAGAAAAATAGCAAAATTCTTAACAAGATACTCAAATCGAATATTTTTATGACAAGAGCATTATTTTCAAGCACTTTTAAATTATTTTAAAATACTGTGCATAATTTAATATTTACTTTAATAAACATCATTTATGCCGCCATAAATGAAATGAACCATTACGGGGTAAAAACTATTCTTTTGTTTGGATTTGATAACATGTGATGTTTCTAAATAGAGAAAGCATAGGTTCATTTTTGACCCAAAAATATTCAATTCGATATGAGTATATATATATGAGTATATATCGGTTTACTCATTTCTGAGTACTTCATTTTTTTCAGTGTATCAACCTACAGATCAAATACAGGGCTGTTCAAAAGAGTTAGAAAACATATTTGGCTGTGGACAGTAACTGCTGAAATCAGTTTTTCAAATGTTTTATGCGTTTTCTAAAATGTTTACTTAGTTATCTTACTTACGTTATTTCCCTAAATTACGATGTCTTGTTAAAGCATTCAGGAAGTGTTGGAAAGTATTTTATAATCTATGCTTAACGCATGATTTTTCTTACTTGTTTTTTCTATTTCCCAAATCAGTCTTTTCCTATAAAACATGCCAAATCTATTTAGCTCATATTCACAAAATACAATATACACGGGAATAAAAGAATTAAATAAATATGGCTTATCATGCCGTTCTATAAATAGTTATTGTATTAATATCCGTTAGACTCCATGTTCATATTTAATAAAGCAATGACAAATCACAACACATTAAAGAACTTACACATTCTAAATATCAAGCTTGAACTCAATATCAAGTTCGGAACTTAATAAAAAAATATGTCAGTTGATAAGCATTGTTTTTTAAGTGGAAAATTTTGAAATGTTTTAGAAGAATAGGACTCCAAAATAGCAATATTTTGCTAAAAAGTACGGTAAAAAGATAAGATTTTACATTTACAAAAAAAGTTTATTTTAAAATTCATCGCAGTATTAATACTTAGAAATTTTTCCAGAGAGAAACATTCGCCTTATATACAATATTTCAAATGAAAATCAAATTTCAAATTAATTGCTTAAAAGGCTCAAAGGGCAATATAGTGAAAAAGATTCCATGCCGGGACTCAAACCCGGGCCATCAGTATAGCACACTGACATTCTATCGGCTAAACCACATGGAACGACACGCAGTCGGTAAAATTTCTCAATATTACATGTTGGCAAGGCTACAAACGCAGCACAAGATGGAATATTTATCGTGAGCCACCGACATGGGGTAAACACGAAACTTAATTAAATCCAGCATCGATTGAAACCATATTAATACTTGGAAATTTTTCCAGGGAGAAACATTCGCCTTGCGTACAATATTTCACATTAAAATTGCTTTTTAAGCAATTAATTTGAAATTTTATTTTCATTTGAAATATTGTATGCAAGGCGAATGGTTCTCTCTGGAAAAATTTCCAAGTATTAATATAGTTTCAATCGATGCTGGATTTAATTAAGTTTCATGTTTGCTCCATGTCGGTGACTCACGATAAATATTCCATCTTGTGCTGCGTTTGTAGCCTTGCCAACATGTAATAGTGAGAAATTTTCGAAGCTGGGTATCGTTCCATGTGGTTTAGTCGGTAGAATGACAGTGCGCTATACTGATGGCCCGGGTTCGAGTCCCAGCATGGAATCTTTTTCACTATGTTCGACTTTGCGCCTTTTAAGCAATTAATTTGAAACTTAATTTGCTTTGAAATCATCACAGTTTTTTTGACAAGTTCGTCACAAATGACACATATTTCACAAATTGGTCACTGTGTGACTTCAAAGCATTGTCGCTTTCGTCACAAAGTTAATGCCAAAATAGTCACAAATGGCACACTTTTCACAAATTTGTCACACCGTGACTTCACAGAGTGGTCACAATGTGACGTCACAAACGACCTCTAAAACGGCCATAACGACCTCGCATTCTAGTCACTATGACGTCACATCGACGGTCACAAAATCACAGTGTGACTTCACAAAGACGTCGCCGTGACGTCACCATGCCTTACGGGTATTCTTCATCTAACTTCAGGACATAATTTCTGAGATTTTTGAAGGCCAAGAATACCATAAAAAATTAGTGGTGACAATGGCTCAACTGCTGCGCAAAAATTTGGTCAATAAAGTTCTAATAAAATTTGATAAAAGAAAATTTGGTCAATAAAGTTTCAAAATTCCAAGATCTCTTTTCCATTTAAGAAATATATTCATATAACTATCAAATTAAATATGCATAATTGATCCCTCTCCCTTCTCTTCTGTAAACAGTAAAGTGTTAAAATCTGAACCAACTACTCAAATTGATAAAATCTCCCCCATATGTACTTTAAAATTCGTTATTTCTGAGCAACAAATTAACCAGACCATATTTTAATCATTCATCGAGCAAAGAAAATTTTCCTAATAAATTATATTAATCAAGCCATATTATAATTATTCATATTATAATTATTCATATTAACCATAGGAAATAATAATAATAAATTAGTCTTACTAATTAAAACTTGCAAGAATTATAAGTATAACACCATCGATAAAATTACAACCAACCTTATAAAAATATAAATATACAGTAGAATCCATTACATGCATGTAAAATCGTATCTGTTCGAGGACTCAATAGCGTAATAGCTAGAGTGACCGTCTCCCACACCGGAGGTCGTGAGTTCGAATCAACCCGAAGACCGAAGTTATTTTTTCTCCTGTCGATACAAGAGCTTCCAAACTGTTCAATAGGTGGCCCCACCAGCCCTCTCATTGCACTTTTCAAATAAGCACTTTTGACGAAATTGTTATCCTCAAACAAGCGAAGAAAGTAATTTTCTCAATATGACGAAATATTCGCTCGGAGCATATCCCAGGAAATGGTTTCGTCAAAAATGAAGAAAATTTCGTGAAATCTGAGTATCCATTTCTGAGAGTGTAGTGTATCCGAACTGGTACTAAAATTCCCCAAAAACTTCCAAAAGAGTTCACTTAAAGTTCAGTTAAAGTTCACTTTTTTCAAAAGCATGTCATCCAATTGCGAAAGAAATATAACTTTGAACTTTCATAAATAGGAAACAGTGATGAAACTCTTGTATTCTTTGATTTACCGACAAATCACAGAGTAGAGAAGAAAGGTGTAAAGACTGATTTTGTTAGAACAACTGGTTATGAGAAAATGTGCTTCACAGTTGTTTTAAGCTGCATCACGGACGTAACACATTTCTCTCCAATGATGATTTTTAAACGGTAAACTTTGCCTAAGGGGATACATTTCCCAAGTGGTATTATCGTCCAATCTCTTCCGAAAGGTTGGACGGATGGAAATGGAATTTTAGATTAGCTTAAAAATGTATAGGGTCAAAGAAAAGGAGCGGTTTTTAAGAAACCGTCTCTGCCTGTTTGGGATGCGTTTAAATTGAACAACACAGGAAAATGTATAACAACTTTCCTGTGATATTTGATCTTCGGTAGCTATGATCCCCGGTGGCCTTAATTCTACTCTTCAACCACTGGACGTTTGTCTAAATAAGCTATTTCAAGACAGCTTCCGTTCGAAATGGACTAAATGGATGTCATCTGGGAATGCAGCAGCGACAAATGGCGATAATTTAAAAGTAGTTGATAACATCACCATCTTTGAATGGGTAAAAGAAGCTTGGCTTTAATTACCGCAAGAAATGATCGTCCTATCTTTAAAAAAAATGCTGCATCAGTAATACGATAGATGGAACTGAGAATGATGAAATATTTGAAGAAGATGGCGATGATGATAATGATGAATTAGACCTGAAGATGTTCATTCTGATATACCAATGAAAGAAAGTAATTTTAAGGAGTTGCTTGAAAATTCTTTTAATTAGTTTTCATAATGATTGATGATAGGTGACTTTTTCATTGTAAAAGAATAGTATTAAAGTATTTTTAGAAATTTGTTTTTGTTTGTTGAAATTTTTTATGTTTTTATATTTGCCATCTTTTTTATTTTTGAATATCAATTTTAGGAAGTTTCTTAGACTCGTGTATAAGCCTCACTTTAGAGCGAAAAAAATTCTCAAAAATTCTAGACTTATGCACGTAAATATACGGTATGTCATATTAAAATTTCAGAGTTGTCGTATAAAAGTAAGTATTTTTTTATAATCTATATGCGTAATATTATCTTTATGGGAATAATGATAATAATAATAATAATAATAATAATAATAATAATAATAATAATAAATGTGTGACTGACCAGATTGTATGTATTTTAAAATACCTCTAATCCTCTGTATAATCCTCCGTGCCTTTAAGACTATGTACTTTCTAAAGATGTATATTGTTGGCGTTTCTGTATTTCCGGTAGTCTAGGCGGTATCACTTAAGATTTTTGTTGAAAGGTTGTCCTAGTTTTTAATTAATATCTCAACTAATTATCAGAAATGGAAAATCTGAGCTCCATGTGCATCAAGATCTGCCTTGGACTACCTTCTCTCAAATTTTCAAACTTTACGTGTGATAGATTTTCTTAGACATAATTGGCAGAGGGAGCGAAACTTTCTTTTATCAGTATCGATCAGCTACTTTAACTGTGACATGCAAGAAACTAGTTAGTTGCACAACCTTTTGATCTTTTTATGAAATCAGTTTTAAAATATAGTTTGAATATAGAATGAAACCTACTTTCTGAAATACATACTTAAAATGCATCATTATTTATTATAATTTAAGGTAATGAATATTCAACCAAGCTCGTAAATGCACCCACTCATATACGAATCATAAGTAATTTTATACTTTATACACATATGACAAAATTAACTTAGGGTTACATTACATATATAGATAAGAAATCCGCCGTAGACGACTTGAAAGGTATCTGATTTCTTATCATACAGGTTTAATTAGTTAAGCGAACTCAATTGAGACAACTCTTATAATTACTAGCCGCCCTTGGCGACCAGTTTGGTCTCCCTTAAACATATACTAAGCATATTATCACGGTACTTTTACACATAATTTAATTTATTTGCTCAATCCTTCGCCAAATCCGAAGATTCTGATACAAAAATCTGAACTCGACATCTGTATGTTAGCCAGGCGCAGGTGATAAATCGCCAAACATTGTTCCAGTCGTATTTTTTCGTATTTCGTTAATTTCGTTTAAAATATAGTACTTTCACTCATTTTATTTAAAATGCTTAACTTTAAACTTGAAATATTTAAAATTTATGACTCTATATTATTTTTTTAAAAAAAGAAAAAAGTAATAAATAATACCATAAACCATGACATTTAATTTCAACATCAAAGCTTTGTTTTAATTTACCATGCGAAAAATTGTTTATGACAGTCTCATGAAATGGACTATTCACAAAAATAGGGTCGATATTGTGAGTTGCTTCCTAAAAATAGCTTTATTGGATTTTCCACAACTTTTCAATCAGCTCACTATATCTTTCTAAGTTTTCACAACATTTGACTAAACTTTTTATAGAAGTTGCCCCAAAATACTGACTACCAAATTATGAAATAAAAATTTTGAAATCTACCACGCATGCGCAGTTAAAAATTATCTCATGAAAATGCCCATATCTCATCAAATATTCAATATATTCATGTTTTAATTGCAGTATACTGTTGCTACTATTTTTTGGTAAGTTTTCGGAAAGTTGTGTTAAATTTGGTTGAAAACTCTGTATGCTATAAACAAAAAACTTTTGAATTTTTCATAAAAACGTTAACATCTTCACGAATATGAGTGCTATGCTTACACAAATGTATACAAACGTTGAACAGGACCCAAATAGTCATTTACCACAGTGACAAAGTATTTCCAGACTTTTCTGTTACATAGGTGATCGCAAATATTATTTTATTATTAAATTTATTATTATCCCCCTAATTGTACCCCCCGATAAATCTTTTACCGAGAAATATAAAATCAAACATGTTCTTTACATCCTAGAAGTTCAAGAACAATTCACCAATAATCTTGGTAGATATTCGACAAAACGTGTGCAATAGAAAGCATCCAATCCCTGTACCTTAACTTTTGGAGGCCAGTGTATTCACCTGCTTACGCCCATTATTTATATTTCCAATATGACGTAATATTCACTTTTTAAAAAAAAAATTCGTCAAACTATTTATTTCATTTTCATTTTTCACGCGGAAATCTTGCAATAGGAATGTTATGACGTAATATTCAACTTTTTTTTTTTTTTTTAAATTCGTCAAACTATTTATTTCATTCAACTGATTGAATTAATCACCATATGTGGAAAGTACGTTCTAACAACAACCAATAATTTTGCGTACTTTTTGAATTTATTTTATTTCACGAAAACGTATTTTATGCGAAAAATATAACTTGAATTGTTAGTTTGACAAAAACATTCTACGAGCTTAGATATTACATCAAAATTTATTATTAAAAAAACTTAATTAGTTATCTTTTAAAAAATTATATGAAAACGCTTACGTAATATAAGAAGAAATTTTCTATGTGCTTTTTTTCTCTTTCTGTAGCAATATGCATCTAATTATACAAATGAAATATGTGTTTTTAATTTCTTAAAGTAATCTGTCAGCTACTTTTTTTGTGATACGCCAGAATCTGTTCAGACATATTGTATGAAATAATAATTAAATGTAATTTTAAAAGGAATGATTTTTTAAAACTACATTTAAAATGATAAATTATTCTACGTGGTTTGAGATAATTAATAATATATCATATTCACAAATGCATCCACTTATTTATGAATATGCATAAGTAATGTCTCACTGTCTCACATATGACAGATTAGTATGGTCTTACAATTCATAATATATATGAAAACGTATAAGCCTTTAAAATGTGCCCTTAATTCTTATTCTGGTATAAAAATTAAACAAATTTAATTAAGACAGCATCCTTTTTAACACTTTCCAAGAAAGTTGAAAAGTGTTTATGACTTCGGTTCGTCTGTCCGCGCTCTAACTCTCGTAAATATACTCGGATTGCCCTGAAATTTTTGGACGTTATTTACGTTTACCCTAGCACGAACCCTATTTCTAATTAAGTTTTTAGCATATTTAGTTCATTTACAGCGACAGTCAAAAGTATTCCGTTACATTACGGCCAATGGAAAAAAATCGTTTCAAACGAATTTTAAAGATGTTACACCCTTTCAAACGTAATAAAATTGATATGCATTTACGAAGTGCACTAAAATATGCATTTTATAGAATATGTGGTGCAAAGAATAGTTACTATTCATTTACAGGGCCATCCAAAAGAATTCCATTACATAATGGTATAGGGGGGAAAATGTTTGCGGCGTATTTTAATTATGTTAAACTATTTAATATATAATGAATTTGATATGCGTCGATGAGGTTTACTATAAGTTATTTCATATATAATAAGAAGTGCATATAATTTACAGGGACACACAAAAGATTTCGGATAGTATATTCTATCCGAAGTACTGTATATGTATATCAGCGATGATGGCAGGAAATCGATTTTTAATTATGATATGCGCTTTTAAGTTTCACTATATTTATGCATACTATATGATGTGTATAAATGCTATAGTTGATATGCAGGGCTACACAAATGTGGTTTTTAAATGTGCTATGCATTTTTATGCTGAACTGCATTTAGTTTCCCAAGAAATGTTTATAGAATATAGATAAAATCATATACAGGGCCACATAAATAATTGGATACATGACCGTCTATGGATGATGTGTTTTAGTTTGAATTAAATTTTAGCTAAATATTGGCGTCTAATAAAGGTACTAAGTAAACTACAGGGCTGAACAAAAGCATTTAAGTATGTTTCCATCTATTAATATATATTGATGAAAGAGAATTTTCAACCTGTTATGCGATTTCTTGCTAAACTAAATTTTTCCAATACATAGTATATATATCAACTTACAGATCAAATACAGGGCTGTTCAAAGGAATTGAAATACATATTTGGCTATGTAAGGTAACTGCTGAAATCAGATTTTCAAATTTTTTATATATTTTCTAAAATGTTTACTTAGTTATCTTATTTACCTTATTTCCCTAAATAGCTAAGTTTTCTTGATTTCAGGAAGTTTTGGAAAGTGTTTCATAATCGATGCTTAACGCATAATTTGTAGTCCTTATTTATTTTATGAATACATTTTCAATCATTAAATTTATTGATTAAATTTATTTAGGAATAACACTCTAAGCCATGAATTGATTAAAAAAACTTCATTTGTTTTCCTCATCTATTTACCTATATTCTCAGCTTATTTCCTTATTCTACTTTAATTAAATTGATTATATATCATAAAGTTTAATAATAAATTTTTACCATGTCTATGTATTCTATTTTGCATGCAAAAAAAGGGGGAAACTGATTGAATCGCTCAGTACGCGGAGAAAATTCTTACTAACCACACCCTGTAATTTTGAGCATTTTTCGTATTTATTTTATTTCAGGTATTTTATTTTTTTATTTAGCCTTTATGCAAAAGCAAACTCCTTATTAAAAGTCAAGATAACCCATTTGCTTTGACAGATTCATGCCCTACAGGCGTTTTTTCTGTTAATGGTAAAGATAAAGTTTTGAATTTAATAATGAAAAATAGTTAAGTTTTCATTGCAAATCTTTTTCTTGTTAGTTTTCTGAACCCTTTCACTGATAGAGCATTCAGAATTTGTTGCAATGATTGAAACGATTGACGCAGAGCAATGACTCAGTTATCTGATAAAAGTTGTTTCGAGAGAATAATATTTACTACTGAAGTTACCTTTTTTTCTTTACTCGTTTTTAAGTAGAATATGGGCTGTTAAAAATTAGGATTACTTTTTTTTAATCTGGCTACTAATTAAACTTAAACTTACACTATGTGGAAAACTACTTAAAAGATGAGACAATATTTAAAAGATATTAAATTATTTTAATATCTTAGTACTTTCAACTATAAAAACATAGTCTTCGTCAGAGAAATATAAGAAATATTACTGTTATTTCTTATATTTCTCTGACGAAGACTATGTTTTTATAATTGAAAGTACTAATATATTAAAGTAATTTAACATCTTTTAAATATTGTCTCATCTTTTAAGTAGTTATGCACATAGCGTAAGTTTAAGTTTAACTTTTTAAAGATGAATTAAGCATTTCTATTTATTTATTTACTGGTTACTAGTATTCTTCTTTTTAATGGTGTTCTCAAATCCAAAAGGACAATGGTAACTTTATGACACAAGGTTTAATTCATTTTTGTTCGGAAGCGCATGAAATTGGCAGGTGTTGTTATTCGGAAACTATGTGATCGAAAGCCTCTTTAGCTCACAGGCTATTATTAAAGCCTGAGAGCTAATGTTCCCGCATGTTCTGTATGTATCTATGTACGTACGTAACGCGATAACTCTTGATAGAAACATCCGATTCGCTTCAAATTCTTTTCTAGGTTCATTCTGATAAGGGGATTTCCTGACTAGTTTTGAGGGTTCATTGGTTAAGTATAAAGGGAGGAACGGGGGGTTAATCCCCCCTTAACTTAGATAAATGGGTTTTTCATGCAGAATTATCAGATTTTCTTCAAATTTGATATACTGGTTAATTCTGATAAAGCGCTTCCCTGATTAGATTTGAAGGTTAATTGTTTAAGTCTAAGGGGGGGGGGGTGGGGGGACTAACATTCCCTTTAATTTAGATAAATGGGTTTGTCTATCCAATTTGCTTCAAATTTGGTATACCGGTTTATTTTTATAAGGCGCTTCCCTGATTAGATTTGGAACTTCATTGGTTAAATATAAAGGGCGGAACGGGGGGCTAAATACCCCCTTAATTTAGACAAATGGATTTTTCTATCCAATTTTCTTCAAATTTGGTATACCAGTTTATTTCGATAAGGCGCTTCCCTGATGACATTTGGAGACTCATTGGTTAAGTATAAAGGGTGGAAACGGAAGGTGCGAATCTGTCACCCCCTTAATTTATTTTTCGACGGCACTTTTTTTTTTTTAAATAAGAGTATAATATACAATTAGTGTGAATAACCTGTGTGCTCAGTGCCATCATTTTAACTGGGCACTTTTCTCTTTTTATTCCATTTCTTGCTAAAAGCAAAAAATCATTCAGAAAATACTGTCAAATTCGACGTTTTGAAACGAATTTCCGGATGAAAGGATAAATATCTGTCAGGGAAGGGAGAAAAACCAGATGTCACGTGACACAAAATCACTTATAACTCGATAAATAATGTATTTATAAAAAAACAGCATTCGATTCCAAATTCTTTCCATAGTTAGAACAGCCTTTACGTTTAAAAATGAGGCAGTAAATGTGTTAGGAAGTTTCGGGCTTACTGAGCAGACTTAAGAACCGCCTAAGTGGATTTATCTATTTCTATGAAATTTTTTCTGTTAACAAATAAAAGATAAAAAAAAATTTCAACTACATATGAGTAAAACTAAAATAATATTAAAAAAAAAAAAACTTTTGAAATAGACCATTAAAAAGGGTCGAAAGCGCATCATGTTTTGAAAGAATCAATTTTTCTTCTTCAAGCTCAAAATGTGGCGATACCTCTTCGAAGAAAGATGCAAGACCAGTAGGACATATAAGAGACAAGAGTAATGAAGGGCAAGCGGCAGGAAATAATTACAATATAACTGTTACTACAAACAGAATAAGAAAAAAAAGTTGGAAATTGCACGTCAAACGTGGCAAATGTGGTGTTTTCGTACTATACCTAGTTTTAAAAATATTTTTTTGCACCGTATATTGTACTGAATATATATTTTAGAACACTTCATAAGTGCATATCACTTTCATTCTGTTCGAAAGGCTGTAACATCATTAAATGTACTTAAAATAATTTTCCCCATTGGCCGTAATGTAACGGAAGACTTTTGACTCTTCCTGTAATTAAACTATACATCCGATTTTCATAAAATTTGAAATGAATCTACAAAATTTTTGACACAATTATATATTTAAAATTTCAGACCATTCGGTTGGGTAGTTTTTGCTTTGTTATATGCGGACGGATGGGCAGACGGACCGAACGACGACTATAGGTGCTACGTTTTTATATAATTACGAACGCACCTAAAAAGATTTAAATGTTTCAAAAAATCAGAAATAAAGGGAGCATAAATGAAATGAAAATAGAAAGATAAAGAAGAACTAGTCGGATGTTGTAATCCCAAAACTTTCTTCTATCTCATACATCTTAAAATTTCCTGAACAATAAAGTATATCAGTGCCACCGGTTAGGTGATTTACGTCAAAATCTAATCAGCAACAACTTATGTCAAGTTGTAACTGAATCTGAAGTTTGATGAAAATCGGTGCATTAATTTTTGAGGTAGGACTATTGCGGTAAACGTAAAAAAATCTACATAGCAGCGCCACCTGTTGCTCCATTTACTCCAAAAACTATTCAGGACCAATTTATGCCAGTGTCTAACAGAATGTGAAGCTTGATGAAAATTCATGCATTAGTCCTTGAAATACAGTTATCGCGGAAATTGTGATAAATGCAGCATAGCAGCGCCCACGTGTTGGGCAATTTACACTAAAAACTAAACAGCACTAATTTATGTCAGGCACCGACTGAATGTGAAGTTTGGTGAAAATTCGTACATTAGTTCCTGAGATTGAGCTATTGTGATAATCATGAATAATGCGGCATAGCAGCGCCACCTGTTGGGCGAGTTACACTACAAAGTAACCGGCGCCAATTATATGAATGACTAATAGAATCTGAAGTTTTATAAAAACCCGTGAATTAGATCTTGAGATATAGCTATTGCAGAAATTGTGAAAAATGTAGCATAGCAGCGTCACCTGTAGGACGATTTACATCAAAAAGTAATCAGCTCCAGTTTATATCAGGGACTATCTGAATCTAAAGTTTTATTAAATTGCGTTCATTAGTTCTTGAGATAGAGCGCCCACAAAATTTGTGTCACACACAGACAGACTGACAGACAGACAGAGAAAGAGACTCACAGGCAAACATTTTGTAAAAACATGTTTTTATGGTTCTCTGACCCATAAAACGTGTAAATCCGTCGAAAACCGGAATTCGAAAATTTTCACGAATCCAATACTTTCTTCTTGTAAAGATAGAAGAAAGTAAAAATATATGAAATGATTATAATAATAATAAGTAATATAAAAAAAAATTAAGTCAATTCCTACTTAGGTCATCAAAGAAAAATTTAATGTAATCCCTTAAGCTAATATTAGTTTTTGTTGCATTAAAATATCTCAATTTGTTGGTTTTCTATAAGCAAGTAAACCCCATTGGTTTACAATGGAAGTCTATGGGAATTTGGCGACATATTAGAGATATCGCCAAGTTGGCGACAAACTTGGCGGTATTTGGCGACAGAACAAGGTCCCCCTATGATAACCCTATTTATAGGTATGAAAATGCATTAAATGCTGTTCAATAACCAATGGCCGCCATTTTTTTCTCCCATATAAAACTAAAATTCATTAATTAAAATTTAATTAATGAATTAATATTTCAAAAAACTGTATTAGTATCAAGTGTCATCCACTACAAGTTAAAATAAATGTATTTGAACTTGAGTGGATGAATAATAAGTATTTTATTAACTATTGAACATTTGAACAAGATATACAGTGTGTCCACGTATAACCTGACCGACCTTTATTTTCGCAACCGTTGGTCCTGGATGCATACTTCCAATTACAAAAATAGTCAAAATTAGATGCAGGGTTAAGATAAAAAGGTTTGAAGCGAAAAAACAATTTAGTGAAGAATTATAGAATCTAAATTTTTATACCGTCCCCCGGTCCTATAAGTTATATGTATTTAGTAAAATTTCCCCGTTACACTGGTAAGAAAGGCATAAAAAATTCCGTTATGCTACGATTAAAATTGACCGAGTAATAGCTGTTTAAAGTTGGAGTATATTTTTTGCTGCATATTAGGGGTCATTCACAAATTTAGTAGAAATATAATTTCGTCAGATATATTAAAGAAATGGTTGGGAGTAAAATTAGCATTGCACAATTACTGCAAAATGTACAATTTGTACTGATCATTATAAGAGGATAAAAACAACAGATTTTTTGTTAAATAAAAGGATGAAAAACAACAGCCTCAATTCTTTACAAAATGATACATATTTTAAAATGCTGTTAGATTACACTGTCTTGCAAATTTAGGGGTTGTGGCATGTTTTTTAACTTTTGAAAATTCATTCTTATGTATTTTTTAGCACTGAATCCGAAAATGATTTTCTTTTAAACCATCACGTCAAGAATTTCCTCAAATCGCAAACTTCAAAGTTAAAAAGCTAAAAGTTAAAATTGATCCGCCCCCCTCTTCTCCCAACCTTATCTGAAAAATAAAACTCCCGAGCTGTTTAGCTGTAAGAAACCCAGTATAAATCAAAAAATCTAGTAAATTATTGAATTATATAAAATTAAACTGAATAAAAAAAATTATTTTATAGTATCAGATTTTTTGCTATTTTTACTTTCTTCTATCCTCAATAGAAGAAAGTATTGTAATCGAAATTTTTTTCGACTTCCGGTTTTCGACGGATTTACACGTTTTAGGGGTCAGAGATCCCAAAAAACATGTTTATAGAAAATATCTGTCGGTCCGTCTGTCCGTGTGTCTGTCGCCATTGTACCATCAAAAAGTGTATGAAGTTCTGCATAGAATTGAACCAAACTTTAATTTTAAGTTTTTGGCTATGGCAAGCAGATCCTCCCAGAATTTGGAAAAAATTCGACGGTAGGGGGTCCTGTAATAGCGATTTTTGTGCGATTTTGAATATTGTACCATCCAAAAGTGTATGAACTTATGCATAGAATTGAACCAAATTTTTATTTTAAGTTTTCGGATATGGCAAATAGGTCCTCCCTGAATTTGGAAAAAATTCGCCAGTAAGGGGCGCTGTAACAGCGATTTTTGTGCGATTTTGAATATTGTACCATCCAAAAGTGTATGAAGTTGTGGATAGAATTGAACAAAATTTTTATTTTAAGTTCTTGGATATGGCAAGCAGGTCCTTCCTTAATTTGGAAAAAATTCGCCGGTAGGGGGCCGCTGTAATAGCGATTTTTGTGCCATTTTGAATGCTGTACCATCGAAAAGTGCATGAAGTTATGCATAGAATTGAGCCAAATTTTTTGTGTTTGTTTTTGGTCATGGCCGAAGGTCCTCCCTGAATTTGGAAAAATTCCGTCGGAAGGGGGCGCTATAATTGTGATGTCTGTACCATTTTCATTATTGTACCATCGAAAAGTTTATGAATTTATGCAGAGAATTGAACAAAATTTTTTGTGTATGTTTCTGGCTATGGCAAGCAAGTCTTCCCTGAACTTGAAAAAATTTCGCCAGAAGGGGGCGCTATAATTGGATGTCTGTGCCATTTTCATTATTGTACCATCGAAAAATGTATGAATTTATGCATAGAATCGAACCAAATTTTTTGTATACGTTTCTGGCTATGGCAAACAAGTCCTCCCTGAATTTGAAAAAAATCTGCCGGAAGGGGGACGCTGTAATAGCGATGTTTGTGCCATTTTCTTTATTGTACAATCGAAAAGTGTATAAAATTATGCATACAATTGAACCAAATTTTTTGTGCATGTTTTTGGCTTTGGCCAACAGGTCCTCCTTGAATTTGAAAATATCGCGCGGTAAAGGTTGCTCTGTAATAGCGATTTTTGTATACTTTTCTTGATTTTTCGTAGTTCTATTGTCCATCGGCGGCTCGTGCAAAGGCGGGAACTCGCTTCTTGCTAAGCCGGCTATTCGCAAACATCTGATAACAACAGAATAAGGAAAAACTATTAATTTTAACAAATATTATGATATAGATTAACTCGTTTTTAGATCGTTTAATTGACTGAAGCAGAAATTTAAGATGAAAATCAAAGTTGATATAATATTGAACTAATGATATTGAAGTATTAACATGTGTAACTAGTTTTTGAAATATTAAGATTAGAGATAAAGAGATTAAGATAGAAGAAAGTTTTGGGATTGGCACATCCAACTAGTTTAACCTTGAAATTTACGATTGACATGGTGGTTAAAAGTGAAGGTTTTTGATTCAACGTTAAAAAAATACATAAAATGTAATTATAAAAGTTAAAAAACACAACCATCGCAGGTTTATGTTATCTAATCTAAAACTCTTTCTTAAACTTCTTGACGGTAATCTATCCGAATTTTGTTGTGTTATCCTCTAATATAAGTATGTATAAGATCGTAAGACTCGAAAATCATATTGTCATCGGATTTAAATCAGTATGTAAAATTTAACTTCGTTCGGACATTTGAAAGTAAGTTATAGTTCTAGTACAAATTTTAAATTGGAAAGACCATCACTGCAAGTTAAATAAAACCTTATGAATATAACATAATTTAGGTTAAAGAAATCATAGCCTCAAATCATTACAAAATAAAACATATGTTAAAATTCAATTGTTTTAATTAATCTGAAACTTAACTAATAAAAGTTAATCGTAATATTTGTACGATTTCTTTCAAAGCGCAGAAACCTTGAAATAAGTTTAAATACTTCATACACGACACCTGAAAGCATAGTGGAAATCATCTGTTTTGATATGCAAAAAAGTGGTAATAAGTCATGCATTTCAAAGTTTCATAACTCGGTCAATTTTAATGTTAGCTGAATGGAACTTTTTTTGTCTTACTTGTTAGTGTTACAGTAAATTTTTAGTAAGTATTACTTATAGGACCCAGGTACCGTATAAAAATTTTAATTTCGTAATTTTTTAATAAATGTTTCTCTTGACCCAAATCGCTTTAAAAATAATTCTTTACCTTATTTAAACCATTTTTGTATTTGGAAGTATGCATCTAGAACCAACGGTTGTGAAAATAAAGGTTGGTCAGGTTATACGTGGACACACTGTATATAGGTAGAGTGTGAACTAATAGTAGGAATTGGAAAAGAAGGGAAAGCAATAAACGCTAAAGGAATTAAAATATACACTATTATATTTAATTACAGAAAAAATAAAAAAAAAGTTGTATGTAAGAGTTATAAATTGGAAGAAGTTATTTAATTAAACAAAACCCCTTTTCTTTCAAGTATCTTTTATCACACCCTAAACACCAAAGAAGCATTTCCTATCAGTCTTGTACCAGCTTTTGTAGTGGTAGCCCATCTTTTTTAACTTGGAGAAAAATGATTAATTATTTTAAAACGCGTTATGTTTAATCAGTTTTTATGATGTGTTTAAAAACTTTCTTCTCATCACGTTAATTTTTTAAACTCCGAAATATCTGTTTTGTTCGGAAAGATTTCCTTTTCTTTTAAATAGATAAAAATGGTAATCTAAAAGACAATCAAGTAAGAACAGGTGAGATAATATCTGATATATTATTTTTAGGAAAATGGGCTTTGGAAAAAAACCGTTGTTTTCAAAATATTTTTTTATTTGTAAACTAGCTGGATTCAACCTGGCAACAACCTGGGTTAAACATGTTTTATGCTAGCAATAATGTGTAGACCATTAAAAGAAAAAATAAATTCTAGACGTTATTATGCAGTTAAAAGTCCAAAATCAATATCACATTCTTCTCGATCCCTCATGGACAACCAACCACTCGATTCAAAAATAACTTCAGTTCTTTTTGATAACTCTTGCTTTTCATAAAACCATTGAACAAATTATTTAAAAAAATAAATAACCCTCGCGCAAAGTTTGATTATACATAGGAAATCTCCCTGTTAATTTTTCCGATGTATCTGAACTAAGACTATAAATGTGTTTAGAATTCAAGAATACTTTTCTAAAAAGTGAAACATGAATAATAGAACTAAAATGTAAAATCTTTATGGTTTTGAAATTGAAGTTATCACTTAAACTCTAGCACTCAGGTTACCTCCTTTAACTTCCATATAACACTCACATAATCAACATTAGCAATTCTGATGCTTTATGTGATGAAAACTTTAATGAAAGCTTTAATTAAATACCTAGTTAATAACTGAAGTTAAAATTAACATCTGCCAAATTAAGTTGTATCAAAAATAAATCATGTATGTATCTATAACATATAATAAGTTTATATAAACATTGTTCCTCATATATAAATAAATAACTATAAATATCTATATTTATCTAGATATTAAATTAATCTTATTATTCCAAGTCTTTGAATAGAATTTTTGTTTTCAGTACGATTAAACAGATGCGCTGGAATTCTTATAGCCCTAAACAAATTCTAAAAAATCGACAAGCGTTTAAAGTACAAAAAAAATTGCATGTGTAACACGACACAGTGTGTTCAATTATTCTTATTGATCTCAAATGAACAAAAAATTGATTTACAGAGTTTCATGAAACAATACTGTGTATAAAATTTAATACTACGGATAATTTAAATATTTATGTGAAATTGATCATGATCAATTACATAAAGTAGGTTTATGCAATAAGTATCATATGTAATGAAAGGAATTAAAAACAGCTGTTTTATCAATTTATTGTCATCTACAGGAAAAAATAACCATTAAGCAAAGCTTGGTAATAACTTGGTAAAATGCCTGTTATTTTATCCTATGTATCTGAACTCAGTCTATCAATATACTTAATACCATTCAAAAATATTTTTATAACAATTGAAATATGAATATAGGACTAAAATCTAAAATCTTTATAGTTTCAAATTTGAAATTTTTTATTATTTAAACAATAGTAATCAGATTACCCCTTTTAATTTCCATAGTAACATTCACATAGTCAATATTAGTTTGATTATTGGATGGAAGTTTTAGTTTTAAAGTGTTCGGTTAATAATTGTTGTTAAAATTGACAGCTGTACCATTAAGTTGTACCAACAATAATTCATATACATATCTATAACATATAATATTTCTGTTTCTCTTCGTACATATTCTACTAAATAAATAACTGTCAAAATTGAACTACATATATTTATCTAGATTTTAAACTAATCTTATTCTTCCAAATCGCTGAAAAGCATCTTTGTTTTCAGTATGATTAGTTAGATGCTCTTGAACTCTTATAGCTTTAAACAAATTCCAATAAATCTAAATGTATTCGAAGTACAAAAAAAAAAAAAATTGCATTTCTAACACAACACAGCGTATTATATTTTTCTATTTCCACTTATGAAGTAACGGTCAAAATAAAAACATTTCGCGAATTTTTTAGACTTTTCTAATATATGAAGTAATTTTCTATGTCTATAAGGAAAACAAGTTTTAAGTCAATGACACTAGTATATATAAAATTACTTTAAAGAATTTTCATGGTTGACCAGTTTGATAGAATAAATGGTAGGTCTTTTCATCATTCTGAAATAATGAAGTTTAAAATTATATATTTATATTCTATCATAAGAAACAATTATTGTCAATAATCTTAAGAGATCAAAAACTTGATTTACAGAGTTTCATGAAGCAATACTGTGTATATAATTTAAATTCGGAAAACTGAATATTAAAATGAAATTGAAAATGATCAATTACATAAAATAAGTTTATGCAATAAGTATCATATTTAATGAAATGAATGACAAACAACTGTTTTATCAATTTTCAACTTTTTTTTTTTTTTTTATCAACCACTTCTAAAAGACAAAGGCTGCCATTTCTTACGCTCACAATAAGTGCGTTACAGGTGCGCAGTTTCATTTGCTACGAAAACTCACATTTTCTAGATGGTTTTAGCCCCACCAGTGGCCGAGAGGTTCTCCTCTAGAAGCTGGTAAACGGGAGGTGCTGGGTTCGAACCCAATCATCCCCGTCGGCTTAATCTTTCGGAGTTTTCGTGGTTTTCTTCGAACCATGGATTTCCATGCGTAAACACGGGTTAGTTTCCCTTAGAAAGACCCCCACAAAGGGCACTCTCCCCTGGGCCTATATCCCTCGAGTAGATAATTGTCCGTCAAAAATCAACCCAACCTAAATTTAGATGGTTTTATGTAATTTTTTAAAGAATTTAATAATCACGTTGAAATTTAGATTTCCGAATCTGATATTTTATTTACGCATAACGCAACTAGTCTTTAACTGCTGAGGTATTTTATCCGTTTTAACAACATAGTTTAAGTTTAATACTTAGTAATGGCAAAGTGCCTATGTAAATTTTTACGTTATCAAAGCTTTAAGGTTTGTTGGGGTAACTGGAACCACGAGGTAACTGGGCCATAGGCTATTTTATAAAAAACTGTTGGTGTTTTTTTATATTTTAGCTTTTGTGAGCAATGCCCCTTTATTTCTACTTCCTAAAACAACGTGTATCAACTCAATCATAACTCTCACTTTGCTGTGATAGGTTGTCAAAATTTTACGTTTCTTTTTTTAAAAACAACGTTAATATCGTTGAACTTCCTCGGATTTTTATTAAAATACTGTAAGTACTTTTATTAAACAATATTTTTTTTTTTTTTTTTTTTAATAAGGATTAGACATATAACTACATTAATATTATTAGGTATCTATACATATTTACATCATGTTTTAAATGTAAGCCCGGTGTCCCAGTTACCCCATAAATGTTTCAAGAATGGGGTAACTGGGACATGTATCCGGGGTAACTGGGCCATGCTGGATCCAGTTACCCCAATAGTTATAAATATTTTTTTTTGTGTGTTTCTCTTACTACGGGAAGTAAATTTCTCCATTGGTTTTTGCTCCCAATAAAGAAAATGATAGAATACCTTATTAATATAACGTAATGAAATTTTTAAAAAAGCATATTGAGTGGTATCAAACCAAATTTCTTGACCCCTTGAGAGGCGGTGATGCCGTTATGGCATCACTTAATTTTAATTCCTAATTGCCACATTGGCACCTGAATTTTATAATTAAAATTTAACCTTTATTAAGTACGCGAAAATATACTTGTATATGTTTTCAGATAGATTCTCTTGTAAATATTGGTGTCATTAAATTATTTCCACATTTTATGAATGCAAGTACCTTGCCCCTGAAAGCCAGATAGCCAGATCTTGAAATTGTACTATACACAGTGGTCGCATTCTATAGGCACAGCTGCCAATTTTTACGCTTTCTTGCTACCACTAAAATTTAATAGAGATTTTCGTTTTGTTTAATCATAAGATCTTTGCCACCCTAGCTTTTCTTGTCCATGCTTGGTGAGAGTTTCTCTGAACAGTACTAACTTTAACTTTCTAAATTCCTTATAGTAGTACTACAACTACAGTTTGAATTTATATATATTTAAGATTCTTGTATTTTATTAAGTTTTATCGTTAACTTTCTTTTATCTTAAGTTTTAACTTTAAAATTCAATTTTTAATCCTTTCTTTCTTAAACTTCTTTAAATTCTTTTATAACTTTTTTACTCTTCTAGTAGCTTTGCTACAGTTTATCTTTATCCCAATGGCTCATTAATACATAAGACATTTCAACTTCCTAGTCTGGGTGTTAAGCTGTTATCAGCTAGGAAACCCCTCAATGCTGATTACCTGTTCAGTACCTGTTCAGACGATTAAATAAGACAACATTTACTATAATATTTTAGTGGTAAGAGAAAAGTGTAAAAGTTGGCAGCTATGCTACAGGGAATCTTTTATCGGCCCTACCACTATTTTGAAAATAATATCTTCATCGCACCTTTCTTTAAGGAAAAATAAAATTTTCCCTAGATAATGCGACCCCTGGATAAAGATAAAGTACTTAAGTACTTACGTAGCCTTTTGTTCAGAGATTTACCTTGCTATTTTTTCCTTAAAATACCCATGTGACTTTTATACTTATTATCTATACTAAAGTACATAAGTACTTACTTAAGTTTTATATTTTTAGTATAAATAAATCTAATATTTTCACTTTTAGTGCTTATTTTAGGCACACTGACAGCAAAGGTTTCCTTACAACGCTGTTTATTGGTATATAATGTACATGACCTGCCTGGTTTAAATTTTTTTTAAGTTGTTTTCACTTTTTCAAACAGGATCTGATATCCGATATGAAAAAATATAAACGCGTCTGGAACATAGACCCCCCCTGGTCCAGTTATCCCATTTTTTGGGGCAACTGGACCCATGAGGAAAGAAAGATGAAATATGCATATATTTATATTTTTAAATATTAAAATGTAATTTTGAGCATTTCTGTCTCATAGAGGGAACCTAACTGACCATAATTACAGAAGTTCAGACTTTAATGGAAATGAACATTAGCTTTTTGAAGCTGAATTGTCAGAAGCTCCAGAGTCACATTGTAAAATCATGTCCCAGTTGCCCCAACTAACCTTATTCACAGATAAAATAACATTTTAGCTCTTAAAATAAAATGTATTTTGGGCTTTTAAGCCGCCATTTTTTTTTTGTGCTAGTGGAATGCTTGCATGTCTGGCATTATGAGAAAAATATCATCTGAAATCATTTGCCTTATTTATGGCTTTAATTAACTAATTTACTTTTTATTGTGGCATAATAATGGCAGGTATGTTCATGGAAATGACAAGTATGACCGTGGAATGACATTCAGAAGAATGCTAATGACATGTAAAATGATTATGCACATTGCATTTTATTTTAAGTAATTTATTGCATTTTGTGTTACATTAGAAACGCCTACTGTTTTAAAATTTTATATTTCTGCAAAGAAATTATTTTATAACATTTTATTAATATCAACACTTAAAGCAATACGAAAGCAAACTGACTGAATGATATTGGATATGGTGCTGACGATGTACCTTCAGATAATATTACTTAATGAGCCATTTAAAGTGGGGAATAATTTGCTTTCCAAAACGAACTATTACTTTAGCTTTTTGATAAGAAATCTCAACAACCTCTCCTACAAAGAAGTTACATTGTTCAGTTGCTTTCGATTTTTATGCATTGAAATTAAAATAAAATATAAGATAATTTGACTTACCTGAATACCAATCATCTACGAACGCACTTGCAAACCAACTGGTAATTTGAATTTCAGAGATACTCGCCGCTAGAATCCAAAATAAAGCAGAAATAGTTTTTTTTGTGCTTTCTTTCTTTCGGATTCCTTTCACGTGTCAAAGTAGAACCGAAATTATAAATTTTTCATAATTTTTTGTATTGGATTTTTCTCTTTAAAACAACTTATTAATTTGTTATCTGAGCATTGTAAAATGACTGACTCTTAATATGATGATGTTTGCATATATTTTCGTTCGCAATAAAAGTATGAAAGATATGTTGCAATTATGTTTGAAGTATTTGATTTTGTACACGAAATTTAACGTACTTTCATTGTTTATTTAAGAGATTTAATGTTTTGGAGGAAAATATTTTCAATTTCGGTTATGTCAACCTCTTTATCCTTTATGTACTAAATTATGAATTCATAAAAATTTTATTTTCTAAAGCATTTTCCATGAATTTTTGAAACTACATTAGAAGATTTACATAATCATTTAATGAATTTTAGAATGATTTTAGAAGGATTGAAGGATTTAAAAGGATTATTTCAATTTGAATTTATAGGGATTTTGTGCAATATTTATAACCCCACTCAAATCTCTTATTTTAAATATTTTTCTTAATATTTTGTAGAATTAGGAAATGCAGAGATATGTTCTTACAATAAAAATGTAGAAATGTTTTAGAATTGAAAAATTCTTCCTTTCCCCCATACCAAACGGCAAGAAAGCTGAAAAGATGCAAAAGCAAAAGAAATCATACTTTTAAAAATATTTTTGTTTTGTGTTTTGTGTAACCAGTGTTTTTGTTCTGTGTAACCAATAATGATTTTGGAACAAGATAAAGTAATGCATCTATAGCTCATTCTAAACTGTGTTACTACTAATCGATGTATTAAATGAATTTTATAACAAGTTATTTTAACGGTACTTATAAATACCATCACTAGATAAAGTGTTAAACTTACTACTAAAATATTTCAAAAAGTTCTTTTTAATAAGGAACATAAATTCCTTGAAAACTTGCCTTACCAGCAATTTGTGTAATGACAGTACCATCTAGAGCACCTTTAACATGCCCAGCTTCAGTATAGTTTCAAGTTTCCGATTTCAAAGCTGCGAACTACTTAACAATCCCTTTGGTGAAAAAGTTGATTAAGTATAACAATATGATTAAAAATTGGCTTTAAATGAGCCCATATGCTGTATGGTTCATGGCATACGCTGTCTGAAATATTGCAAAACCCTTATTTTACAAATTTGTCAATAGTTTTATAATAAATCGTTCCTTTATGTAATGTGACTTGCATTCAAGAACCGCTAAAATGTAAAGATTGAGTTTCGGAATTTAATTTACAAGAATAATTTTTATTTTAATCTACAGGAAAAATTACTTTATATTTAAAAATATTATTTTTCAAATTTGTTAAAGCTTCATATCGATGTCTATGATTTCATTCATATTTCAATAGTTTTGGAATATATTCGGTAAAATCATTAATTAGTTTTTCAATGTTACAGCATTTCTTTTCTTTTTTTATTATTTAACAAACATTTTTAAAAAGATTCTTATATTAAAACCGATTTTTTGTCACGTTATATTCATGGTAATTTTTACAGAAAAATATTAGAAAATTAAAAGTAGGGGAGACCGGGGCTAGTAGGCGCAGTTTTTAGTTATTGATTTTTATTAATTTTTTCTTTAAATTTTTTTATGAAATTTTAACTGTACTTTTAAAGAACAGGCAGAAGGGACAGAAGGCGCTCCACCGGGACCCCAACCGTGAGGTTTATGGGGAAATGTCCCGGGGGAAAGTTCCCCACCTCCAACCAACAAATACGCAGCCAGGGCAACAGGCTCGAAACACAACTGCAAATAAATAAACTAAAGTCACAAAGAAAATGATAATCTGTTACATAAAAGTAGGCGACACGCTCACCAACAAAATAAAAACTAATGATAAACTACAAACTAATGACAAACAACAAAATATCCTGAACTAATAACCAAAGGCAAAACTTACAATACAATATAAACATACGACTATCACATTTGATAGTAAGCAACCAAAGAAAAACAATGAAAACTGTACCGAAGTCCTAGAGTACAACCGAAGCAATCCATCATCAGAAAGTCCAGGAAGGAGTAATTGTATAAGAATTCCACAAAGTACAAAAGTCAGTATTTATGCTTCATAAAAGAGTAAAGTGCATTTAACACATTATAGTTGTGCTTAAGTTTATGATAGTTATTCGGATCAAGCAAAGTCCGCTTAAGATTTTGTCTAACTGTTAGGTCCCTAATAAAACGGAAATGATGCACCATAAAAACATATCTTCCATACAAGTAATGAAGTACATCGCCATGCACTCCACAGTCACATAGTGAAGACGGCCTCTTGCCAATCTTACACAAAAAAGCTGAAAAAGAGCCATGGGCTGTAATGTAGAATTGTATTATTTCATTCGAACAAAGATAGTCACTGCCCACCTTATTAAATACTGCATATGTGTCGCATCCCACATCAGAGTTAGACCAATGTTCTTGCCATTCATGCATAATACTCTTGCGCATATGAGCATTCACAAATGATAGAGGAAATGGTAATAAGTCATTTTGATTACAACAGTCATATAAAATAGCATTCCTTGCGTTAGCATCTGCACGTTCGTTTCCGAACAGACCAACATGGCCCTTGATCCAGCCGACCAAAAATTTTTTCCGAGGGTTATTAACTAATAGTTCAAAAATGATTCTCATAATACTGTTCAATGGAAAAAGCCTCTGTAAAGACAAAACTGATGACAGGCTATCGGTATACAGCCTAACGTGTAAGTATCCGGAATCAACAAACCACTTAACAGCACATTCAATTGCAAATAACTCCGCCTGGTACACTGTATTATATGGTCTCAGACGTATAGCATAATCATAGATCATTGTGTCCCCGATCAGCACTGTAAAATCCGAGGAGGTACCCTGATCCATCCTTGAGCCATCGGTATAAATAGTTGGGTACATAGAAGCTGGAACAATGTTCTTTACATCCTGAATAAAATAAATATTTCTAAGATTGTCATATTCAGGAAAATCGTATGTCTTAAGTTTAAGCATAAGATTGTCTCTCTTGATCTCATAATCACCAATCATCATACTACTCATACCCTGAGTTATGTCATATCTTTTCGAAAACATTTTTAGCATAATGTACAGCGGAGGAACGCCTGTGATTGTACACAGAGAATCAGTTGGCACATTTCTATATGTTTTAATAATAGTCATCAAACCAGCACGTTGACAAGTGCTAAGGCTTCGTATTCCATGAGAGTTGAGATCCTTAATCCAAACTTCTGAACCGTACGCAATCTGTTTTTCAATGACTTGGAGATACCAAATCTTTCTGTGCTTAGCTAGGAGGCCTCTGTCACGGGAACCCGTTTTCCGAATGTCTAATGAGAAATTACGAATGTTTTCACGTACCAAGTCCAGGGGATGCAACCAGTTGAACCGATTATCCAGATGGAAACCAAGGTATGTAATATTCCGCTTTACTGGAATTGAGATATTGTTAATTTTAAAAATAGGATTTCTCTTTTCAAGAGTGCACCGGCCCATCATAATGGCAATACATTTATCAATGCTAAGTGACAAATTCAAATTTGTACATATACAGTGAAACCCCGATTTAACGTTATTCAAGGGACCATATAGATATGACGCTAAATGCGGGAAAACGTTAAATCAGGGCAAGACGAAAACGAAACACTGAGCGTAAAAGAAAAACTAATTTAGGTCAGATACGTATCATTACTTCATTTACAATGATTTAGACATCAGTTTTCTAAATTATGTTTTAAAGAATTGTGTTATTTTATTTTATACGCAATGTTTCTAGTAGCTGCAACACAAATCGCTTTCTAATCTTAGAGGATTTTTTTGTAAGCTTTTTTTTATTGGTCTTCACTATTTCAAAGGAATATAGTATATTTTATCGCCATATTTTTCCATCTAAAGCTGATAAAAATTTTCTAACTATCTATCAGTTCCGTTCTAGTACAAAAAGCATAATCTAATAAATTAAAAAATTATTTGTGAGGAAAGAAGCGAGGAGGGTTTTCGAATATTGCACCCGTAATTGGTAAGAAAGACAAAAACAGGAGATATTCCAAATTTCGAGCGTATTGATAAAAAATTTTTATTTATTTTTATCACAATTTTTGACTATTTTAGAAAAATTTCATTGAGTTTTTACCGCTGAAAAAACTTTAAATGCGGGAAATATCTCAAAAGATAGCGTTAAATCAGGGTTTTTTTTAACATTACGAGTACAGGAAATTAATTAGGACTAGTGAAAATGACGTTATATGCCGGAAATCGTTAAATACGGGTTACGTTAAATCGGGGTTTCACTGTATTTAGAAAAGTTTGCAATGAGCCATTAACTTTATCTTCTAATGAGCTTCGAGTATCTGCACCTTCCAGAATCACGAAATCATCGGCATATGAGACTATGTATGTATGTGACTGCTTATATTCCTTGATTAATTTATCAGCCAGGACAGTCTATATGAATGGACCTAAACAGGATCCTTGAGAGCAACCGTGGAACATTATAAACCAACGTATTCCACCTGCAAACTTAAAGCCAATGCGGCGATTCGACATGTAGTTTTTAAGTGATGACTTTAAGTATTCTGCAATTGGAAGACAATCGATAATTACAGCCAACGTTCTCCAGCATGCTGCGTCCAAAGCACCCTGAATGTCCAGCGAAACAATCATACAATATTTATTGGCACTCAGAATTCGATTAACATTATCTTTAACAGCAGATAAGGCCGTAACTGTTGATCTTTTCTCTCTAAAACCATGCTGATTATTCTCAATATATCCAGATGCCTCCAAAACCGTGGTAACTCTATTCTTCATAATCCTCTCTAACACTTTGCCCAAAATTGACAACAATGTAATTGGACGATATCCTCTTCGTGAGGTGGCCGGCTTGTTTCGCTTTCTGAAGTAGATAACTATTCCGTCCTTCCAACAATGTGGAAAATGACCCAAACTCAGACATCTGTTAAAAACCACTAAGATAACTTCTGGATAATTACAACAAATATTTTTCACGGTAAGAACATCTAAATCGTCCCACTAGGGCCTTGGCATTGGCCTGCTGCGACAGTGCATACTTTAATTCTCTAAAACTAATATTATAGAAGTCATTATCGTTCTCATACGACTTGTCCGATATATATCCAAAGACATTGTCTGGTACATTATTAATATCATAATGTTCTTGCATAAGTCGTTCAGCAACATCATCGTACGAGGCAAAAGGAAAAGAATCTTCCAGAGACGTTAAAATAAGATCAGTAGTTTTCAGCTGCTTTCCGTTTATGAACTTATACAAATTGTCAAAAGAATCATTTGTTTGTGCACAAAACTGGTACCACGCCTTTTTCTTTGCCTCTCGAACTTGACGCTTTTATTTATTTTGGAATTCAAAATAGGTATTTCTATATACTTCATTTTCTAAATTACGTCTATATATATTATAAAGCGCAGACACATGATTTCTGGCAGTTTTAATTTCCGTAGTAAACCAGTTAAATGTAGGCTTGTGCGTAATCGTACCCCTTTTGAAACACATTGTCATGATATCATGAATAGAAACAGAAAAGCCCTGTACCCAGTCATCAAGCACCGGAGGAGACTTGATCAGTAATAACTGACGTAACCATTCCCGTGTATGTCCAGCAAAGATCTCGTTAAATTTCTTAAAGTTTTTGCCCCTGGTTTTAAATCTGGCTTTGTCTCTAATAACAGGAGAATAGTCCAAGTCATGGGTAATTAAACGATGGTCACTGAAGGAATAACGATTGATATCCACATTCCAATTAAAAAGATGGTTACAAAGTTCATAACCCGCCAGGGTAAGATCAGGACGGCCAGATAGAGATCCCTGAAGAAATGTAGGATGAGCCTCGGTATCGTTTACAATACACAAATTATTCACTTGTAGATGATCCACTAAAATTTCAGTTCTCCCAGAATCTCTGGTATATCCCATTGTACGCATTGGCACATTAAGATCGCAGCCAATCAAGATATTGTCAAACTCCGGGAAGATATTGTCAAACTCCTGGTTCCACATAAAAACTTCAATCATGACGCCATCTTAGTATGCTAAATTTAAAAGAAGCTACTGGTCCTAAACTTATTTTTATGTGACAGTATTACAAGATTCTGACATTTGTAGATAAAAAAAAAAAAAAAACTTTTTTACATGTACAAGTGAAGGAACTTCGCATATTACATCAGATATGTATCTAAATTTAATATGTATAACTTTTTTTCCGAATTTTATTCTAAACAAAAAAATTAACATGTGGTCTTAATCTTTTTTCAGCACTGTATGAGTTTCAGCTGCAGTCAACGACCTGCAAAATGTTAATGTTATTAGACTTTTGGTACTCAACAACTTTTGTTTTTTATCCAACGCAAAGTCATTTAAAGTTTCATTTAAAAAAATTACAAGCATATATATATGTATCTATGTATGTTGTATGTGTGAGTTCACTTTTAAAACATATAACAAGCAGCACCCGTTTTATAAAGCACAATATTTTAATAAGTAACATGAACATGCGTTACCTCAGTGGTATTTATACGAGGGTGGATCTAAGAAAAAAAAATATTACAATCTGCAGCTTTTGAAAAGTATTTACTGTGGACAGAGTATTTTTCCCCCAGAGTGGAGACAGATGGCGCTAGTTGTCTTACAGCTGTTGTGCGGTAGATAGCGTAAGTTCGCAGACGCATCAGAGCGACTGAAATAGCAAGGCATTTAGAAAAGTGGTCTCACTTGAGCCACTTTGACAAAGTTACATGAAGCCATCCGGCGTAAATGCCCTGGCATGTGGAGTGATTGTGTCATATTATTGCATAACAATGCCAGACCCCATGATGCTTACCAACGCAAGAACTGCTGCGAAAGTTCAAGCGCAAAGTCTGGAGTCACCCCCCCCCCCCCCGATACAGCCCAGATTTGGCGCACCGTGACTATTTTCTTTTACCGAAATTGAAGAAACATTTATCTGGTACAAGATTCTCTTGATAGTGATGTGAAAACAGCTGCCCAGAAATATCACAATAGTCAGTGACGTGATTTCTACCATGCCGGGTTCAACAAGTTGATCCTGCGTTCAGATAAATTCCTAAATAGATATGATGATTATATGAAAAATTGATCGGTAACCATGCCTCTGAATTCCCTTTTGTATTTTCTGTCTATTCTTAATAAATAAATTTTTGCTACCCTTTAACTTTTTTTTTATCCATCCTCCTATCAATGAGTTAAATGTTTATGGTGTCATCACACTATACTTTTTGAAATAGTTATCATCGGCAGAACATTATATAAGAAAATAGTGTAATTTTTTTAATGCGAATTTCTTAAAAATTTATAAAAGTTGAACTCCCAACTTTCTACAAAGAATGTGCTGTAGTGAACTTTAATAAAAATTATTAATTTAATTCTGTTTCAATAGGCGAAACTTCGTTCAAACGCACTGCAAAAATAATTGATCATAAATTCTATTGCAGCATATTTTTGTCCGTTTTTATACGCCTATTTAATAGCCGTTACATATAAAATAAGAAGGGGCGGGGGGGAAGGGAAATCCGAACCTTAGCTCCAAGCTGCAAACCTGATGTGGTGTTTTCATACGGACAGCCAAAACCCATTTGTTAGTCCATTCTTTTGGCAGCATTTAAAAAGAAATGTTCAATGTTTATATTTATGCTATAGTAGATTAAAAAAAAAAAAAAAAAAAAAAAACTGTAAGATTTTCAATATAGCTGCCTGGTTCAAAATATGACGAAATATAATAAATATAAAATATTTATAACAAAAACACTACTTGTATCTATAGTATCAATAATAATAAAATTAATAATAATAATATTTAAGGAATAAATATGAAAACTGTTTATAGTGGAAACAAAAAAGATAACAAAACTAGAGAACAGGAATTCTGCTTTTTCAGAATTTAGTGTCGCCCCCGGCATTTCCATTACTTCACTTTCTTCTGATGGACTGATGGCTTCTATTGTTATGAAACAGCCATTATAAATGAAGTGTTGAGTGAAGATGAAAGAGCAGCCGTAAAAAGTTAGAACTCTGATTTTCTGGTCAGAAGGGGGGGGGGGGGGGGAGGCGGCCATAATTTTTTTTACGGCTGCTCTTTCATCTTCACCTAACACTTCATTTATAATGGCTGTTTAATAATAATAGAAGCCACCAGTCCATCAGAAGAAAATAACTCGGTTAAGCGGGACTCTACTGCAGTACAAAACATATTTCAATTTTAAGACTTAAAGCACACGTTTTATTTTATGTAAAATGACGTCATTCGCATCCGCTTAAGAATTCCACATTTACGATATACTCTTAAACATCTACAGTAAAGCATGCACAGCACATCACTATCGCGAAATAGTGCACAAATGCAGCAAAGAGATTCCGTCATTCAAGAAAATCGAAAAAAAAAAAAACGTTTATCTAATGATTCATAGATACTTACAATTAAATATAGTATATAATAGCTTCATTGTTTTAACAGAAATCATTCGTTTATATATTTTTTTTCAAAATAGCACGTATTTTAATTACATTTTCTTTCGATTGTTACGAGAAAATGGCTGCAAAAATATATAATTACTATTTTAAAACTATTTTTCATTTACTTTCTACAGAAAATAGAGTACTTCCGTTGCCAATATTAAGCAAATGGCTCCAAAAACTACAAAAAAATTAATATTTCAAAATTAAATGGAGATGCAGTTTTCAAACGAAATGCATTTAAAAGAACTTATTTTTTCCAATACGACGGTATAAAAATTATAAATGTGCGATGCTTAGAAGTTTAAAAAAATGCTAAAGAGTATTTAATCGTAATGCTTTATTTTACGGCTAGCGTTTGTAAGCTAACGTTATTTTTTGGACACAAAATAAGCTGGGAGAAAGAAATAGCATACCGTACCGGAGGCTAAAAAATCATAAATCATCGTCTGAAGAAGTGTCCGAGAGGTATGGATAATTATTTCTAAAAATGACTTCATTTTTCTCTATAAATCTCATTAGTGCTGATATTCTGATCACGAGAACAGGACTTTCACTAACGTAATTAATCCAATCCGGAATCGCCATAGCTCTATGTTTTCTAGCATGGTAATATCTTGTTAGAGGGTAATCCAGTACGTATTGAAAAGAGATGGAGAGGAGACCACATACACAAAGAGGGGAGCATGTCATAAAGATATATCTGGAAAGGGCCGTGATTTGTGAAATAAAGAAAAAGGTAACGATTATTTTACAGTAAATTGAATGGGAACGTTTGGTAATAAGTTATGTGTGTAGCGGCCAGTGCCTTCATTGTCTCAGCTTTACTGCCAATCATTTTTTTTATTTTCTGTTGTAATTTATATTTTAAATGAAAAGCCGGATGTGGAAGGAAGTATGATGTGACATTAGTGTCCTCTACTGCCTTTTTTGCCATGGTGTCAGCTAATTCGTTCCCTGTGACTCCTGATGTAAAATAAAATAAGAAAGGAAAATCATGAAATAAGAAAGGAAAGCATAGATTATGAAACTCTCTCCAACTCATACAGATTACTGTAACAAAGCTTCATAGGGCAATATGGTGAAAGCCGATATCTAAGTAAATAATCTGGAAAACGCATAGCTCATTTGAAAACCAAATGCCAGCAAATTCCATAAATAGTCGAAAAGGTATCCTGAATTCTTTTGTGCAGCCCTCTATAGGGTTAGATTTGATATATGCTAGTATTCTAAAGTTTACTATAGTTAGGAAACGCATAACACGGTTGAATGCTCCCTACAGAAAATTCCGCCAATAAACGGCAATGCACAAGAGATGTTCTGTGCAGTCCTGTATAGGTCCCATAGTATTTATTTACACCAAATAATATGCAAAAAGGAGTTAAATTTCAAAACGCGTACCAGAAGAGAAAACGCACTTCCAACAATTGTTGTGTAACTATTATTGATAGAGAGTACAGTAACTGAATTGTTTTATTTGTCCCTTTAAATCAACGAAAAATGCAATGCACACCTTATTCCATAGTAAGCATCTTGTAGTGTACCTCAGTGATATATATCAATTTTAATATGTTTGAAATAGTGTAACATTACCAAAGTATACAGCAAAGAATTTTTCCCCATTGACCATAATGAAACGTAATTCTTTTGAGTCTCCATGTAAATGAACTATGAGTTCTACGCGCTTCACTTCAATACCAAACAATCCATAGTAAATCTCAATAACACATACCAATTGTATGGCAATCTGAGTATATTTACATCAATAAGAGTACGGACAGACGGCGAAATACGGCAGACAAACAAACGGGCAGATAAATACTTTTTAAAGGCAGATAAACACTTTTTAACTATTTGGGAAAGCGTTAAAAAATATGAACGCAACTAACATAACTTTAAATAGGGAGCATTATAGTATTTAAAAATTATTTAACATGGATAATTTTGTGATTATCTAACAAGGAAGCTCTCCTTACTGGACATACTCCGAATATTTTGAAAAAAATACCAATTAAACAACTTATCTATGTAATAAAGGATCAGTCAAATTTAGCGGCGGAATTACAGTAGAAAGTCTGTAAAAAAATAAAATATTTTCGAGTATTTGGCGCGAAAAGAAGAAAGCGTCACTCGATTTGGCGAGCAGTACTTTTCCTCGCCAAAAGCAAACGATTTTAATGCACCTGAAAATTGCTTGTTAATTGATTTTTAGAATGCGAGTAAAAAATATTTAATGAATTTAAACATGAACAATGAGAGAGTTTAATAAATAGATTTTTTTGTATTACATATTTATGTTGCTGGTTATTTCATTTTATTACTTTAAAAACAATTTCATATATAAAAAATACTTTTGTATATTTAAGCATATTGCAAAATAAGGCAAGATTCATTTACCAGTTATTCATTTCAATATCAAAGAATTCGTTATTTCCATAGCAACAAAATTGATTTGACAGTGCTCAATTGGACTTAATTTTGAGATATAGAAACAATTTGAATTTTGCTTAAATTCATAAAATTTGATATTTAACTTTCATTATAAATATATATATTTATATGACAAAACTATAGTTAAAAGAAACTAAAACTGAAAAAACTAACGTTATTTACATTAATTTTATTTTAATCCAGGCAATAGGGAATTTTACCTAGCGAAATTAATGGTAGTTCTGGAAATTGGCTTACTTTATGTTTTTTGGGTCGCTGAATCCGAATTTGTATCTTCCCACCAAAATTTCCCCCGGCAACCCCCCCCCCCCCCCAAATTTTGGTAAAAAGCCCCCCAAAAAAGTTTTTATTAAAAGAATCAAATCTTTTATTGTTTTAAGGGAAAAGTATCTAGAAATTCAGAATGTAGACAAAATTTGCAACAAATTAGATATATGACATTATGACTTAGGATGAAGGGGAAGGGGGAATCTGCTTCGGAACATGCGCGCAGTGCTGCGTGGACTAAGTTGCGCAATTTCACTTAACCACTCACACGTTTACATTCGCCGTCCCATCTCCCCTCCGAACTTTCCTTATAAGGTTTACTTTAAGTTTTTTGGGTCGCTGAATCCGAATTTTTAAGTTACTCCCAAAATTCCCCCCCCCCCGAAACCCCCCCAAAATAGTTGTTATTAACTTAAATTTCTTATTGTTTTAGGGGAAAAGCATTGCAAAATTCAGAAACTAGACAAAATTTGCAACAAATAGGATATATGACATTATGACGTAGGATAAACGGGGAGAGAGGGGGGCTGCCTTGGAACATTCCCCGCGCGCTTTTCTCAAAAACCAATTTTTTTCAAAAAATCAATTTTTTAGGGGGATGCCGAGTGAAATTTTGGTGGGAAGTTACAAATTCGGATTCAGCGACCCAAAAAACATAAAGTGAGTTGAAATCCAGAACTGGTACTAATTTTTCCAGGTAAAATCCCCTATTGCCTGGACTTCATAACTTAGTGCACGTAGCGCCGCAGTGCTTGTTCACAGGCAGCCCCCCCCCCCCCCCTCCCGTTCATCCAACGTCATAATGTCATATATCCTATTTGTTGCAAATTTTGTCTAGTTTCTGAATTTTGCAATGCTTTTCCCCTAAAACAATAAGAAATTTAAGTTAATAACAACTATTTGGGGGGGGGGGGGGGAATTTTGGGGGGAAGTTCAAATTTCGGATTCAGCGACCCAAAAAACTTAAAGTAAACCTTACAGAGAAACTTCGGAAGGGAGATGGGAGGGCGAATGTAAACATGTGAGTGGTTAAGTGGAATTGCACATTTTATTTCACGCAGCATCGCACGCATGTTCCGAGGCAGATCCCCCTTCCCCTTCATCCTAAGTCATAATATTATAAATCTAATTTGTTGCAAATTTTGCCTACTTTCTGAATTTTTAGATACTTTTCCCCTAAAACAATAAAAAAATGATATTTTTAATAAAAACCTTTTTTTTTTTTGGGGGGGGGGGGGGTTACCGGGTGAAATTTTGGTGGGAAGTTAAAAATTCGGATTCAGCGACCCAAAAAACATATAGTAAGCCTTTTTCCAGAACTACCATGAATTTTGCTAGGTAGAACCCCTATACGGTCTCTATTGCCTGGACTATTTAAACAAATTCAATACGAAACATTTTTATCTTAAAGAGTATTCGAGATAAAAAAGTATTTTTCGAAATTTCATTTCATCGCCAACTGATGATAAATCGCCAAATAAATGAATTTTTTATTATTTTTTTACGAAAGTTCTATCGAGGTTCCGCCACAAAATTTTTTTATAAACATATATATCCACATGAGAAGAACACTCTAATGTTTTCAGATTTTTCTGAATATGCCCGTATGGAGACCTTCCTTGTAAGTATATGTAAATATGTTAGAGAGCAGATAATAAGACACACAGAAAAAGTTTAAATACAAGTACTTCGGCATTTTTGGAAAATGTTAAGAACGCAATCACCATATACAGATGCATATTTTGATAAAAACTTCCCGCGTTAGCAGTCAAATAAATCTCATTACAACTTTGTAATCTGTCATTAAAACTTTTCTGTCAACTATCAACAACTTAACATAAAGATGAATATTTTAATTAGAATTTTAAATTTCGATAAACGTGAACATACATTACTATTCTTTCTCATGGCTAATATCCTGAATATTTATGATATTTTCACTTTTTTTGTTTCAATAGAGCTCTTATCTCATTTAATCTTTTTTTCTGTATTTCTGACATCTCATTTGAATGTTTAGCATATTTTATTATTACTTACTCTTTTACATGCAGTTTTGTATATTTCAAAATAAATTATTTTTCAAATATTTTACCATTTCATGTAGAATGTTGTGCTGACATCTTTCAATTTTATAAGCAGTAATATATTAAAATTTTTGACAATGTTAAGAAAAAATAAATATGTAGTAGTTGAACTCCGTTTGAAAAAAAAAATTGTTAAATAATGTAATCTTGGACCAATTTTTCGTATCGCATTCTAAAAATACTCCCATTTTAAGCAAAGACATTTTCCTTTTTCTAGCGCACAGGCTATCAAAGCCTGAGAGCTAATGTGCCCGCAGGTTCTGTGTGCACGTAAAGCGATAACTCTTGAGAGAAACAAGCGATTTGCTACATTTTTTTTTCTAGATTAAATCTGATAAGGCGCTTCTTTGATTAGTTTTGGAATTCATTGTTAAGTATAAAGGGGGGGGGGGCGGAAGGGTAATTCCTACCTTAATTTAGATAAATGGATTAATTTATATTGTAATATTATCCGATTTGCTTCAAATTTGGTATACCGGTTTATTCTGACAAGGCGCTTCCCTGATTAAATTTGGAGGTTCTTTGGTTAAGTTTAAAAAGGGAAAACGGGAGGTGGGTGGCTAACCCCCCCCCCCTTTATTTATTTTTGAGGGGCATTATTCTTTGAAATATGTGTATAATATACAATTAGTGTGAATAGCCTGTGAGCTCAATGCCATTAGTTTAACTGGGCACTTTTCTTTTTTATTGATTATTTGCTCCAAATAAGAAAAAGAATAAAAAACTTTTTCTGATGGAAAAAATTTTAAATAATACATCTTAATAATTCGAGAAAGTTTATGGTTGCGCAAGTATATAAAAATTTATATGGCATAATACATGCCTTTTATATAAAACTAAATTAAACCGGTGGCGTTGCGATCTATTAAGGATCGGGGCCTTACAGTGCCGAACTTTGTTTTCTTGAAGCTGGGCCCTGAGACGCTATACACCGTATGTCCCGGTCAGGTGGTCAGCCTAACCCGACATCCACAGTTTTTAGTTACCAAATAAGCTTGATACTCATTTTATCGACCCCGAAGGGATGAAAAGTTAAGTGAACCTTGCCTAGCCCGGGAACAAACTCTGGTCTTTTTATGTACTACAACATAATTAACAGTTAACTATAGATGTAATAAAAAGACATTAAAACCAGACATTTAATAAAATCGCACAAATTAAAAGATTATAAACGTTTCAATCTTTACTAAAGCCCCTCATAAGTACAAAAACGATCGATTGCCATATTTAACATACAAGTAACTTACAATTGAAACAGGCATCGTCCACATCCTGGATCATAAAAAGATAAAAAATCAGACATTTAATAAAATCCCACAAAAAAAGAAGATAAAGGAAGATTGTAAATGTTTCGATCTTTACCAAAGCCCTTCATGAGTATAGAGAATGATCGACTGTCATACATAACATACAAGTAACTTACAATTGAAACACGCGTCCAACGTCCACATCCTGTATCATAAAAAGAAAATAAATCACAGATTTAATACAACCCCAGAAAGTACAAAATAGAGGAAGGCTGAAAATGTTTAGATCTTTACCAAAGCCCTTCATCAAGTATACAAAGAACGATTGATTGCCATATTTCACACACAAGTAACTTACAATTGAAACACGCATCTAACTACCACATTCTGGGTCATAAAACGACAATAAATCAGACATTCAATAAAATCCCACAAAAATGAAGATAAAAGAAGATTGTAAATGTTTCGATCTTTACCAAAGCCCTTCATGAGTACAAAGAATTATCGATTGCCATATTCAACATACAAGTAACTTACGATTGAAACACGCGTCCAACGTTCACATCCGGATCATAAAAATGCATTAAAATCAGACATTTAATAAAATCACACAAAATAGAAGATAAAAGAACATTGTAAATGTTTCGATTTTTACCTATAGCCTTCATCAATACCAAAAACGGTCGATTACTATAATTAATATAAAAGTAACTTACAACTGAAAAATGCATCCAACGTCGGCATCCGGGATCATAAAAAGACATTAAAATTAGACATTTAATAACATCACACAAAATAAAAGATAAAAGAACATTGTTAATGTTTCGATCTTTACCAAAGCCCCTCATCAGTACAATAAGAGATCGATTGCCAGATTCAACATACAAGTAACTTACAATTGAAACAAGCATCCAACATCCACATCCCGGATAATACCTCACAGCATAAGTTCAGAATATGGACGTTCTATACGTGTTTCAGTTGTCAGTTACTTGTATGTTAGCTCTGGCAGTCGATCGTTTTTTGTACTGATGAGGTCTTTGGTAAAGCTCGAAACGTTTACAATGTTCTTTTATCCTGTATTTTCTGTGAATTTATTAACATTTCACGGACGGGTCAGGTAAATTTAAGTTTTTAGGGAAAGGATTGAAGGAAAAAATTATTACTGGTACCGGAAATTTTGTAAGGATAAGTAAAGGAGACGTAATCCAGGCATGCTTGCTTTTGTTTAGTTATGAACAGATTTTAGTTTGAGTGACATTTGTAAACGTAAATTTCGTGCTCGTGTTCAAAAAATGAACCACTCTCAATGGGTTAAATGTCTGATTTTAATACCCTTTTTATTGGTTTATGACTCGGACATATTATGTCTGTCTATTTGAAACAATACATTCATAATGGGAAATTTCTATGCAATTTTAATAAACATATTTTTTTTCGATTAAAAACACACTTTAGGAATAAGTTATTTTATCACGACTGTAAAAATTAAATAAATAAATAAATAAAAATAAAAAGAATAAATTTGGAGAAATCGTGGAAAATTATTTTGCTAAACATTTCCGTTTAATGAAAAACAGAACATCCCTATGTAAAGAATACTGGATGACGGGAAATTTTCACAAGCACATTTCTCCTCTGAAATTAAAAAAAAATATTCAAAAGAGTTTTAAATATCATGTTTCAGTTGGTTATTTGTGTGGGTAAATTATTGTAAATTATTTTACACTTGGAGGTGAAGGACGTACTTATCTGAAGGTAAAGTAATCAAGGAAATTGATGTGAATAGAATCTAAAACAGTGAGTCAGGTAGTAGTAGTGGGAAATAGCGCAATGTCTGCATATATTTATTTATTTTTTTATTTTCATAGCAAATTTTTCACAGGAAGTCATTAAATAATTCAGCATGCTTCAAGAAAGTTACATGTAAATAGATGCATTCAAAGATTATTCAAAGAATAATTGTCGTACGCCAGCAGATAGAATAGAATTTTGCGTTATTGCACTGATGCTTTTTGACATACTGTTGAAAACAATTTTATTCTTAAAGTAAATTTTCTGTTTATTTCTCTATTTATGATACTTGATTAGATCAAAGTGCAACGGATTCTCTGAAAATTAATAAAAATTGGAATAAAAGATTATTTTAACTGTCAAAGATGTTTTACCCCGAAATTTATATGATTACGAAACAAATCTTCTAGTTTTTGCATGGAATACACGCTGTATACATTGATATTTTTAATGACTAAATGAAAAAATCGACTTTCTGATTTTCGTGCTTGGAATTTAAAGTTAAATAAGACGAATATGCACTTTAATTGGCTTATGATATATACAGGTGACTACACAAAGATTTTTTTTATTAAGTTAATCAAACAAAAGTTTTGTTTAATTATTTTATTTAGCAAACCTCTTAACCCGGCAGTTGAAATTGAGGACTAAAAATGGAAAGCGTTAAAAGTCCAAAAGAGGAAATTTTTCAAGAGAATGAAAAAAAGAAAATATACTACTTCCGGTACTTAGAACGTTTTCCACTTCACTTCTTTTTGCCCTTAGTTCAACGATTTAAAATGTAGATACCTAACTTCCTTTCGTTTAGTGTTTAAAAGCCTAATATTATCATTTGTAAACATTTCTTTCATTTATTTATTTAATATTTTAGTCCAAGAAAATTAAAATAAATACACCTTCAACCCGAACAAAATTGTAATCAAAGCTCTGTTAAATGATTTTTAATCAGTAACCATTACTGAGAAATATTACCAAAATCAGACAAAATCCGAGCACGGCAACACCCCTAAAAACGGACCGAATCATATGTCGTTTTACGTTGTGTTGTTGTATAGTTTTTAGTAGAGACGGAAGACGACAGAGAGCAGCACTAAATAATTTGGACTGCAAATACTCATTTTTTATCGAATAATTGACAACCAATAATGCTTTTCGAACAAGATAAAGTAAAATAACTATAACTCATTCTCAACTGTACTACTACTAGACCAATCTCCTAACAGTCATCCGGTATACGGCGAGTTTTTCAAGCTCCGGCGATGAGCAGATAGATCTTCGGCCCCGATACTATGTCTTTTTCTTTAGATTATTTCTTCCTGGACGTTTTAAGCTCTACTGCATCGAAATCAGCCCAGTGGTTCGTGAGATATAGCTCTTTTAAATTTCTCTATTTTCTGTTAATCTCGTTCCCGTATCTCATGTGTCCGCATTGCAATTGGCTCCGAATCAATTCCATTGCTTATAAATATTTGTACGTAATTTTCCCAGACATCTGAACATTTTTAATAGATGCTATAAACATTTATAAACATTTCATCACAAATTTTATTTTTCTAAATAGTCTGCAAAGATATCGTAATTTTTATGCATGGTTCAATTGTAATCTGACTAGTCTGTCATATCAGTGTTTTTCAATACTACATTATTTGTGTAATTTGAAGCTTATACAACACTAGTGAGTGAGTTTTAGATTATTTTTATAATTTTTACTATTTTAATGAGTCTTTGAAAAGTACAGGATTTACCATAGGCGGCCATTTAATAATGCATCTTTATGGAGATTATTGCAATGTTTACCTTTTTTATTTAAGTTCTAACATACATAATAAATGCTATATATTGTTTCATAGAGAGATTTTTATTAACTTAAGAGTATCTACTTTACTACACACCAGTTTCAATTCAAAATATCAGTTTTAAGTGTACTAAATGATTTTTTGAAAATTGTTATAAATTGTGTTCTATGCTAACTTTTAGCTTCAAACTCCCATTCAAACTAGGAATAACATCGAGAGTATGTAACTTTTATAAAATTATTAAACATACTTATAAAAAACAGCAGACAGAAAAGGACAGCAATTACATTATAAAGTGCCTATGTACTAGAATCCCTATCGCCATTTCTTTCTGATTCTATTCTACGGAATATTGTTACAGGCGTAACAGCTGAAAAAAAAGTTAATATTGATGAGCTGCACTTATTTGGTACGAACATCATCTCCAAAATGATAGGGAAGGATATATTTAGGTATTCGGATAAAAGGTCAGATAAAGTGAAAACTCTAGGATCTGCTGCCACCATCTGTAGTAATAAAGATGACTTAGATATACAAATAGATCCAGAGTTCTTCTTCCAAAGAATAATGACTGCTGCCCCTTGTGGTGAAATGTACCTCGGAGATGGCATGCGTTATGAACTGTGTGCGTACCCTGCAGCATTATTTGAATCACCAAGTATGATGAGGAAATCAGACAAATCTCAGTTAGCCGAAGTACAAGTCAAACACATAAAAAATTTTCACAATGAAGAATCTGACAACGTGGAAAGTTTTGAAAGGTACATTTTAATTGGAGGATCTCTCTTGCATCACATTTTTTGGTGTAACAATGACACATATGAAAACATTGCTATATCTTACGCTGATTTTATTCTTAAACAGTATGGAAAACCTATAATTGTTTTAGATAGTTACATTGGGTATCCAACGATCAAAGATGTGGCTCACAGACGACGCTACAAAAAGAAACCAGTTGAGAAATTAATTTCAGCCCATGCTTGAAATTTATTGGCAAAAAAGAAGAGCCCCTGGCCAATGAAAAAACAAGCAAGCAATGATTTACCTCATAGGCGAACTGCTTAAGAAACAAGGCTGTGCTGCTCACAAAAATCGGACGGGGATGCTGATACAGACATTGTTCGTGCTGCAGTCTCGTCTTCAGAACATGCCCATACCACTGTAATAGATGAAGTTACCGACTTGCTGATTCTCCTTCTTGACCACGAAAAGCATATTGGCTTTAATCCATACTATCGCAGTGACAGAAGACGAGGATCATGTTCCAAACCAGTCTATGATATCCTCAACATGCAGTCTCTGTTAGGTCGTGAAAATTGGAACTTCCTTCTGTTTCTGCATCCTTTCACGGGCTGCGATACAACATACAGAATTTTTTCGATTGAGAAATCCTCAGCAAACTAACGAAGAAGACAGATCTCCGTTCTATTTCAAAAATATTTTGTTGAAATTCATGTCTACATTCAGGCTGGGAGAAAAGCAATGCTTCTGTTTCGTGACTGCAAGTCACTGGAATCCACAGATAAACTGCGTCACCAAATGTTGGTAGGGAAGGTAAGTACAGTAAAATCATTTGTTACACCTGAACGTTTGCCTGCGACCGATTCTTCTAAAAAATATCATAGCTATCGCACTTACTTTCAGATAAATATCTGGAAATCTACTGAAGAAAGAACCAAACCAGAAGAATGGAGTTGGTATTTAAAAAATAACGCATTCTACCCAATACTCTGCGACTTTCCTCCAGCTCCAGATTATCTATTTAATATGATTCTATGTTCTTGCAAGACAAACTGTGTTACTTTACGATGTGGATGCAAGCGTAATGGATTGCCCTGTTCTACTGCTTGTGGGGTGTGCCAATTCAATGGATGTAACAACAACTACATAACTTCTAACTATGAATATGATGAAAGTGATGAAAATTATTGATACAAGTTTTTTTACTTTCTTCTATCTTTACAAGAAGAAAGTATTGGATTCATGAAAATTTTCGAATTCCGGTTTTCGACGGATTTACACGTTTTAGGGGTCAGAGATTCCAAAAAACATGTTTTTACAAAATGTCTGTCTGTGACTCTGTGAGTCTGTCTGTCTGTCTGTCTGTCTGTCTGTCTGTCTGTCTGTGTGTATGTGACACAAATTTTGTGGGCGCTCTATCTCAAGAACAAATGCACGGAATTTAATAAAAATTGATATTCAGTGAGTCCCTAATACAAATTGATGCTGATTAGTTTTTGGTGCAAATCGCTCAACAGGTGGCGCTGCTATGCTGCATTTTTCTCGATTTTCGCAATAGCTCTATCTCACGAACTAATGCACGGATTTTGATCAAACTTCAGATTTAGTTAGTCCTTGATATGAATTGATGCTGATTATGTTTTGGTGTAAATCGCCCAACAGGTGGCGCTGTTATGATGAATTTTGCAGGATTTACAGGATTTCCCCAATAGCTCTATCTTAAGAACTAACGCAGGGATTTTCATCAAACTTCAGATTCGGTTAGTCCTTTATATGACTTGGAACTGATTATGTGTTGGTGTAAATCGCCCAACAGGTGGCGCTTCTGTGCTGCCTTTTTCATGATTGCCTCAATAGCTCTATCTATAAAACTAATGGACGAATTTTCATCTAACTTCAGATTTAGTTGTATGTTGACACAAGTTGTTGTTAATTAGGTTTTGGTGCAAATCGCTCAACAGGTGGCGCTGCTATGCTGCATTTTTCACGATTTTCGCAATAGCTCTATCTCACGAACTAATGCACGGATTTTGATCAAACTTCGGATTTAGTTAGTCTTTGATATGAATTGATGCTGATTACGGTTTGGTGTAAATCGCCCAACAGGTGGCGCTGTTATGATGAATTTTGCAGGATTTACAGGATTTCCCCAATAGCTCTATCTTAAGAACTAACGCACGGATATTCATCAAACTTCAGATTCAGTTAGTCCTTGATATGACTTGCAACTGATTATGTTTTGGTGTAAATCGCCCAACAGGTGGCGCTGTTATGATGAATTTTGCAGGATTTACAGCATTTCCCCAATAGCTCTATCTTAAGAACTAACGCACGGATATTCATCAAACTTCAGATTCAGTTAGTCCTTGATATGACTTGCAACTGATTATGTGTTGGTGTAAATCGCCCAACAGGTGGCGCTTCTGTACTGCCTTTTTCATGATTGCCTCAATAGCTCTATCTATAAAACTAATGGACGAATTTTCATCTAACTTCAGATTTAGTTGTATGTTGACACAAGTTGTTGTTAATTAGGTTTTGGTGCAAATCGCTCATCAGGTGGCGCTGCTATGCTGCATTTTTCACGATTTTTGCAATAGCTCTATCTCACGAACTAATGCACGGATTTTGATCAAACTTCAGATTTAGTTAGTCCTTGATATGAATTGATGCTGATTACGTTTTGGTGTAAATCGCCCAACAGGTGGCGCTGTTATGATGAATTTTGCAGGATTTACAGGATTTCCCCAATAGCTCTATCTTAAGAACTAACGCACGGATTTTCATCAAACTTCAGATTCAGTTAGTCCTTGATATGACTTGAAACTTATTATGTGTTGGAGTAAATCACCCAACAGGTGGCGCTTCTGTTCTGCCTTTTTCACGATTGCCTCAATAGCTCTATCTATAAAACTAATGGACGAATTTTCATCTAACTTCAGATTTAGTTGTATGTTGACACAAGTTGTTGTTAATCAGGTTTTGGTGTTAATCACCCAATAGGTGGCGCTGCTATGCAGGAATTTTCACGATTTTCGCTATAGCTCTATCTCAAAGACTAATGCACGGATTTTCTTCAAACTTCAGATTCAGCCAGCCGTTGACATAAATTGTTGCTGATTAGGATTTGGTATAAATCACCCAATAGGTGGCGCTGCTAGGCAGCATTTTGCTGGATTTAGACGATTTCGGCGATAGTCATATCTCAAGAACTAATGCACGGAATTTCATATCTTTAGAATCCTCATGAGATGCATAGATTGCCATTTAATTTTGGCAGTGTGATAGCGAATTTTGAAGTATTAACATGTATGAGATAGAAGAAAGTTTTGGGATTGGTACATCCGACTAGTTTTCACTGGAACATTTCTGTAAAAATGAACTTAAGCAATAATTTGTAAGGAATAGCAGACTTTTATGTACTGTTTAACGTTTTTGATTATACTTCAAAGTTAAGTTGCCATAGTAATCCTCAATAACATATATCACTTTCATGGCAATGTGAATATATTTACGCGAGTGAGAACACGGATAGACAGACAAACCGAATTAATTAATCACTTTTCAATTACGTTGAGAAGTGATAAAAATTCCATTTACTAATAAATCACCAGAATTGCTACAACTTTATAGAAGACCTAGGATGCGAAATGAAAGGGACGCCTATATTCAGAGAACTTTTCTCTTTACTATGGATACCATTTTCCCGCTATATTTTAACCCTTTCCAACATAATTGAAAAGTGTTTATCAATTCCATTTGTCTATCCGTCTTCCCGTGCTGTAACTCGAGTAAATATACTCAGATTGGCATGTAACTGATATATGTTATTGAGGTTTAAAATGGTATGTTCAATATTGAAAATGAAGTGTGCACCGTTTATAGTTAGTTTACAAAGACACTCAAAATTGTCCCTTTACATTACGGTTAATAGCGAAAAAATGTCATAGGGGCATTTTAAAGACGTTACAATTTTTTAAACATAATGAAATTGAAATGCATAACTAAGGCGAACAACAATATTTTTTTCGTAGAGTCTAGAACGGCAGCATGTTTTTTTTAAGAGCAAAGAATAAATAGCCATTATAGTTCGTTTACAGGGGCACTCAAAAATATTCTGTTACGTTAAAGTCAATTGAAAAAACCTTTTCAATGCATTTTAATGATGTTACACTGTTTCATACATAATGAAATTGATATGAATCAATGAGGTGGATAGCAACATGCTTTCATGCAACGTAAAGTATAGGGAGAGTAGCAATTTTAGTTCATTTACAGGAACGAACAAAAGATTTCCACTACATTACGACCTATGGGGAAAAATAGCTTGCAGTCTATTTTAATTATGTTACACTATTTCAATGAAATCGATATGTATTACTGTGGTGCACTACAGTCTGTTTTCTATAGCTTACTGAGTACGTAGAATTTATCGTTTATTTACAGAGACTCTCAAAAGATTTCGATTACAGGACTGACTATGAGCCACAAACAAAATGTACGTTTTTAGTTGTGATGTGCATTTTAAAACATAATTAATTTGTCAGGTCTCAGGCTTAAATGAACATATATCTAATAAAACTGTTAATTATTTTTTACGTATTGTATGTATCTGTATATCATTACCTAACTATTTGGGTTAGGGAAACATTTTTTCTTACCTTTGGGGATGAGTATTATTACATTCCTATCTCCATTGTATGAAAAGCTTTATTGTAAAAAAGGAAATACCAGAACATTATCCTTTTGACTTCGGAAACTCAATACAATAGCGAGTCAGATAATGAAAAGCAAGGTGGTGAAAGAAGAGATAATGTCCTGTGATGCCTGGCCAGTGAGCAAGCAGGAAGAAAAGTGCAGTTGTGTTGTCTTTGATTTTACAAGAGAAAACTGCCTTTGATTTTACATGGGAGGACCCCGTGTTTTTTGGGAACGTAGCTGAAGTGAGAAAAATCGGTAGGGAGTCCGGTAGTTGTCCGGTATCTTGCGCTGGGGGTGAAAGGTGAAATTTGGAAAAGTATTGACTCCTGTGTGGAGAAGTGTATGTGCGAGAGTTTGGAAGATATACTGTTAAAAAAACGGACAAAAATACGGAAATACTACTGGCGATCGAGACGCTAGTACTATTTCCGTATTTTAAAGGAAGTTTCCCCCCCCCGTAAATGCCCCAAAAAAACCCAGAAATGTTTTTGTAACCGGGAAATAGTTCCATTAAAATACGGAAATAGTACTGGCGTCTCGATTGCCAGTAGTATTTCCGTATTTTAGTCCGTATTTTTTACAGTGTACATGTGCAGTTATTCCGTCGAATAAGCCTAGCTGAGTACGGTAAATTGAGAAGAGAAGAGTGTAATTTTTTAATAATACTCAGTACTTAGATAATATCTTAATGTGTAACTTAACGTTGGGTAGGATCTGTTATATCAGAGCCTATAAATGTAAATATTTTGTAAATAAATCATCCAGTAATATTATTTGTTGAATCCTAGTAATTAGTTATCAACCTTCACATTTTGTCCGGCATCACGCACTTATACCGGTGGTGGCAACATCAGCATATCAACTAAAGAGTGATTATTTGCGATTTTTACGTGTGGTCGATTAAAATTTAAATGAAAATTATCATCGTCTCGGCAACGGACCATCAAATAATTTTTAGGGTATTAGGAGGAGTGTAGATATTATATAGGGCTGCACGAAAGAATTCGCACACATTACCGGCTATGAACAGCAATTGCTAAAAATGAATTTTTGATGCTTTTTTTTTTGTTGTTGTTAAATATTTATTTCTAAATCGCATTTCATTGTATGGGCAAAAAGGAAATTTTTTAACAATATCCTACAAGCATTGGAAAGGGTTTCATAATCTCTGCCCTGATGCAATGTTTTTCGTTCTTGTTTAATATAGAGATGTTTCAATTTTAGGCAAATAGATATTACTTTATAAAAACTAATTATTTGACTTTTTAAAAAGTAATTATTTAACTTTTTTAAAAGTAATTACTTTCTTACATCGTACTTAAGAGTTGGCATTCAGATCAATTCCACAGGCCGCAGAGTGCGGCCCTGCCTTGAGCAGAAGATTTTAATATTGATAGTAGGGTAGACCGGGGCATGTTGGTCATAGTGGCGAGTTGGCCCATCCGCGATATTTTTTAAACTTTCCGGTAGATAGCATTACTAGCTGAACGACGTTTGTCTTACAGAGTTGGGCAAATTTGTAATTGTAATTATGTGCAGTGTAATTACAATTTAATTATATATAATTAAATACAGCTAAAATTACATATTACAAAAAAATTTTGCAGCATTGTAACCTGAACCACCCTCCCCCCATTATTTGACAAAATTTCTGGTGTTTGAATGTGTATAACTATAATCAATTACACGCAATTAACTTGTAATTACATTACCGATAATTGAGATTACAAATTTGGTCAACTCTGTGTAATTGCCCAACTCTGGGTCTTTTATCACGTCTTCTTTTACCAATAACAGCGTGAGCAGCCAGAAAGCAATCAAACGGACGCCACTTAAAATTTTCAGAGTTTATTTTCTAGCTACTTATTTTTAAAAATAGTAACAGAATATTTTAATGCGACGATCAAAAATCAAGATGGTGATATGGGGCTAGATGACCCATTTTATCTGGTGCATGTTGGTCCGCAGTCCAAGAGTTTATTTTCTGCATTCAGAAGTCTGCAAAAGTCAATGTAATTGCTGATTTATTTGTATTACTAGTTATGATGGCATTAATTAAAAGGCAAATAAAATGAGAGTGGATTGAATGCACCAGGTGTAAACGTTGGGCATACGAATTATGTGTCACCAGGTACAAGATATTTTATATTTACATTCATTGTGATGATGATCAAGATTTCGACGATGTCTGTAGTTACGTTGAACAAAATATTTTTTCGTATCTTTTGTATCTTTTATATACCAAATTAAAATTACATTTGATATTTTACATATTTTTCAATTTGGTTAGTAATTCGAAAATCAAATTATTTTTGAGGATCAACCTACAGATGGGTGACAAAATAATACGAACACCCATGGAAAAGGCATGGTCCATTTCAAAGGACCAGAACGCGCATGTCCCTTTGTACTCAATTCTGCCACATAGTGGTTATAAAAGGTAAGGTATCAGTCGTTCAACATCAGTCATAGGTGTTGCATGCGCTTACCATGCGCTCTGGAAAATTCAGTAATGATTGACATGTCAGAGTTCGAAAAAGGAATGATTGTTGGAATGCTGTGCGCTGGTTGCTCCATGACGGAAACAGCCAATTATTTGGGGCGCGCAAGGAGTACTGTGTCAACCGTTATGACAGCGTACACGATATGCTGTAAATTGTCGTCTGCGAAGTACAACAGTGGACGGAAAAGAAAGCTTTCTGAGAGGGATAAAAGAGAGTTGACTCCCATAGCGGTCGGAAAGTGCTGGCAATTTTTATTCCAGATAGCGTTATATATAAATAGTCATCTCCAGAATCCATTTCAGCAAGAACTGTCCAAAGGGAACTTCGTTCTTCGAACATTTATGGAAGAATTGAAATTCGTACGCCATTGGTGTCATAGGTGTTCGTATTATTTTGTCACCCATCTGTACCCCGTTTGATGAGACAGGTTGGCACAGTGACTTGATGTCCTTTTGAGCTTCATATAGAAACCATTAATTAATATTTTTCAGATTTTCAATTCAAGTCACTGGGCCAACATACCCCTTCGATGGGGCAAGTTGGCCCATTGACTTGATGTTCTTTTGAGCTTCGTATAGAAACTATTAATTAATACTTTTCAGATTTTCTATATGTGGTTGCTTTATGTATAAGATGCGCTAATTGTACAAAGTAAGAAAAAGGTTAAAAAAAAATTAATAAAATAAAAAATATCGAAGAAAGAATGGGTCCACAAGCACCGGTCTACACAACTAGTGAAAAACAATAAGATTTATTTGCGTTCAGTTCCATTAGCCCTTTTCAATTACTCAAGTTTGCTTAAAGAATGTGGAGGGGAAGGGGAATCCGAGACGTAGCTCCAAGCTGTAAGCTTGATGAAGTGTTTTCCTACGGACGCGACGGCCGAAAACCATTTGTTAGTCCATCTTTTTGAAAGAAGTTCTTTAAAACGATTGGTCAGTGTTTATATTTATGCTTTAGTAACTCAAACAAACAAAAAACACCCCGTAAGATTCTCAATGTAGCTGCCTGGTTCAAAACATGACGATTTATAATAAATACAAAATACTAGCAACAAAAACACTACTTGTAATAATTACCAATAATAATAATATTAATAATAATATTTAATGAATATATATGAAAACTATTTGCAATGGAAACAAAGAAGATAACAAAAGAAAAAAAATCATAAATCATCGTCTGAAGAAGTGTCCGAGAGGTATGGATAATTATTTCTAAAAATGACTTCATTTTTCTCTATAAATCTCACTAGTGCTGATATTCTGTTCACGAGAACAGGACTTTCAGTGATATAATTAATCCAATCCGGTATCGCCATAGCTCTGTGTTTTTTAACGTGGTAATACCGGGTGTCCCAAAAAGGACTGACTGATTTTAAAATTCAATAACTTGCAAACGGTGACAGATATTAAAAAAATTCTTGCAGGAGGGTTATGCATAAGGTCAAAAGTTTTATTACAGTGATTTTCAATTTTAGTTCAATTTACAAACAATAGATGGCGCTGTAAGCAATAGTCGCTAAATTCAGGCTCGATTTTTGGTACTTCGTGGCCCGGATAATACATGTCCATCTCCTTTTTCTGCATGGAGCAAGATAAAGGACCAAAAATCGAGCCTGTATTTAGCGACCATTGCTTACAGCGCCATCTATTGTTTGCAAATCGAACTAAAATTGAAAATCACTGTAATAAAACTTTTGACCTTATGCATAACCCTCCTGCAAGAATTTTTTTAATATCTGTCACCGTTTGCAAGTTATTGAATTTTAAAATCAGTCAGTCCTTTTTGGGACACCCGGTATGTTGTTAGAGGACAATCCAGTAAGTAGTGAAGTGAGGTTACCTATGTAGTAAAGATATTTCTGGAAAGGGCCGTGATTTGTGAAGAAAAGAAAAAGGTAACGATTAATTACGGTAAATTAAATGGGAACACTTGGAAATAAGTTATGTGTGTAGCGGTCTGTGTCTTCATTGTCCCATCTTTGCTGTCATTCATTTTTTTTCTATTTTCTATACAAAATTCCCCTATATGTTTCTTTAGTAAGTTATCGTTCTGTTAGAAATGACCCTGCAGTAAACTTAACAAGATGAAAGAATTGCATGCAAGTATAAATTACATAAATACTATTTAAAACGTTGAAAAAAATTGTAGTGATAGTTGTTAAAAGAATCCCCCCATTTTGTTTAGTAAAAAAAAAAAAAAAAAAAAATCCCAAAACAAGTAGAGAAATGTGATCACATATCGCACAGATTGTTTCGTTTAATATTCCTTTCAAAACATTTTATCCTTCTGCAATACCTGTTAGTTCCACATTTCGCAACCAGAAGGCGCACTCTATTCTAAACAATCCTCTATCCGAACGAAACTCCGTTTTACAAACTATCCGAAGATATATTAGTCGAGGGGTTCGGGCCTATAGCTCCCGAGATAGGTAGGCGTCCCCAGGCGGTATAAATTGGGACTAAAATATGTACGCTTATGGTGCATAATATGAAAGAGTGGTCAAAGGAGTATCGGCAAAAGTTAAAAAAGTGGAGGTATGGAAAATTACTAAAAATACAGAAGTTAGAGCCCGGAGGGGTAAATAATATAAGGCTTTTCGAAAATTTTATGATTTGTTGTTTGACGTGAGGTGTTCAGCTATAAGTATCCAAAATTTCAATTCTTCAACTAAATTAGAGGCTCGGTTAGGAAAAAAAAAGCTTAAAATACACATGTTAGAGCCCAGAGGGGTAAATATAAGACTTTTTCAAAATTTTGTGATTTGTCGTCCGATGTGAGGTGTTCAGCTATAAGAATCCAAAATTTCAAGTCTCCAAAATATATAGTTTCTGAGAACGGGCTCTGTGACAGATCGACAGAGGAGTGAGACGAATAGGGTTTCGTCTCACTCCTCTGATCGCCAGAGGTCGTCGTAGGGTTTCGTCAGATGAACGAAACCCTAAAAAGAACAGCAACTAACTAAAGTATTGCGTAATAATTATAGTAATTAGTTTACTGAAAAAGAATAGTGGATCTGAAAGTATATTTTATACAACGTTAATAAAACCACTCCGCCTATGAATTAAAAGATTATAAGATGCATGACCGCATGCGATAAAAAAAAATATATATATCTAAACACACTTATCTTTTAAGAACGATTAGGTTTTTGAAAGTACTAGGGTGACACCACCAGTAGTTGATCAAATAAAGTCAGTGCTACCGGGTTTTTACTATAACTCCTTCCTTTTAAGTTTTTGAAAAAACTAACAAGATGGCTACAACCCTTAATAAATGTCTTATAATGGACAAAAAAGAAATCTGTTGAAATTAAACAGCAATAAAAATGATAAATAAATAGTTTTTTTAATTGCCGTTTTCTCAGTAGTTGATCTGGCGAAAGAAATCAATCGAAATTCTAAAAATTAATCTTTAAAATACCATACTTCAGCTGATAATAACAATAATTCTTTTAAAACTATTAGTTAAAATAAGTAAGGTGGAACTGGGTTATTTTTAACTGACTGTAATTGTCTCCAACTAATAAAAAACTAAATTTTTACACTTTCTAATAAAACAAAAATTCATAAAATGGCTTCTCTTGCAGCAGACTGCTAACAAAAATGCAACAACTGGTGTCCCAACATTCAAACAAAAATATTAAGTCTAGAGTCACTTATAAAACGAATTTACGTCTGAAATAGCGCAATATTTAAAAAATTTTATGAACTACTGGAAGGGTATCAACCACTGGCGGCATCACCCTACATGTGAATGCATATCACATGGCGCTGTGAAAAATTTTACATGAATTATTAATTTAAATAAAATAAATCCAGGATCAGAAAGAATAAGATGTAGAATCACAACAGATAAAAATATTACGAAAAACAAACATATGATTGAATTAGATAATTACTATGATGAAATAAATATGCTTTAGGATTAGACAGTAAACATTAGGCTAATAAATGAATAATTTGAAAGCATATATGAATAAGATAACGTGTTTTAAGAGGATGAGGAACCTTAAAAATCATTTTTTTTATTTTTTGTAAATTTCACTTTAAATATTACTCAAGGGTACATTATATGCATTATGGCATGCATTTATCACAAAAAAGAAAAAAAAAATGAAGTTTTATGCGTTGTCTTAGAAATCTTCGAAATGCCCCCTGCGCGCTCCATATCAATGAAAATCCCCAATATTTTTAATAAAAGTTTGGTTTATATATATATATAAATAAAACTGTACATCGAACTTTATATAATTGAATATAAAGGTTAAAAAAAATTGAAAAATTTTGAAAATTTTTTAAAGAAATTTCAAAATTTTTCAATTTTTCAATTTTTTAATTTTTCAGTTTTTTAATTTAATTTTATTTTATTTTATTTTTGTAAATTTCACTTTAAATATTACTCAAGGGTACATTATATGTATTATGCCATGCATTTATCACACAAAAAAAAATAAAAAAATAATAATTTTTGAGAAAAAAAATGGAATTTTACGCGTCGTCTTAGAAATCTTCGAAATGCCCCCTGCACGTTCCATATCAATGAAAATCCCCAATATTTTTAATAAAAGTTTGGTTTATATATATAAATAAAACTGTGAAAGGAATTTTACATATTTAAATATAAAAATATTAGAAAAAAATTCAAAATTTTTTGAAAGTTTCTCGAAAAAATTTCAAAATCTTTCAATTTTTTTTCTTTTTTACCTTTACATTCAAATATATAAAATTCGATGCACAGTTTTATTTAAATATCTAAACCAAACTTTTATTTAAAAAATATTGGGGATTTTCATGGATATGGAACGCGCAGGTGGCATTTCGAAGATTTCTAAGACGACGCGTAAAATTCCATTTTTTTCTCAAAAATATTTTATTTTATTTTATTTATTTATTTATTTATTTATTTATTTATTTGTGATAAATGCATGTCATAATGCATATAATGTACCCTAGAATAATATTTAAAGTGAAATTTACAAAAAAATAAAAAATTGGTTTTTAAGGTTTTTAAGGTCCCTCGTCCCCTTAAAATTATTATAGCTTACATACAAGAAAATATATAAAATCTATTAAGTATTGATTTTAGCGAGGATAGATTTAATTATGATGTAGAAATTGAATTATGATGCAATTAAGAACCCGCTACACGAGTCTGTATCTTTGACCTTGACACATGGCACGCAACCACGGTAACTATATATTTCAAAGACTATTAATTTTTCCTTTTATTTATTAAATGTAAGACATTTAACGTCTTCAAACTGCCATGCCTATAGGCATCTTGCAGGCTGCAAGAGTTAGCTCAAACTATTTGTTTTTGTAAACTTGCGTAAACTTATAAACTTATAAAAACACCGATACATAAAAGTGATATTGCGGTTTTATTATGTTAAATTAAATCAGTGTCTGTGTATCTTCAATGCCGGGTGATGCAAAATAAATGGTATTGCTAACGCATTTTGTCCTATTATTCATTAAAAAATAACTTTGCTTTATACATCGAATAATGCTTCTGGAATATGATAAATTAAAGTACAATATAACTCATCTTAAATTGTATTAGTGTCAATAAACGTGTTAAGGGAATTCTGTAACAAGTTTTCTTTTCTGATACTCTAACGTACCGTCGGAAAAGAAATTATCAATTTAAAAATATGTTTGCTTTATACATCGAATCTGGAGTATGATGAAGCATCTATAACTTATACCAAATTGTAATAGTGCCAATAAGTTTGGAAAATGAATTTTATAAGAAGTTTTCTTTTCTGGTACTTGAATGTGCCGTGAGAGCAGAAATTATCCATTTGAAGATAATTTTAGTTTATACATTCAATAATGCTTCTGGAACATGATAAGGTAAAGTATCTATAACTTATCACAAGTTAATTACTGTCGATAAATGTGTTAAGTGAACTTTGTAACAAGTGTTCTTTTCTAGTACTTTAATGTACCATCAGGGCATAAATGGTTGAGAGGATGACACTAAACAAATTATTCTTTTTTTGCACAATAAAGAATAAAATTTTGTGTGCCAATACAAAAAGGATTTTTTTCCTTTTATTGTTTTATGATTCTTTGGTGAGAGGCTTATAAAAGTGTTTGTTTAAACGAAATAAAAAATTAAAAAATGAATTTAAAATCAAAGTTGTATTGGAAATTTGAATAAAAATAGATATATAGATCACTAGATGCTTATGTCAACAGTAATGTTTCCTTAAATCGTAAGAAGTATCAAAGAGAATTTTCAGAAAAATAACGTTATAATTGAAAAATAAAAATCAATAGAATCAACAACAATCGATTAAATCAATTTTAAAATATCGAAAGCAATCAGGCGTATTGTTGTGCAGTACGCAGAGAGCATAATATCCATATTATAAAGCAAAAATATGTTCGTGAGTGACGCTGACGTCATGTTGCCTGTGACCGAGGCTAACAAAAAAGATAGGCTACCGCGGTGCATCCTAAGTGTATTTTTTTACAGACCGCTAGAGTGACGTGATGCTCTTTTCGTACATCTGCATTGGTGCGTTCGAGCATCACGTGACTCCAGCGGTCTGTAAAAAAAGATACGTGGAATGCACTGCGGTCTCCTGTCTTTTTCTTTAACCTCGGCCTGTGGCAATACTTCAGAACGATACAGAAATCTGATTCAATGCGTGTATACTTTGACATGTAGCAGACACATACGGTTCGTTATTACGTAATAGAATAATATGACGTTAAGCGTAATACAGGGGAAAATTCTATAAAAATTAAAAAAAAGTTTCAGCCACCGCAGTTCATTATAATCATTTTTGTTTTAATTTTTTTTTAATTTAAAACATATGTATATGCATTTGATAATCCATATTTTGCTAAACTGGGCTCCTTGCAGAAATGTGGCTCTGGACCGAACTCCATTGGCTCACCTTTTAAGGCGAAAGTGGACTGATATTCGTTACGTCTTTTACTTCCATGTTTCAAGAACAATGAGATTACATCGAAAAGAAAACGCAATCTTTTTCATTCACAAACTTTTCTTTCGTCCTTGTATAATTTAGCGTTTAATAGTAAAACTCTGGAAATTCCATTCCTTTCTACCTCATACGTCCGGAGACTGGAGATCGAATTTGGAGGTCAAGGTAAACTGTTGAAACCTCGTCTTTTGCTCAAAGTCCGTAGTTGAACGGAAACACTGCTGCCTCACAGTATTGCTCTAAAAAGAAAAAAACAAGTAATTCTCTATAAGTAGGTCATCATAACAACTAAACCACCCATCGATAAATGTCATGCAGCAATATTTTATCTAAACCTCGGAGTAAGACACATTTCCTACAATGGGTTTGCTAATTGCCACACTAATAATATAGATGAGGTCTTTTATATTCTTATATTTTTTTACCATAAAAAACGAGAAGAGAGACTCTGAGCGGGTACTGCAAGGGACTGACACATCCTTTCACTACCATCACCACACCCAGGCTCCAACAAGGCCTGCAAGTGCATCCGGTTTATGAACGATAAGTTCTGCAGTATATGAGTTTTTCAAACTAGTATAACTTGTCGATCATCTTGATTTTAGCATTTTATTAAGGAAATGTGAATTGGTATAATTAAAGGATAAAGCAACTGGTCAAGCATTAGGTTTTTTTTTTATTATTATCCTCGGTTGCTAGTATTAAATAACTCAATCTATAACAGTAAAAAAAAGAATATTTATACATTTTAAAGGTCACATGTATTAGACGAGAAATTTTCAAGCTGTTATTGAAGGAAAACTCCAATGTAATTTATTGTAAATGAGATTTTATTTCTGAATATGTATTTTTCATATTTGCATAAATTTATCATAAATTTATTTTTCCCGTTGTCGCTGGCAAATAAGGAATTGAGTAAAATAAAATGCAATACCAAGAAACACGTATCTGCATATTTTATTAATGTTTTATCATAAGAAATTATTTCTATATTAAGTTTGAAACTTTACAATTCTGCATTCTCTTTTAATGAATTGGGTTCAGATTCAATATACTCAGCTAAATTTTATATGACAGAAATTACAATAGATGATAAAAAAATAAAAGAAATAGATAAAAGATTCCACGCATGGGTTGTTCTTAAAAATAGAATAAAATAGGAAGAGGGAAAAAGCGAAATAGGTAAAAAGCGAAAGTATAATTTGATAATGGCATACTTATGAATCAACTGCACAAGTGAAATAATATACATTTTGTAGCTTTTATTACCAAGAATTAAACGAATGTTTTGTAATATAATTAATTAAAACATGATTATTTATGCTTATTAGCTGAAATATATAAAATTTGTATAAAAATAGTTGTTAGACAGATATTTAAAGGTTTTCTTTGTACCAATATTCACTCGCTTCTATAATCCTCTAAAATGAATTTTGGCCGGATAATTGAGAGAATGTTTATGACTAACATTATTCTCCTTACATTGTTACAACACACAGTTGAAAGCTATAATAACTCATTTCTTTCTATTGCACTTTTGTTTCAGAAAATTTCTGTCACCTGTTTTATTTATTTTTTTATGTTTAATGAATATATCATACAAAAGCCGAAACCAGCTAATATACACTCTCAACGGTATCCAGCGTCTAATTCCTAAACCGTTAGACATAGACATACAGTTCCAATTACAAAAATCTTTTAAATGTAATAGAGAAGTATTTTAAAAGTGATTTGGGTCAATAAAAACAATTCTTAAAAAAAAAAAAAAAAAAAAAAAAAAAAAACTACTAAATTTAAATTTTTATACGGTTTCCCAGGTCCTGTAAGTTATATTTAGTAAAAATATTCTATTACACTAAGAAGAAAGACAAGAAAAGTTCCATTCTTCTATCATTAAAACTGACCGAGAAACAGCTCTTTAAAGTTGAAGCATCTTTTTTGCTGCGAAATAAGGGTTATTCACAAATTTACTAGAAATATAAATAATCTTCAGATATTAAAAAAAAGTAATTTTTGAGAATAAAATTAACATTACACTATAAATTTGAAATGTGTTTTCATTCTGACATATTAAATAAAAATATAAAACTTCTACTAAAAATATAGGCAACAAAATAACAGAATATACGTTAAATGAAATGATGAAAAGCAACAGTCGCAATTTTTTATAAAATTATGTGTAATTTTAAATGCTGTTAGGTTATCTAATCTAAAACTTAAAATTAAAATTATCTTAAAACTTTCTCGATGTGGCTCCTTTCGGTTGCAATGCAGAAATGTACGCGCGAAGTAAATCCTTGTAATAATTTTAGCACTTTGTGTACGATCTCTCAAAGCATAGCCCAATACATCTGTGTTTGGATGCAGAAAATTGGCCTAAGTGATGTAATTCAAAGTTTCATAACTCGGTCATTTTTAGAGTTAGATGAATGGGACTTTTTTTGTCTTACTATTTAGTGTTACTGGAAATATCACATAGGACTGGGGACCGTATAAAAATGTAAATTTAGTAACTTTTTAAGAAATGTTTTTAGTGATCCAAACAACTTTTTAAATAATTTTTGTACTTCATGAAAAACATTTTTGTAATTGAAACTATATGTCTATGACTAACGGTTTAGAAATTAGCCATTGGATACCGTTGAGAGTGGACACCCTGTATAATACGTTATATACTCTTTAAAAGTTATGGAAATTAGGGACTAGTTTCTTTTAGATAGGAAAAATATTCATAAAATTTAATGCACTACACTTATATGATCTCTTGTAAGTTCCTTGTTTTTATTATGGCATGCACTAGACGCAATGATTTCTAAAGTTTTATGCCTCGTCTCTTGTACCCCTGAATAACTGTGCGTGCTTCGTGTACTAGAGGATAAAACTTTTTTTTTACTTTTTAGCTCACAGACTATCAAAGCCTGAGAGCTAATGTGCTCGCCTGTTCTGTATGTATGTATATATGCATGTATGTACGTAACGAGATAACTTTTGATAGAAATATCCGATTTGCTTCAATTTTTTTTCTAGGTTCATTCTGATAGGGCGCTTCCCTGATTAGTTTTGTGGGTTCATTGGTTAAGTATAAAGGGAAAACAGCGGCCTAATCCCCACTTAGATAAATAGGTTTTTCATGCAGAATGAACAGATTTTCTTCAAATTTTGGTATACCGGTTAATTCTGATAACGAGCTTCCCTGATTAGACTTGAAGGTTCATTGTTTAAGTCTAAAGGGGGTAACGGGGGTCTAATACCCTTAATTTAGATAAATAGGTTTTTTCTATCCGATTTACTTCAAATTTGGTATACCGATTTATCCTGATAAGGCGCTTCCCTGATTAGATTTGGAAGTTCATTGGTTAAATAAAAAAGGCGGGGGACGCGGGCTAATACACTTCAATTTAGGTAAATGGGTTTTTCTCTATCCGATTCGCTTCAAATTTGGTATGCCGGTTTATTTCGATATGGCGCTTCCTTGATGTCATTTGGAAGTTCATTAATTAAGTATAAAGACAGTAAACGGAGGGGGGGGGGCTACCCCCCTTTATTTATTTCTTGAGGGGCATTATTCTTTGAAATAAAATATAATATACAATTAGTGTGGATAGCCTGTGAGCTAAATGTCATCAATTTAACTGGACACTTTTCTTTTTCATTAGAATTACGATTAGAAAAATGGGAACAAAGAAAACAATGAATGGATGCAAATAAACATAACTTTCTTTATATATTTAGTGCAAACTTTAACCCTTTATGTCCTGAGTTATAAATCAGTAATTTGCTCCTCTTCAATAATTATCTTCGTTAATTTGCAATATTATCTTCGTTAATGTCTGAAGATATGCAAAACAACTTGTATAATAACAAATTGATGATAGATAAACTTTTAAGTAAAACTGATTTAATAAATCGGTAGTTATTTATTTATTTATTTATTTTGTAAAATATTTACAAGAATAATTAGATTAATTAACAAAACTTTCTGCCATGAAAACCCCACAATTTTTGCAAGAACAATGTAAATAAAGATATTGGGATCCAATCTGTAACTGAGAAGTGTTTTGTAGTTGCAATTTTTTCGTAAAACATTTTTTAATAGGAGAAAAGCTAAATCCATGTAAATGGTTGAGAAAATAATCACATTAAAAAATATTTAGCTTAGACTGTTTCGCTGTGCTTACTGAATGCGAACCAGCAAAGTATTTTGTATGAAAAGTGCTATCTTCTTTTATTATTAGACGAATTAAATAAATTTTTGTATTGCATTTTTTAAAGTGGGTTTTAAAAGGCCGTCGGAGCATAAAGGGTTAAAAGTAGCTAGATTTTTTTAACCTGACGGTTGTGCTTACTCTTTGATATTTCTTGCATCTTAGGTGTTATGTTATTAAGGTTATTCGAATCCATAGGAGCGACTTTCTGACACATTTCTGAATTGATTTTTGTTCACAAAGGCATGAAATTGGCAGGTGCTCTTAATTAAACAATATGTAAACGAACAGTTTTCTCCCTTTTTTGATGAAAACAGATCTTTCAGAAAATACTGTTAAATTTCGTGTTTGAACCGAATTTTCGGACGCGACAGAGTGAGAAAGGAGGAAAATTGTCATCACATGACAATAGTAGCTAATAACCCAAGATTTGATTAATTTATCAAAAAAAAAAAAAAAAAAAGGGTCCGATTTCAAATCGCTTTCATAGTTAGGTCTACTATTGACATGCTTTTGTGTTAAACAATGACTCCGCAAATATGTCATCAACTTTCGTGTTGATAAGCGGAGATTTTTATTTATTTTTTAATTTATTATTATTATTATTATTATTATTATTATTATTATCACTTGAGAACTGCAAATAAAATACAGTCCTAAGTCATCTTCAACATATAGCATGCTTTAAATTTGATTGTGTTTTTAAAAGAATCCATGGGATGAAAACCCTTTTTAATGACTCATTCAGCTGTACCGTGTTGCATATTGTTTGTGAAGAAAGAAAGATTCCTTCAATACCCGCTAAAACACTTTCAGAAGACATGTACTATAAGGACTCCTGAGCTAGTAAAATCTGAATCAGAAAATACGAGGGCTGTTCAATAAAGAATTATTATAATTTTTTCAACATATCTCCACTCATCTTCTAAATTTTAATGGTGCTTTTCAAAGTAGTTCATATTCAATGCAATGCACTTGTCTCACATTTTTTTTTTTTTTTTTTTTGACATTTCAACGACATTCTGGAAATAACTTCTTTTAAATAGGTCTCTCAAAGTCGCCTCCGTCGCCTTCACCAATGCTTCTAATGATGAAAAATAATTTACACGAAGATGTTTCTTCACATTAGGGAATTCATCTCATCTTCTTGTAACATCACCTTAAATTTCGTACATACTTTCACTTATAAACGCAATATTTTTAACAGTTCTCATATCTAACGATCTTTTATGATAATAATGGCGGCGTAGAGATCTGCACGGTCGGGCTCGGCCCTATTTTCATTCGTTGCACTCGGGCCCGGCCATACTTTTTTCTGAAGGCTCGGACCGGACCGGACCTAGAGACTACTCTTTACGGGTCGAAATAGTACGGGCCTTACTTTCTTGAAGGATCGGACCGGTCCAGGACTAACTTATTTTTTCTGTACAGAATCATGACTGGTTTCATTCCTAGTCTTCAAGGCCCAACATTTTCAGTCCTAGTTTTGACCTAGCCCGTATGAAAATCATTGGCTCGGCGTGGCCTGGTCGGATCTAAGGTCAGTTAAATTAGGCACGCACCAAAAATTTTTACAAAAAATGTATACATTTTTAAATCGCCATTATTCTACAATTAAATATTAAAATTTATTCTTTTTAAAGAATAGTAGATTTCTACGCTTATTAAAATACAGTAATTAAAATTAAATTAAAAATATTATAGTTGAATTAAAATATAGTTAAACGTGGGGAAAAGGAACCTGAAAATGACGGAATCCTGTTTTAAACTGAAAAATGCGTTGATCCATGCAAAATTAATATACTAATACGTAAGAAAAGAATATATCATATAATACATTTACACTTGCTAAGAAGGAAACATGTCTATAACGCATTTTTTTTCTTTTCTATGCAATTCCGTCTTGGAGGATTTTACTGTATAGCATTTTTCAGATTTTTAACACTTCAATACATGGAATATGGATTAACATAATTAATGATAACTGAAGCATGACACTGAATTAATGACATATTAATGATAACTGAAACATGACACTGAATTAATGACACATTAATGATAACTGAAACATAGAAGAAATATAAAGATTCGTTAAAAAAATACATATCGCAGGCTGCGGCACTTCTATAAAAATGAAGATTATAAACATAAAAAAAAAGTTAAGATAAATATTTTTTGTCAGAATTCCTCGTACGAGACAAATTTTTAATCAAATCGACGTTAAAAATCAATGTTTTGTAGAAATTCACTCATGCCGGTCCGAACTTTTAATTTTTGTATCGGGCCGGGCCGAATTCTTTTTTCTATGAGTCGAAGCCGGGCCCGAGGCTGGGAATTTCGGCCCGTGCAGACCTCTAAGCGGCGGTATTAATGTTGACTTCTGTAAACGCAGACACAGGAAATCCGGGTTCGTGTTCCTTTGAAAGTGATTGCCTTGATCTTCCTTAAACATCTCACACCATCTTCTACCAGTGCTACAGTTAAGGGTCCTGTCCCTGCCGGCGAAGACACTCACGAGCTAATGCTAATCCTATGGAAAGGGATTTTTCTAATATCTCGTTTGCATTTCGACATTTTTAAATAATTTTTTTTTGCATTGGATAGCCGAGGTCCGTCTCTACAGCGCACCTTGGTTACTTTTTCGATTTTGGTTTCAGATATTTTTTAGAATGACACTTTCATCTTCAGAACCGGTTTTGAAAATGAAAGTAACCTTATTAAAAATATCTGCGACCAAAATCGAAAAAGTAACCAAGGTGCGCTATAGAGACGGACCTCCCCCCCCCCCCCAACTTACGATATCCTACTTTATCATTCCTCGAACACACCTGATACCCGTAATGGTATCATTTTCAATGTCTGAAATTTCTATTGATTTTCCGAATTTTTACTTTTGTTTGTAGAGGTATACAAATATGGATACATTCACATACTTTTATAATTCCAAAGAAGAGAAGTCAATAAAGTATCACTTTATATCAAATAAAACTTAAAAAAATAGTTACTATTTAAAAGTATTTAGTAATAGTTTTTTGTTACTTAATCATTCAACTTCATTAAGGCTCCTGTCCCTGCCTCCGAAGGCACTCACGAGCTAATGCTAATCCTATGGGAAATGATTTTTCTAATATCTCGTTTGCATTTCGAAATTTTTAAATAATTTTTTTTGCATTGGATAGCCGAGATCCGTCTCTACATTGCACTTTTTTTACTTTTTCAATTTTGGTCGCAGATATTTTTTAGAATGACACTTTCATTTTCAGAACCGGTTTTGAAAATGAAAGTAACCTTATTAAAAATATCTGCGACCAAAATCGAAAAAGTAACCAAGGTGCGCTATAAAGACGGACCTCGGCTATCCAACGCAAAAAAAAAATTATTTAAAAATGTCGAAATGCAAACGAGATATTAGAAAAATCCCTCCCCGTAGGATTAGCATTAGCTCGTGAGTGTCTTCGCCGGCAGGGACAGGACCCTTAAGAACAGACTCTCCTTAAGTCTCCTATAGCATACGCTTTGACTGACGATTTCTTCAGGTGAAAGCAAATTTTCCAGCAGACAGGAGCATACCTACTCTGCTCAATTCGTGTTGCCTCTATTGTTTCCAGAGCCGATACTGAAAGTAACTCAACATTCATCCACTGACGTACTATTTGAAATAAATGAAAAAAAGTTACCACGTATTCATTACACATTAAGCTAACAATGGAACATTAAAGTAAATTTTTGTACAATAAAGTTTGCGAATAAAAAAATTATGGTCATTCTTTATTGATCGGACCTCGTACATAAAATACTTCGTTAATACTCAACAATTTTCCTAAAAGCTATCATTCGTAAGACCACTGAAAAATTTTCTGCTAATTCGCTAAAAAGTTACTTCAAATTACAATATCTTTTATTGGTTATTGTCAGATAATAGTAAATTTTATGTCTTTTGCAAAAAATTCAAAATTAAGTAAATCAATCATGAGTTTTTTTTTTCTTTTGCAAACATTTCTTTTCAAGTACTGTATTGTGCACTAGTTTAAACGTGAAATAAAGAACTTAAATTTCAATTAAAAAAAAATGAAAAGTTGTAGATATCATTACAAAGGTTGTCTTGAACTTCAAATTTATTATCTTAAGCCCCCTTTTTTTTTTGAGAATTTGAAAATTTTAGAGTAAAGAGAACGTTTATCTTAGTAAATTTAATTTCTCAATATTTTATAGTATTTGTCACTTTAAACATAACAGAAAACATTTCTAATAATTATCCTTACTTAAGGTTTATCCCTAGAAGTAATTGTCATTATCACGATAGACAGTAAAATTTTATTCAGATACACACTGGATAGAGTTTTCCTATTGGTAACTTTATTAAATTGTACAGTAAGACATGTATTTACAAGCAATAACGTCATTTTTGTATAACTATATATGCACCACTTGATATTGTTTATTTTGTTCCAAATTTTAGTCAGTGTATCTATTACGTATGTTAGCGAGTTTGTTATTGCTTAAGAACACATTTAGACATTTCACTTTGCTGTATGAACTCAATAAAGGTTTTGGGCAGTTTTAAGAATAAGTGTACACACAAGCTTTCAGTTGTTATAGATTACCATCAATTACTAGGCTTAACGTTAAAAATGTCATTACCATTGTATTTTGGATTTGTGATAGTAACGTTTCGGGTAATGAAATATTGTGATAATTTTAGATATTGAAAATTCATCACTATTTCTTAGCTAAAATGCCATTTTTTTATTATTTGGATTAATTTGATCTAAAAATCAGAAATTAAATTACAGAACACAACCTTCTTTTAAAAGTTAAGATTTACTATTAACTGAGAATGACACTTATTTCTTGGTTTCTTTAAAAATTTGAAATTTATTAATATGCATTTATTTTTAAATTTTTTATCTTTTTATTTATTTATATTTTAAAAACGAGTTCTACAATATTCTCAGTAAAGTACAAGTACTTCATTATTGTAAAAAAATCAAGATATGCACCTTTTAAAAATGCATTTTTGTTAATATATTTCAAATTAATTTTCAAACAAATTATTTTCTGACTACTTCTTTGAAATAGTTGGTTGTTTTAGCAGGCCTTTCAATTTTATTTTAAAAAGTTTCAAAATTGAGATAATTCTACAATACATCGCATGCTTATTGCACATGAAAACATAAATTAATTTTTAAAAGTCTACGCATGATGACCGTTAAGTTTGAAAGAGTGTAATGTTCTAGGTTTGAATCTAAATATACATTTTATATTTTTTACTGCACTTTCATAATTAATATTATCATTGAATGTTTCTAAAGTAAATGTTTTATAGAAAATAAACAATAGATATTTTTCCCAAAATAATACGTATATGGCACATAAAAAATGCTTTAAAAACATGTATTATTGATGTATTTAAATCGATTGATAGATTGAAATTTCAGGTTCTAGTTTTGGAAAAAGAGTTTTGTAGACCAATATTAATTTTTGTGACTCGTTTATGCCAATTAAAACTATCTTTGTCACTTAGGTAATGGTGGGTGCTACAATCTTTGGCTTTGAGTACTAGACTTTTAAATCTTTAATGTGAAATTATTATTCATTATAGTTGCAATCATGCACCTCCTCCCATCTAAACCTATTTTTAGGTAAACTAGGCTTCCCAAATGACGACTTAATTTACTAAACCACATTAAATTTGTTTAAATATTAACCTCTAATGTATTTTAAAAAGAAATAATTGCGAATATCTATCGTTCCATGCACTAAATTATTTCAAATCATTCAGTGCTTTTCAAAAACAATATTTATTTTACATCTCTAATTTTGTGCTAACGATATGTGGAAAGTCTTTATAAAATATTTCAAATTAAATTGTCAATTAATGTCATATTTAATAAAATTTTCCTAAGATTAAAATGACCAAAAAAGAATCATGAGATAATAATATAATATTTTTTTCATTATTAATCTATAAAAACATTAATTATAGATTATGAAATTATGGATACATTTCCAGCGTCAAAATAACAACAAGTTTTAAAAAAATGCCCGCTGTTAAATACGTGCTTTACAATATAATATCTGTATTTGATTCCGGATTTCTTCAAATTAGTAATTTCCTCTTTAAGAATGTCAATGTAGTCTAAAGGCTTTCTGTGGAAAAGAATATTGACAAAAACAACCCTATTAGCATAATTTATATCAATTAACATTCATCTTTTTTTGAGATTTCAACCGAAAAAATTGTAGTTCATAGTCCTTTTAGTTAATTCTAACCAATGACCTCATACTCAACAAGCGGAACAAATAAAGTGACGGCCTTCAAAAAAATTTAGTTTGAAGAGTATTGGCTTTATGCTTTATGTTTTTCGTAATTTATTTTTTGAATGGCATTATGGGTTTTTTCCAATCTACGTTTACATAAAACTCTAGTGGAAATAACAGAAAACAACAAATGTGTAATATCGGTAATGACTGCAGAGATTTTATAACATTACAAGTTTATTAAAGATAATACATCATCTAAATCAGTGTTCCTCAACATTTTTACTTCAACATTGAGGTCCATGGTCAAACTTTACCGGCACACTAAAATCTTCATGATGAAAACATATAATGAAAATAATACATGCCATTTCTAGTTTATTTATTAACGCAAACAAAATGCTCTCTCAGAGACAAGAAAGACCAAATTAGTTCATTATAATTTGTAATTAAAATAATGTTAATATTCTTATAAACTTCTTTTGAGTTTTCTTATTGTGCGTTTCGAAGAATGCTACAATTCTTATAAACTTATATACTTTTAAACGATATCTGAGATTGTTCTTTTTAAAAATTATATATTTTTTTCTAAAATATAATTTTCGAATAGCTGTCGCGGATCCTTCGGGTCTGTTCGCTAAGAAAGTAGACGTAAGACAGGAATTAACAATAACAATTATTTATTTATAGCGATAGTGAGGATGGATGGCACTGGAGAGGACACTTTTAAATTAACGATGATTGAATTTAAACTAAGGTTTACTAAAATAATTAGAGAGAGAATTCTACCTCCACGAAATTTACCAAATCCTAACTCTAGATTTAAGAGAATTGGCTATTCTAATCATTCACAGGAATCTTACTCAAGATCACTTCAGCTTATGATAAAAATGCCACTAGGAAGAGACAGAATTATCTCTTCTATCTCTTCCCCTCCCCCCCCCCCCCCCCTCCCGAATCTCTCTATACAGCTCGAAAACACGTTTCCTCTGTATAAAATAATAATATTTTTAATCTAGATTTGTTTTTAAATGCTTGTGCGTTAGAAGGAAGTAAATAATTACTTTATTTCTAACAGCCCCCACCCCCACCCCGAAGTTGATATAATTGTCGTGGAAATGCACAGATTTCATGATCCTGAAAGTAACCGCCAACTTAAAAAATCTATATAGTTAAAACGCTAAGCGTTTTCTTTCGATAGTCCGTGAGAAGAGACTACTGCATCAAATTATACCAATCTTTTTTTAAATGAAAGATATTTGGCCACACATTTGTTATCGTACATTCGTTTGTTCAAATATTTTATTAATTAGCGGTAATTTGAAATTAAAATTCTAAAGTGACGCATGCACAGTACATAAGTACAAGTCTGTCTTTGGAGTGACAATCTTTTTTGCGCACATGAGTAAAGATGCTCGCTCAGTTGAAGTATCATATGGCAGGTGGAAGTTATCCTAAGTTCGTCTGCTATTCGATCTTACTGTAAACTAGCTTTTCTTTCTTTCACAAAGTTAATATTATTTGGCTCTTTCAGCATTATTAACAATTCAAAAATTTATTTTGCCGATATTAAGAGTTATATTAGATTTATTTTGGGGTGTTATATTGTTTTGGTCATATTACACACAGAAAATAAACACCGTGATTTGAGGCTAAAAGTTATGGCTGGTAATTCGTCTTATGAATTGCCAATAGTTACACACGTAGATTGGGAAACTAGCATAGATATTAAAACCCAAAACTATTTCTGTAAGATCAGAACTCATATTCGAGACAATTGCGTATGCGTCAACTGTCTTTCGAATTCCTGCTAACGTAGTGGGTTAAAGCAACAGTCTAAAGCTCTGAATTTTTGTAGAGGACGCAGGTTCGAGCCCAAGGATGGCAAAATGTGTAGTATTTTTGTCGATAATTCATTTCAACAATGACATATTTTATTAGGAAGAGAAGCTATAGGATTTTTATTTTATTATTATTATTATTATTATTATTTGAATGCTTTATAATTAAATAAAATTTAACACTCAATAATATTTTGAAAAAATAATGATTTTATATTTAAAATATTTCAGCTAAAATATTTTGTTTGTAATTACCAATTAAATTAATTGAGCTGATCTACAATTTTCGTTATATTTTCTAACCATTATCAAGAATATATATGTGTGTGTGTCAGAAAGAAAAGTTTGTCATTCATTTGCGTAAAAAATAAAACGGAAAAAAAGAAAAATATTCGTATAAGAGCTATAAAAGAAATTACCTTAATATCGGTTTAATATGAAAAAAATGCATAAAAATGTAAAATAAAATTCAAGTAATAAAAAATATATATTATAAATCGTTAGCTGCATTAAATTTTAAAGATAAGTTTTAAGAGAATGAGAGATAAAAATAAAATTCTCGGCAGCTGTTAATGGTCGTGTAGTTTTAAAAAATGAATAAATAAATAAAAATAAATATCGTTATTTTTTTCAAAAAAAAAAAAAAAAAAAAAAAAAAAAGGCCGTAGTAAGTAAAAATAAATTCTCTACTCGGAATTTTTAGGTAAATTTCTGATAAAAAGCTAGCATAAGGTAGCACAGCATTATCGGCCAATATCTGAAACAGCGATTTCGCAATATCGGAAACAGCGATTACGCAATATCGGAAGCAGCTACTTCGCAATATCGGCCAATATCGGTAAATGCCGGACAAGCCGATATAATTTACAACCAATCGTGGTTTTAAATTATAAACTCAAAATTCTTTCACTTCATTGAATAGGTTAGACTGACAGCATCATCTATCGCCTTAAAGAAATAGGAATCTCTTATGCAATATAGAAATTCGTCTTCCAATAATTAATTTAAAAGCAGCTAATTAAAAATTCAAGAATTTTTCCAATGAAACATTCAAGTTGTTTACCGTCAAATCTTGACCACACTATCTAGTAAATATTTAAAATATCATAAAAGATAGAAGGTTTTGCGCAATTAAAAATAATTACCCAATGTGAAAGTAGTGATATTTTATTAGACATTTTATTATCTGTATGTTATACTATTCGATATTATATACAATTTAAAAATAAATTTTATTAGTCCAGTATTGCAGTATACGTTGGGCTCCTCTAATTGCTTTGCCAAAACCCCGTGCGATATTGCGCCGACCCTGGGAAGACAGTAGTTAGCAGTATAAACTGTTGCTGTAAACTTTAAAACACTGAACAAAGGAGCCCATGGATTCTTTCTTTATTTGAAATACGAAGTTTCAACACCTTACAGAGCTGTCAAAGCTCACAGTAGAGGTCTGTACGGGTCGAAATTTCCAGGTCCGGGCCCTGCCCGATACAAAAATTAAAAGCTCGGCCCGACCCCGGCCTGGTCCGTAACAAAAAAAAATATATATATATATATATTGGCCCGGCCCGGTGAGAAAGTTAAAAGTTCCACCCGAGACCGGACGTCCCGGAAAAAGTTAAAATCCCGGCCCGAGTTAATTTCTACCAAACATTGATTTTTACATAGATTTGGTTAAAAATTTGTCTCGTACGAGGAGTTCTGACCAAAAATATTTATCTTAACTTTTTTCCATGTTTATTATCTTTATTTTTATAGAAGTGCCGCGGGCTGCGATATTTATTTTTTTAACGAATCTCCATTTCTTGTATGTTTCAGTTATCATTAATATGTCATCAGTTCAGTGTCATGTTTCAGTTATCATTAACATTGTTAATCAATATTCAATGTATTGAAATGTTAAAAATCTGAAAAATGCTGTAGATTAAATCTTCCAAGACGGAATTGCATAGAAAAGAAAAAAAAATGCGTTATAGACAAGTTCCCTTCTTCGCAAGTGTAAATGTATTATATGATATATTCTTTTCTTACGTATTAGTATATTAATTTTGCATGGATCAACACGTTTTTCAATTTAATATAGGATTCCGTCATTGGCAGGTTCTTTTTCACACATTTTACTATATTTTAATTAGCTATATTTTAATAAGCGTCGAAATCTACTATTCTTTACAAAGAATAAATTTTAATATTTAATTGTAAAAGAATGGTGATTTAAAAATGTATGCATTTTTTATAAAAATTTTTGGGCCAGGTCTTATTTAACTGACATTTGAACGAACCAGGCCACGCCGAGACAATGATTTTCATACGGGCTGGGTCAAAACTAGGACTGAAAATTTTGGGCAGTGAAGACTGGGAATGAAACCAGTCCCGGCTCTGTACAGAAAAAATAAGTTGGCCCGAACCCAGCCCGGTCCGTAAAGAGTAGTCACTAGGCACGGCCCGAGCATTCAGAAAAAGTATGGCCCGGCCCGAGTGCTGTGAATGAAAATGTGCCCGAGCCCGGCCCGTGCAGATCTCTAGCTCACATTTGAAGATTCACCGTCCACAGGTAATGGAACTCCGTTGTTTTCGGCTATACATACATAACATTATCAACTTTATGTTAATTTTGGACCTCCCCCCCCCCCCCCCAACTTACGATATCCTACTTTATCATTCCTCGAACACACCTGATACCCGTAATGATATCATTTTCAATGTCTGAAATTTCTATTGATTTTCCGAATTTTTACTTTTGTTTGTAGAGATATACAAATATGGATACATTCACATACTTTTATAATTCCAAAGAAGAGAAGTCAATAAAGTATCACTTTATATCAAATAAAACTTAAAAAAATAGTTACTATTTAAAAGTATTTAGTAATAGTTTTTTGTTACTTAATCATTCAACTTCATTAAGGCTCCTGTCCCTGCCTCCGAAGGCACTCACGAGCTAATGCTAATCCTATGGGAAATGATTTTTCTAATATCTCGTTTGCATTTCGAAATTTTTAAATAATTTTTTTTTGCATTGGATAGCCGAGATCCGTCTCTACATTGCACCTTTTTTACTTTTCAATTTTGGTAGCAGATATTTCTTAGAATGACACTTTCATTTTCAGAACCGGTTTTGAAAGTGAAAGTAACTTCATAAGAAATATCTGCTATCAAAATCGAAAAAGTAAAAAAGGTGCGATGTAGAGACGGATCTCGGTTATCCAATGCAAAAAAAAATTATTTAAAAATGTCAAAATGCAAACGAGATATTAGAAAAATCCCTCCCCATAGGATTAGCATTAGCTCGTGTCTTCCCATGCAGGGACAGGATCCTTAATGCCTTCTTGCACTTGCCCCCGCACGGCCGGAAGGGGGTGCCAGGCAGAACTTCTTATCAACAAAACAGGTGGACAACATTCCTTCTCTTTTATTTACTAGTAAACACAAGTTTAATTTCAAGCATACTTCCCACATGGTTTCTCGAACAGCGGATTATATATGAATACACACATGACAGAAGAATAGGAATGCCATACGTTGGGGTATTTCATAATTTTTGAATTAAATAATTTTATAATTATTTAATGATTTTAATAACAACTTTTTATTTTCAGAAACATTGATAAAGAATTTCACGACAAGATTATTACTGTATAATAGCGCATTCATAACATTTATCGTTCATTTACATGAACACACAAAAGAAATCGGTTACACTAATCTCATTGAGCAATAATTGCTGGAAGTGCGTTTTCAATTTCAGTATACGCTTTTAAATTTAACTAATGTTTGGCATGTTACTGGTTGTGTAGATATTCTATACCTCGCATACAGGGCTGCACGAAAGAATTCACGTACCATTCTCCTTATTAGTGGCAATTGCTGATTGAGAATTCTCAACTGTGGTATTTCCTAACTGAACAAAGTTTTTGCATGCATGTAGTTTATAGATACAAACCTATATATCATATACACGGCTGTTCAAAGTAAATGGGACTGTAGATGGAAATTGCTGAAATTCGGTTTTCAAATGTGTTATGCGTTTTCTAATGGTTCAATTAGACATCCTATTTCTAGTTATTAAACGGCGAAATTTTGTTACATTAGTCTAAATATGTTGGAAAGTGTTTCACAAACTGTGCTTTACGCATGATTTTTTCTTTCTTGTTATAAATATTTCTTTAAATCTTAAAAACGTATTGGTTCTGAGGCCTCTACAGATAAATAACGCTTTTCTTATTCATGGGTATTCATTTTCTTATTCTCGGATGAAGTTTTTGTATATATTTTCGTGATACGATTTTGGTAGTTACAGAATATTTTCATCGGGTAAAAAACATTTGTCTTTTTTTTACAGCTTAACTTTATCTTTTTTTTCCAGAAAACAAATCCTCTAAAACTAATGTACAGTATATAAATTATTTTTTTTATTTGTACACTAAAAAATAAACTTTAATATTTTCCTATCTTAAAATTATATTCTATATCCTTTAATATATATACAAATCAGGAAAATGCGTTCTTGTTAAATAATATAACAATATGTCATAATAATAAAAATGAAAAATATTCAACATTTTGTATTCTTTTCCCTTGAAAATGTATTTTCTCCTGATTTTGAAATGTAAACAACGGAGTTCAAAAAACAACCTCCTATTTTCAAGATCCAAAACAAGTGAGTAATCGACTTTTGAAAATATTCTCAGACTCCTGGTTGATGTCCCGATTGTCACCATGATTATTTCCACTTAAGCGAATAGATGACGGGAGTATATGATATTATGTGCACTCTTCTGTTTATACAGAAAGTAATACCGTGAAATAAGGAAAGTAAATAACAAATGAAAGTCGGCAAAAAGCCATTCGTCGTCCAATTATTATTTTAGAGTAAGTTTTTCAAAACCATTTCTAAATATAAAACTAAGAAAGATCATTTCCGTTGGTTAGAAAATTTTTTATATAGAGGTAATCAACAATTCAATGACCTTGTTACGATGTCATTAATATATGATATGCAAATGAGTATAATAGGTTCTTGTTAAATACTAATGTAACAATATGTCATAATAATAAAAGTCAAAAATATTCAAAAATTTGTATTCCTTTTCCCTTGAAAGTGCATTTCTTCTGATGTTGAAATCGGAACAACGGAGTTCAACAAACAACCTCCTATTTTCAAGATCCAAAACAAGTGAGTAATCGACCTTCGAAAATATTCTCCGATTTAAAGTGAACTCCCGATTTGATGTCCCGATTGTCAGCATGATTAACTCCAATTAAGCGGATAGATAATTGGAGTATATGATATTATGTGCACTCTTCTGTTTATACAGGAAACAATACTGTGAAACATTGAAAGTAAATAACAATGAAGGTCGGCTAAAGGCCATTTGTCAGTCCAGTTATTATTTTAGAGTAAATTTTTCAAGTGTTTTTTTAAATATAAAACTAAGAAAGCTCATTTCCCAGAGTTAGACAAAAAATTTATATTCAGGAAATCAAGAAATCAAGGATCTTGTTATGATTCATTAATATGTGATATACGAGTACAAATGAGGATAACGTGTTCTTTTAAAATAATGTAACAATATTTCATAATAATAAAAGTCAAAATTATTCAAAAATGTGTATTCTTTTTTCCTTGAAAGTGCTTTTTTTCAGATATTGAAAGATGAAGAATGGAGTTCAACAAATAACCTGCTATTTTCATGATCTAAAACAAGAGTGTAATCGACTTTCGAAAATATTCTCAGATTTAAAGTGAAATCTTGGTTTGATGTCCCGATTGTCAGCATAATTAACTCCCCTTAAGCGGATAGATGGTAGTAGTGTATAATATTATGTACTCTCTTCGGTTTATACAGAAAATAATACATTGAAACACGGAAAATAAATATCAAATGAAAGTCGGATAAAGGCCATTTGTCAGTCCAGTTATCATTTTAGAGTAAATTTTTCAAATGTGTTTTAAACATAAAACTAAGAAAATACCTTTCCCAGAGTTACACAAAAAATTTATTTTCAGGTAATCAACAATTCAAGGGTCTTATGATATCATTAATATGTGATATACGAGTACAAATGAGGATAATGTGTTCTTGTTAATGTAACAATATGTCATAATAATAAAATTCAAAATTATTCAAACTTTTTTTTCTTTTTTCCTTGAAAGTGCTTTTCTTTTGATGTTGAAAGCTGAACAATGGAGTTCAACAAACAACCTTCTATTTTCAAGACCCAAAATAAGTGAGTAATCGACCTTCGAAAATATTCTCCGATTTAAAGTGAACTCCTGGTTTGATGTCCCGATTGTCAGCATGATTAACTCCACTTAAGCGGATAGATGGTAGGAGTGTATGTTATGTAGGAGGATATTATGTACTCTCTTCGGTTTATACAGAAAATAATACTGTGAAACACGAAAAGTAAATAACAAATGAAAGTCGGATAAAGGCCATTCGTCACTCCAGTTATTATTTTAGAGTACAATTTTCAAGTGTTCTTTAAATATAAAACTAAGAAAGCTCATTTTTCAGAGTTAGACAAAAAATTTATATTCAAGTAATCAACAATTCAAGGATCTTGTTATGATATCATTAATATATGATATACGAGTACAAATGAAGTAAACGAGGTAATTTATTCTTGTTAAATAATGTAACAATATGTCATAATAATAAAAGTCATAATTATTCAAAATTTTTATTCCTTTTTAATTGAAAGTTCTTTTCCTCTAATGTTGAAAGTTGAACAATGGAGTTCAACAAACAACCTCCTATTTTCACGATCTAAAACAAGAGTGTAATCGACCTTTGAAAATATTCTCCGATTTAAATTGAACTCCTGGTTTAATGTCCCGATTGTCAGCAATGATTAACTCCAATTAAGCGGATAGATGATGGAAGTGTATGATATTATTTGCGCTCTTCAGTTTCTACAGAAAATAATACTGTGAAACATTGAAAGTAAATAACAAATGAAGGTCGGCTAAAGGTCATTCGTCAGTCCAATTATTATGTTGTAGCAAATTTTTCAAAAATAGTTTTTAAACATAAAATTAAAAGAAGGTCATTTCCCAGGGTTAGAAAGAATTTTATATAGAGATAATAAACATTTCAAAGGATATTGAGCGTAATTTATATAAATTATGGAATGAAGTAAATCACCTATTGTACATTTTTAAAGTCATATTTCGAATTCATAAGGGACTTCTATTATTAAATACATAAGAACAAAACACTAATAAGGAAAATATTAAATCTATAGTATAAGGAATTCTTTTTTATAAAGCACAGCTTTATTTGTATTTCATTATTTTAGTTGCAATAAGCACAATTTTCTATCAGCTTTTCTTTCTTTTTTTTTCGGTAGTTATAGTTAATCGATAAAAATATAAAATGTTTATCAAAGACAAAATAATTTGTTGTTTGAAATTGCATATGTATACGAAAATAAATATATCGTTTTCGAATGACTCATTATACTATAGATGCTTTTCTTTTTTAAATAAATTGAAATCATGTTTTAATTATCAAAAAACGCCTTTTTCGTTTAGAAAATTGGAAACGTTTCCAATAACTTTTTAGCTCACAGACTATCAAAGCCTGAGAGATAATGTACCCGCAGGTTTTGTATGTACGTACTAATGTATGTATGTACCTACGTGCGCATGTAACGCGATAACTCTTGATAGAAATATCCGATTTGCTTCAATTTTTTTTCTAGGTTCATTTTTATAAGGTGTTTCTTTGATTAGTTTTGGGGGTTCATTGGATAAGTATAAAGGAGGGTACGGGAGCCTAATCTTCCCTAAACTTAGATAAATGAGTTTTTCATGCAGAATTATCAGACTTGCTTGAATTAAGGCGCTTCCCTCATTCGATTTGGAGGTGCATTATTTAAGTATAAAGGGAGAATCGGGGAGGGGGCGGGTTAATACCGGGGCCGTCGCGAAACAACTTCCTCCTCTTACGGGCCTGCTTCAAGACGAAAATGTACAGCAAGATGGCGGCGCAAGAGATCTGAGTAGCAAACGAAATAGGTCGGATAGTGGTATATTTGTATCAAAAAAAGTGCTAGAAATTTCCGTTTTAGAATATTTTATTGAGCAATTTGGGGCTTGTTTTAGATCTATTTGATTTATACATTCAATAATTAAACAGAGAAGGGTCATTAAACAGGTGCTTTTTTTTTCTCCTTTGATTTAAAATATATTCAAATACATTTGATTCGCCGTTTTTATCGGAGATTTTAATTTGAAATATACATTTATGGTAGAAAAAATCATACATTAAAATTATCAACTTTATCATGAAAAAATAAAAATACAAAAATAGTTAAAGAACTGGGATTCATGGTATTTTTCGGAGAGTTTAACTTGAAACATACATTTATGACAGGAGATATCATGTATTAAAATAACACAATTTTAGTAGATAATAATTAAATTTCCCTTTAAAAATAAATACGTCTTAATTTAAAAGTATAAATTTCAGGATTGATATTATATAAAATCAAAAATAAAGATATTAATTTTTTTAAACAATTAAAACAAAAATTCTATTTATGAATTAAAATTTTAATTTTAGAATGAGATTGCCCGAATAAAGTGTATAAGTACATGATGTAGGCAGATAGTGGTAAAATAAAATGGCTCCAGGAAATATTATTTCTAATTGTAAATGGTTTTCAAATTTTTAAAAACTAATTATAATTAGTTTTTAAAAACACTTTTACAATAGTATATTTACAAAAGTACTTTCCTAAAATTCCAAGAGCCCAAAATCTTATTGTACAACTCACTATTGAAAAGACTGAAAATTTAGGTCTGGATTTCATAAGTAAATGCAAGTGTGGAAGTCAACGTTGCTATATATTTAAGGAAGCAGTTTACCTTTTCAAAATTTCTTTAAATTTAAATAAATGATTCAAATGGTGCAATAAGTCACTGCATTTCAATGTTCAACTAAAAGTACATTTAAAAAAAATGTTTTTTAACTGCATATTTAGTTAAAAATTTAAAATAGTTTAAAACATTTTGAATTTTTTAAAATTCTACTTTTTTAAATATTAATATTTTTGCCTATTTTTAAAAAAAGATTTTCAAATGTGTATTACGCAAGACTGAGCATGGAGTTTTAGATAAATCAAATGTTACATTTAATATAATTTTTTCACTGATATACATAGCGTAAAAGAGTGAAATCTAATACATCTTCATAAACTTTTATTAAAAAAATAAATAAAATAAAACCATGAAGGACAATTCCATGCTCATATTTTTTCACATATATAATAAAGAACATGTACAAAAAAGTTTAAATCTATATCTGAAATACGAAAAAAAGGCCTTAGCATTTTTAAAACATGAAAGTGAAGAAAATAGGAACATAGCCAAAAAAAAAAAAAAAAAAAAAAAAAAAAAAAAAAACCATTTAAAGTTGGTTGTTTCTGGGTAATTGCGCTGGGTGTATTAATGAAATTTACAATATCTGGCGTTATAATCGCCGTATGGGTAAAAATGAGGTGTCACAATATTCATAATTAAATAAGCTTCCATTTAATATTTTTTTTAAATATAAAAAATCGATTTTTCGGGTTAATTTTCAGGTGAACTGCCCCCTTAAGTTATGTGTTTGTCAGGAATTGCGAATATAATAATAAAATAAATAACTATGCAAAAGTCAAGAATGACAACAGAAAACTCACTTCTAATAAAATAAAATCACATGTATTAACAAACATGTAACAGTCGTTGATAAGTTTCCAGATATTTCAACTTCCTTAATACTTGTCTGTTTAAGTGAGATTATTTTTTTATGCAATATTAAATACCATATATTTTTTAAATTACTGTAAGTATGTGCTTACTGTTAGTGAAAAATGCTATTTTAGTTGTAACACCTACCAACGGAATGTGTATTTTAAGTTATGCATACATTATGAAAATTAAATTTTTTATTGATAAATAGAATTTTTGTTTTAATTAATAAAAAAATATATAACATTTTTATTTATGAGTTTATGTAATATCAATCCTGATATTTATAATTTTAAATTAAGGCATTTTAATGTAAGAAATTTTTAAAGGGAACTTTGTCATAAATGTATATTTCAAGTTAAAATCATAGATAAAAACCGCGAATCAAATGTTTTCGAATATATTTTAAATCAAAGGGCAAAAAGAAGCAAAAAAAGAAAAAAGAAAGAAAGTACCTGCTTAGTGACCCTTAATTCAAACAGCCATAACAAAATATTACAAAACGGAAATTTATAGCACTGTTTCTGATGCATACATACAACTATTCGACTTGGTTCGTTTGCTAAGTCAGATCCCTTGCGTGACTCATCTTATTCTTGAAGCAGGCCCGTAGAGAAGAAAGTTGTTTCGCGACGGCCCCGGTTAATACCCCCTTAAGTTAGATAAATGAGTTTTTCTATCCGATTTGCTTAAAATTTGGTATACCGGTTAATTCTAATAAGGCGCTTTCCTGATGAGATTTGGAGGTTCATTGGTTAAATATAAAGATGTGAAACATGGGGGGGGGGGGGTCTAATCCTCCACTTAATTTACTTTTCGAAAGGCATTATTCTTTGAAGTAAGAGTATAACACAGAATATGTGGGAATAAACTGTGAACTCAATGCATCAGTTTAACTGGGCACTTTTCTATCTATCTATATCTATACTTCTATACTAATATTATAACGAGGAAAAAATTGTTTATTTGTAGCAGGTAAGCTCTGGAACTACCGAACCGATTCCAAAAGTAGTGGTATCAAAATGATGATGTTAGTCCAACTAAGAACATAGGCTATATCTTATGTCCGTGCCACTGGCCAAAAGGGGGCGCAGGAGCAAAAAACGTTCTAAATATGCGATTTTTATGTTACTGAAGGGCCTAGAAACATGAAATTTAGAATGGTGGTTACTTATAAGATACTAATGATCTCTAAGGACATTTCTTAAAAAAATCAAAATTAAAAAGGAGTGAAAATGCGCAAAAAGCGTTCTAAAAAACGTTCTAAATGGCGATTTTTACGCAATTTCAGGAAGCACCAAACCGATTTAAAAAATAATGGTGTGAAAATGATGGTGGCAACCCTTGCTCTAACACAGGCTACATTTTATGTCGGTGCCATTAATCCTAAAAGGGGTGCAGGAGTAAAAAAACGTTCGAAATTGCAATTTTTGTGTCACTGAAGGGTCCAGATACATGGAATTTGGCATGGTAGTTACTTATTAGATATAAATGATCTCTAAGAACATTTCTTAAAAAATTCGAAATTTAAAAGGGGTGAAAATGCGCAAAAAGCGTTCTAAAAAACGTTCTAAATGGCGATTTTTAAGCACTCTCAAGAAGTACCAAACCGATTTAAAAAATAATGGTGTCAAAATGATGGTGACAGCTCTTGTTGTAACATAGGCTCTATTTCATGTCAGTGTCACTACCACCTAGAGGTTGCAGAAGCAAAAAACGTTCTAAATTGCGATTTTTGTGTTACTGAAAAGCCTAGAATCCTGAAATTAGGCAGGGCAGTTACTTATAAGATATAAATGATCTCTAAGAACATTTCTTAAAAAAATCGAAATTTAAAAGGGGTGAAAATGCGCGAAAAGAGTTCTAAAAAACGTTCTAAATGCCGATTTCTACGCGATTTCAGAAAGTACCCAACCTATTTCAAAAGTAATGGTTGGAAATTGATGATGACAGCTCTTGCTGTAACATAGGCTCTATTTCATGTCAGTGTCACTACCACTTAGAGGTTGCAGAAGCAAAAAACGTTCTAAATTGCGATTTTTGTGTTACTGAGCAACCTAGAATCCTGAAATTAGGCAGGGCAGTTACTTATAAGATACAAATGATCTCTAAGAACTTATGAAACCAATTTCAAACAGAATGATTACAAATTGATGGTGCTGAACCTGCTCAAACATAAGTTATATTTTATGTCGAGGGTTGCAGGGGCAAAATCTTTCAAAATTGCGATTTCTGCGGTACTGAAGAGGCTAGAAACTTTAAATATAGCACGTTAGTTACTTATAAAATATAAATTAGCTCTAAGAACAATTGAAAATGAATTCGCAATTAAAAAGGGGTGAAGCGAAGGGAAGGAGCGAAAATCATTCTAAAAGAGTCCTAAATTACGATTTCTATGGAATCTCAGGAAATAATAAACAGATTACAGAAGTTATTGGTTGCGAATCAAGCGTGATATTCCCTGATCCTATACGGGCTATATTTTATGTCGGTGTCACTGCCACCTGGTTAGCAGGAACAAGAAGAAAGCCTTTAAAAACATCTAAATTATGTTTTCTGTAGAATATTAGGAAATAACACCCGATTTCAGTGTTAATGTTGGCAAATTAATGGTGACAGTCTCTGTTTCAACATTTTTCGAGACATTCTGTTTCAACTCTGTTTCGGCATTTTATGTTGGTGCCACTAACACCAGAGAGGCGTTAGACCGTTAGACAAGAAGCTTGGAATTTGACATGATGGTTAATTTTAAGATGTAAATGTGTTAATATGGTTTCTAAAAAATTCAAAACTTCAAATTAATACTGAAATGAGTGTATGAAATGAGCATAAAAGTCTCAAAATTCTTTCTAAATTATCATTTAATTGGAATTAGTTTTAGTTCTTCTTACTAATTAAAATCTCATTTCTGTCTATTGCACTTTTATAATGAAGTTTAGTCAAACTGTGGCTTAATTTGTAATTTATGAATTATTTCAAAAAGTGTTCTTCTAATAAAAAATAGTCATGCAAATATCACTTGGCGTATTTCAACTATTACGCGAGCAAAGCCGCGGGGTTGGCTAGTCTTTTATATTATAGTATTTGCTTTGATATTATCAAAATAGGGGTGAGCGGGAATTCTTTAGCTGCATTTTTTAAGAATGTGTTTTTTGGTAAATAATATCGATTTATGTAAAAACGTTTTTGTAGTTAAGATTTAGAGGAAATGAAAACGCTTAAAAATTTTTTTAAGTTGTACAACATTTTTGCTTTTTGCAAAACAAAATTATTATTATTATTATTATTATTATTTTGAAAATTATGTTAAAAAAGCTTATTTGTTAATATATCTTTAAATATTATCCTATACCTTTAAATGTTATCCTCATCATCTGCTGAAATTCATCTATACCTGTTTTTTCAAAGATATTATTTTTAATTCTTTTTTTTTTTTTTTTTTTTTTTTTTTTTTTAGGTGAACAAAAGACAGGAATATGCCCATCTCTTGCTTCCCGGCGAAACTTTTTAATAGTACTACTAGAAACCCCGGCAATTTGATTGGCTGGTTTTGTAGAATGAGCTATCGGAACAATTAATTCTCCTTTTTCTGCTTCTTGATCACAAAATTAAATGATATTATTATATAATTTTCTTACTACCACCCCAGAAAGATTTATTTCTACTTGAACTAGCCATTTGAACACTAAATATAAAAGTTTTTATTTGAATTAAAACGAGATATTAATAAAATTTTAAACTTCGACCTGAAGTAAAAAATAACAAACATACAAGCGCTAATCTTATTGCCAATGCAGACGAGAACGTCGGAGTAGAACTTCGGAAATGCCCATCTCAGCCTAACGCCTCTTTAAATAGTAGAATAGTCCCAGAGTGCTAGATGCGACTTTCGAAAACGAACAGTAATTGAAAAATTTTCATATAATATTTTTTAATATGAGAAAAGCTAAACCTATGTAAATATTTGAGAAAATAATAACTTTAAAAAATATATAACTTGTGACCCTTTATTTACCAAATTATAAACCAAGAAATTGCTTCACCTCATTAATTATTTTACTTAATTATATATAATTTTCTAACTACCACTCCTTAAAGATTTATTTCTACTCGAACTAGCCATTTGAACACTAAATATAAAAGTTTTTATTTGAATTAAAACGAGATATTAATAGAATTTTGAACTTCGACCTGAAGTAAAAAATAACAAACATATAAGCGCTAATCTTAGTGACAATGCAGGCGAGAACGTCGGAGTAGAACTTCAGAAAATGCCCATCTCAGCCTAACGCCCCTTTAAATAGTAGAATAGTCCAAGAGTGCTAGACGCGGCTTTCGAAAACGAACAGTAGTTGAAAATTTTTCATATAATATTTTTTAATATGAGAAAAGCTAAACCTATGTAAATATTTGAGAAAATAATAACTTTAAAAAATATATAACTTGTGACCCTTTATTTACCAAATTATAAACCAAGAAATTGCTTCACCTCATTAATTATTTTACTTAATGTTTGTAATTACATTAAACTATTTATATAACAATAATATGAAATTTAGATAATTTTTTTAATTGAAACTGATTTTACAAATCGATAGTTATAGCTCTTTTATAAAACATTTACAAGAATTATTAAATTAATTAAGAAGAAATACTGTTATGAAAATCTAGAAATTACTTTAAAAACAATGTAAATAAATGCGTTGTGACCCTGTCTAAATTGAAAGGACTTTTTAGTTGAAAATTTTTCATTTAATATTTTTTAATATGAGAAAAGCTAAACTTATGTAAATATTTAAGAAAATAATATCTTTAGAAAATATATAACTTGTGACCCTTTATTTACCAAATTATAAACCAAGAAATTGCTTCACCTCATTAATTATTTTACTTAATGTTTGTAATTACATTAAACTATTTATATAACAATAATATGAAATTTAGATAATTTTTTTAATTGAAACTGATTTTACAAATCGATAGTTATAGCTCTTTTATAAAACATTTACAAGAATTATTAAATTAATTAAGAAGAAATACTGTTATGAAAATCTAGAAATTACTTTAAAAACAATGTAAATAAATGCGTTGTGACCCTGTCTAAATTGAAAGGACTTTTTAGTTGAAAATTTTTCATTTAATATTTTTTAATATGAGAAAACCTAAACTTATGTAAATATTTAAGAAAATAATATCTTTAGAAAATATATAACTTTGCCCCTTTATTTACCAAATTATAAATCAAGAAATTGCTTCACCTCATTAATTATTTTACTTAACGTTTGTAATTACATTAAGAAATTTATATAACAATAATATGAAATATTTTTTAATTAAAACTGATTTTACAAATTGTTAGTTGTAGCTCTTTTATAAAACATTTACAAGAATTATTAGATAAATTAAGAAAAAACACTGTTATGAAAATCTGAAAATTACTTTAAAAACAATGTAAAATAAATGTGTTGATCTCTAAATCGAAAGGGCTCTTTAGTTGAAAATATTTCATACAATATATTTTAGCATGGGAAAAGCTACGCCTCTGTAAATAGTTGAGAAAATAATCACTTTAAAAATGTTTAACTATGACTGTTTCAATCTGCTTTCTACACGTGATCGAGTAAAGTATTTTGCATGAAAAATAACTTCTGCTTTTATTAATAGACGGATTAATAAATTTTATGCTACATTTTTTTTAATGGTACTTAAAAGTACCGTCGGTGCACAAAGAGTTAAGTTAGAATTTATTTGTTTTCTGGGCACATGAAAAAAAATACTTTCGGCATGTGACGGGAGGAAAAGGTAGCTTTCATACTTCTTGGTTTTAAAATTTTGCAACTTTTACTCGAAAATAATTTTGCTCAAATTTTAAGAAGCTAAAGTGCGAAGAACCCGATAAGAGAATATGCGTCAATACTGAATTTGAATGAGAATTGCGCCAAATTAGTAAGCTACAGCCAAGTTGGCATCATTTATGGTTACTTATTTTTGGTCCCAAATTTCGCGATATTTCGCCAAATGTCGCCAAGCTTGGCGGGAATTTAAAGCTAACGGATATTAATATTTAAGCATTGAGCGGCAGTGTACGGTGCAAAAGGCCGCCATTTTAAAACAGGATAGCGGATGAAGCGGATGTCAATGAACTTTGTCGAGACATTCATATGTACTATGCACATTTTTAATCTTATCCAAATCGGTTTATAAATACGAGAGTTAAAGCATGACAAAAATAAGATTGTTTGAAAATGTCAGCCACCCTAGAAATTCAAGCTGCTATATCTCAGCCATTTTTAACACTTTCCAACAAAGTTGAAAAGTGTTTATGACTTCGGTTTGTCTGTCCGTCTGTCCGTTTGGCCGTCTGTACGTCTGTAAGTCTGTACGCGCTCTAACTCCCGTAAATATACTCGGATCGTTCTGAAATTTTTGGAGGTTAGTAACCTCTACCATAGCACGAACCCTATTTCAAATGAAGTTTGTAGCATGTTTAGTTCATTTACAGGGACAGTCAAAAGTTTTGTGTGTCAAAAGTATGTGGTGTGTATAAATGCTGTAATTGATATACAGAGCTACACAAAAGAATTCGTAATGGTTACTGGGTATAATTGCAAATTGCTTAAAGGTGATTTTAAAATGAGTTAGTCATTTTTACGCTGAACTGCATTTAATTTACTAAGAAATAATTGTAGAACATACATAAAATGATACACTGGGTCACGCAAAGAATTGGATACATGGCCGTCTATAAATGATAATTTCTGAAAATGTGATTGCGGTAGTTTTAAGAGTGTTTTACTTTGAATTAAACTTTAGCTAAATAGTGGCGTGTAATATAGGTAATAGGTTAACTATAGGGTTGTACAAAAGTATACACGTATGTTTCCATCTATTAGTATAAATTGCTGAAAGAGAAATTTCAACCTGTTATGTGTTTTCTTGCTACACTAAATTTCCCCATTATATAGTATATATATCATTCTACAGATCAAATACAAGGCTGTTCAAAAGAATTGGAATACATATTTGCTATGGACGGTAACAGCTGAAATCAGTTTTCCAAATGTTTTATGTGTTAATGTTTATTTAGTTCTCTTATATGCCTTATTTCCCTAAATAACGAAGTTTTGTTAAAGCATTCAGGAAGTGTTGGAAAGTGTTTCATAATCTATGCTTAACGCAAGATTTTTCTTACTTGTTTTAAGATAAAGACGAAACAAAACATGCTGCGGAATCCTTGTATGAAAGTAAAACTCTTAAGAAAAAAATAGTTTTCAGTTTTTAATTTATTTGTACCGTTTTTTTAATTTTTTAAATGGCCTCCATTTTGAAACAAGATGGCAGATGAAGCTGGCCAACAGACTCGGTCGAGACATTCGTATGTACTATGCATACAATTAATTTCATCCAAATCGGTTTATAAATACGAGAGTTATCGCATGATAATATATATATATATATGCAGTTTGTCCCAGAAGTAATGGGAGAAACTTTAAGGGGAGGTAGAGGCCATCACAAAGATTCAGATTTGCATAGCAACCAAGGGTCGGAAACGTTTTTCTGGCGCGGTAGTGACGACACATAACAGAAGAAAAACAGGATACGAATAAGAGGAGAAAACATGTTTATTATCCTTAGTACATCAAAAAAGAAGAAAAAACATTAAAGGGACAACGATCGTCATCAAAGTAGGTGTTCGAAATTACGACCCCGAGCCATGATGCATGGAAGCGCATCTCCGGCGTATGGAAGATCTAATGTTCTCGAAAATACTGGGAGTGCCCCGGACTTCCCCAGCAGCTGCCACGATGCGTGCAACAAGTTCCTCAACACTTTCCAGCATTGTCACGGCATTTTTATAGTACTAAGAATAATAAACAAGTTTTCTCTCCCTGCTCGTGTCCTTTCTTTCTTGTGTTTTGTCTCGTCACTACCGCGACAGGAAAGCGTTTCCAACCCTGGGTTGCTATGCAAATCTGAATCCTTCTGATGTCCCATACCTCCCCTTAAAGTTTGTCCCATTACTGCTGGGACACCCTGTGTAAGTCATATTTGAACTGAGAGTGGTTTTGGGGTCTGGGGGTCATGATCGATAAAAATATACCAAAATTTTTCGAAAGTGCTTTCCTCCAGACGGCTGCAAGATGTAGCGTTTTACTTTTTGTAATGAAAGCTACCTAAAAGCACGATATAGTTGAGTAAGTGGTATGACACGATGTAACACACATTACTGTATTATGTATTTTTATAACATTCAAAAATATTTTATTTGAATAATTCAAATTTTTCTATATTTTTGAAATTAGCTATCACTTCTTTAAACAACAGAAAATATTACAAGCTTTAAAAACTAATAATTCTATTTTTTTATATACACGGAAAAAGATGTTTTAAAATTAAATTAGAAAACTATCAGGTCGTTACAGTATTAGAAAGACTATTAATTTTAATTATATAGCATCTTTGTCAAATGAACGTAAGAGTGTTTATTGAAAAATCATTTTTAAAACAAGTAAAAATTATATTTAAAATTCAAAAAACACGACTGCGTAAAAAGCGAACTAATTAATTATTTCTCATCAATGTAAAACTATTTTTTATATTACTTACCTATTTTTTTATTTACTTGTATTGACTTTAAAGTTGTTTTTAATTGTTAGTTCCTATTTATAAACACTGTTTTTATAAGGTCTATAGAAGTCTATGATGGTTAGAGTTGCAGTGAAGCTAGAGATCCTACCTACACAACTTCTAGGTTGAAGAAAGAAGGTAGAAAAAGATGGTAGAAAAAGATGCGATGTAGAGACATATCTCGGCTATTCAATGCAAAAAAAAAGTTATTTAAAAATCTCGAAATGCAAACGAGATATTAGATAAATCCCTCCCCATAGGATTAGCATTAGCTCGTGCGTGTCTTCACCGGCAGGGACAAGAGCCTTAAGTTACAAAATTGTGTGGAATATTTTTCTTGTTTGAAAATCCATTTTCGTCAAAAAAGTTACATAAATTAATTTGTTTATAATCCTTGGTTTGTATAAGTTATATTAAAAAAGTTATCCAGTCTTTAAAAAGAAAAACAACAAAAAGTCTTCTTCTACGACAAAAACTGGCCGAGTTATGATATTCATTTTATGAAAATTTAGCATTATCTGATATTTAAAGCCAAAAAACACGTTTTTTTTTCTTTTTCTTTCTTTCTTTCTTTCTTTCTTTTCTTTTTTTTTTTTTTTGTTGCTCTGAACAAGGAAGCTTATAAGTACATTTGTCGTTCATTGTTAAAATTAATAGTTTTTTATGAATCAAAATTATCTATTATTCCTACGTGCCGATTAAGGTAACCGATTATGTAATTTTGCATTTGTTACAATTCGTTATTCAACTGACAATTTCAGCCAGTTTCTTTACCACATTATTTAGATTTCACAGGTACGCTACATACTTCCGCTTACATTTGAATATTAATTTTGTAAGTATATAACAGTGGCTGAAAAAGTTATGTCGAGTGCCTCATCAGTGAGAAAAACCATTCATCGCATGTAAATTCAGCTTAAAATTTAAAAAGAATTTCAACAAGAGACTCTTTGTTATGCTAACCTGAAAAACGCCACACGTAACAGAAGCATTTTTTAAACTAGCGATTAGTTATTTAAATGACTATCATTTTTTAAATTCAGATATATGATTCACAGTACCTTCTTAAGGTGATTTCTTTATTAACAATACTTCGCTTTGTTAAAAAAAAAAAAAAAAAAAAAGGACAACTAATAAGTCAGACTGTTGAATAAATAAAAATATTGTTTTTTTCACTAGATTAATTTTAACACAATTATTCTAATTGGTAAATAAATCATATTAGATGTAAATTTCCAACTGGGCAAAAAATGTCAATTAGAATAATTGTGTTAAAATTGATCTAGTGCAATTACATATCCAGATATTTCTGGAGTTCCATTGGCGGCTTCGGCCCCACCAGTGGCTGAGAGGTTCTGCTCTCGAAGCTGGTAGACGGGAGGTGCAGGGTTCGAACCCAATCGCGCCCGTCGGCCTAATCATTCGGAGTTTTCGTGGTTTTCTTCGAGCCATGGATTTCCATGCGTAAACACGGGTTAGGTTCCCTTAGAAAGACCCCCCCCCACGAAGGGCACTCCCCCCCGGGCCTATATCCCTAGTGTAGATAATCGGCCGTCAAAAAATCAACCAACCAACCAACCATTGGCGGCTTCATCCAAGAGATCCCCGGTTCGAATCCTGGTCCAGACATTTTTGGCCCAGTTGTAAATTTACATCTGATATGATTTATTTACCAATTAGATTAGAATAGGATAATTGTGTTAAAATCAATCTAGTGTAATTACGCATCCAGCGATTTCTGGAGTTCCATTACCTGCGATTTATTCTGTTGAGCTGAACCAGATTTCAGACCAGATGCTATAATCAATAAGGTTAGCTGGGTGAAAAAGTTCCACCAGATTCGTTCGGGATAGCTCAGATGGTAGAGAATTGGCGGCTTCAGCCAAGAGATCCCCGGTTCGAATCCTGGTCCGGACATTTTTAGCCCAGTTGGAAATTTACATTTGATATGATTTATTTACCAATTAGATTAGAATAGAATAATTGTGTTAAAATCAATCTAGTGTAATTACGCATCCAGCGATTTCTGGAGTTCCATTACTTCGATTTATTCTGTTGAGCTGAACCAGATTTCAGACCAGATGCTATAATCGATAAGGTTAGCTGGGTGAAAAAGTTCCACCAGATTCGTTCGGGATAGCTCAGATGGTAGAGCATTGGCGGCTTCGGCCGAGAGATCCTCGGTTCGAATCTTGGTCCGGACATTTTTTGCCCAGTTGGAAATTTACATTTGATATGATTTATTTGCCAATTAGATTAGAATAGAATAAATGTGTTAATATCGATCTAGTGTAATTACGTATTCAGCGATTTCTGGAGTTCCATTAGCTGCGATTTATTCTGTTGAGCTGAACCAGATTTCCGTCCAGATGCTATAATCAATAAGGTTAGATGTGTGAAAAAGATCCACCAGATTCGTCCAGGATAGCACAGATGGAATTGGCAGCTTCAGCTAAGAGATTCCTGGTTCGAATCCTGGTCCAGACATTTTTTGCCCAGTTGGAAATTTACATCTGATATTGTTTTTTATTAATTTTTTTTTTAATAATTCGTAAGGTTTCTTGAAATTAGTCCGCCATCCACCTTGGGAAAGTTTAATTAAAACACATATTCTGGTTAATTTCGGATTCTTGCGACGATTTTCTTAACCCATATTAGACCAGTCATAAAAAAATGCCTTAAAAATCTATAAAACTAAAAAAACAATTTATGACGAGTAGAATTAACACATTTTAAATGAAAATTTTCAAAATTACATTTGTATTCCGTTAAGTTATAAGTTGTTCTGTCGATATCTTTCGGACCAGTGGTTTTATTGCTAGCACAGGTCAAATAATTAGGTATTGAACAAGAAAATTTATTTACTAAAAGTCAAACATATAGCGTCCAGAAAAAAAGGCTGCTTGTTTTTAAGTAAAATTTCTAATATTTGGAAATTTGTTTGCATATAGACACGCATTACAAACACCAGAATTCTCGGGATGAACTTTAAAAATTAGACATTTTTAACGGATTATTTTTATAGCCTTTTGAAATTAAATTTGAAAGTCCTTTTTATCTGAATATTCTATTTAGGTCTATATTAAAAGTGTTATAAAAAATTTATGAAAATTACTATTGAAATTTAAATACTTTTAACAGCTGTCATTTTTACACGGCGTCGTACACTGTCGAAATTTCCCAAAACAAATGACAAGATCCGGAAATAAAATTATACAGTGTTTGATAAAAGAATATCCCATTTTCAGTGGTTTATTGTAACAGTTTAATTTAGACTGTTTACAACAAATCATGCATCAAATTGAAAGTAAACTAACCTTGTTTTTCTTACAAATGTTCAATATGTGCAACTTTAGTTATACGGCACACATCCAACCTAAAGTCCAATTCTTCCCACACTTAGGTTAACAAGTCCGGAGTAATGGGAGCAACACTGTAAAAAAAAAAAAAAACGGAAATACTACTGGCAATCTAAGCGCAGTACTATTTCCGTTTTTTTTTTACGGGAATTTTTACCCATAAATTACAGAAAATTTTCTGTTTTTAACCCTCTAAGTGTTTGGGGCGTAATATTCCGTACACTAAGCTCCAGGTTTCACAGCAATACAAGCAATATTTAAGATAATATAATTCTATAGATTTAATGAATTTTAAATACATTGAAGAATGATTAATACTCTCAAGGATTGCATTCATATTTGTAATTGAGTTTTTTTCTATAATGTTGAAAGAAACACATTTTCTTAGCATTTAAAACGAAATGCAAAGAAAACAACATTACAATTTTACCCTTTTGCAAGACGCTCGGAGGGTTAATCAGAAAAACGGAAAATTTTCTGTAATTTATGGGTAAAAATTCCCGTAAAAAAACGGAAATAGTACTGGCGTCTAGATTGCCAGTTGTATTTCCGCTTTTTAGACCTTTTTTTACAGTGAATAACCTCTTCAATTCTATGTCTCAACTCTGGCAAATCATTAGGTAGCAGCGGAACGTAGACACGATCTTTTATAAAGCCTCAAAGGAAAAAATCACATGGCTCTAACTGCTTTAAATCTTCAGCCTAGCAATAACGCTTACGCTCAGGAGCCGCCATCTTGCGCATGTGGCACTGCAAGCGAGCCAATAACAAGCAGTACTCGCGTTTGCACTTATAAAACTGTTTGAGCTACTCTTTATTTGTGACCTTGAACCAACATTCTACAACTCTTATAGTTGATACTATTAAAATTTATAACTGGGACATTCTTTTATGGGCACCGTGTATTATTTTTGTGTATAACTGCGCATAATTTTAAATTAATAAACATGGATAGATAATCCTTATCGCGTGTTGAAAATACACAATGGTTCATTTTAGCTCATTCTTCCGTGATGCTGAACATTTAGAAATTTAGAAGATAGTCTCTGTTAATAATATATATATATATATATATATATTTCAATCATATTTTTTTCTGTTTTAAGGGGACCAGGTAAGCAAAATTTGGGAAAAAATCGATTTTTACTTTTTTATCTCATTAAATAGTTTAAACTTTTATCTTTCCAACGGTGTGTCACACATGTTTGTATATAAAAAAAAATGAAGTGTTGTAAATATTCATTCTTTCTAAGAGTTCTTCAGAGCTTAGTGGCCATTTAACTCCTTAATTGACTTTTTCTCAAAACTTAAATTTTTCATGTTTGTGTTCCTTTTTTTCAATATCTATTAAACTTAAGAACTCAGATTTTTTTTTAATACTTGTGTTATATTGTACACTTTAACACAGGTATTTAATGATTTGTTGAGAATTATTTATTTTAGGTAATGAAATCTTACCAAAAATGCCAATTTAAAAATGACTTTCAATAAATAATTAATAATTTATTTTCAGTTTCACTTAGAAAGAAAATGGTCTGTTAAAATACGTAAAGCATGTTATTCTAACTACCTTAAAAATTCTAGACCTCTATCTTTCACCATTTCTGAGAAAATGGTACATAAAGTTGGTGAATTTAACATGGCCGAGATAGGGCTTTCCCGGTCCCTTTAAGTTGAATTAAGTTCTAGGAAAAATGTTTTGGTAGTACATGTTTTATAAAAATCACTACATAATTAATAATTTCACGTTTCTATACGTACGTTTGTGAAGAAGGTTGATATTCCAGCACACCTTGTAGAAATAATAAATGCAAAACAAACTGTTAAATAACCTCTATTGCACGAATAATTTTAATTGCTTCTTTCTCCTATTTTTTAGACCTCTATCAAACACTTTTGGTTACAGGTAGCGTAGCCGTCAGCGAACCACTAGTTCTGTGTTTGTTCGGTAGTATTCTTACAGGAAAAGAAAATATATTCCTTAATATAAAATACAATCTCGGGAAGAAATATGAAACAAAGTGATGCTTTAATTGATTCTCTTTTTCAATTCCTACTATTAGTTCACACGCTCCCTATATATATCTTGTTCGAATTTTCAATCGTTAATAAAATACTTATTATTCATCCAATCAAGCTCAAATATTTTTTTTTCAACTTGTAGTGGATGACACTTGATGTTAATACAGTTTTTTCAAATATTAATTCATTAATTAAATTAAATTAATTAATTTTAGTTTTATATGGGAGACAAAATGGCGGCCATTGGTTATTGAACAGCATATAATGCATCACCATACCTATAAGAGGGGGGGGGTTACCATAGGAGGGACCCTGTTCTGTTGCCAAATAGCACCAAATTTATCGCCAACTTGGTGATTTATCGCCAAATTTGGCGACCAAAATGAGTCGCCAAAAGTGGCGCCAATTTGGCGATATCTCTAATATTTCAACAAATTCCCATAGACTTCTATTGTAAACTAATAAGGTTTAATTGCTTAAATCAACAAATTAAGATATTTTAAAGCAACAAAAACTAATATTAGCTTAAGGGATTACATTAAATTTTTCTTTGATGACTTAAGTAGGAATTGACTTTAAAAAAATTACATTAGTTGTTAGAATTGCATTTTATGCCTAGTAGCTTGACTAGTAATCAAATAAAAGCTGTCGAAGAATGATGCCTTGAAATATATAAAGGAAGTTCGGATAGCACGAATGATCGAACAATATGAAATACTTCAATATCTGGCGCATATGTGGTTGTTGCTAAGCATAAATTTGCCATACCTCTTCCTAGTACTCCCATGAGGCACTGTGCTCAGTTCTGTTTGGATACCTGACGTTGGAGCGGCAAGGTGAAATAAAGTCTTATTCTCAATTCTTGCAGGTAAATTTTGTAAAATTCGTATTAATTATAAAATATCATTGTCAGTGATATAAACCAAGTTTAGTATAAAGTTGAACAGTCATATTTATTGCTGTGTTAGGCAGTTTTCCTCTATGCTAACTTGTTGAGGAGTGAAGAGATTGCGTTTTTCAAGATGGTGTGTCGGATAATATGGAATATCATTTAAATAACCCCTACCTACTGTCTCAAGACGAGTCTAAAAACTAAAACAATTTTCCAAAGAATCTGATGATGTATAGATGGAGTACTAAGTTTTACTCATTAAATAATTTTGGTTATTCTTTGAAATCATGGTTTTCTTGCAATTTTAATATTCCTTATCACGCTATTCCATATTACCCTACATATTGGCATTACCCAAAAAAGTGTAACTTTTTTTAAAGATAAATATTGATCTGTATTTTTTTCTTCCACTTTAAACGCATTAAAGACGGTGGTGTGGTGTTGTTTATGACGGCCAATCATCTACACGTGAGATATGGGTCCGAAAGGAGGGGATGCCTTCTATGGAGGTCTTTCTAAGGTAACCTAACCCATATTTACGCAAGGAAATCCAAAGTTAAAAAAAACCACGGAAAACTCCTCCGAACGATTAGGCCGACGGGCACGATTGGATTCGATGTCAGCACCTCCCGTCTACCAGCTTTGAAGCGGAACCTCTCGGCGCATTAAAAATGTGTTAAGAAATAGTCAAAGTTTGTCAACATCTTAATGTATCTCAATTTTTTATGTTGACTTACAAATAAAAATAAAATGGTATTCCATAATACTGAACTTCCTATTTTATTATTATTATTGTTATGCAAAATATCTTTCTGACAAAAATTTAAATTTTAGGCCCCATAAAACTTTGTATCCATTATACCAAACAAGACTCAAGAGCATTTCAATTCACAAATGATACCCGTCTATTTATCAAAAAAACTTGCTTCCATATCGACCAATGTCAGATTTTGTTTAGAACGTTGAATGAAAAAGTCCACAAACATCACTTGAATCCAACAAATGTTAAGGGGTCTTGTATCTTTTAAACGCGTCGAACATTAAAGAAAAACTTCAAAGTTTGAATTAGTCTATCTTCAAAACTTTTATATGTATAAACATGAAATTTTGGATATTGATTTAACATATTATGCTTTGTAATGTGCTACCATTAGAAATTTATTAACCTTTTACAGAATTTGTGTATTGTTGACATCAAAATAGCCTTTTTTTACTCCAGAAGTCATTGCGCGCATGATATCTCGAAAAAGTATGTATGGATTGTCATGAAATTTGGTACAGATACTAAACAAATATGTGTGTTTAAAATGAACTACTTTTAAGTATTTGCAATGGTAATATTTTTAGTTATGACTATTTTTATTCATTAAAAATACAATTTTTATTATTTTTTTTTCTTTTTCCATAGTTAATGAAATAATGTTGGCCTAAGAGTAGTTCATTTTAAACAAACATATATGTTTAGTAGCTTTACTAAATTTCATGACAATCCAAACATACTTTCTCAAGAAGAGTAAAAAAAAAGAGATATTTTGATTTCAACAATACACAAACTCTGTAAAAGTCAAATAAATTTCTAATGACAGCATATTACAAAGCACAATCTGCTTAATCAATATCCAAAATTTCATGTTTTAAAAAGGTTTTGAAAACAGACTAATTCAAACTTTGAATTTTTTCTTTAAATTTCGTCGCGTTTAAAAGTTACAAGACCTCTTAAACAACTTGAAAGAAGAATACACAAATGTTTGAAATAAAGGTGATACGAAAATTTTCCAAAAATATTTCGAATTAGTGCGGCAACGAAATTTCGGACTGTGGCTGTCAATGAATCATTTACAAAGTGTCATTAACGTTTTTTTTAATTAATCATTTATGTATATTAAAACCACTAAAGCTTGGTGTCAAATTATTGTTTCCTCTTGCCATTGCGCCACAGATATTTGCGTAGAATTTTATTTGTACCCGCTACGAATTAAATTTGCTTGATATTCAAAGTTTTTATTCAATTAATTTGTCATTTTCATCTTATCCAAAAAATTTAATATTATGTTAGTAAATTGGGATTAAAATAAATCTAAATAATGACAAAAGGGAATTTTCTTTATCATCATAAAAATAAATACTCTAAAGAATTTTATTTGTACCCGCTACGAATTAAATTTGCTTGATATTCAATGTTTTTATTCAATTAATTTGTCATTTTCATCTTATCCAAACAATTTAATATTATATTAGTAAATTTTGATTAAAATAAATCTAAGTAATTACAAAAGGGAATTTACTTTATCATCATAAAAATAAACACTCTAAAGAATTTTATTTGTACCCGCTACGAATTAAATTTGCTTGATATTCAAAGTTTTTATTCAATTAATTTGTCATTTTCATCTTATCCGAACAATTCAATATTATATTAGTAAATTCTGATTAAAATAAATCTAAATAATGGCAAAAGGGAATTTTCTTTATCATCATAAAAATAAATACTCTAAAGATTACAGAAGTTTAGAATTTATTTGATTTTGTGTAAAAAATAATTCTAAAAATTGCTTCTTTGAACGGCAATGAATTTATTTGATTTTGAATAAAAGATAGAACAATTTGCTTATTTACATTGAGTTATATTATTTTATTTTGAGCGCATATTTAACAATTAGATTCTTTCGTGGCGTTTTATACTGATAACCCCTTTGCGACAAGCGTCATTTACAGAATTTTTAATCTTTTATCACCGGTTTTTCAAGACAGAAATTTTTGCGTAATTGAATCGAGAAAACGCCCCAATTAATTAATGCAAAATTTACAATTTACAAATAAATAAACAAATAAATAAATTAGTGGGAATACTGAAGGATTCTGAGCACCTTATGCTTCACGTATACTTGACGCTCATTCCGAAGGGGATACAAACATGTTATAAACTCATTTTGCCATTCAATAACGCCAAACAGATTATTTCTCTTTTTAATCATAATAAAACTTTCTTAATTGTTCAATGATAACAGCTGAATTCGGAAAGGAAGTTGATAACTTCGCAGAAAGTATGTGCATCTTCCCCTTCAAATATCTCCATTCAGATATTCGCACATACATTATATGATCAATGGACGTTTTCGAAGGAAACAGTAACGAAGTGTAATCATTAAAAAATAATTAGCTATTCGAAATTGATTCAATTATTAAACAGTATATGATCAAGGCATAATTATTTCACTTTAGTTATTTCACTAAATCAACACTTCATTTATTAATTAATCACGAATGTCATGCTCAGGTCTCGTGCTTGACTGTTATTTTAAACGTAAATCAATGCTTATTAAGAAAATTTATTCTTATTTTTGTTATATGAGAGAAAAAAATCATTGAATGTTAGAAAGTAAAAATGAAATTATATGCAGGAAAAAAAGTTAATTCGGTTAATTAACCCTATTTTATCGTGCATTGAGAAACAAAATGTGTTAAACGTAACGACTTGTCCTATTTTGACAATTAAATGCGATGGAGTAGATATGTTTTACTGTTTTATGCATTTGGAAAATGCAAGTAATTTAGATAAATGTCTGTCCCTCTTGCCCATTTGAAAGTAAGTATTCCTACTTAAAACATGTTCGACCACTTTGATTAAGTGATTGTTACTCGATTAATAAGATAATGTATTGTCAACAGAACTTCCGCGTTTTGCTTAAGGTATCCGACTACGTGCGGAGCAACCTTTTTTTTTTTAAAAAAAAGTGCCCAGCTAAACTGATAGTATTGAGCTCACAGGCTATTCACACTAATTGTATATTGTATTCTTATTTCAAATAATAATTTTGCTCGCAAAATAAAGAAATCGACAAAAAGACCCATTTAGCTAAATTAAGGGGGGGGGGGGTGGCGTCAGCTCTTCCATTTTCTCCCTTATACTTAACCAATGAACCTCCAAATCTAATCAGGGAAGGTCTTATCAGAATAAACCGGTATAAGAAATTTGAAGCAAATCGGATAATTCTGCATGAAAAAACCATTTTTCTAAATTAAAGTGATGGGGTGTTAGCCACCCCCCCCCCGTTCACCCTTTATACTTAACCAATCAACCTCCAAATCTAATCAGCGAAGCGCCTTAACAGAATAAACCGGTATATCAAATTTCAAGCAAATCGGATAATTCTGCATGAAAAATCCATTTATGTAAAATAAGGGGGATTAGCCTCCCGTTCCCCCCCTTTTTATTTAACCAATGAGTCCTCAACTAATCAGGGAAGCGCCTTAACAGAATAAACCTACATACAAAATCTGAAGCAAATCCGATATTTCTTTCAAGACAACGCGTTACGTTGACACATTAGCTGTCAGGCTTTGATATTCTGTGAGCCAAAAAAGTTATTTAATTATAGTTGAAGCTTATTTTTAGGAAGATTGTGACTCGAAACCACGACGAAAAGCAAAAAATTGTTCTTACATTGATAAAATTTTTGTAAATAGGGGAATTTATGGGAAAATTTAGTGAAATTTAGCCCAATTTGCAAAACACTCTGCAGGAAATTCATATCGCATATATATGCATTTTCTGTTACCACAAAATTTGTATGGTGAAGGCAATAAACTAAAATCTATGAAATATTATACATTTTTCTCGGGTTATGACATATCGGATCTGTTTACATGCCAATTTTTTTAATTCATAGTTGTTACACTGTAAAAAAAACGGACTAAAATACGGAAATTGTACTAGCAATCGAGATGCCAGTACTATTTCCGTATTTTAACGGAGGTTTTCCCCGTAAATTCCAGAAAAACGGAAAATTTTACTGGGGGAAAGTTTCCTTAAAATACGGAAATAGTACTAGCGTCTTCATTGCCAGTACAATTTCCGTATTTTAGTCCATTGTTTTACAGTGTATTTCACGAAAACAACTAGAAAACGAAAGGTATTTCTCTAAAATTAAATGTTCTGTTTATTGCCTTCACAATAGTGTGAATAACTTGCATTTGGAATTTTAAAGTGATATTCCTATAACTTTTTGAGAAATCATATTTTGCGCATGAAGTTTTCGCTGAAAAGATCACTGAAAAGTGAAAAAAGAACGCAATTAAAATTCTTATCTATACTCCTATTATAAAGAGGAAAAAATTGTTTATTTGTAGGAGGTAAGCTCTAGAACTACCGAACCGATTCCAAAAGTAATGGTATCAAAATGATGGTGTTAGTCCAACTTAGAACATAGGCCATATCTATGTCGGTGCCACTACCCCAAAGGGGGTATAGGAACAAAAAACGTTCTAAAAATGCGATTTTAGCGTTACTGAAGGGCCTAGAAATATGAAATTTTGAATATTAGTTACTTATAAGATATAAATGATGTCTAAGAACAGTTCTTAAACAATTCGAAATTTAAAAGGGGTGAAAATGCAAAAAAGCGTTCTAAAAAACGTTCTAAATGGTAGTTTCTACACAATCTCAGGAAATACCAAACCGATTTAAAAAATATTGGTGTCAAAATGATGGTGACAACGCTTGCTCCAACATAGGCGGTGTTTTATGTCGGTGCCACTACCCCAAAGGGGGTGCAGGAGCAAAAAATGTTCTAAAAATGTGATTTACGTGTTACTGAAGGGCCTAGAAATATGAAATTTGAAATATTAGCTACTTATTAGATATAAAGGATTTCTAAGAACAGTTCTTAAACAATTCGAAATTTAAAAGGGGTGAAAATGCACAAAAAGCGTTCTAAAAAACGTTCCAAATGGTAGTTTCTACACAATCTCAGGAAATACCAAACCGATTTAAAAAATATTGGTGTCAAAAGGATGGTGACAACGCTTGCTCCAACATAGGCGGTGTTTTATGTCGGTGCCACTACCCCAAAGGGGGTGCAGGAGCAAAAAATGTTCAAAAAATGTGATTTACGTGTTACTGAAGGGCCTAGAAATATGAAATTTGAAATATTAGCTACTTATTAGATATAAAGGATTTCTAAGAACAGTTCTTAAACAATTCGAAATTTGAAAGGGGTGAAAATCTGCGGAAATCGTTCTAAAAAACGTTCTAAATGGTGGTTTCTACACAATCTCAGGAAATACCAAACCGATCTAAAAAATAATGGCGTCAAAATGATGGTGGCAACCCTTGCTCCAACATAGGCGATGTTTTATGTCGGTGCCACTACCCCAAAAGGGGTGCAGGAGAAAAACGTTCTAAATTGCCACTTTTGCGTTACGAAGGGCCTAGAATCGTGAAATTTGGAATGGTAGTTAGTTATAAGATATGAATGATCTCTAAGGACATTTCCTAAAAAAATCGAAATTTAAAAGAGGGTCAAAATGCGCAAAAAGCGTTGTAAAAAACTTTCTAAATTGCGATTTCTATGCAATCTCAGGAAGTACTGAACCGATTACAAATATAATGGTGTAAAAATGATGGTGACAGATCTTGCTCCAAGATAGGCTATATTTTATATCTGTTTCCACTACCTCAGAGGACATGTAGGAGCAAAATGCGCGAAAAACGTTTAAAAACGTTCTAAATGCCGATTTCTCGGCAATACCTCAGGAAGAATGAATCTGATTTCAAACGTAACGGTAGGAAATTAATGCTGACAGCCCCTGCTCTAACATAGACGCTATTTTATGTCGGTATCACTATCACCAAGACGTTGCAGGAGCAAAAAAGCGTTCTAGATTTCGATATTTGTGATCGGTAGGGGCTAGCAACTTAAAATTAGGCAAGGTACATATTTATTAGATATAAATGATCTTTAAGAACAGTTTCGAAAAAATTGGAAATTTAAAAAGGGGTGAAAATGCGCAAAAAGCGTTGTAAAAAACTTTCTAAATTGCGATTTCTATGCAATCTCAGGAAGTACTGAACCGATTTCAAATATAATGGTGTAAAAATGATGGTGACAGATCTTGCTCTAAGATAGGTTATATTTTATATCTGTTTCCACTACCTCAGAGGAGATGCAGTAGCAAAATGCGCGAAAAGCGTTCTAAAAACGTTCTAAATGCCGATTTGTCGGCAATATCTCAGGAAGAATGAATCTGATTTCAAACGTAATGTTAGGAAATTGATGCTGACAGCCCCTGCTCTAACATAGACGCTATTTTATGTCGGTATCACTATCACCAAGACGTTGCAGGAGCAAAAAAGCGTTCTAGATTTCGATATTTGTGATCGGTAGGGGCTAGCAACTTAAAATTAGGCAAGGTACATATTTATTAGCTATAAATGATCTTTAAGAACAGTTTCGAAAAGAATTGGAAATTTAAAAAGGGGTGAAAATGCGCGAAAAACGTCCTAAAAACGTTCTAAATTGCGATTTCTACTCAATCTAAGGAAATACCAAAGCTATTTCAAAAGTAATGGCTGCAAATCAATGGTGGCAGTCCCTGTTATAACATAGGTTATATTTTATGTTGTTGTCACTGCCATCTGAGGGTTGCAAAAGCAAAACATGTTCTAATTTGAGTTTTTTGCACAACTGAGGGGTGAAGTATGGCATGGTATTTACTTACAAGATGCAACTGCTTTCTAAGAACAGTCGAAAGAAAATTCCAAATTTAAAAAAATGAAGTGAGTGAAAAGCGTTATAAATTACAATTTTTAAGCAAACTTATAAATTACCAAACTGATTAAAAAAATAATGATGACAAATTTTGGTGATAGAACCTGCTCAAACATAAGCTATATTTCATGTCTGTTCCACTATCACCAGAGGGTTGCAGGAGCTAAAAACTTACACAGGCTATATTTTATGCCGGTGATTCTACCACCTGGGGTTCACAGGAACAACAAACGTTCTAAAAAAGGGCTTTAAAAGCTTTTTAAATTACGTTTCTGTGGAGTATTAGGAAATAACAAACCGATTTCAAAATTAATGTTGGCAAATTAATGGTGAAAGTTCCTGTTTCAACATAGCCCTTTATGTTGACAGAGGTGGTAGGACTTGGAATTTGACATGATGGTTAATTTTAAGATGTAAGAAGATGGTTTCTAAAAAATTCAAAACTTCAAATGAATACTGAAATGAGCGTATTAATTGAGCATAAAAGTTTCAAAATATTTTCTAAATTATCATTTATTTAGTTTTATCTCATTTTATTAATTTAAGTCTCATTTCTGCCTAATACAGTGTAATAATGATGTTTAATCAAACTGTGTTTTAAATAGTAATTTTTGAATTATTCCTAAAAGTAATAAGTACCTTTTAATAAAATAAAATATTACCTTTTAATAAAATAAAAATTTAGTTAGTACCTTTTGATAAAAATTAGACATATAAATATCACTTGGCATATTTCAAATATTACGCGAGCAAAGCCGCGGGGTTTGCTAGTGTTTTACTAAAATTATTTACAGTTATGTGCATTTGAAATTTATTTCATTTATAAATCATGGCCCTTTCTTTAGTTCTAAGCCTTCTTTTATATGAAGTGAAAAGAAAATATATTTTGCAATAAAACGTTTGGCACTTCCGGTTTCATTCATAGCTTATCAATTAGTTTATAAATTACTATAACTCATGTTTTATATATAATACACTAAAAATAAGCACAGATTTGGAAAGGTAAAAAATTAGGCTTAAATAAAATGCAACAAAAAGAAAATGTAAGTTTTGGTCGAAAATCGCATTTTAAACGAAGTCAGATATCTTAAAATATATTCTAGAAATTATAGGTAATGCATTTTCAAAGAATTAAAAAAAATTTAAATTTTTTTAAACATAACAAGAAAGAAAAATCATGCTTAGAGCAAAGATTGTGAAACATTTTCCAACAAATTTTCAATGCCATAAAAAAAAATTACGGTTTACTAAGGCGAAAGATGATGTCTAAATGACAAATTTGGAAAACACACAAGCATAACGTATTTGAAAACGAAATTTCTTCTATTACCATGAATAGTCGAACAAATATACGATTTTTCTGTGCAGCCCTGATGTGACCTATGGATATGTATGCATACTACATAGTATCCTATAAGTTAAACAATCAATTAAACGCAAATCACAGTTGAAATTTTCCATCCAGGAATTTCTGCCAATAAACTCACCTTGTTGAGAAGTTTTGTGTGGCTCTGTATATGACCTATAAAATTTATAAACACCAAGTAATATTTAAATAATAGTTACATTTAAAATGCATACAACAACTGAAAACGCACTTCCAACAATTATTGTTCGTAAGGTTTCAATAGTTCAAATGTTTTTAATTTTCTTCTGTAGTCAAATTCTTTTGTGTTTTTTCTCTGTAAATGAACGATAAATTCTATGCACACCATCCTTATCATATTATAAATGTCAATGTGTGTCCGAAAGTTTGAATGAAGTCTGCATCTAAACGGATGAATTAATGCTTTTGTATTTTTCAATATAGATGGATTACAACCTAGAAATGAACATAGGCTATGTTTAATTTATTTTATTCAAATATTTTGCTTAACAATCCAAAATTTCATTATTTTTCATACACAATAAATTGACATTTTTCCGATAAAATTTAACCATCTTTCTTTTTTCGTTGACAAAAAAATAAAAACCCAGTATTAATTTAATTTCCAATTGAAGGATTAAAACTGAAATTTTTAAGTATTTTTAATAATACAAGGTGCATGAATTTTGAGTAAGTGCGGAATGAATGCAAATGTGACGTCATATATGGAAAATAAAACGGATATGCTTTGATGTTGAAATAAAATGAGATTGTGTTATTGTATTAATTCTTATTATTTAAAGAAAATTGTTATCAATGCTTACGGTTTATCGTCTGCAAACGGTTAACATAAAGATTTAAATTTTAATTTAACATAAAAAAAACTTTTGAAGAGCAAATGGATAGCAAATGTCAATAATATGCACAGTAAAATTATCAATGTCGAAAATGACGTAATAATTAGCAGGAAATATGTATTTTCATTCTTAGAAAGTAAAAAATTAACTACTAGATAGAAAAGTTATGGTTCTGTAATCGGGTTCGTAGTCAATTTGCTTTTTTTAGAGAAATAAATTTTGTGCAAAAATAAACACATTGTTGTAAACAGGTTTGTTTTTTTGTGTGGTAAAGACTTAATAATATTCTAGATGATAATTTCTTCGCCCACCTTTGATGCCAAGTACGATTGTAAAACATATAGAAAAGTATCATCCAATAGTTATTTTGCCACAGATGCCATATACGCACCTGGTTTGGCGCGATCTGTTTTTGACGCCAATTTGGCGAAAACATCGTTTTCGAATACCAGTTACATGTATATTTTAAAATTACAGTAAATTCTGCCTAAGGCGGAATCGATCGGGACCAAGAAAATTTTCCGTAGTAGACAATATTCCGCCTTAGACAAATTTTACTCCATGTCTATGGATTTGCAGGGACTTGAAAATCTTTCCGAGTTAGACAGATTTCCGTCTTACACAGAGTTCGCCTTACAGCGAGTTTACTGTATGTTCTATTACTTAAAAAAGGAAATAACAATAAATAAAAAAAATGTTTCATTAATTTATATAATTTAAAAAGAAAATTAAAGTAAATAAACAATTTATTAATAAATAAACAACAATAGCCGGTTTACCATGTTAAGCGAAATAATCTATTTTGGCAACAATTAATTACGCCGGTGCGTGTATGACATCTGTGACATTTTCTTATTACTTCATGATATAAACAGACATCCTGGATCAGCGTATAAACCTGAGTTATGTCAATGATGCTATAATAAAGAAATACCTTAAATTAATCATACTAGCCGCCCTTGCCGACCAGTTTGGTCTCCCTTAAAATTTATGTTTGGGAAAGCATGCTAAGCATTGGATCATGTTACTTTTATTCATAATTTAATTTACTTGGACTCCCTTAACCCCCTCGCTGCGCAACCCGAGATTTCCTCGGGTAACGTAAAAGTAGCAAAATTTGCGCAATCCGAGATTTTCTCGGGGATTTATTTTTTCCACTGGCGACTATTTTTTAATTGAACTGGGACCACTTTTTAAATACAAAAATTTCATATAGACTTTAACAACATATACAAGATTAATGTACTACGAAATTGATTTTTTTACAATATTTGCGAGACTATAAAAATAGTCTCCAGTGACAGCCCTGATTTCGCCTAATTTCTAATATCCTATCCCATCTAAGACCCTGTACTCTTTTACAAAAATTGTTTACATATTTAAACTCTAAGCTTCTAAGCTATATATAGATTTGAAACACGTAGTAAAAAAATGCGCAAATTTTGAACCTATTTTGATTTTTAAAAAATTACGCAGCGAGATGGTTAAATATAATTAATATAATCCCTTAAGCTAATATTAGTTTTTGTTGCATTAAAATATCTCAATTTGTTGATTTTCTGTAAGCAAGTAAACTCTATTGGTTTACAATGGAAGTGTATGGGAATTTGGCGAAATATTAGAGATATCGCGAAGTTGGCGTCACATTTGGCAACAAACTTGGCAGTATTTGGCGACAGAACAGGGTTCCCTATGGCAACCCCCCTCCCTTATAGGTATGAGGATACATTAAATGCTGTTCAATAACCAATGAGATGCGTTTCATTTGGGCGTTGTCATTAAACAATTAACAAATAATTCGCTTTCTGTGCCACGTACGATAGCGTAATATATATAGAGAGAAATTGCCTCCTATAAAATGTGATAAAGAATTTGTTTATTATATATGTTTTTAATTATCGGAAGGGAAATGCTTTGGTTAATTAATTAAATTTCTTCTTTTTATGTTGCGTGAACGACGTCACGGGTAACAGCTAGTATTCTATAATAAGAACCTTATAGTTCACCTTAGTGATAAATAGCAATTTCAATATGTTTAAAATAGCGTAATTATTAAAATACACTGTAAACAATTTTTCCCCATAGAACGAAATGTAACGGAATTCTTTTGAGTAACCCTGTAGATCAGTCGTTCCCAACCTTTAATTGGCCACGGCCCATCAGAGCATCTCTAAAACCACAATGCACCCACCCCCTTTCCCCCCGTTCCTCGCACAGACATTCTATAACATATTTCTCCTAGTATTTAAAAATGAACGCTCCACCTGAAAGAAGATTTTGGATTTCACGAAGGTTCATGAAACATTTGGTATACTTATTAATACTCGAAATTTTGGGTGATTCTATAATCTCTTCCATTTCTATAATCTCTTCCAAACCCCTTCCGCATCACCCTTCTCTTCATCTCTCCTATCACTATTTGCTATATGAATCAAATGTGGCAGTAAATGCCAAATCTTTGGCCAGACATACAAACTTACTGGCATTCGTGTTAGTATTACCTGCCGCTCTAAGAATTTTACCTAAATTTTCCCAATCATTATTAATGTCTACATTTTCTATGTATAGTTTTGAGAAAAGGAATGAGTGTTTAAGAGATAAAGTGAATTTTTGTTGGTACATTAAGTAAAATTTGTTTGACTTACTTTAGATTTCAGTTTTCAAATAAATATTAAATTGTTGCAGGTGCTGTTATTTTTTTTTTCTCATGACTTTTGAGCGGCCGTTGTTCAAAATTCTTTATTTAGAGGTTCGTACTAATGTTAATGCTATGGAACGTGTTTGGTTCCATTAATATGTGGCCGGTATTCGAAAGTTGTCGTTGTTTAGAGGTGACCGTTCAAGGAGGTTTCACTATACAAAGCCCACACAATAAATATTCGGAAAAGTTGAAAAAACTATACAATACATTTATAACCAAAAAAATTATAAAGAATTTTAAAATTAAAAATAGTCTCAAAAATACTTTTAAACACTGTTTATATAATTATTCTGGTTAAAATTGCATTTTAAATTTTACATTTGGAACTTTCTTTAAGTTCAACAAAAAACTTTTTAAATTTTTCAGATATTACTTTTATTTTTAGTCAGAAACAGTATTTACCTAAAAAAAAGTGACAGCAAATGGGTAAGTTAAAAATTTGAAATTGCCCCCCGGTGGGGCGTACGCCCTACGTTGGGAAACACTTCTGTAGATGAAACGTAAATGCTACACACTTCATTTTCAATAACGAACATGTCATAGTAAACCCCAATAACATATATAAATTTCATGGCAATCGGACTATATTTACGCCAGTTGCAGCACGGACAGACAGGCAGACGGACAGACAAACAGAATTCATAAACATTTTTCAATTACGTTGGAAAGTGTTAAAAATGCGAATCTGAGTGTTAATGAACTTGTACACAATAAGGCCGAGTCCGTTGTGAAAAGAATGTGAAAAATACAGATTTTCAAATGAACTGTGTTATCACTCGAGGTCATTTTTGAAACCAAAACTGAATAAATCACGAAAAAAGTTATCTACCTACAGATAGTATACGTGTACTCTGGAAGCTTACAAAAAAATGGAAACCCGATTGTAATGTGTATTAATAAAAATAAGAAGTAACATCTGATAAAAAACGAACTAGGTCATTGAAGACAGGAACATGAACTTGATAAATAGGAAAATTAAAAAATATTAAGAAATGCTTATTTATCATTTTGTGCTGATGGTTGTTTACGAACCATTTACGAAATAGCAGATTGGTATAATCTTATTGAAAAAAAAAAATCTGATTTTTAGATTTAAGAAAAAATGCTTAGAATTTAGAATAAGAGAATTATGATAGATAGGAAAAATGATGTGTGAGCTGTTAATTTTAAAAGAATTATTTTATTTTAAAAAACATCTTTTTAAATCTGTATGTAGGTTTCGATCAGCAAAATTTACATCAGTAGGCATTCATTTTTGTATCATGAGTAAAATTTTGTTTTTATAAAATCATGAGAAAAACTAGTTTTTTATCCGTAAAAAATTGAGAAAAGATACAAACTGCTAAATACTGTAATCTTATATTTATGTATTAATAAATATTTGTACATTGTTTTTAATTAACATGCGCATTATTTTTACATATTGTTATAATAATTGTCATAATTAAAATACAGCTACTTACAATTAATATTAAAATATTTATTAGTTGTAATCAATTGACCATCCAGCATATAATCGGTAATATGGTCAGTCGGGAAAAAAAAGTAAACACCCCTTCTAGCTCTGCAATTAATTATAATACAAGAAAGTTACTGGTATCAAACGATTTGTAATAAAATCTACTTTTAAATGATGTATATAAAATTTGCTTAGAGAGTCATCTAAAAATCAAAACCAAACCAAAATTTGATTTTTTTTTTCAATGGAAACACTCAATTTTGACAACAGATTTTAAATCTTCTGTTCAGACTATGACTTCGAAACGAAATTTCAAGTCATTTGGATAATAAGTTTTTTAATTACGAATGTTAAAATATCGAACTTCTTATGTTAAATTACATTTTCATATTTTTATAAATATCTTCTGAAACTTCCTAATGTGATAATTTTTTGTGTGGGTATAATACTGAAAAACCCAAACATAAATACATTGAATTTGTAATTTTAAAAAATTTATAATATAAATTATGAATTATGAAATTAATATTAGAAAAAAATATGAATTGCAACCTACAATTTTTTGGATTGATTTATATTTATTACGTCCTGCTTTATGCAAATTCTCAATTTCAAATTTTCCTCCAAGTAGTTTACGAAATATGATTAAAAAACGTCAAAATGGCGGTTTAAGGGGCCGTCTAGGATGTTCAGAAAAGCATAATTTGTATTAAATATATATTTTACTCATTTTATTGCGACATTTCAGTTGGCAATAGTCAAAACACATTAAACTAGTAAAATGATCCTATTGGCAAAAAATAATTCATTAATAGAAGCGATATAGTCATAGTCATACTGTAGCATTTCAACAATCGAGTACCGAATTCCAATTTGGATACAGTTCTAAAATAGGCTCATTTAAAAATAATTAACTTTTGTGAAACTAATCGTACGAATTTCCTGACATTTTTTAGCCTAATTGAAGGGTGTACAATTTAATATACTTGGTTATTGCTATTGAAAAAACACAGTTTTCGTTCGTTTTTATATGTAAATGGCACCCTAACAAGGAAGGTCTCCATACGGGCATTTTCAGAAAAATCCGAAAAAATTACAGAGTGTTCTTCTCATGTGGATATATATATGTTTATAAAAAAATTTGGCGGAACCTCGATAGAACGTTCGTAAAAAAAAAAAAAAAAAAAAAAAATGAAAATTTCGTTTATTTGGCGATTTATCATCGGTTGGCGATGAAATGAAATTTCGAAAAAGGCTTTTTTATGTCGAATACTCTTTAAGATAAAAATGTTTCATATTGAACTTGTTTAAATAAATTTAATGCAAATAACTTTAGTTCTGTCTGTTTTAGTTTGATTTAACTATAGTTTTGTCATGTACATATATACATTTATAATGAAAGTTAAATATCAAATTTTATGAATTAAAACAAAATTCAAATAAATTCAAATTGTTTCAATATCTCAAAATTAAGTCCAATTGAGCACTGCCGAGTCGATTCAATTTTGTTGCTATGGAAACGACGAATTCGTTGATATTGAAATGAATAACTGGTAAATGAATCTTGACTTTATTCTGGAATACGCTTAAATATATGAAAGTATTTTTTATGTATGAAATTGTTTTTAAAGTAATAAAATTAAATAACAAGCAACATAACATGCAATACGAAAAAATTTATTTATTAAACTCTCTCACTGTTTATGTTTAAATTCAATAAATACTTCTTACACGAATTCTAAAAATCAATTAACAAACAATTTTCAAGTGCATTAAAATCGTTTTCTTTTGGCGAGGAAAAGTGCTGCTCGCCAAATCGCATGACGCTTTCGTCTTTTCGCGCCAAATACTCTAAAGTATTTTATTTTTTTACAGACTTTCTATTGTAATTCGGCCGCTAAATTTTAGTGATCCTTTATTACATACATAAGTAGTTTAATTGATATTTTTTTTTTCAAAATTTTCTGAGTATGTCCAGTAAGGAGACCTTCCTTGTAAGAAAATTTTATATACATCATTTAAAGGTAGAATTTATTTGCAATGGATTGGTACCGGTAACTTTCTTCTACAATAATTTATTGCAGAGTTAGTAGGGGGGTGTTAATTTTTTTTTCCATTACTGTACATATAAGTGTTATTCGACACAAAATATGGGGCATTCTCACAATCTTTTGACTTTCGGGAATAAAAATCTGGTGAAATTAAACTTGCTAAAATAAAATTTTAATCTGATAGACGAATGCCTTAATGATTCGAAATAAAGAAAAAATGGTCAGCAGCGAATTTTTTTTTTTATTTAACTGAGGTTTAAGTTAAACTTGCGAGTTTAATCTTCCCTACCATTTTACCACTATAACTTTCTATTTTCTTCTAAATTTTTACTTATAATGAATTTGCATAGTAGCCACAGGACATTCAAATAAGAAATAATAACAATGTAGTATTTTTAGTACAAAATTTTGGTATAACATGTCTTAAAAGGGTGTTAAAGAAGGGGCGGATTAAAAAAAGGGGGGATGGTATAGGGAAAAAGGACGGTAATGAAAAAAAAAGGATGGTAAGGATGGGACGGTAAGGAAAATTACCACATAGCCACAATGTTCATTGATTTTTAGAAACAGTTATTTACATTGGATTAAATTAAAAAAAATTAATTTACCTCGAAAAGTGCAAGAATAAACCTTGGGGACGGTAAAATTACCAATAAAGCCACGATGCTTGAAATTGATATTTAAATGCTGATTTAAATTCTGCAGTAAATTTCCTGTCAAAGAATTTTAGACAGTCTTTCTCTAGCAAATTTCTGCATGAGAAAAAACTTGAAAAAAATTCTGTGGCTGCATCTGAAGTGATTTTCTGTATAAGTTTAGCAAGAGGGAGGGTAAAGAATCTAAGACACAGGGACAGAGTTCAAAAAATAATATCAACCGTAAAAATGTGTGCAGGTTAATTTTTTTTCGACATATTTATATAAAACAATTGTCCCTGTTTCGGAAAAAAATTACATCGAATCACTTTTAATGAAACAATTTTATATAGACAGCTCCAAACTTAAAAATCAGCATCAGGGACACGGGACGGTATAGGAGTTTTCTTGGTATTTTGACCCCCAAAGTCGTCCAAAACTTATTTATCTCGTTAATATTGTTATGCAATCATGTAATGGGACGTTCTTCAGTATAGGAAATTAAAAAAAAAAAAAAAAACACAAGAATATGTGCTAAAATAAAAATTATTATTCAGGGGCATAAAAGTCGAAAGATTGTGAGAATGCCCCATATGTAGTTGACTTTTTCTAACCACGAAAGTTTCGAAAGAAGATAATTGACGGAAGACTGACTGATCGTGGATTAGGAAGCCTGTATTTTTGACTATTACTACTTTTTAGTTTAATTTGTTTATGTTTCATAGAAACAAAAAAAATATTTTTTAATTGTAAAGAACAATAAAAGTTTTAATATTGTACGAAAAAATCAATCTTGCAAAACTAGTTTTGGCACTATTTTAAAATCCAGGTTCAATATATATGATAACAAAATCACATATTTGTAAATTAAAATGATTGTAAAAGATGGATTTCTTTTATTCCAAACTTGAGAAACACTTTAAATTACTAAAAGGCTATAAATTATATCCTTTCTGAATTAATATCTTACTCTCAATTATTATCGATTTGTCCGTTAAATCAATTCAAGATAAAGATAAAAATAAAATGAATAAATTATTTTTTAACATACTAGGGGGCTCTGCCCCCTACGAGCTACGCTCGCCAACCCCCGTTCAGGCACACCAAAATCCAAAAAGCACGCCAATTTGATCGGCTTTAAAAATATTGAATTAAAATTTTAAAAAACTGTAGCGATCTCTCTGTAAACGGGTTGCTGAAAAAAAACTGCGCCAATATGCGCGTATATGACATCTGTGCCTATGGTTCTTATGACGTAATTTTCCTGCTTTTAACATGTAATCATTTAATTCTAATTTTAAAGTTTTTTTTCTGTTTGTAATAGTCACGTGTAAATAAATTTTTAATTTGAAGTAAACATTATTGTTTGCGCTGTTTATACAACTGGCAACAGTTTAAATTAATAACATTTTCTAAAATTTGTAAAAAATATCTCTCGAAATACTGAAAATTTGAATTTAAAATTGAAATAAAAACTCAAAAAATGAGTCAAATAAGAAAAATAAATGCAATCTGCGCACCGGGAACTTATAACGTATAAAATGATCTAAAAATGATTAAATTCTCAAGTATAGTTTTTGCTCCAATAAAACTTTTTTAATGGAACGATTTTGTCCAACTTTATCATTAAATATCTCTTAAAATAATTCTTCGATTTGAAAACTGTCTGCATCAGCGTGTTTATCAAACATTTCTCTATAATACCACCAATTTTCATATTTTTGTATGCAACAGTTTTTTTTTTAATATTAACGATGAAAGGCCATGCTTAAGCAGTCAAATTGGATGCGATCTACCCGGAATATCTACGCAGATTTTCATTGGTCCATTTCCAAATCAAAACTTTTTTTATATATATAGAAGGATGTGTGTAGGACAATTGCACCATAAAATTTAATAAATAAGATGTATACGTTAAAAACACATAAACTTGTTCAATGGTACACATAAACAAAAACTTTTTTATGAACTTGTACAAGTAAAATTAATTATAAAGAATATTATCCATGTTTCAAACTGCTTTTGTAGTCGTCTTCAGGATAAATATGATAATGCAATGCTTAAAAGACTAAAGACGAAAGCTTCTTTTCGAGACTTGATCAATTATATGAATGAAAAACTGCAGTGTGCATCCGAAAACTGAAATAATAATAATAATAAAATTTATCCTAATTTTTTTATTATTATTTTCTAATATACTCACTGCAGTTTTCCTTTCATATAATTGATCAAGACTCGATAGGAAGCTTTCGACTCTAGACTTTTAAACATTTCAACATTATATTTATCCTGATGTCGACTGCAGAAACAGTTCGAAACGTAGATGTTATGCTTTATCATTAATTTTATTTTACAAATTCATATAAAAGTTCTTGTTTATGTTTACCATTGAGAAAATTTATGTGTTTTTAACGTATACATCTTATTTATTGAATTCTATTTTGTTTGCTAATGGGGAACGTCCATGCGTTACTCTTGTGATAATTAGAGCAAATTTTCATATATAATTCCAATTGTTTTATTGAAAAATATAAGTAAGATAAAAATTGATATAACCAGCTAAATACGACTGTGTTCCACACACAAACATATATCTAATTTATAACAAAAATAATTACTTATGTATACATTAAATGACTATTGTGACACGCTGGTCACAAGAGTAACAAAATTTTGATTGATTATATAGACAAGGGAAATGCTTTTTGTTACAAATTAGATATATATTAAATGAGTGGAGCACAATAATATTTTACTGGTTATATCACTTTTTATCTTAATAATTATATTTTATAGTAAAATAATTGCAAGTATTTGTAAAAAACCGCACGAATGGTCACAAGACTAACAGTGGACGTTCCCAATGGTATTTCTTTATGTAAGATGTTTTCAATTTAAAATAAGCATCAACATGTCTTTATAATTCACCTTTATGAGTTTGATAATTATTTCATTTCAGTTTCTATCTAACTATGTAACAGTCGAAAATTCTGTTGCATGTATCTGACGCGTTCGATAATTACGTATTAAATGCTCTCATAGATTTAGGAACAATCAAAAAGTCATAATTCACTGAGATAAAATCATTTCGGGCATTAGCAATTTTATTAATGATTTCCTATATGACGCCATTTATTTGATTAGATGTGTATAAGATTGCCATGGTGCTAAATTGCGCCTTATGAGACTCCTGCAAAATTCAAATTACCCCATTCACGTTAAAGCAACGGTTTTAATTTCTTCTATCTTCAATAAAAGAAAATATTATAATACAATTTTTTTTTACTTCCTGTTTTCGACGGATTTACAAGTTTTATGGGTCAGAGATCCCCAAAAACATGTTTACAGAAAATGTATGTCTGTCCGTGTGTACGTCGCCATTGTACCATCAAAAGATGTATAAAGTTATGCATAGAATTGAACCACTTTTTTTTTTAAGTTTTTGGCTATGGCAAGCAGGTCCTCCCTTAATTTGGAAAAAATCCGCCGGAAGAGGGCGCTATAATAGCGATTTTTGTGTCATTTTGAATATTGTACCATCGAAGAGTGTATGAAGTTATGCATAGAACTGAACCATTTTTTTGTGTATGTTTTTGCCAAGGCAAGAAGGTTCTCCCTGAATTCGAAAATTTTCCGCCGAAAAGGGGGCACTATAATAACGATTTTTGTGTGATTGTCTTGATTTTTCGTAGTTCTATTATGCACCGGTGGCTCGTGAAGCGACGGGATCTTTCTGTTCTGATAAACCGACTATTCGCGAACAGCTGGTATAAAACAGAATAACGAAAAATTATTGATTTTAATAAATATCATGATCGAGATTAACTCGTTTTTACTCCGATTAATTGACTGAAGCAGAAATTTAAGATGAAAGTCAAAGTTGATGTAGTATTGAACTAATAAAAATGAAATATTGGTATTTGTGACAACATTTTGAAATATTAAAATGAATGAGATAGAAGAAAGTTTTAGGATTGGCACATCCAACTAGTTTAAACTCATCATGGCTTGATTGGATGAAAATGTTAATCTCACACTTTGATTTGTATCTCCCCTATGAATAGGTTGTAACTGAAAAAAATTAAAACGTTAACTTTCTCCAGCATCGGGATAAAGCTTGTGTGATCCTTGTTGTGTTGTTTTTTTTTAATAAGAAGTTGAATCTTAAGAAGCCACAATACTATTTGCTTTCACTACCGCAGGTGTTTATGATGAATAATTTAGCATTCTGGATTTAGTAAGTCATGGTTTCAACATCAAAGTCTTTCATGGGATACATCTGTGAATAAAAATATTTCGGATAACAACCAAACCGTCTTTTTAGGTGCGTTCGTAATTATATAAATACGTAGCACCTATAGTTGTCGTTCAGTCCGTCTGTCTGTCCGTCCGTCTGTCCGTCCGTCTGTCCGTCCGTCTGTCCATCCGTCTGTCCGCCCGTCTGTCCGTCTGTCCGCATATAACAGAGCAAAAACTACCCAACCGAATCGTTTAAAATTTAAACTATATAATTGTGGCATAATTTTGTCGAGTCATTTCAAATTTTATGAAAATCGGATGTATAGTTTAATTACAGGGACAATCAAAAGTTTTCCGTTACATTACGGCCAATGGGAAGAAATTATTGCAAGTGCATTTTAATGATGTTACAGCCTTCCGAATGGTCTGAAATTATAAATATATAATTGTTGCAAGATTTTGTCGAGTCATTTCATATTTTATGAAAATCGGATGTATAGTTTAATTACAGGGACAGTCATAAGTTTTCCGTTACATTACGGCCAATGGGAAAAAATTATTTCAAGTGCAAATTAATGATGTTATAGCCTTTCGAAGTACACTAAAATATACATTCTGTACAATATGCGGCGAAAAAAATATTTATAAAACTAGTTATAGTACGAACGCACCTCATTTGCCACGTTTGACGAGCAATTTCCAACTTGTTTTATACTGCTTGTTACGCTGATTCTCGATTTGAAAAGAAAAAAGTAATAATAATTATTTAGAATTAAAAATTAAAAATTTGTAAAAATTTATCACAATTTTTTGTTATAATTTGAGAAGAAATTCTTTTTTTTTTTTTTTTTTTTTTTTTTTCAGGCATAGATTGTAGAAATTTTAATTTCCTTTATTAAAAAAAAAAAGAGAGAGAGAGAGAGAGAGAGAAAGAGAGAGAAAAGAAAGAAACATAATAAACATGTAAATCCGTTAATATAGTCAAAAGGTATCTTGGCAAAAAAAAAAAAAAAAAGTGTTTGGAGATAATTGAGTTCAAAGCTTAGCCTTTTACAGGCATTGCCTATCTGCGTGTCTCAACATTTACGGCTCACCTATGCCTCAAATTTTAGAATTTTTTTGATCGGACAAACTGACCGATATTGTGAAAGGTTCAAACGCTAAAAATAAATAAATAAATAAATAATAAATATAATAAATACAATAATAATAAATAAATAAATACATTTTTTCGTCATTTCAAACTTTTCTGGTCCCCTTTAGTGCTAGTAGCCATAAATTAAAGTTTCATTATTAAAAATTACATTTTTATCCGAATATTAATTACAAATTTTTTTTAATGAAAATATGCGTTATGGCTAATAAAAATATACATATATGCACATTGTCATGTACACAAGTGCATAAGATATTTATCCAGTTTTAAGCTACCAGCTATTTATGTTGTTTGCATGCAATTGCGTAAATGGAGTATCAGACAATTGCAGTTGTAAAATGGAAGGATATACAAAGCTGAATAAAATAACCATGGAAAACCAAAGTTGAAAATGCTTCGTTTACCTTTGATAATTGAGATGAAAAGCATAAACGACGTGACTAGATAATAAATGAAAAAAAAATAAGAATACGTGAACAATAATATCGTCATAACTGATCTTATCAGAAAGCTAGCTTTGTTTAAAGAAGCTTTCTGTGTATCAAATCCGATAAAAAATATACTATGAGAAAATTTCTTAATAAAGCAATTTGAATGGATGAGTGAATCACGTGTTTTTATATGACTAATTTAGTTTTTATTCTTTTATTATCCATTTATTTGTTTGTTCTCTAATATAATTGACAATTTCATTTTTTAAGGGAACTGTGGACGGTGGACGTTAATTTTTTTTTTTTTTTTTTTTTTTTTTTTTTTTTATTCATCATGGAAATATAAAATTTTGTGCATATATACATTTCATCATCTATACTCCTATTATAAAGAGGAAAAAATTGTTTATTTGTAGGAGGTAAGCTCAGGAACTACCGAACCGATTCCAAAAGTAATGGTATCAAAATGATGATGTTAATCCAACTTAGAACATAGGCTATATCTTATGTCGGTGCCACTACCCCAAAGGGGGTGCAGGAGCAAAAAACGCTCTAAAAATGCGATTTTTGCGTTACTGAAGGGCCTAGAAATATGAAATTCGGAATATTAGTTACTTATAAGATATAAATGATGTCTAAGAACAGTTCTTAAACAATTCGAAATTTAAAAGGGGTGAAAATACACAAAAAGCGTTCTAAAAAACGTTCTAAATGGTAGTTTCTACATAATCTCAGGAAATACCAAACCGATTAAAAAAATATTGGTGTCAAAATGATAGTGACAACGTTTGCTCCTAGATAGGCTATGTTTTATGTCGGTGACACTACCGCAAAGGGGGTGTAGAAGAAAAAAACGTTCTAAAAATGCGATTTTTGCGTTACTGAAGGGCCTAGAAATATGAAATTTGGAATATTAGTTACTTATAAGATATAAATGATGTCTAAGAACAGTTCTTAAACAATTCGAAATTTAAAAGGTGTGAAAATGCACAAAAAGCGTTCTAAAAAACGTTCTAAATGGTAGTTTCTACATAATCTCAGGAAATAATAAACCGATTTAAAAAATATTGGTGTCAAAATGATAGTGACAACGTTTGCTCCAATATAGGCTATGTTTTATGTCGGTGCCACTACCCCAAAGAGGGTGTAGGAGCAAAAAAAGTTCTAAAAATGCGATTTATGTGTTACTGAAGGGCCTAGAAATATGAAATTTGAAGTATCAGCTACTTATTAGATATAAAGGATTTCTAAGAAGAGTTCTTAAACAATTCGAAATTTAAAATGGGTGAAAATGCGCGAAAAGCGTTCTAAAAAAACGTTCTAAATGGTGATTTCTACACAATCTCAGGCAATACCAAACCCATTAAAAAAATAATGGCGTCAAAATGATGGTGAAAACCCTTGCTCCAACATAGGCTATGTTTCATGTCGTTGCCACTACCCCAAAGGGGGTGCAGGAGAAAAACGTTCTAAATTGCGGTTTTTGCGTGACGGAAGGGCCTTGAATCGTGAAATTTAGAATGGTAGTTAGTTATAAGATATAAATGATCTCTAAGGACATTTCCTAAAAAAGTCGAAATTTAAAAGGGGGGTCAAAATGCGCAAAAAGCGTTGTAAAAAACGTTCTAAATTGCAATTTCTAGCAATCTCAATAAATACTGAACCGATTTCAAATATAATGGTGTAAAAATGATTTGGACAGATCTTGCTCCAAGATAGGCTATATTTTATATCTGTTTCCACTACCCCAGAGGAGAGCAGCAGCAAAATGAGCGAAAAGCGTTCTAAAAATGTTCTAAATGCCGATTTGTCACCAATATCTCAGGAAGAATCAAACTGATTTCAAAAGTAATGTTAAGAAATTGATGCTGACAGCCTCTGTTCTAACATAGACGCTATTTTAAGTCGGTATCACTATCACCTAGATGTTGCAGGAGCAAAAAAGCGTTCCAAATTTCGATTTTTGTGATCGGTAGAGGCTAGCAACTTAAAATTAGGCAAGGTACATATTTATTACATATAAATGATCTTTAAGAACAGTTTCTAAAAAATTGGAGATTTAAAAAGGGGTGAAAATGCGCGAAAAGCGTTCTAAAAACGTTCTAAATTGCGATTTCTACTCAATCTCTGGAAATTCCAAAGCTATTTCAAAAGTAATGGTTGCAAATCAATGGTGACAGTCCCTGCTATAACATAGGTTATATTTTATGTTGCTGTCACTACCATCTGAGGTTTGCAAAAGCAAAACATGTTCTAATTTGCGCTTTTCGCATAACTGAAGGGTCTAACACTTTGAAGTATGGCATGTTATTTACTTACAAGATGCAACTGCTTTCTATGAACTGTCGAAAGAAAATTTCAAATTTAAAAAGATGAAGTGAGCGAAAAGCGTTATAAATTACAATTTTTATGTAATATTTTCAAATACCAAACCGATTAAAAAAATAATGATAACAAATTGTTGGTGATAGAACCTGCTCAAACATAAGCTATATTTTATGTCTGTGCCACTACCACCAGAGGGTTGCAGTAGCTAAAAACTTTCTAAATTGCGATATCTGTGATACTGAAAATGCTAGAAACTTTAAATATGGCATGGTAGTTACTTATAAAATATAAATGCACTCGAAGGACTGTCAAAAATAAATTCGAATTAAAAAGGGGTGAAGTGAAGGGGAAGTGCGAAAAGCATTCTAAAAAAGTCCTAAATTACGATTTCTACGCTATTTCAGGAAATATAAACCAAATGTAAAAGTAATAGTTGCGAATCAATAGTAACAGTCTCTGATCCTACACAGGCTATATTCTATGCCGAAGATTCAACAACCTGGGATTCAAAGGAACAGCAAACGCTATAAAAAAAAGGCCTTTAAAACTTTCTAAATTACGTTTCTGTGGAATATTAGGAAATAACAAACCAATTTCAAAATTAATGTTGGCAAATTAATGGTGACAGTTCCTATTTCAACATATCCCTTTATGTTGAGAGAGGTGGTAGGACTTGGAATTTGACATGATGGTTAATTTTAAGATGTAAGAAGGTGGTTTCTAAAAAATTCAAAACTTCAAATGAATACTGAAATGAGCGTATTAATTGAACATAAAAGTTTCAAAATATTTTCTAAATTATTATTTATTTAGTTTTATTTCGTTTTATTAATTTAAGTCTCATTTCTGCCTTATGCAGTGTAACAATGATGTTTAATCAAACTGTGTTTTAAATAGTAATTTTTTTTAAATTATTCCTAAAAGTAATAAGTACCTTTTAATAAAATAAAATATTACCTTTTAATAAAATAAAAATTTAGTTAGTACCTTTTAATAAAAATTAGAGATATTAATATCACTTGGCATATTTCAAATATTACGCGAGCAAAGCCGCGGGGTTTGCTAGTAAGTATATAAAAAACCTTAAAATAAATTTCCAATCTTATAATAATTTTAATATTTAAAAAAAAAGTAAAATTTTAATGTGCTCCGGGCGTCACAATTTTTGAGATATGTCCTTCCTTTTGCAATTTAACAACTTAAAACTCTATCACAAACAAATCTAAGCATCGATTTTTTAATCTCTTGTATAGTTAATTTTTTAGAATTTTTTTTTTCTAAATTTCATATCGATTTTCATCAAAATTTTGCATTTTAATACGTTAGAAATCCAATTTAATTATCTGAACACGCTAAGCGCTACGTCAGCCACCGGTGAATGACACTGAACTTTCCGTTTAGAACTCATCATTCACCGATGACTGACGGTCTAAAATATGATATAAAAATAAAAATATGTATGTTGTTTTAAGTAATTACTGAAAATTTATTTAAAATTTACTTACCTTTTATTTATTACAGGATTATACTTCCTTAAAAATTACTTAAAACATTCTAAATTTTTCAGCTTCAGTGTCAGTCACCGTGGCACTCAACGTGTTAATGAAGTCGAATTTCAAAATGCATGCTTAGTTTCTTTGTAAACATATCAGGATTATTCCTTACCAATTTCATGAATTTTCATGAAAAATTATGACGCCTGGAGCATTTCAAAAATCTAAAAACTTTGAAAAATCAGTGTTGAGAAAATCAGATTTAAAGTATATTGAAGGGCCGAGAAACTGTTTGAATACAAAATTCAAACTCTTGTAACTTTGTGAAAAATAATTGCATTTGCATGCGGTTTTTCGCAAATGTCTCACAAGGAGAGGGACAACCTTGTTAATCACAGATTTTGATTATTTTAATATATGTTGTAGGGTAGAGACCCCTTAGTGTCAGGTTCAACGGATTTTATCCAACGCTCCCTAGTCCTTGAGAAACCAGGGGGTCTAAAAACTTACCGGGGGGTACAAAACTTAAATACTTACTTTGCAGCCGCAGCGATAGGTTGGTCGTAGCTCAGTTGGTATGGCGTTTTCCGGCTGAACCGCGGGCCCGGGTTCGATGCCTGAATACGCTACATATGTTTTTCTCATTTTTTGTTTTATAAATATACTTGTAAGTATAATTAATAATTTCATTGTCAATTAAAATTTATAATGTTGTATATCAATTATAATTTTAACCTATTTAATTTTTTACTTTTAACTAAATAGTTGTATAAAACATCATAAAACTGTTAATTTTTTAAAAAGCACTTTTAAAATGTATTTCATCTTTAAGGTTGCAATGCTATTGAGCAATTGTCACAATTAGTGATTTTAAAGAAACATCATTTACGCTTTGCTTTAGCAAAGGGAATCAATGCAATAATACTATTATTCTGTTTTTAAAGTAACAAGCATAATTATATTAAAAATTAGCATCAGAATTAAATTACAACCGATATTTTGCATATAAAAGATTTTTAAATTTGTAATACGTATGCTTGCGCATTCAATTATTTTGCTTTCCTTTTTATCTTCTTCCTGCTTTTATTTTTATTTTATTTGAATATTCTTTTATTTTATCATAACTAGATGGCACCACAACAGATTTTGTCACGATTTTGGTATTCTTATCATTAAATAATAGATCCAATTTCTTTTTAAACCTCTTTAAAAGATGAGAAATAATAGTTTAAAAATAAAAAAATGATAAATTTAAGTTTGTTAGCATTAAAATTAATGTATGATACTAAAATTTGTAATTAAAATTATTAAATTATAATTACAAGTATATTTATAAAACGAAAAATGAGAAAAACAAATGTAGCGCGTTCGGGTACCGAACCTATCGGTACTACGGTACTACGACCAACCTATCAGTCCGGTTGCAATGTAAGTATTTAAGTTGTGTACTATTATTAGACCCCCTGGTTTCTCAAGAACAAAGGAGCGTTGGATAAAATCCGTTGAACCTTAGACTAAGGGGTCTCTACCCTACAACATATATTAAAGTAATCAAAATCTGTGATTAACAAGGTTAGCCCTCTCCTTGCCAGAACAAACTGGCGATTAATAATATGCACAAAAATAATTTTCGATTTTTGGGTCCATATCTGCTGAAATAAAGGTCTGCGGTACCCTTAAAACAAAATATTTTTTATTAGGAAATAAATCCTTTTAAAAAAGCAATTTTGAATATACTAGTAATAAATATACAAGTGTTTTATTATGTTATATGAATGTACATAATTTACTGAAGTATAAATTCTTCTTTATTTATATACATAATTTATATGTATAAACTGAAATAACTCTTTAAAACCAGTTGAATAATAATTTATAAATTTCACTCTCGCGATTTAGGAATCCTGCCTGCAAAACATAAATACATCTGTTCTATTTATCGCTACATAAAAAAAGTAGAGAAAATTAATTTTATAAAAGATTAAGGAGGTGGAATAGTTAAATAATTAAATTTTAAATTTTAAATTGTAATATAAAATATACGATGATAAATATTATATTTTATTTAAAATATTTTAATTAGATGTATAATAGATAATTAAATTTGTAATATAACTATATTATTATTAATATAAAAATTAATTATAATATATTATTTGTTTTTAATATAAAAAAATATTAAATTTCACTAGAAAAAAGACCCATGACATACAGTTTACTAAAACACAACTTTATATATATATATATATATATATATATATATATATATATATACACTTGATAGTAAACAGAGTATTAGCTGTGCAGCGGGTAGATTTTAATGCAGACTACAAAAAAAAAGAAGAAAAAAAAGGGTTCAATTCTATGAGAAACAGAGAGAGAGGGGGGGGGGAATCTTTTCCCAAAACTTAATTAAATTTAACTCACTTAATTTGGCTCTAAGTTCTCGGAGATACACGTGCGCTTTCCGAAATTCAAAGAAGTGTCAGAATAGATCTTATTTACGCACAAATATTAGTATTCAGCACATTACGACCGCACACAATATAAACACTCACTCGTCTATCAGGGTACCCTTATAAAAGAGTAAGTAGCTACGCACTCTGCTATAAACTTTTTATTTATTTGTTTATTTTACGTGTAAAGGACCAGTTTAATTTTTTATACAGCTGTTAGTTTAAGTTCTTCTTCTGCAAACAAATAGGATTATATTTTAGATGAAAATTAAACTAAGGTATACAGTAAAAGGGATTCTAAAAAGCCTCCTGGATAACATTTTTTAATATTGACTATTTAATACAGAATAGGGCAGCAATATCCCATTTATCCTGTCATTGGTTGCGTCTTTTTCGTATATGAGCGCGTTTCTCTCCCATTGTATAAGCATTTCAAGTAATGAAAAAAGAATACAATATAATTTATATCATTTCTAAATAAAATATACGTTTTTAAACCTAACGCGAGAGACGCTCCTAGCGCCACCCACGGCAGGTTAAAACACTTGAGTATCCCAACATTTTGAAATATATACTTAAAATATAGATCTTTAATTTGCTAAAACTGAACACAGACCATATACAGTAAAATACACCATAGACAATTTTTAGCATAATTTTCTTATAATAGCGTTTAGTTGCAGTTGTAAATACAAATATCACTAATATGTTTATCGAACTGAATTGAAATTTTAAACACATTTATGTATTTTTTTATTTCCTCCTTTAAAATTCTCTTTTGAATATTTATGAGATTATTAAAAAGAAATCTAATTGAGCGTAATATCACACAAAATAATAGCCTTAAGGCGTGGTTCTCAAAAATATTTTCCCCCGCTAATGTGATTATTGAAGTGAGTTGTAATCGAGCAGTTGTTTCGTTTTCTGGTATATGAAATGCATTTTGAGTTATAAGTGATTATCCGCTGAAAGCTTTTTCCTCTTGAGTTATAAGTGATAACTGCAGAAAACTTTTTGCATCGTGAGTTATAAGTGATAACTGCCGTCTCAGAGCGGATTTTTTTTTTTCTTTCCTGCGTTGTCGCGTTGGAAAATTTAATTCAAAAAGACACATTTGACAGTATTTTCTAAAAAAATTTGTGTCTTTACTCAAAAATGAAAAAAAAAGAACAGTTCGATTACATGGTTTCTTAGTAAGAGTATATGACAATTTGATTCGTTTGCGAATAAGAATGACTTAAAAAAAAGCGCCAGAAAGTAGTCAGTTTAGATTTGAATAATATTTACAATATTTTAAAAACATCAATTTTTTTAAATTGAACCTTCTGGTTAGTCACAATTTTTTCCTTTTTAGCTTTAGTTGTTCTCGGTTAACTAAAGCTACTGATCTGAATTCGAATCCCATCTCTCTTTATTGATTGACCTTGTATAAAAAATTAAGAAAAAGTTATAAGAAAATAATAATGGTATTTAAAAGTTGATAATAATAATAAAAATACCTTTAATGAATAATTATTTGAAAATTAAAAAATATATAGATATTGTCCCTAACGTTCATTTAATGATAATAAAAAAAAAATAAAAAATTTGATTAAAAAAAAAAGAGTAAACAATTAAATTAAAAAAAGTCCTTCCGGCCAGTGCCGGGAGGAAGAGGTAGCTTTCATATTCCTTATTTTAAAAAAGCCAACTTATATTATTCAAACACACGAAGCTCAATTTAGTGGAAACCGAATATAGGAGGTTCAACACTAATTTTTATCAATACTAAATCATTATGAATGAGAATTTCGCGAAATTAGTCAGCTTTATCCAAGCTGCTTTTATTTAAAGTAACTTATATTTGGCTGCCAAATTCGGCGATTTCTTAAAGTGCCTGCCATTTTAAGACAACATGGTGGATGAGGCTAACGAGTTAACTTGGTCGAGACCTTAGTAATTCATGTGCACATGCTCACTCACATCGGAATCGATTGATATATACGAGTGCTGTCGCAGGCAAAAAATCAGATTTTTCAAAATGTCACCCACATTAGATATTGAAATTGCTATATCTGAGCCATTTTTTAAGATAAAGACAAACAAAAAATGCTCCTGAATCCTTATATCAAGGTCAAATACTTAAGAAAGAAACCTTTTTCAATTTCTAATTTGTTTGCACCTCACTTTAAATATATATTTTTTTAATTTAATGGCCGCCATTTTGAAACAAGATGGCTGATGAAGCTGGCCAGCGAACTTGGTCGTATATAGTGATGTATACTATCCACATGCCTTCTTACATCGAAATAGGCAAATACGTGTGTTATCGCATGACAAATACAAGATCGTTTCAAAATGTTAGCCATGCTTGAAATTCAAAGTGCTATAATTCAACCATTTTTTAAGATATAAACAAAAGAACAAATTTTCAGAAACAAAAACTGCTCCAGAATCTTTGTATTAAGGCCAAACACATAAAAAAAATCTTTTTCATTTTCCAATTTTTTAATACCTCATTTTAAATTAATTTTTTTTTTTAATGGCAACCCTTTTGAAACAAGATGGCAAATGAAGCTGGCTAACGAACTCCATTGTCGAGCCATTGGTATGTACTATGTACAGACCAAGTTACATCCAAATCGGTTCATAAATACGCTTGTTATCGCGTGACAAAAAGCAGGTCGTTTTAAAAATATCAGCCACAATAGAAATTCAAAATGCTATAACTCAGCCATTTTTTTAGATAGAGACAAAACAAAAACTGTTCTGGAATCTTTGTATTAAGGTCAAACCCATACAAAAAAAATCTTTTCCATTTTTCAATTTTTTGGTATCTCATTTTAAATTTTTAATTTTTTTTAATTTTTTAAATGGCCGCCATTTTGAAACAAGATGGCGGATGAAGCTGGACAACGAACTCGGTCCTGATATTTATATGTACTATGTACACACCAAAGTATATCCAAATCGGTTCATAAATACGCCCGTTATCACGTGACAAAAATCAGGACGTTTCAAAATGTCAGCCACGCTAGAAATTCAAAATGCTATAACTCAGCCATTTTTTAAGATATAGACGAAACAAAAAATGCTGCCGAATCTTTTTATCAAGGTCAAACACATAAGAAAAAAATGTTTTTTCAATTTTCAATTTTTTAGTACCATATTTCGAATTTAAATTTTTCTTAAAAATTTAAATGGCCGCCATTTTTAAACAAGATGGCGGATTAAGCTGGCCAACGAACTCGGTCGAGACATTGGTATGCACTATGTATAAACGAAGTTACAAATAGGTTCATAAATACACCTTTTATCGCGTGACAAAATTCAGGACGTTTCAAAATGTCAGCCACGCTAGAAATTGAAAATGCTATAACTCAGCCATTTTTTAAGATATAGACGAAACAAAAACTGCTCCGGAATCTTTGTATAAAGGTCAAATACATAAGAAAAAAATATTTTTCCATTTTCAATTTTTTGGTACCACATTTCAAATTATAAATTTATAAAAAAAATTTAAATGGCCGCCATTTTGAAACAAAATGGCGGATGAAGCTGGCCAACGAACTCGGTCGAGACATTGGTATGTACTATGTACACACCGAATTACATCCAAATCGGTTCATAAATACGAGAGTTACAGTGTGACAAAGGTCAGATATATATATATATATATATATATATATATATATATATATATAACCAATAATTAAACATAACCTACTACCATCAAAAACCGTAATATTATGAATTAAAGCTGTAAGTATATAAAGATTAAATTAATTACAAGAATTATTATGGAAGAAAAATAAGAAAGTGGACACCGACAAATAATGGAAATGCTTATATATTGAATTACGTTTTCAAGGGCACAGAATTCAATGATATAAGCAAAATGGTTGTTTTTTTGTGGGAAAAATAAGCTAAAGCTAAAAGTTATTTTCCCCTGTGCCCAAACAACCATTAAAATCAAGTGAATTGATTAAAAATGAAAACAGAATAGAAACAAATAATATGAAATGGAAAAATCAATAAAACCTATTTAAATATTTATAGGATATAAAATGAAATAATAAACACCATACCGTTTAATATTTTAGAATAAATCCACGCGCACATGGCACCCATAATATCGTAAAGATTAAGGTAAATAAAACAGTTAAGAAATCACAGTAATTGATACCATAGGATGCAGTTAATACATATTGAAATAAATGTTAAATAACTGTTAATATAATATAAAATAATATAAATAGAAAGTAATTACATAATTAAAATGCACTATTAAATTAATTAAAAACCGTTAAACAATATCGTCAAAATTTAGCTAAAAATTCCCCCTGGTGTAGTAAATTATAACTGAAATGTAGCTGGAAAAAGTAAATATAGAACTTATCGCAAAAAAAAACACAAATTGTGGTGCTGCCATCTAGTATTACTTTATGATTTAATTGTCAAAAGACAAACAGTTGTAAGCAATTGAATGTAACAATTGTTTTATTAACAGCAAAACCAAACATATCCTTATATATAGATAATTATAAACAGAATATAAACCACACAATGTATTTTTAAAAAACTATTGTTAATAAAATTTAAAAAGCATACTAAATATTCTATTAGCTAACTTATTTAAACTACACTAAGAATTTAAATAATTCTAGAACATCGATAATATATAGCATATAGCTATATGCTATAAAACAAAATAAATTCATTAATAATTAATATAAATAATTATTAAAAATATAAAAATCTTTAATAAAAACTATTATATATAAGATAATTATAAAATGAACAGGAAATAAAAAACATATGGTAGTATAAAGAAGGTAAAAAGATACTTAAATTCCGATTACCAAAAAGCACAAATATAGTGTGTGGATTATTTTATACATCCATAAAAATCTTAAAAGGATGAATGTGGGACATTCAAAAACATTAAACCGATAATAAATTTTATAACACTAAGTGAAAATAAATAAATATTATAATATTAATAAGAATAGAGGAATAATAATAAAAATAATTACCCAATTTTAATACATACAGTATAACTTTATTTATATTAAATATACTTATATGTATATTAATCACTATAAAAATGGCATACTATTAGTAATTAATATGATATTGTCCTTATTAAATTAAAATTTATAACAAATGATTGTAAATAAGATTAAACAATAATTAAGCTAATTATTAATGAAATTCACCAATTGCATATAAAATATCAAATCAACATCCATATAAAATACGTATCAAAAATATAGTAATAATACAAAAGCCCCCATTTTTTTTTTTATAAATTAACCATTGCGTATTATCCAGACAACACCACCCTCCTCCGTACTCTAACATCTACCCACCCATCCAACCTATAATAATTTTTTTATGTTATTTTACAATTTTTATTTTTTTATAGAGATTTTTTTTTATTTTATATTTTTTTTTTGTAATTTTGTTTACGCATGTGTTAATTTGTTTTAAAAGATCATGTAAGAAAAATACTAATTGTATATTAATGAATATATGAATTTTTTTGGAAAACCATGATTTAATGCATCATAAATTAGTTTTTTAATATTATTGTTAATTAGAGGAGAAGAACATAAACATTTCATTCTATATAAATGATTAAGTATTATATTTCGAAATACAGAATGATGTAGACAAGATTTAAAATTTGTAAATGTATTAACTTTGAATTTAAATTCTTTACGTTTGTCATATAAATCTGTGATTGTTTTGTTGTCTTTTATTGTAATTTTAAGATCTAAGAAGTTAATTGTATTGTTAGATAAAAGGTTTTCCGTTAATTCCAAATTAGTGGGATAATCTACTGGAAATTGAGTAATTTCAGAATGATCAGTATCAATTAAAATTATGTCATCAATATAACGATATAAATGTAGATTATTATTAGTAAAATTACGTTCATAATGATATAAGTATAAGTCTGAGAGTAAACTGGATGTACAACCGCCTTGTGGTATACCGACATGCTGTAAATATAAAGTGTTATCTTGCAAGATATAATTATTATAGATAATGAAGTTAGTTAAAGATTTAAAATATGCAATATCAATATTAGATGGTAATTCCAGTTTTTTATAATACTTTTTAAATAATGCATTTATAATTTTATGTAAATCTAATAGGTCTATATTATTAAAAAGATCTTTGAAGTCATATGTCGTTATATTATATACACAATGAAGATTTTTTAAAATATTGACAAGTTGATAGCTATTTTTTATACAATGTGTATTATCATTGTTTGTAGTAAGTACATATACTTGATTAAGAATTTTTAAGAGAAGTTTATTGGCTTTATTATTATATGTATTGCAACCAATAGTTACAGTCCTAAATTTAATTGGAGTTTTATGAAATTTGGGAATAAGAACTAAATATGGATAATTAAAGTTAGTAGATGAAATATTTAATAGTTTATAATAACTTCGAATTTTACGATTATTTACAATTACATTTTCATTAGTTTTTTGAAATGACTTATTAGAAGAAATACAATTTGTAAGAAGTTGGGGATAATAAGATTTACAAATAATAGCATAATTATTAGGAGATTTGTCTACATATGTAATAACGTAGTTTTTTTTTAATTTAGTAATTTGTTGGAAAATATGCTGTGTATTAATAGAAACCAAATCAGCCATATTATTTTTTAAAGCCACAGTTAATTTTTCAATTACTAATATTTTCCACTGATTAAAATATTCAATAGGCTTATTATAAGAGATAGAAATTTTATAAATAAAAATATCAATATCATATGTAAACTGTTTGATAATAGATTTAACATTAAATTTAGATGGAAGTCTATATTTAGTACCATAACCCATTAGTTGTTTCAATTTAAAATCATTAACAATATCAAGATTTCCAGTGATTATATGGCCATGATCATTGTTTATGTATTTTTTTAGAGTGGGGTCATTGCATTTACACGGAAAATTACTTGCAGCAGATGTATTTTTTGAAAATGTATTGTAGTTAAAAATCTTTCTACCAATTGTATTAGGATATTTAAAGGTTTTTGAGATATGAAGATTATTAATAGGAAAAAAACAATTTTTATCATTAATTATAGAATTGATATTAATTTTATTAAATATGTGATTTGAAAAAGTAATTAACATTTGTGTATTCATGTTTTGAATTTTATGTTTTTTTTTTTTTGTAAATTAATATTTAAAAGATTAACCCTAGACATAATGAGGTCAAAATAAATATCTGAGAAATGTTTAGAGAAAGATTTACTTAGAAATACATTTAAATGTTGTACAATCTGTTTCTTTTTAATAGCAAAGATGTGTTTTCGAATTAACAACCAGTTATAATTCTCTAAATATTTTCTTTGAAGATCATTTATATGTTTAGTGATAGATTTTTTGGAAACTACAACTGATGATGAATCCTTTCCTCGTTTATTACGTGTTGTTTTACCATTTAAATTATGATTAAGAGTAGGATAAATTGGAGAATAATCAATATTGTTATTTATAGATGTGAAGACTTTGACAGGTCTGTTAAATACTTCACTGTTAAGTCCATAAGGATAAATTGTGTTGTAATATTTCATAAATGATGATTCCATATAAAGACGTTCTGATTTATTTTTTAGAATTTGAAGAATTTCAATTGTCGTATTTTTAAATTGATGTATATGAAAATGTTGAATTTCAGCTGTAGATTGTATATTTTTTGCTTTGTTATTATTAGAGTCTGAACGATGATGATTGATACGTTTAGGAATTGGACCTGATGTTTCACCAATATATTTCATATTACATAAGTTGCACTTTATACTATAAATCACATTAAATGCTTTACAAAAGCTTGAATAATTAGGATCTGAGATAATTTGTGTCTGAGAAGCGTATGGACATGTCTTGCACCGAGCATCATAACACTTACGAAAAAATAAAAGGACGAGGGGGAGAGTATAAATGGTTGCTGGATGACGATCCAGGAACAACCCAATTATTGTTCCTGTACCGGGCACTACACTGCATAGACGCTAAGTGTATCTTGCCAGGATCGAGATGTTTACTAAGAACTGCCATATAAAACTAATGTTTGGAAAATGCAATAATTGCCATAAAAAAAAGAAAATTTAATAATATAAAAATTATTTAATTAAATTAGTCTTGAATAAATAATAAATCTTGAGTAAGAATAATATATACAATATTTACAATAATAGAAGCAGAACGTAAAAACAATCTTCAAATTTACCATAACCAAGTAATGATAACCCATATTTCGTAGACTAAAAAAGCAAGATACCACTGGACCCTTTGATAACAAGTAAGGCAAAAAAAGATCCACATCTAACATCAAATCCCAGAACAACTATAACCTTGCAAAGACATCCAAAACGCATTCCCAATTAATTTCTCAGATCAAAGTAATATGAATTTAAACTTCTAAAGCATATTAACATTAAATCTATGAACAGAAATAATTATTACTACCATATTGATGTAAATATATAAAATGATATCTCTTCAGAATTATGTAAAGCTATAGCAAAAATAGAGAATATATAGGACAATATCATATACTAACCACAAGAAAATACAGATAAAATCATAACTAGAAAATTAAATAACATTAAATAAAGCTATGCAATGATAGGAATGAAAAAATTAATGGAATCCTAAAAAAGGTATCAGATAACTACATAGTAGAAATCATATTGATAATACACATAGACAGTGCGCTATTGCAGCAATTATCTAAGCGTATAATATTTAAAAGATTGCTAAATCATTTAGCGACCTGGGAATATATATGAATATATATAAGATACCAAAAGGAAAAAAATACTTCAAAATGAATTATTGACATTCAAAATGAAAAGATATTTAAAAACATCGTAAAAAGCTTACATTCATAATTACTTGCGCAAATGCATCATAGTAATTTGAATGCTAATATATAACCAATAATTAAACATAACCTACCACCATCAAAAACCGTAATATTATGAATTAAAGCTGTAAGTATATAAAGATTAAATTAATTACAAGAATTATTATGGAAGAAAAATAAGAAAGTGGACACCGACAAATAATGGAAATGCTTATATATTGAATTACGTTTTCAAGGGCACAGAATTCAATGATATAAGCAAAATGGTTGTTTTCTGTGGGAAAAATAAGCTAAAGCTAAAAGTTATTTTCCCCTGTGCCCAAACAACCATTAAAATCAAGTGAATTGATTAAAAATGAAAACAGAATAGAAACAAATAATATGAAATGGAAAAATCAATAAAACCTATTTAAATATTTATAGGATATAAAATGAAATAATAAACACCATACCGTTTAATATTTTAGAATAAATCCACGCGCACATAGCACCCATAATATCGTAAAGATTAAGGTGAATAAAACAGTTAAGAAATCACAGTAATTGATACCATAGGATGCAGTTAATACATATTGAAATAAATGTTAAATAACTGTTAATATAATATAAAATAATATAAATAGAAAGTAATTACATAATTAAAATGCACTATTAAATTAATTAAAAAAATATATATATATATATATATGTGTGTCAATTTTGAACGGAGGGTGGTTTCGGGGTCTGGGGGTCATGATCGATGAAAATATACCAAAAATTTTTTTTAATCGCTTTCCTCCGAACGGCTGCAATAGGTAGCTTTTTGTAATGAAAGCTACCTAAAATCAAAAAACCCGACTGCGTAAAAAGAAAACTAATTAATTATTTGTCATCAATGTGAAACTTTTTTTTTTTTCAATTCCTACTATTAGCTCATACTATCGCTATATATATCTTGTTCAAATTTTCAACCGTTAATAAAATACTTATTATTCATCCAATCAAGCTCAAATAAAATTTTTAAACTTGTAGTGGATGACACTTGATGTTAATCCAGTTTTTTTTTTCAAATATTAATTCATTAATTAAATTAAATTAATTAATTTTCAATAATCGAGAGAGACCTCTTCTTGATCAAGGTATTTTAAGCCCTGCTGAACTGGGAAGAAGAATGGGAGAAAAAAAAATTCTGTTATTGACCTAAGTAGGAATTGACTTAAAATATTATTTTTTATATTACTTGTTTATATTACTTACCAATTTTTTTTATTTACTTGTATTGATTACTTTTAAGTTGTGTTTAATTGTTTGTTCCTATCTATAAACACTTTTTTGATGAGGTCTATAAATGTCTATGATGGTTAGAGTTGCAGTAAAGCTAGAGATCCACAATACATACACAACTTAAAGCTTGTATAATATTTTAATGGAGCTTCTGACTGTAAAATAGTCAATGAAACATCGTCTTCATTTTGAAAGACCTATCCAATGATATGCCACTCAATAGGGTGCGTAATTTTTTTTTTCGTCACTACCGCCATTTTGAATTTATAAAAACAAAACCTAGCCTATAACCATCGGGTCGTTAATGCAAATTGATAGAGACCTCTTTCATTAAAATCCATCCAGCCGTTGGGATGTTTCGAGGGTATAAAGAAATCCACTTACACAGATACTCGTGAAACACATAACCCTTCTTTTCAGTCGGTTAAAAATAGAAAAATCGCCTCGTCTTTTTTATCATATAAAATTACATTAAAATAAAAAACTCGATTTCTTTCTTTCAATTTTCTAAAACAAATATAGAACGTAAAAAAACAAACTGCTATTCAATTTTTATATAGATTGTATGTTGAGCTTGAAAAAAGAAATATTTTATTTAATCACTCATATTGTTTTTTTAATTTGATGGTTTGCAAAGCTCCGACATTTTGTTTGTTAATACCAAATAAAAATCAAATATATACTAAGAGGGTTCGATCTCTGCGTTCTTAGTGTAACTACTCCCGGACATTTTTTTGTCCGTCTGTCTATCAGCCTGTTTCCCGAACTATCCGTCTTTCTGTATCCTTCTCTCTTTCTCTATCTGTCTATCTGTCTTTTTCTCTACCTGTCTATCTGTCTTTTTCTCTATCTGCCTGTATGTCTCTCTGCCTGTCTCTCTAGCTATCGGCCTGTCTGTCTCTATATTTGTCTATTTATCTATGTCTGCCTGTCTTTCTTTATGTTTGTCTCTCTCTCTATCTTTCTGCCTGTCTCTCTATTTATCTGCCTTTCTGACTGTTCATTCATTCATTCATTTGCTATCATTTATCCTCATTCATTTTCATTTATTCGTTTTTTCTCATTCATTAATTTATTTTCATTCATTCATCCATGCCTTATTTCTTTCATTTATTCATCGTCATTTATTTTCATTAATTCATTTCCATTGATTAATTTTCATCCATTCATTCTCATTAGTTTTCATTAATTCATTGCCATTTATTAATTTTCATCCATTCGTTTTCATTTATTTATTCATTCATTTTTATTCATTAGTTTATTCAATCATTTTCATTCATTCGTTTTCCTTCATTTTTATCCCTCTTCATGCATTCCTTCAGTCATTTGTTTGATATATTCAGTAATTCATTCTCTGTCTCTTTATCTGCGACTCTTTCGCTTTCCCTCTTTGTCTCTGTCTCTTTATCTGTGTCTCTTTATCTGTGTATCTGTCTATCTCTATTTATACGTTATTAAACAAATTTGTTCCACAAAATAATTACACAAATTCCTTTCATTAGAATTTTATACTATAGGCTAGATATTTTTTCGTTCACGCTTCAACAGTTTTTGCAATCCTAATCAAAATCAAGCGAGAAAAGCACTTGAGATTTGACGACATGATAAAAGGCCTAAGCGCAAACCAAGCAGATGGAGATGTGCTTTTCTAGTCTTTCGTTAATTTGTTCACTTTTACTTCAAATTTATGTTAGTCATGCAGTTAAAAATGAGAGAAATACAGAACTTGCGAAAGAAAGCTATCACTGTAACACGTGTGAAACTTTTATTTTGTACCATTAGTAGTATTTGTTGTTGTTGTTGATGATGATGATGATATGTATATTATAACGCAAACACATGCCCGTGAGTAATGCTGACGGTACATGTATATCAACTGTGACAACGACCTGAACAGCCAATTTCATTTTATCTTTTGAACATATCTCACATCTCAAGAAAAGGAAAAAAAAGTAATCACATGCAATTTCTTTGAAAACTGTATCTCAATTTAGGATTTTTTTAAAGGTTTTAGCCCTTTCAGGGGCAAGGTAATTGTATTTGTAAATTGTTGAAATAATTGAATAACCCCAGCATTTACAAAAAGATTTATTTGCAAATAAGTAAAGGTATATTTTCGCTGTACTTAATAAAAGTGAAGTTTTCATTCAAAAAATCGGGTGGCAATGTAGCAATTAGGGATTATAATTAGGTGATGCCGTGACGGCATCATCGCCCCTCAAGGGGTTAAAAGTATTTTTCAAGTTCAATTACTTTTAAATCTATTTTTTAAATGAACATGCAACTCGATTACGCAATATTAACCCGTTTGCATTTAAAACAATCGAAATAATTCGGCATTTGTTTGTTTCCGTATAATATTAGATGGAAATACACGTGATATTACGTAACTAAATTTCCAGATGAAATTAAAGTTTCACAAATAAGCAAATAACACTCGAATTTAACAGATATGTAATTGAACTACGCGCTCAAACATTGAAACAAAAATAATAACACACTCATACTACAATATATATCAAAACACACATAAATAACGCCTGCATTCAACAGTTAAAGGTATATATAAATATTATACAGACATATTGTAGTATGAGTGTTTTATTATAATTATCGTAGATCAATGTAATAGTAAAATCTGTTCATCGTTATCCGGTTATCCAAGGCTGTCGTATAGATGGCTGGTGACTTTCCCAACATGGTTTATTAGTGAGAAATTGCAGACTCAGGCATCGGCCGGAGTAGCTCAGTGGTTAGAGCAGCAGTCTTGTATACTGTGGTCCCGGGTTCGATTCCTGGTTCTGGCTAATTTTTCACTCCAGTTGGGTTTATTGTATTTATTGTTTGTATGTCTGTATAATATTTATATATACCTTTAACTGTTGAATGCAGGCGTTATTTATGTATGTTTTGATATATATTGTAGTATGAGTGTGTTATTATAATTATCGTAGATCGATGTAATAGTAAAATCTATTCATCGTTGTCCGGTCATCCAAGGCTGTCGTATATATGGCTGGTGACTTCCCCAACATGGTTAATTAGTGAGAAATTGCAGACTCAGGCATCGGCCGGAGTAGCTCAGTGGTTAGAGCAGCAGTCTTGTATACTGTGGTCCCGGGTTCGATTGCTGGCTCTGGCTAATTTTTCACTCCAGTTGGGTTTATTGTATTTATTGTTTGTATGTCTGTATAATATTTATATATACCTTTAATTGAAACAAAAAGTTTGCTATATATATACTGTAATGTTTTGCGATTACCCGCTACCACGAGGCTAATACGAAAGTATCGAAAATGCTTCATGGGGTTATTTTTGAGCAATCTAAGAAAATACAATAAATGTAAAAAATCTATTAAAATTTTCAATTAAAATGATTTTTACGTACGTTATATAACCGGAAAACGTGTCGGGCATCTTTAAACCAAGAAAACTGGGTTAGTACGCTTGATATACGTAATGTAAAATATAACGGAATATATATATATATATATATAACAGGGCAGTATATTGGCCATCTTTAACATGAGCAACACAGGTTGGTTCGTTTGGTATATGCAACGTAAAATATAGCGGAATATATAATAATGAAACCGGGCACTCTATCGAGCATCTTTAACCCAAGTAACCCGAGTTCGTTCGCTTGGTATACATAATGTAAAATGTAACTAAATATCATCATCAACAACAACAACCGTTTTCAATCCACTGCTGGATGTAGGTCTCCCCCAGTCCAATGTTTCCTGTCTAGTGCTTTGGTCATCCAATTTGCACCTGCTACTTTTCTGATTTCATCACTCCATCTTACTTGAGGTCGTCTTCTTGGCTGTTTAACATCTCTAGGATAACACTGTAAGGTGTTTGTGCTCCATCTATTGTCTTGTCTTTTTGCAATGCGCCCAGCCCATTTCCATTTTAGCCGTTTAATTCTTTCAATGATGTCAAAAACTTTCGTCTGACTTCTTATCCAGGTTATTCTTTTTCTGTCTCTTCTAACTAAATATATATATAACGGAATCCTTCCTTAAATGAAAAAAGGCCAAAGTTCCAGAGATAAGAATACATTATAAAGCATTTAAAAAAGGGAACAGTGTACATGCCAAGCAGAGGAAATCTCTCTGAAACGGAATTTTTTATAATCCCTTTTGTTTCCGTCTTACCAGGTTATAGTTTATAATAAAATACTTATTTTAAAATTATACAAAAGTTTATTATTTGCTCAACAAAACTCCTTAAAATAACTCTTCCTTAACTTCTGGAAAATATTGTTACCCCATGAGGATATTCTCATTTATACCGCATAAACAGATGAATCGAATCAAAAAGAAATCGATAAAACAAAAGCTGTGACATAAAGCAATAACATGTAATGGTAGTCCATATCAAACACTGAAGTAAAACAAGTTGGAAATTGCTCGTCAAACGTGGCAAATGAGGTGCGTTCGTACTATAACTAGTTTTATAATTATTTTTTGCACCCCATATTGTACTGAATGTATAATTTTTTGCACTTCATAAAGTACATAGTCTTTAACATCATTAAAATGCACTCCCAATAATTTTTTTTCCCATTCCCCGAACACTTTTGACTGTCCCTGTAATTAAACTATACATCCAATTTTCCTAAAATTTGAAATAGCTCAACAAAACTTTGCAACAATTATATCTTTAAAATTTCAGACCATTCGGAAGGCTGTTATATCATTAAAATGCACTTGCAATAATTTTTCCCATTGGCCGTAATGTAAAGAAAAACTTTTGACTGTCCCTGTAATTAAACTATACATCCGATTTTCCTAAAATTTGAAATGGCTCGACAAAATTTTGCAACAGTTATATCTTTAAAATTTCAGATCATTCGGAAGGCTCTAATATCATTAAAATGCACTTGCAATAATTTTTCCCATTGGCCGTAATGTAAAGAAAAACTTTTGACTGTCCCTGTAATTAAACTATACATCCGATTTTCATAAAATTTGAAATGGCTCGACAAAATCTTGCAACAATCATATATTTGAAATTTCAGACCATTCGGTTGGGTAGTTTTTGCTCTGTTACATGCGGACAGACGGACGGACGGACAGACGGACGGACAGACGGACGGACGGACTGAACGACGACTATAGGTGCTACGTATTTATATAATTACGAACGCACCTAAAAAAAAGTCTCAAAGACGCGTTACTATCTATTTTTTTAGTTAACGATGTTTACATTCAAATTAAAATCAAACATCCTACTCGTAAGACGAAAAGTGAGATTTCGAAAACATCGTATTATCCAAGAAAAGAACATTTCCGAGAAAACGGTATCGATGACAGACGGTGTAGGACATTTTGAAACGTGCGTTCTGCAGAAAAATATTGCTGCCTAATCTTCTTACGGAGATTTTGCATAATCTGTTGTTTACGGTCGGTTAAACAAGTCAAGGCAAAAAGAGCTACATTAGTGAATAAAGGAGTTCGCCCTCTCCAATGCTAACAAAAGGTAGTTAAAAACTGTTGCGAAACTTTTTAAGTCTAATGACGGTATTATCACACGAAACAGATTTATTAACTCTTCGTTACATACGTACGCCCAAGTTATTAAATAGTTCAAAGCGTGCGGTACACTTATTAGCAAAAAATATTCTGTATTTATGTAGAGGGTGATGTTATGTGACATATAACGAAAACTTTTGATTTTGAATGGAAATCGTGCATTTTTTCGCGATAAACAGAAATCTTTCTTTTTAAACCTTATTCGTCCAATATTCAAAGCAAAATGTTCTTCCAAGTGAGACAAACGGAGATGTTTAATTGAGATAAAACAGAAAATATCCAGTTAAATTTCCCTAATTCATATTTTGGACTATAATTAAATCGTTGCATGTGGTCATGTGGTGAAGAAGACAAGAGTCCTCTTGTGTAAATGTTAATGCTCAATTGAGAGAAAATGGAAAATATCCAGTGAAATTTTCTTAATCGATGTTTTCGACAATAACCAGATCAGTAGACAGGAGGCCTCTTGTGCAAATGCAAATTTTCAATTGAGAGAAAACGGAAAATATCGAGTTAAATTTAAATAATTGATATTTTGGTCTATAACCAAATCTTTGCATGTTGTCTTGTGGTGAAAAAGACAGGAGTCCTCTTGTGCAAATGCAAATGTTCAATTGAGAGAAAACGGAAAATATCCAGTTAAATTTCCCTAATTCATATTTTGGACTATAATTAAATCGTTGCATGTGTCATGTGGTGAAGAAGACAAGAGTCCTCTTGTGTAAATGTTAATGCTCAATTGAGAGAAAATGGAAAATATCCAGTGAAATTTTCTTAATCAATGTTTTCGACTATAACCAGATCAGTAGACAGGAGTACTTTTCTGAAAAGGAAATGTTCAATTGAGAGAAAACGGAAAATATCGAGTTAAATTTTAATAATTGATATTTTGGTCTATAACCAAATCTTTGCATGTGGTCAGGTGGTGATGAAAACAAATGTCCTCTTGTGCAAACGGAAATGTTAAATTGAGAGAGAACGAAAATATCAAGTTAAATTTTCCTAAGCAAATAAGTTGAAACTGGTGTGAGCCAATAAGTATTAAAATAACTTATTAAAACCCCATAAAAAAACTTTTACATGCGCATGTAAAAGTTTTTTATGGTGTTTTAAGAAGTTCTTTTAATACTTAAATTTTCTTAATTTATATTTTGCCATATAACAAATTCATTGCATGTGGTCATGTGGTGAAGAAGACAAATCTCCTCTTGTGCGAAAGGAAATGTTAAATTGAGAGAGAACGGAAAATATCCAGTTAAATTTTCCTAATTGATAATTCGGCCTATAATCAAATCGTTTCATGTTGTCATATGGGGAAGAAGACGAATGTCCTCACGTGACATGGTATTGTGCCAAGCACCAACATTCGAATCCTGAGGAAGGCAAGGCATTAAAAAACGAGTGTGATAAATAGGCAATAAAAATATTTATATGCATATTTTTTAACATTGCGCTATTGCTCATACTTATTTCTAAAGACTGAAATTTCCGTCTTGACTAACGGAAAATTTCTATATTTAAAACGGGTCAATACAAAATCGAAAGTTCTGTGAAAAAAAAAAAAAAAAAAAAAAAAAAAAAAAAAAAAAAAACGGAAAATTTATTGGCTACTTTGCTGCGAGTATATTTTCATTTTTTTCAGGGATTTGTTTTCTTTTTTACTGTTTAAAAAATGCGTTAAAATTATCAAGATACAAAAATTTTGAATATCGAGTCTTATCTTATAATTTTAAATAAATAATAATCTAACTCGATGTTTCTCAACCGGTGGTTCACGGCACACTGGTGCCCTGATAAGGCTTCAGATTTTCAGTAAATTTTTATCCAGATTTTAGTAATTAACAAAATGACATAAAATGTACTGAACGAATTTTTACAAACTTTAGACAAATGGTACTAAAATGTTAAAGAATATGCCTATCCACTAACACTTCACACAGCCTTTAGAGGAGAAATTCTTCTTTGTTTTAAGTGCAGTGTGTTTGCAAGCTTTAGCAATTTTATGTATTTCAAAACAGGAAAAGAGATCAGAAATAACAGTGGGTTAAGAATCGCTGTGAACGAAAAAACAAGTTGGAAATTGCTCGTCAAACGTGGCAAATGAGGTGCGTTCGTACTATAACTAGTTTTAAAATTATTTTTTGCACCCCATATTGTACTGAATGTATAATTTTTTGCACTTCATAACGTGCATAGTCTGATACATCATTAAAATGCACTTCCAATAATTTTTTCGGAACACTTTTGACTGTCCCTGTAATTAAACTATACATCCGATATTCCTAAAATTTGAAATGGCTCGACAAAATTTTGCAACAATTATATCTTTAAAATTTCAGATCATTCGGAAGGCTCTAATACCATTAAAATCCACTTGCAATAATTTTTCCCATTGGCCGTAATGTAAAGAAAAACTTTTGACCGTCCCTGTAATTAAACTATACGTCCGATTTTCCTAAAATTTGAAATGGCTCGACAAAATTTTGCAATAATTATATCTTTAAAATTTCAGATCATTCGGAAGGCTCTAATATCATTAAAATCCACTTGCAATAATTTTTCCCATTGGCCGTAATGTAAAGAAAAACTTTTGACTGTCCCTGTAATTAAACTATACATCCGATTTTCATAATATTTGAAATGGCTCGACAAAATTTTGCAACAATCACATATTTGAAATTTCAGACTATTCGGTTGGGTAGTTTTTGCTCTGTTACATTCGGACAGACGGACAGACGGACGGACTGAACGACGACTATAGGTGCTACGTATTTATATAATTACGAACGCACCTAAAAAGGATATTGCAATCTGTTGAATTTTTCTCAGTTTCAAATTTACAAATATTACAAAGAAAATATTCTTCTCTTAACATTATATTTATGACGAAAGAACTTTACTTCAAAAAATCTACATTATAAAGCAAAAACATCTCCGCCAGAAACGCTGACGTCATATTGACAGTCGCAACACGTGGTCAATAAATTTTACTTTTACTGCAATTTTGTTAACTTCTAAACATTGCCCAATTTCAATTTTTACACTGTAGAGTAGGAAAAAAATATGTTCTTTCAAATGCAAATTTTTGAAGACTGTATTTGAAATTGGTGGTTGTTTTATGTTGTTTAAATAAATTTAAAAGCATGTTTAAAAAAAAAAACTATCTCTGTCGCTTGCAGCTTGATTACGAAAAAATCACCCGTTTGTACTTAAAACAGTAAAATCAGTTCAGCATTTGTTCCCGGTTAATATTACATTTTGAAATTAAAATTGATTGCGGAAGATTAAACCGTCTACACTTAAAACAATAAAACTAGTTCAGCATTTTTTTCCAGCTGATATCGCATAGCAAAATTAAAACATTCATCGATAAATAAATAATATAAATAAAACACGAATTCAACATATATGTAACTGAAGTACGAACTTAAACACTGGAGTAATTATAATAAAAAAGACTGCTGTAAGTGGCAAAATCGTTGGCGGTTTATTACACCGGGTTGTATGGGCTGGTATTGTTAAAATCAAAAATAAATCTCGGATAGATCTGTGGAAGAAAATTTAACTATATGGACCTAACTAAAAATTCTATTTACATTCTAAAAAAATTATTTATAAATAAATTTAAATAAATTGTAACAAAATATTTTAATTTTTGTCTGTGGCAGAACATTTAACTTATGTTATTAAGTAAAATTAAAAATGCATACATTATTTTCATATACTTTTCATTATAATAGGAATAGTGTGGCGCGGAAGTTGAATCACGGATTCAAATATACCTTGGAATAAAACAGCTTGAAAAATACTGATCTAACTAATACATAAAAAAAATAAATTATAGCAAATTGTAACAAAATATTTTTCCTTCTGGCTGTGGTAGAGCATTTAGATTATTTAAATTAAGTAAAATTAAAAATGCATCTGTTTATTTCATGTTTTTCACCATAATAAGTGCCTTGGAAGTTGAATCATGTGTTCAAGTGTGAAATAAAATCGGTTGAGAAACACTGATCTAATTAATAGACAAAAATGTCTAACTAATAAAGAAAAAAAAATATAACAAATTGTAAGAAAATACTTAATTTTTTGGCTTTGGTTGAACATTATTTATCTTATGTTATTAAAGCAAAATTAAAAATGCGTCTATTCTTTTAGCATGTTTTTCGTCATAAAAGTTTAGTGTGCACAGGAAGTTGAATTATGTGTTAAAGTTTACCATGAAATAAAATTGGTTTACAAAACACTGATCTGACTAATACACAAAGGAAGTCTAACCAATGCATAAAAAAAAATATTATAACAAATTATAAGAAAATATTTCACCTTTTGGTTGTGGTGAGCATTATTTAGCTTATGTTATTAAATAAAATTAAAAATACATCTGTTTTTTTCATAGGTTTTCATCATATTTTTTTAGTACATTTTTCATCATAAAAGTTTAATGTGCAGAGGAGGTTAAATTATGGGTTCAAGTATGCTGTGAAATAAAATAGGTTTAGAAAAACTGATGTAACTAAAAAAAAAAATCCAATACATAAACAAAATAAAATACTATAACAAATTGTGAAAAGATATTTCACCTTTTTGTTGTGGTGAGCCTTATTTAGCTTATGTTATTAAGTAAAATTAAAAATACATATATTCATTCCATATGTTTTTCATCAAAATAAGTTTAGTGTGCAGCGCAACTTGAATCTTGGATTAAAGTGTTCTGTAAAATAAAATAGATTGAGAAACACTGCTTTAATTAATGCACAAGGTAGATTTTTCCAACTTGAGATCATTACAAGTTCCTTTAACGGTTTATTTGTTTTCTTCTTATTTTTTAAATTGAAAAAATTAAAGGGGACACTACTAATTGTACATAAAAAGCGCAGTATAGAATAGAGTGGTGCACTGTAAAAAAAAAAAAAAAAAAAAAAAAAAAAAAAAAAAAAAAAAAAAAAAAAAAACGAACGAAAAAACGGAGATTTTACTGGCAATCTAGACGTCAGTACTATTTCCGTATTTTTACGGAAATTTTTCCTCATAAATTACAGAAAAATTTCCGATTTTAATCAGAAAAACGGAAATTTTTCTGTAATTTGTAGAGAAAAAATTCCTTAAAAATACGGAAATAGTACTGGCATCTAGATTGCCAGTAAAATCTCCGTTTTTAGTCCGTTTTTTTTTTTTTTTTTTTTTTTTTAGAGCGTGTTGAATGCGCATTTTTTAAACAACTGTCTACAAAGGAGCAAATAATGAATGTATCAAATTTGTTTGTGCTTATAACGAAACCTTAATAATCAACTAACAAAGTGCCATAAACAATTGAGAACAACAGTATAAAATTACCGAGAATAGTCGAAATAATCAAAAAGAGATAAATGGGCATTCTTATATAAACCATTATGTAAAAGGGCGCATACATTGGCAATTTTTAATTTCGTGCGCAATTTGAATTGTCAGCGCCGTCTCTTAATACACCGTATACACCGTGGAATTTCCGCTTTCGCTTCGGACTGCTCCATAATTTTGTCATTCAAAAGAAACGCGAAATTATTAGAAGTATGTACAGTTTTGAAATGGTTACAAATTCAAATTGAAGACAAAAATTAGATCAAAAGTGGTTAGAAACTGTGAACTCACCAGTTGTGTCTTTTTTTAATCACATTTTCTTTCTCTGGAGCACTAATTAACCTCGATTACATTTGAAACACAATTAAAATTAGCAACGTGCTTCACATCCCTATGTTGTTACAACGCATGAGCACTCTTATCACCTGCATATTCTGAAGCCAACCTACTTCATGATTTCCGTAGAATACAAGCTGCACAGAAACAACAACAACAACAACAACCAAAAAAAAAAAAAAAAAAAACAGAAAGTCAGAGTAAAAATCTGTTGTCAGCTTTCAGGCCAACATTTTTACAACACTATAAACTTTTTTTTTTTTCAAATATAGCATTATTTATTGTCAACTTTAAAGAAAAAAAAAAAGAGTTTTAAAGTAAACTTTATTGTCAATTTTGAAGAAAAAGTCCTGGCGACGAACAGATTGTTCGGTGATTTTCTATTTTTTTTTCTTTTTTACATAGTGTGGAACTTTAATAGATTTTCCCACAAGAACTGTATGCATATGAGTTAAACATATTGATACACTTTCATAGAATATGAATTAATCCAGTATTAATGAACAACCTTAAATTACAGAAACTTTGTTTTTGTTGTCAGTTTTAGAAGCAATAAGAATCTGAGACAAATGGGTTAGGATTATTATTGAAGCATGAGAAATATTATAGTGAATAGTTTTAATGAAAAAATAAAAGCTTAGCTTTCAATAACCGTACCTAATAATGTATGAAAACATTAGCTTGGTTTGTTTATATTAATACAAGATACCATGATACATGACTCGGTTTTTCGACTCAAATGTTTGGAACAAAACTGATATCACAACGATATTTAATATTTTTAGATTATTTAACAGGCGTGTAGAACTTTACAAAATAATCATAGATATTTTTTTGTACATGGTCGTATCAATGAATTCAAATACATTACCATTTGTGGTTATTATGTGCACCGGCAAGTGCGAAGAAGCCAGCCTGGGGCTATTCTCTGGATATTTTAATTTTAATTCAGTTATTTTTGATTATTTTTTTTTATAAAAATTATTTTTCCCAAATGACTTGAAATAATTAAACATTAAGAGGAAAATCACAATTTTAAATAAACATATATTTTTAGTAATTACATTGATGAATTGGCTTAACAAAAACTGTTCCCTTCTTAAATTCCGTTAATGCAAATGTCAATTGAAATTACGACCTGATTAGTACAATGGAATATAGCTTAAGATAACTTACTGGTACAGCTTTGAAATACGTCGATCGTTAAAAGTTAAATTGCCAGAAAAGATAGGATATCCAAAGTCGGTTAATAAAAGCTATTCTTCTCAAATCGTGCAGTTACTTTATCTTAGACTAAACTGCTAATGTGCGTGAGCAAAAACATGGCTTTGTTTCAAAGAATGTATATAATTAGGCAACTTTAACGCTTAAATTAACGATTACAACGATTATTTGTTACGATTTCAACCAAGAAGGGTTTACTCAACTGAACCGGATTTTTTTTTTTTTTTTTTTTTTTTTTTTTTTTTTTTTTTTTTTTTTTTTTTACAGTTTCCAACATACTTGAAACGTGTTTAAGAATTCGGATTGTCTGGACGACTGTCTTGGCATCAATCCATACTTTAACTCGCGTAAATGTACTCGGATTGACGTTTAATTGATATACGTTATTGAGGTTTACCATGGCCGGTTTTGAAAATGAAGCGGTTACTTACGGTTAGTTTACAGAGGTAATCAAAAATATTCCATTTCATTACGGTCCATAGGGAAAACTCGTTCTCAGAGCATTTTAATAATGTATTAGTATTTAAAACGTAATGAAATTGATATGAATATGTATAGGGCAATTGCACATAAAATATACTCAAAAACTTTGTATTCAAATTAAATACAAGTTTCTAAATAGTACATATAGCACAAAAGTTATATTAAAAACACATTAAAAATCTACGTTTCGAATCACTTCCGTGACCGTCATCAGGATTAAAATGATGTTACACAAGTCTAAAAGTTCAAAACGGACATAAACGTTTAACAGCACAAAAGAATTCCTGAACGAAGACTACACAAACGTCTACAAACTCTATCTTCATGAATTCTTCTGTGCCTCCTAGATGTTTATGTCAGTTTTGAGCTTTTAGACTTGTGTAACATCATTTTAATTCCTGATCATGATCGCGGAAGAGAGTCGAAACGTAGATTTTTAATATGTTTTCGATATCAGTTTTATGTTACATGTACCATTTAGCAAGTTGTATTTAATTTGAATACAACATTTTAAAAAAAATTATATGAATCACTATGGTAGACGACAACATATGTTTTCTCTGGGCTATAGAATAAGCAGAAATTTTACTTTGTATCAAGGAACACTTAAGCGTATTCAATTACCCTACTTTCAATGAAGAAAAATGCGTTTTCATAAGTTACACTGTTTCAAGCATAATAAAACTGATGCGCATCAATGAGGCAGATGGAAACATGCTTTCTATTGAGTATAAAGTAAGTAGCTATTATAGTTCGTTTATAGTGGCGTGCAAAATAATTCCATCAGTAAATAAATAAATAGAAAAGCTTATTTCATCTTTAAAATGTTAAACTTAAACTTACACTATGTGCAAAACTACTTAAAAGATAAGACAATATTTAAAAAGATGTTAAATTACTTTAATACCTTAGTATTTTCAACTATAAAAACATAGTCATTGCCAGAGAAATATAAGAAATACAATTGTTATTAACGTGTAATTTTCAAAAATCACGTAGAAGGTAACGAAAGGAGTGAAAGTGGAAGTCAATTTTTAGATCCGGAAAACATTGGGAAAATAAAACATGGATATAGGGATCAGTTTGCTTAAAGAATCATAAAACGAGTAATATCCCACTTTCCCTATATCCATGTTTTATTTTCCCAATGTTTTCCGGATCTAAAAATTGACTTCCACTTTCACTCCTTTCGTCACCTTCTACGTGAAGTTTGAAAATTAGACGTTAATAACAATTGTATTTGTCATATTTTTCTGACGAAGACTATGTTTTATAGTTGAAAGTACTAAGGTATTAAAGTAATTTAACTTCTTTTTAAATATTGTCTCACCTTTTAAGTAGTTTTGCACATAGTGTAAGTTTAAGTTTAAAAGAATTCCATTACATTATGATCTATTTGCTGTGTGTTTTAATTATGTTACACTTTTTCAATAAAGTTGATGTACATTACTGTGGTGCACTACAGCATGTTTTCTATAGATTATTGGGTATTTAAAATTTATGATTTATTTATAGAGACACTCAAAAGAAATCGGTTACAGGACTGACTACGAGCCATAACTTCTGGAAGTACATTTTCTGCTATGATATGCATTTTAAAATTTGACTTACTTTTACCGTATTATGAGGTGCGTAGATCATATAGAAGTTTTCACGGAAGAATGCGCACACCTTACCGGCTATTGATGGCAGCTGGTGAAAATGAATGTTTAATGCGCTGTGTGTGTGTGTTTAATCCCTCGCCTATGGAATATATTTGAGAAAAACATGAACAAAAATCGAACATTTTTTTCCTCAATCAACAAGGAGGGAATTTATCAATTCGGAAATATTTCTATATTTCTAGTGTAAGAACATTATATTTCTACATTTTCTAATTCTACAAAATACCAAGAAAAACCTTTAAAATAAAAGATTTGAGGGGGCTATAAATATTGCACAAAATCCCTAAAAATTCAAATTTAATTAATCCTTCTAAATCCCAAAATCCTTCTAAAATTTATTAAATGATTATGTAAATCTTTCAATGTAGTTTCAAAAATTCACGAAAAATGCTTTAGAAGATAAAATTTTTCATGAATTCATTAATTCAGTACATAAAGGTTTAATAGCATTAGAATAGAATTCATACTTGAGGAAAATATGTTTTTGAATCAGCTGCGAACAAATCATTAGCATTTTGCCATAACCTAGTCTTATTGTAAGATACAGAATAATTCTTTATGTATTTCCTGATATAGCATCAGTTTTTGAAAAATTATATCTTTTTTAGGTAGCCTTTTTTTCTTTTCTTTTCTTTTTTTCTTTTCTTTTTTTTTTTTTTTTTTAAATTGTGAATCATGATAAAATACATATGTATAAAAAAATATAAAAATGCAATGAAGCAGTTAAAATGCAATTGATATTTATTGTGGTTGGAATTATCCCCTCCCCCTTTTCCCTCTAATTACACCTTCTCTTTTATATTAATTTAAAAAAAAAAAACTTTAAATAAGTATCTGTCGCAAAACTGTTATTAATTATGCTTTTAAAAGTTATTTTAAATACATAATAAAAACGTTTCGTTAAATTTTTATTTTTTATAGAAAAATGATGCATGGTATAAGGTACAACATGCCTAGGACCAAGGTACAACATGGGTGTTGTACCTTGGTTCTAAAATTAATATATTTTTTTTAATTAAAAGAAAAACTATGATAGGCCTAAAATTAGAGTTCAAGAAAGTTATGGGGGAAGCAGAATATGATAAATAATTAGCAAATATCTTTATATTTCATTATTTAGTTATTTTAATTAAATGAAACTATGAAAATAGGACCGAGATACATGGCCTTCCTCTATATATCTGCCTGTCTGTCTGTTGATCTGTCTGTTTTTGCAAAAATAATAAGATTTTCCGAATATTTAAAAATCCTTTTTTCTGTAGAGAATATTTCTTCTTCCTATGAAACTGATCAGTCGAAAAACGGTGCAACTAAAAAATAAAACTTAAAAGTTTTTTCTCATTGCACTTAACCCTTTCTAACTTTACTAGTGAACTTTAAAAGACGATTTTTTTTTCTGCTACCTTCATATGCAGCAGTTAATATAAATTATTCATAGAACTCCCAGCAGACGCGATTAGTGAGTTATTTTTTTCTTTCCAAAGTCTCATTTATCCATTAAGCAGTTTCACATCATTATTGCTATAATTAACTTCGGGAATTTTGTCACATTAAAAAGGCTGGATGGTTCAAAAATAGATTTATTACAAAGGTAAATTTGTGTGCTTTATAATTTTATTTTAGAAAATTGACAATATTTTAAGAAATGTGTAATTTTCTGTTTATTACAGATGTGAAAAAGTACTTTTGATAGAGTCAAAACACTATATTAAAACTAGTGTCGTGAAGTACTTTTTAGTGCATAATTTTTTATTTTTATGTTCTAAATTTTTTAATTACTTTTTGCATGCTTAAAATGATGTAATCTAAAAATTGAGTAAATAGTCTTCAAATGAGAATTGTTGTATCACAAAGGATGAATAATAATTAACGTCACAGTTCTGAGAATTATTATGCGTACGCATTATTATGTGAATTACACAATACACATTATTATGTGAAATATTATTTGTGCACAATGTACCTAAGAATTTTCATCGCACAAAAATGAAAAGTTGAGGTAAAAATTATGTCATCCATATGCATTAATTCCACCAGTTTACAAATAAAAATGCTTGCCTCAATTTCTGTATTTGCATCTAATACCTAATGGGCACTTTTATTATTTGCATATTAATTGAAATAATTTCATAAAAAAATAATTTACCATATAACAAACATACTGTGATAGAGATTAGATAAAATTCTCAAATTTCAACAAGTTTGGTATTTAGTTTTACATCCTCGAGCTGTTTTTCTGCCCTTTATCATATTCTGCATCGCCTGTTAAACAGCTTTAGGGGCCACGGTGAAAGTTTTCAGTGTCCGAAAGTTGTTGAACCTGAAGGAAATAGATATGGCCTGTGCTGATTAAATTGAATTTTCCCAACGAGATTCCGTAACTAATATCTCACTGGGAAACGATGTTTATTAAATAGCCATGTAATCTACTTGTGTACTGATCTGTTATTCGTTTTTCAGTATCATAATGAATCAAAAGATATTACGAATGAATTTGTATTTTTATTGTGTAATTACATCACGATAAAACATAAAAGAGTAATAGAATCCAATTCCATTTCAAACTGGAAAATGAGCTGATAATTTAAAATCTTTTAACAATTTATTTTGATTTTTTTAATAGGAAAAAAATGCTACATTGAGAACTATTTGCATATATTATGTAATTTATTTTCTTAATGCATCATATGGGGTATTAACCGGTAACTGTGTACTTAAAATAATTTACGTGATATAGATTAGTAAACATGATTGATTAAATTGAGATGAAACAGCTAATATCTCACTGAAAAACGATATTACGTTCATTTTTTCTTACTGCATCTTATCGAGTGTTTTCCGGTAACCAGATAGTTAAAACAATTTGGAAATATCGACTATTTTATGATATATAGAATATTAAACAGCTTATAACAATATTCTGTAAGCAATATCTCACAGGGAAACTAATTTTACGGAATAGCTATGTAATTACAGGTCCGACATTACTTTTTGAGTACACTAATGAATAAGATATCTGTAATGAGTTATATTTTTTTTATTTAATTATTTTATGAAAGTACATGAAAGTGATATTGAACATAATTGTATTTCAAACTGGAAAATGGCATGATGATTTCTAATAAAAAATTTAGTTTGATTTTTTAATATATCTACTATATATATAAAATCCTAATGAAACGAATTTGTGAAACGATTCTATGAAACGACTGATTAAACAACTGATTATGTTTCACGGATATTTCTCCTAAAATATGGAATACTTTGCGATGAAATTAACACCAAAAATCCGTATTGATCCGCAGATCTCAAAACCGGTATTAGAATTTTTTAATTCGAATTAGTTTTCGAAATATTATTATTTTTTTTAAATTTTAAATACTTTTTCTAATGATGACAACTCAAATTTTAATCATAACAAATATTTTTTTTTCATATTTTAGAAAAGGTTATTATTTTAAACTAATTTGGCGACCAGTTTGGCCTCCCTTAAATGTATACTATGAAATGTATCATATTACTTTTATTCATAATTCAATTTGTATTTCATTATCATTTTATTTAATACAATACTTTTATTTAAAACTGAAACATTTAAAATAAAATGACTTTCACTTCTTTCTTTTTTTTAAACGAAACGAAAAGAAAAATATTAGGCACAGATGTTATATACGCAACGGGGTACCTAATTGGTGCCAAAATGGCGTTATTTTGCCTGACATGGTAACCCGGCTATTGTTGCTTATATTTGTTAATAAATGTTTATTTGAATTTATTTTATTTTTATTTACAACTATGTTCTAACTTGTTTTGTTCTATAGTTATTAATTAAACTTTTTTTTATTCATTGTTATTTCATTTTAAAAATAACAGAAAATAATTTAAAAATACATGTGTAACTGGTATTCGAAAATGAGGTTTTCGCCAAATTGTCGTAAAAAAAATTACGCCAAACCCGGTGCGTATATGACAATGCAACAAATCATGACATTTAATTTCAACTTCAAAGCAATGTTTTAATGGTACTACTTTTCCCGTCGACCAATTTCACCAAATTATGTAAATCGCCAAACCACTCACCAGATTATACAAATTGACAATTTTTTTAATTTTAAATAATGATAGAACAAATAAATTAGTATAATATTAATAAAAATACTAATAAAACATAATGAAGGCATGAAGTAGTTTCATCATGTAAATGCTATAGTTATAGCTCGGATGAATGAAACTAGCGCTGCAGTTCGCAGCCAAGTCCAACTAATAAGAGTGAATTATGTCAGCCAGGTATCGGTCCGGATAGCTTAACAGGTAAGGCATTGGCACGGCACGCCAAGTATCCAGGTTCGATCCCTGGTCTGGACATTTTTCGCTCTGTTGGAATAAACTTCAACTGTGCTACTCCAGCTTTGAATAAGAATACTAATAAAACGTCTAAATAAAAATCACTTGATGGCATAAACATGTGTAAATTCATAAAGTCAAGTGAATGTGACATTTACGATCAACCATTATTGGCATTTAATCATATAATTTGGCGACAGATTTTTGGGCGATGGGATAACTAAGTAGTACCGTTTTGATTTACCACTCGAAAAATAAAAAAATGCTAACTGGCGAATTAAAAAAAAAAAGCTATTGGCGAGATTTTCACCCAAGTAACATAAAAGTACCAGGAATTCTTTGCGATCATGGCAACTTTTATCTAGTTTTATTCGAAAAAATAATTTTGATTCTTTAATCAAAATGGAAACCCTTCTTATGAGAAGCTAAGTGATCAGCCCATAATTATTTATGACAGTTACATGACTTGGACTATTATAATATAAGTGAAATAATGGCGATAGAATAATATTTAGCGACTTACCACACCTGTGACTGGCTAACATTAAAGTACCAAAATGGCCGCCTGGAATATAAAAAGCGAAGGAATCTGCCTGGAACTGTTGATGATAGTCACATGACTTACGCTATTATTATAGAGATTGTTTTTAATTCTAAAAACATCGCAAAGAATAATATTTCCTAAAGAGTAAAGCTTTATATCTACACGTGACTATTAAAAACAGAAAAAAAACTTTAGAATTACTATTAAATGAGTGGATGTTAAAAGCAGGAAAATATTGAAAATTATGTTTTGAAAATTGTATGTACACGTGAATATTAAAAGAGGAAGGAAACTTAAAAATAATAAATACATTAATATGCGTTTAACTTTTTCAGGGGCAAGGTACTTCTATTCGCAAAATCTTGAAATCAGTGAATGGCACCAGAATTTACAAACAAATTTCGAAATACAAAAATGCTTTTCTTCACTTACTTAATAAAAGGAAAATTTTCATCCTAATATTCTGATGCCAATGTGGCATTTAAGAATTAAAATTAAATGGTCCAAAAATGAACCACCGCTCTGGAAGAGGTTAAAGCAGTAACTTTCAGTAATTGTAGTAAATTGTATTATGTCAATCGTTTTATAACGCTGTTAAAAAGTACCGGTAGGCAAAGACTCTGTTTACTTAATTCCTTTTATTTAAGGTTCTTTTCAAATGTTTAACTGATCTTCTTTAATCAAACACGAAAACAACTCTTGGATGTCTTATAACAGCAACTGATTCTGCCTTAAATTTTTTTCAATCAAAGGGAATTGAATGGAAACTCGTTTACGGGGAGATCGCTACAGGTATTTTCAGTATAATTCAATCTTCTGTAATCTTTCTAAAACCGATCGGATTAACGTGCTTTTAGGTACTGCAGCGTCTGAACGGGGGTTGGCGAGCGTAGCTTGCAGGTGGCAGAGCGCCCTAACATATATATATATATATATATATATATAAAGAAGCTATTAATAACTATTTGAAACCGTATCAGGTATTATGAGTATTATGTACATCTTTTATTGCATAACATACATTTTTTCCCGGTAATTGGATGGGTAAAAAACAAAGAAAATGTAACTTATTTGGCGTGATATGGAATATTAATTACACTGTTAAAAATTTGCAGCATTCTGGCAGGTCATTTGACTGTTTTTTCCGAAAACGGTTACACAACCGTAATTTAACACTATTCTGACCATATTATTGGCCATTTTATGGTCAGAATATAGTTAAATTATGGTTATGAAACCGTTTTTTCAAAAAACGGTCGTATGACCTGCCAGAATGCTGCAAAATTTTTAACAGTGTAGTTCAAGCACCAATATAGCTTTAGCGATATCATATCCAATTGCGCTTCAAACGGGATAATGAGCTGGTGATTCACAATTTATTTTTAATAAATTATTTTGATTTTTTTTTAGAAAAAAATCTACTCTATGAAACCATACCAGATATCATGTATACTTTAAAAATAATTGCATAACATGAAGTAATGTCAGGTAATTGAATAGTTAAAATATATTGGAAGCATCTAATGTTTTAAGTGATATAGATTATCAAGCAATTTTGAACGGTATTACAATGAGAAACGATGCTTATAAAATAACTGTGTAATCTACCTAAGTACTATTTATTAGTTTTTAAGAGTAATAATGAACGAAAGGGAATCAGTAATGAGTCAAGTAAAGTTCAGTAAAGCTCCTATTATACAAATATTTCATAAAAGAATAACACAAATTCAGCATAGAATGTAGTTGCATTTAAAACAGGAAAATGAACTAGCAATAACTGGTCTATTAACCTATTATTTTCATTTTTTAATAGAAAAGTATAGTACATTAATAATTATTTGTAACCATATCAAATATCATGTAACTTTGTTCTTCAATGTAATAGATAAAATATTTTTCGGCAATTGAATGTTCAAAATAACTTGCAATTCTCGGGTATTTTACGCAATCTGAAATATTAAACCTGGATATACTTATCCTGGACACCTAAATATGGAAAACATATACATTACCTTTGTAAGTAACAATTGTTTTTTGATGCATTTTCTTTTAAATTATTTTTTTATATAAATTGATTTCTTAGTTATAGACATGTGAATTGAAATTCCGTTAAATAAGTTTAATTATAAGTAGTTAGCATTTAAGCAGTTTAATCATCTAACTAGTTTTATTAAACGAGTTTAATATTTTAACTAGTTAAAAGATTGAACTCCATTAAATGAAATAATTAATTATAAAAATTCCAATAAATGCTAGTGATTTAACTAGTTATTATTTTACTAGCTTAATCATTTAACTATTTATGGACAAACGAATTAAATGATAATCCTTTAACTTGTTTAGTTATTTAATTAGTTTCATGAATTAGTTAAATCCTTTAACTAGCTGACATTAAAAAATTTAATCCATTAACTGGTTTCCATTGTACTAGTTTAATCATTTAACTAGTTATCTCGAGTTAACTCCGATTCGCATAAATTGTGAAAAATAATTGTCTCGAATTAACGCCTAAAGTCAAATCATGAAAAGATTTTTTTTTTTAATCAGATATATTATTTTACTTGTTATTATATCGATTTTTAAAACGTTTTTAGGTATCTTTGCCATTCAAGAAAGTAAAAATAAAAAAAAAGTTTTTTTTTTCAGAATATTTTGTTGTTGGTTAAAAATAGGTAATTATTATCATGCGTTAACCCTAATGCATATATTTTTTTTATTTTGTTCGGAAAACATTATATTTGAGTCTATTCTTGTTAATTATCCACTAGAAAAATGGTGAAAAAATTTATTTATGTTTCTGTTGGACATAATGTCACTCCTGAGTTACATAACAAAAATTGCTCAAAAAATGGTAATTCTTAATTATATCTACCCTATATATATAAAATCCCAATGAAACGAATTTATGAAACGGATATATGAAACGACTGAAATGTAACGAATTTATGAAACGATTCTTTGAAACGACTGATTAAACAACTGATTATGTTTCACGCGATTTCTCCTAAAATATGGAATACTTTGCGATGAAATTAACACAGATCTAAAATGATCCACAGATCTAAAAACTGATATTAGAATTTTTAAATTCGAATTAGTTTTCGAAATATTAATTTTTCTAATTTTAAATACTTTATTCTAATGATGGCAACTGAAATTTTAATCATAACAGATATTTTTTTTTTCATATTTCAGAAAAGGTTATTATTTTAAACTAATTTGGCGACCAGTTTGGCGTCCCTTAAATCTATGCTAAGAACGATACTTTTCTTTTTTCGTTATCATTTTATTTAGTACAAAACTTTCATTTAAAACTGACACATTAAAAATTAAAGGCTTTCACTTCTTTCTTTTTTTTATACGAAACGAAACGAAAAATATTAGGCGCAGATGTCATATACGCTACGGTGTACCTAATTGGCGTCAAAATGGCGTTATTTTGCCTAACATGGTAACCCGACTATTGTTGCCTATTTATTAATAAATGCTTATTTACCTTTATTTTCTTTTTATTAAAAAAAATATATATATATATAAATTGTTTTGTTCCATAGTTATTAATTAAACTTTTTTTTTATTTATTGTTATTTCATTTTAAAAATAATAGAAAATAATTTAAAAATACATGGTATACGAGGTTTTCGCCAAACAAATATTAAAAAATGCAACAAATCATGACATTTAATTTCAACTTCAAAGCAATGCTTTAATGGTACTACTTAGTTATCCCGTCGACCAATTTCGCCAAATTATATAAATCGCCAAACACTCGCCAAATTATACAAATTGACATAATTCTTATTTTAAATAACGGAAGAACAAATAAATTAGTATAAAATTAATAAAAATACAAATAAAACGTCGAAATAAAAATCACTTGGTGGCGTAAACACGTAACTTCTTTAAAGTCAAGTGAGTGTGACATTTACGATCAACCATTATAGGCATTTGATCTTATGGTTTCGCGATAGATTTTTGGTCGACGTGATAACAAAGTAGTACCGTTTTAATTTATCACTCAAAAAATAAAGAAATGATAACTGGCGAGTTAAAAAAAGAAAAAAAAAAGCTATTGGCGAGATTTGCACCTAGCTAACATAAAAATACCAAGAATTCTTTGCGATCATAGCAACTTTTATGTAGTTTTATTCGAAAAAATAATTTTGATTCTTTAATCAAAATGTAAACCTTTCATAAGAAAAGCGAAGGGCCGTAATTGTTTATGGCAGCGCAGTTACATGACTTGGACTATTATAATATAGGTGAAATGGTGGCGATAGAACAATATTTGGCGACTTATCACCTGTGGCTAGCTAACATTACAGTACCAAAATGGCCGCCTGGAATATAAAAAACAAAGGGATACATCCGGAACTGTTGATGATAGTCACATGACTTAGACTTTTATTATAGATATTGTTTTCATTTCTAAAAAAAGCGCAAAAAATAATATTTCCTTACGATTAAAAATTATTTACACGAGACTATTAAAAACTGAAAAAAAAAAAAAACTTTTTTAAAATTAATATTAAATGAGTACGTGTTAAAAGCAGGAAAATATCGAAAATTACGTCTTGAAAATTGTATTTAAACGTGAATATTAAAAGAGAAAGGAAACTTTAAAATAATAAATATATTAATATGCGTTTAACTCTTTCAGGGGAAAGGTACTTCTATTCGTAAAATGTGGAAATCAGTGAATGGCACCAGAATTTACAAACAAATTTATTTCGAAGTACGAAAATGCTTTTGTTGACTTACTTTTACACCCAGCCAGGACCAACCGTTAGGCTAATGGACCGCATGTCCTGGCGGGAAAACCCTCTCCACCAATCCAGCTCCACCTCATCCGCCGGAGCAGGCTTACCAACGGCAATTATTTAATCAAATAAAATAGAAAAACAAAAGCACAATCCTGTGCAGCATAGATTCCTGCTATGCCAACAAAAGTTAACAAAAACGCATGTTTATAGGTTTATTGTTGACTTAATTAATAGAAGGAAAATTTTCATTCCAATATTCTGATGTCAGTGTGGCATTTAAGAATTAAAATTAAGTGGTTCAATAATGCACCACCGCCCTTGATGGGGTTAAAGCAGTAAATTGTATTATGTCAATCGTTTTATAATTCTGTTTAAAAATACCGGGAGGCAAAGACTCTGTTAATTCATTTTATTTTAGCTTCTTTTCAAATGTTTAACTGATCTTCTTTAATCAAACACGTAAACAGCCATTGGATGTCTTAACAGCAACTGATTCGGCCTTAAATTTTCGCAAACAAAGGGAATTGAATGGGAACCCGTTTACATGGAGATCGCTACAGATTTTCCATTATAATTCAATCTTCTCTAATCTTTTAAAACCTGATCAGATTAGCATGCTTTTAGACTCTACGGTGTCTGAACGGGGGTTGGCGAGCGTATCTTGCAGGGGGCAGAGCCCCCTAGTACTTACTTTAAAGTGTTTACACTGCACAATAACAACTATTCAAAGAGTAATAATTTTTATAATGCTTTTAATTGCTTGCAGAATTTTAGGAGAGAAGATATTTACTATTCTAGATAATACTTACATCTATAAAATGAGTGGTTAGTATTCTTTAAGGCTGTTCTCATCTGCTCTGCTCAACAAGCGCAAAACGCTTTGACACATTTACAAATTCATTTTTTAACGGGACAATATAAAATTGGAAATCCTGACCATAGAAGCGATTTGGAATCGAACTGTTTTTTCCGTTTTTTGATCAATAAATTACTTATTGAGTTATAAGCGATTTTGATCACGTGACACGGCATTTTTCTCCCCTACTGACTGGAGTTTCTTCTTTCGTTCGGAAGTTCGGTATAAAATGTCAACTTTGACAGTATTTTCTAAAAGATGTATTGCGTTTACAAGAAAACGGATAAAAACAATTCGATGACATAGTTTCTGAGTAACAACACCTTCTAGTTTCATGCGTTTCCGAACAAAAATGAATTAAAACTTATGTCAGAAAATTTACCCTTTGGATTTGAGAACAGCCTTAACTCAATAATAATAAGAATTTAATGAGATTAAGGAATAAATACAGTCGTACTTCCCTTTAACGAAATTTTCTACTTAACGAAATTTTCTGATGAACCTTGATTTTGAACACCATTAACATGTAAATTAATCTCCATATTACGAAAGTATATTCTATATAATGAAGTTAATTCCACTTTCGTTAATGTACAACATTCAAACGGAGAGGTTGCAGTTGCGATGGATGTAGGAATTTCTTTCCGCGGATTGCATTAAAATGAAATTTATTTATTTAATCATTTCCATTCAAAAGAAGAAATGCTAAAATCCTTCGATACAATAAGAAGGATATTCTAATTTCACGAAAATGGTTATAGATGAATTGTTCTGATACTTACAAAGAGCAAAAAGGTTTTATGAGCAGTGTATTTTTTTTTATAAGAAACCTGTACAAAATAATATTACGGACTTTTTTTAATTTAAGGATTTGCAATACTGAGAAAAAAAAAGTGCGCGACGTTTCAGTTTTTGTTTACCTCTCTTTATTTTGTGTCTTTTCTGAGATTATTCTAATTAAATTTTTCCTATATGTCTACATTGCATACAAAAAGTTATTGCCCGAATTAAAATACATTTTTTCAATAGTTCCATTTTATGTGTACTTTTCTTTTTACGCATGTGTATTTTATTATACAAATTTCATGAATTTGAGTTAATTTCTGTTTAACGAATTTTCTTCATAACGAAGTCTTTAGGTGTAACAATGATACTTCGTTAAATGGAAGTTTCACTGTATTTTCAAAATACTTTTTGACAACATTATTCTGGGATTTCCAAAATACTTCGTTGTTATTAGCTTAAAACTTACTAGTTAAAAACATTAGGCTGAATTTGTGTTAGGAAGACCATGAGATCCAACCAAATCTTCAAGGAATACAGAAAAAACTACCCCGCGTACAAAACACATGTAAAAATCAATTTTAATTGAATTGCATTTTATATGAAATACATATCAATTATGTATTTAAGTAAATTTCAGCATATATTTAAATGGTACTTTCGTATTAAGCAGGTGTTAATAGCCAAAACAATGGCAAAGATTTCGCTTTTTACGGCAGTCTTTTTAGTCTATTTATTTCAGTGTTTGAGCACTTTTTCGATTGCATATATGTTAAATTTGTGTTTTATTTATTTAGAAATAGAACAGAGAACTCGTCGATAAAATCAAACAGACAACACTTGAGAAGAAGCTACATTTTATTGAATCAGATTTCTGGTTCATATCTTGTGAAACAGAGAATGCCCATGAAGAATTATCACATAATACTAGGAGGATTAAATTAAATATGAAATTTGTTCATTTCCAGAACCAATTAGTATTCAAATCATGTCATCAAAATTTTTTGGAAGAATTCATTCATACTGCCAACTTTCAAAACAATTAATTTACGAATTATTCAGGCATACGTTGAATGATTATTAGATTCTAAGATAATCGCAACATTAACCTGAAATTCTATTTACATAATTTATGTATCTTCAAGAATGTGAGGACTTGTTAATTCATTTTTCGATACGTCAAGATTTTCTTTAATCCGACGAAAGATAACAACAATAACCGGAAATATTTTTTCTGTCATGTGATTTCAATTAATAAGATTAAGAACCGATTTATTTTTCATACCCATTTCCTTTTTCTACGTGTAGAAGAATAGATACGTGTATATTTAAGAATCATCGATAACAACATAGATTTACTGGAGAAAAAAACAGACTTCTTAATGTTAGATTTATATAGGATTTATAGGGATTATAAAAAGATATTGACGGAAACACAGTAAGACCTGTAATCCTATCCTCGGTCTCTGATAATCTGGACTCATTATTTAACTTGATCCTTGACGAGTCAAATTATTTTAATGTTATAAGAAGATGATTTTATTTTTTCTGTTTATATAAATGTGCTTTAGAAGCAAGATTCTATAATTGAGATTGAAATCTTATACGTTAACGACATAATCTATTATTACGTAAAATTATTTTGAATCAGTAAGGGTTTTTTTTTAAATAAATTATGGAAGATTTTTGATAACACTGGTCCGCACCAAAATCCTCTCTGTAAAAATAATAGCTGATACTTATAGATTTCACTCTGCTAAATAAAAATATGGTATCGAAATTACAGTTTGTTTTTAAAACTAAGGTATTTTATATCTTGCTAAAACATAAGTGGAAATTTTGTAAAACATAAAATGGAGATAATAATGCGTAAATTACCTGTAAATAAATGTATAAATATGATTACCCGAGTGACAGCGGCATAAGGAATGAAAATACATTAGTGGATAGCAAATGGTAAATTCGGACACGAAAGTGGGAGCGGGGGGGGGGGGGGGGGCGTTAAAAGAAAAATGCACAATATAAGTATCAACAAACTGGATTTTCATGCTATATTTTATCAATTTGACCTCTAAGACAGTGAAAACGCTCCTTTCATGATTTCAGTTTTATGTAGCATTGCATATTAATATCCTTCACAATTTCTTTTTATTATACATAACTGTTTCTCGGAAAAATGGTACGTGCTGGAGCAATTTGTATAACATATTTAGAATTAGGAATATTAGATCTGTACACTTTGCTTATTTAGCTTGCAGGGAGGAAAATTTTAAATTTTTTTTTGCCGATCAGTGTAATTTAGAAAATATAGTGATTCATAAAAAAATATCGGTGGTTTGTGGCATAAAACTTTATAGATTCTTGGTAAATTTTGATATTGTTTCTTTAAATTCTATTAAAAGTTCTTTCTTCTTTCTAGGGGAGTTACAAGTTCTGCGATACTGAGCTTTCAAGATTTTAGCATTAATATAATTGTTATTGGAAAATTAGTTTTATTATTGATTTATTTAACGTTTACAACAACGGAGTTCGCTCTAGAAAATAAGCCAGAAAAATGGATTGTGAACATCTGGTGTACATTTTTTTATTAATACTTTTTGGACTGTCCAATATTTGAGAGATCCCTTAATTTGTAGGTTTTCATGATCTTTTCTTACAGCAAGATTGACATAAGGCAATCGAGCATCGCAGTTTAAATCCAATGGTTTCCTTAGTTTAAGCCTGCATAAAATACCCCCCCCCCCCAAATTCTACTTTTGTGATTTCTTTAATTATTTTTGCTGTTATGTAAGTTAAGAATGTATACGGGGCATTCTCACAATCTTTTGACTTTTGGAGGAAAAAATCTGGCGAAATTAAACTTGCTAAAATAACATTTTAATCTGATAGACGAATGCCTTAATGATTCAAAATAAAGAAAAAATAGTCAGTAGCGAAAATTTGTTTATTTAACTGAGGTTTAAGTTAAACTTGCGAGTTTAATTTTCCTTACCATTTTACCCCTATAACTTTTTATTTTCTTCTAAATTTTTACTTATAATGAATTTGCATAGTACCCACAGGGCATTCAAATAAGAAATAATAACAATGTAGTACTTTTAATACAGAATTCTTGTATAAAATTGTCTTAAAGAGGTGTTAAAGAAGGGACGGTAAGGTAAAAAAAAGAGGATGGTATAGGAAAAAAGGGACAAAATGGTAAAAAAAAAGGACGGTAAGGATGGGACGGTAAGGAAAATTACCACATATTTTTAGGAACATCATGTTAAGACTTAGTGATAGCCGCAATGTTCATTGATTTTTAGAAACAGTTGTTGGATTGGATTAACAAACATTGGATTAATTTAATTTTTTTTTCATTTACCTCAAAAAGTGCAAGAATAAACCTTGGGGACGGTAAGACTACTAATAAAGGCACGATCTTGAAATTGATATTTAAATGCTGATTTAAATTCTGCAGTAAATTTCTTGTCAAAGAATTTTAGACATTCTTTCTCTAGCATACTTCTGCATGAGCAAAAACTTGAAAAAAATTCTGTCGCTGCATCTGAAGTGACTTTTTGTATAATTTTAGAAGAGGGATGGTAAAAAATCTAAAACCCAGGGACAGAGTTCAAAAAATAATATCAACCGTAAAAATGTGTGCAGGTTAATTTTTTGCTACATATTTATATAAAAAAAAATGTCCCAGTTTCGGAAAAAAATTCCATCAAATTACTTTTATTGAAACAATTTTATCCAGACAGCCCCAAACTTAACTAGTCGGATGTACCGATCCCAAAACTTTCTTCTATCTCATACATGTTAATACTTGAAAATTCGCTACACACTGACACAATTAAACGGCAATCTGTGCTCATCATGAGGATTCCAAAGATATGAAATTCCGTGCATTAGTTCTTGAGATATGGCTATCGCTGAAATCGTGTAAATCCAGCAAAATTCAGCCTAGCAGCGCCACCTATTAGTTGATTTAAACCAAAACCTATGTTACACCAAAACACCAAGCAACCACTTATGTCAAAGTCAAACTGAATCTGAAGTTTGGGGAAAATCCGTGCATTAGTTTTTGAGATAGAGTTATTGCAAAAATCATGAAAATTCCAGCATAGCAGCGTCATCTATTGGACGATTAACACCAAAACCTAATCAGCAACAACTTGTGTTAACATCTAACTAAATCTGAAGTTAGATGAAAATTCGTGCATTAGTTTTTGAGATAGAGCTATTGCAGGAATTGTGCAAAATGCACCACAGCAGCGCCACCTGTTGAGCGATTTACAACAACACGTAGTCAGTATCAAGTCATATCAAGGATTAACTAAATCTGAAGTTTCATGAAAATCCGTGCATTAGTTTTTGAGATAGCGCCATTGCGGAAATCGTAAAAAATGCAGCATAGCAGCGCCACCTGTTGAGTGATTTGCACCAAAAACTAATCAGCATCAATTTGCATCAGGGAATAAATTTTTATTAAATTCCGTGCATTAATTATTGAGATAGAGCGCCCACAAAATTTGTGTCACACACAGACACACACACAGACAGACAGACAGACGGACAGACAGACAGACTCACAGACAGACATTTTGTAAAAACATGTTTTTCGGATTCTCTGACCTCTAAAACGTGTAAATCCGTCGAAAACCGGAATTCGAAAATTTTCATGAATCCAATACTTTCTTCTTGTTAAGATAGAAGAAAGTAAAAATCAGCATCAGGGACACGGGACGGTAGATGAGTTTTCCTGGTTTGGACCCCCAATATCGTCCAAAACTTATTTATCTCGTTAATATTGTTATGTAATTATGCAATGGGATGTTCCCCAGTATATGAAATTTAAAAAAAAAGTGTATTAAATAAAAAATTATTATTCAGGGACTTGAAAGTCAAGAGATTGTGAGAATGCCGCATATAAATTTTACTAAATATGTCTATAAAATGTTTCATTTTCAATTTAGTTACTCTGTTTCAATTATTCTTTTGGCATGAGCATTATTTTCCTGGCATGGAAATTTTAAAAATATATTTTTCTCTTCACAATAATTTTTTGCGATGCTAGTATTTATTTCATCTTATGTAGATCCAAAACAATATGTCATACATTTATAGTATATTTTTTAAAGTGTTTTGATATTAAAAAGGTGTCTGTTTTCGAAGAAAGACCCAACTGCTGATTAATAGTCTAGACCAGTAGTTTTATTGTTAGCTTACGTGAAATAAACGACTTCTTAAACAGAAGTTTTGTTAAATAAAAGAAATGAGACATATATAAATAAAACTTCTCGTTAATAACAATTTTATATTAAATTAGCATTATAAACACGAGAATTTCCGTGATCATTCCGTTGCACATTTTACTGTCTCTTAAACTACAGTCGTGGTTTTCCGCTTAAACAGTAGAATGAAAATTCTTTTCTACATAAATTTCAATATGTTTACAAAGAAAACTGATATCTTTCCTTGCGTATCTGCCTTTGTGGACGTCTCTGTCTTTCTTCTAACACCTATGGTGTTATGATAGACGCTATCGCTGCGATAGTTGCAGTAAGTGAAGAAATATTCAAGATGACTATTAATTGCTTTACCAGCAATACATGTATCCGTAAAGTAAGAATGTATCACTAACAATTTTGGGTGCATGAGATGTTGAGTAAAAAAAATTTTGTTACGTATAATTTAGTCTTTTATTCATGACTAGTAGGCTACGCCCGCTACGCCGCTCGATTTTTGCAAACGAAATAGATCGGTATATTTGACATTGTGTTTTAAAACAATATGGACCTTTGCATGATACGAACGCCATTGCGCTGTTATATTTTCTAATGTGTCAGACAAAATTTGGGCTGTTAAATAACAATTCTTTTAGTGGATAATTTTGTACAATTCGGTACAGAACGATAGAAAAATACGCAATGTACTAAAACCAACCTCGAAAAGTTATGTAACTAAACATTGCAAGTATCATAAAAATCCATTAAGCAGAATCTTTTTTAAAATACAAACATTTAACAATCGGGCTCATTTGATTATAGAACTTTCCCCCATAATTCTATAACGAAGAAATGCAGACCATTATATACTATATTAAAACCTTCCCTGAAAGTTATCTATTCAGAAGAATTCAAATCATAAGAAGCTGGAACGAAATTTTCACTTTCATTATATATTTACTAGAAAGGTAGCCCGTCAAAAATGACGGAAATTTAGATATAATGATATATACAATTCATGTGCAAGAATGTGAGTTTTCTCGATTGTTCCGCAGTGATAGATGAAAATAACACATTTTAAGAACGAAACACATTTATGAAAAACTGTGTACAGTAATCTGCACAGTTTGGTTCAAGTGTTATGCAGATTTGAGGCTTTTTGCGGTCATGTCTATTCAATCTTTGTTTACATTTTTTTAAATTCATATATTGGACAATTTAGATTGTTGAGCCTTAAAAATAAATAAATAATACACTTGAAGTAAGGTTAAAAACTATTAAATTATCGTATACGATTTCATGAAATGGTATTATATGGTATTATTTAAGTATTGCGCGGCAGCGCAATACATATTTATTTCCAGTGTCACTTCTCAATGTTAATTTAACTTAGAAAAGCCTATGGAGATCATAACTTTTTCATTTTTTCTTCCCACCTTTTTGTCCCCGACGCCACTCATTTTTAATTCTTTGCTAATTCTAATAATATTATAAATTCAAAGTGTAAAAACATTTGCCAGACGTCAGGGTTAAAACGGATCATAAAATGCCTTTGCATATAGGTGGATTATAATGTAAAGAGTAACATGGGCTAATTTTTATTTACATTATTCAAATATTTTTCTTAATAATTCCAAATTTCGCTTTTTTCATTGAGATTCAACTGACATTTTCTAATAAAATTTAACATTTTTCCTTCATTGTTGTAAATAATTCAAAAGCCGTAATAATAATTTGCCTATTTTTAGTTGAATGATTTTCACGTGAAACATGAAACTGAAGAAACTGAAATAGTTTTTAAGAATTAAAAAGAAGATGAATATGACGTCAAAGTGGAAATAAAAATGACATTTTCAAGCAGATTTTTCAATTCCTACTATTAGTTCACACTCTTCCTATATATATATATATATATATATAGATTTATATATTTATATATCTTGTTCAAATTTTCAATCGTTAATAAAAGACTCATTATTCATCCTATCAAGTTGAAATAAATTTTTTAAACTTGTACTGGATGACAATTGATGTTAATAAAGTTTTTTTCAAATATTAATTAATTAATTAAATTTTAATTAATTAATTTTAGTTTTGCATGGGAAACAAAATGGCGGCTATTGGTTATTGAAGATCAATGAAAGTATTTTCAATAAGGGGTTACCATAGGGGGGCCCTGTTCAGTCGCCCAATACCGCCAAGTTTGTCTTTAACTTGGCGATATATCGCCAGCTTTGGCGGCCAAAATGAGTCGGCAAAAGTGACGCCAACTTGGCGATATCTGTAATATTTCGCGAAATTCCCATAGAGTTCCATTGTAAACCTACTGGTTATAGAAAATCAACAAATTGAGATATTTTAATGCAACAAAAACTAATATTAGATTAAAGGATTTTATTAAATTTTTCTTTGATGACTTAAGTAGGAATTGACTTTAAAAACAATATTTTTATAAGACTTGTTTAAGTTCAGATTGAAATTTTTCGTCCAAACTACAGCAATATTTATTACTGCACTGGTGAAAATTTTTGAATTATACATAGGTAAATTACATCACAAATTGTGATGCGATATCGCACAAATCAAAGCCTGATGATGATACCATCCATTAATTTTGAAATGTGTTCGTCTCAATGCTGTAGTTATTAAAAAACTTGACATATTAAACAAAAACCTAATTTGCAGAACAAATAATAATAATAAAAAAAATTCTTTCCTAAATTGTTTAAGCCCGAGAAGGGGCAGATATTAAGATATTTCATTCAATTCGTTCTACATTTAATGTTAAATTTTTGTAACAAATAAGTTTAACCAATTGAACTTTAAAAAATAAAAATGAAATTCATACAATGTAATACTTTAAACACCTATGTACTTAGATTCCGTTCAAATGAAATCGAAATAAATCTTAGACTTTTTCCATTTTTAATTTGTAAATATTTGTACTGCAGATTTTGCATTATGTTTACGATGATTGTGCATAATATGATAAGATACATGCAAAATACAAAACTTTAAAATAAGTCTAAGATTTATTTCGATTTGATTTGAACGGAATCTAAGTATATAGATGTGAATGAAATATCTTAATATCTGCCCCTTCTCGGGCTTAAACAATTTAGGAAATAAATGTTTTTTTTTTAATTTGTTCTGCAAATTAGGTTTTTGTTTAATATGTGTGTGCTTCACGATCTTGGTTACGACGTTGGCGAAATTGGCTGCAACTTGTCATAATCCTAATAGTGTAAGTAAGTAAGCACCCACCCTAGGAACCCGCTTTTGGCTTATGGTTAGGTGTAACCCCCAAGCCCAGGGCAGGGAAAAGTTTTACTACCTGCGGAAACAAGCCCAGAACCCCAGTCTCCGGGAAAGAAGACTCCAGAACGACCCGCCTGACACGCCGAAGAGAGCACAAGAGGCAAGTGCCGTGTCCCCGGACCGCCTGTGAAAATTTATTATTATTTAAGATGGCGATTCTTTACCAATCACAATTGGCTACCCTATTGTTTCAGGGCGAGCCTAGAAATATAATACGATTATGATTTATATGTTTTGGAATTTACGTACTATTTGAAAAAAATTTAAGTATTTACATTCATCTTTTCGTTTGATAAGAAATATTTTTTTCCCCTTTTTTTCACCCTTTTAAACAAAAATATTTATACATATTTACAATATTTCTAGTGGTATTTAAGTTCTTAAAAATAAAACAATCTCAAAAACACCCTTCCATACACCACGTGGACCCATGACATGTCCACCACAGGCAATCAGAAGAGGTAATTATTGAATGTATTTATATTGAATAAAAGAATAATGGCTATTGAGAATATCGTAGTTAGCATAAAGTTTTTTAAGTTGTGCCGGGTCATTAATTATTTTTAGGATGTCCTGAAGGATTGTCGTTTCTGTTCTGTGAAATTTAAACTTCATGAATTTGCAGTTGCCGAAAATGTAATGCATCGGGTCTCCTCGACCACCACATTTACAAAGGTCGTCATCTTTTTTGCCGATATTATAAAGGAAAGACGGGAAGCTGCCGCGCCCTGTTAAAAAGTAAATAGATATTTTATCTTTTGAAATTATTTGGTTCTGAACTTTTGGTACCAGCCCGTGCGTATATCTGCCACCCCCTGAGTGATCCCAGTTGTACTGCCACCTGTCCAGTAATTGGGTTCGAATACATTTTATAAGATAGGACCGAGGCAATTTAACTCCTCGATCCACTGGTAGGTCGCAGTACTGGGCGGCATCATTCGCCAGCTCATCCGCCAGTTCATTACCCGCTATGCCAATGTGGCCTTTTATCCAAGTAATGTAAAGAATTTTATTTTGATTTTGTTTAATTAAATTATGGATGTAATAAATTGAGGGGTTAGTTGGAAATAAATTGTCTAAGGCTTTAATAGTAGACTGACTGTCACTTAATATTTGGAATTTTGTATAAGGGGAGTTAATGGCCCAATTAATTGCCGAAATTATTGCGTGCAGCTCCGCCTGAAAGATTGAATTTTCTGCTCTCAGTTTGACTGTTTTTTCATAAATTTTAATGTTATGATTGTAGGCTACCATTGCATATGCTGTGCCAGAGTCCACCTTAGAACCATCTGTGTAAATCGAAATAAGATTAGTTTTTGTGATAATTTTGTCTGTAACTATTAAGTTATTTAAATGAATTTCCGGATTTATTTCATATTTTAGGATTTTATTTTCTATATCATCTTTACATATTGGTTTGGGTTCTTTAAGTAATAAGTTTTTATTGTGTAAAATATTGTATTTTAGATTTTTATATTCCAGTGTTATTAAAATTGGTGGTATTCCTAATAGGACCTGTAACGTATGTGTTGCAACATTTTTATATGTTTTGGTTATTGACGTGAGACAAGTTCTTTGGATGGATTGGAGAGCGCGTTTATCTTTTATCCTGAGGTCTCCAAACCACACCTCCGAACCATAATCTATAATTTTTTCTAGTACTGCTATGTACCAGGTTCTAAGATAGCCTCTGTCCACCCCCCAAGTAGCCGAGAAGACCCGTTTAATGGATGAGGTTAGCTGTAAAATTTTGTTTTTTATGCTAGTTATGTGCTTGTCCCATTTTAAAGTACTCTGGAAAATTATCCCTAAAATTTTTATTTCCTTTAATGGCTTGATGGTATAGTTACCCAATTTAAAGGTTGGTGGTCGTTTATCCAAAGTGTTTTTCCCCAACATAATAAAAGTCGTTTTTTCCTTTGAAATCTGTAAATTTAAGTTATTGCAAATATTATAAAAAAGTTTTATTTTTTGGTTGGTTTCGGTCTCTAAGATGAGTCTGCTCCTCGCTTTGACAACCATATTGAAGTCATCGCAAAAAACATACAGGTCTTCGAATTTACTGTGGGTCGCTATAACAAAAAAGTAACCAGTTTTTAGTAAAATTTCTGATATAAAGTAGCTTTCAAAAACTTGTATAAAATTGCAGGCCGTTCCCGTGTTATGTCAGTTCTAGGAATAATATTTCTAACACTGAAGATTTTCCATGTATATATGGAATTTAGAAAAGCTTCGCCAAAAGAAAGGTCCTGAAATGACATTGTAATTCCTCTAATTTCAAAGTTTAATCGGGTCCTGATGTTGAGTACTGAAATCTAATAAATACAGTTATTTTGAATATTACAACAGAATTAAACAGTTAAACTTATTTAACTTAAACCTGCTGTTACTTCCCGATGTTATTTTTTAGTATTAAGAAAGAAAATTATTTAAAATTTTCAAATCATGCATTTATGATTTTTTTCAGTCTTTAATAACTAAATAATGAAAAAATAGGCTTTTGTTCTGAGCTCATAAATATGACAATAAAATAATGTAACTAAGAGACATAGCAAAATTAAATCTTTGTGATTACAAACCATAAACAAACGATACCGCCACCCTTTTACCTACTATGATGTCATTAGAATATTGCCCATTGATTGTTGGAGAACTTACTTTGTGAATGATTACCTCAATGATTTAATATTTTTGACGTTTCACGATGAATGAATCACTTGTGTTTGTTTAGGTTTATGGAATGAGATATTAAGGTGTGAAACTAATTTCAGTTGAAGCTATCCAAGGATATATGTATTTTTAATCGAAATTAAAACAATGCTTTGATCTCGAAATAAAAAGTTTTAGTTTGTATAATTTGTTATTTCTGTTAATTATTTATTTAAGTAATTTTCCATTATAGCGCATTTTTTTAAAAAGCTTGGCGCGATTCGGGCATCAGAAAGTGAGATATGTTGCGAAAATATATAAACAGCTATGAAAACAAATCTAATGAACTTTTATCTTTGTTTATATATGCACTTATATGCATAAAAAAATCTTTTCTAAATATATATAATTTTTTTATATACAAATTACGGCACAGATTTCAGATATGAACCGGGATACCTAACTGATGCCAAAATGGTGTTATTTTGCCTGCTATGGTAACCCGGCTATTGTTTTTTATTTATTAATAAATTGTTTATTTACTTTTACTTTCTGTTTTTTAATTATATAAACTGTTTTGTTCTATAGTTATTATTCAAACTTTTATTTATTTATAGTTATTTCCTTTTCAAAATGATAGCAAATAATTGAAAAATATATAAGTAACTGGTATTCGAAAGCGAGATTTCTGCCAAATTGACGTCATAGAAAAATCACGCCAACCCCCATGCGTATATGACATCTGTGCAAAAATTACTTCTGTTTCTTTATAAAAATGGGTAAATAGTTTTTTTTTTTATTAAATTGTCGGCACAGATTTACGCCCATATTGGCGCGATTTTTTTTTTTTTTTTTTTGACGCCGATGTCATATACGCACCGGGTACTTAACTGGCGCCAAAGTGTCGTTATTTTGCTTATAATGGTAACCCGAATGTTGTTTATGCTGTTGATGTTTTCTCCAAATTGGTGTCGGAAAAAAATCGCGCCAATATATGACATCTGTGCCAAATTGTATACATATGGAAAAAATTGCTTTTGAGTATGAAGCAGTAAATAGGTTGCCAGAAAATACGTTGGCAAACTTCTTTCTCGCCAAGAAACTTTTCTCCGAAATATTGTACAGCAATGATTGCTAGAAATGCATTTTTAATTATGATATGCGCTTTTATGTTTCACTACATTTATGCATACTATACTGTGTGTATAAATGCTACAGATCATATGCAGGGCTACACAAAAGAATTCGTAAGGGTTACTGAGTATGAGAGTAAAGTGCTTAAAGGTGGTTTTTAAAGGAGTTATGCATTTTTACGCTGAACTGCATTTAGTTTCCTAAGAAATGTTTGTGGAATATAGATAAAATGATATACATGGTCACGCAAAGAATTGGATACATAACCGTCTATAGATGATAATATCTGGAAATGTGATTTCAGTAGTTTTCAGAGTAGTTTAAATTGAATTTTAGCTAAATATAATAACGGTACTATTGGCTATGGACGGTAACTGCTGAAATCAATTTTTAAATTTTTTTATGCGTTTTCTAAAATGTTTACTTAGTTATCTTGGTACTTCTTTGTTATCCCGTCGACCAAATTACTGACGTCAAATTGTAAGATTAATTGCCTGTAATGGTTGCCATTAATTAATTAATTAAATGCCAATAATGGCCCATAAAACCATTAATTCGACGTTTTATTTGTATTTTTATTAATGTTTTACTATTGATTTGGCGATTTATATAATTTGGCGAAATTGGTCGACGGGATATCTAAGAAGTAACGTTATCTTATTTACCTTTTTTCCCTAAATAACGAAGTTTTGTTAAAGCATTCAGGATGTGTTGGAAAGTGTTTCATATTCTATGCTTAACGCATGATTTTTCTTTCTTCTTTAGTCTTATTTTGCATTTATTTTATTCTTAATCATATTGTTTATACTGCTTTATAGAAACTTATAGAAACCTTGGCACAGTTGTCATATACGTTATGATATATTGGCGCGATATTTTTCCGACGCCAATTTGGCGAAAACATCAACAGCATAAACAACAACATCCGGATTACCATATCAAGCAAAATTACGACACTTTGGCGCCAGTTAAGTACCCGTTGTGTATATGACATTGGCGTCAGAAAAAAATCGCGCAAATATGGGGCCGTATATGACATCTGTGCTGAAACTTTAATATCTAATGTTTAAACTCTTCGCTCCACTCCCCTTGCATCTAGTACAAACTATAACACGGATAGCGCAAAAAAATAGACAATTTGGTACTTTTCCACTGTATGGGCTTTGGCATTTTTTTTTAAAAGCTTGGTGTAATTTGGGCATCAGAAAGTGAGATTTGGGTACTTTTCCGTTATGCGGACACCATTGTCGCCAAGCGTAATAGTTGGCGCAAAATCGTGAATTGAAGCATTTGAAAAATAAAAGAAAAACCATTGTCGATACTAAAGTGAGCATTTAAAAAATATAACATTTGAAAATTCCAGACTTTTATGAACTATTTCATCAAATCACAAATATATACTTAAAATAAGTGAACAAATAACTGCTATAAAATAAAGCAATAAAATAAAACTCATATTAAACTGCTGGCATAAAATTACAGATATCTTTTAGCATTTTGAAATAATTGGCGCATTAGCATACATTTTGGCATGGTGTCCGTATAACGGGAAAATATCGAGATTTGTTGTCAAATCATATAAACAGCTATGAAAACAAATTTGATGAGTGTTTTTGTTTGTTTTATATGTATATTATTGATGTTTTTATGTACAAATTACATCTGTTTCTGTATAAAATTAGAGAAACGGCTTTTTTATGTTAAATAAATCGTATAAATATCGAAAAATATGCGTGTGCATATAAAATGAAACAGTGAATATGTTCCCGGAAAATATGTTACCAAATTTCCTTTTTCTCCAAGGCACCTATACTGGAATAGTACCTAAAGCACATTAAAATCGCGCAGTTAGGAGCTCACACAGTACACCGTTGTCTATTGGCGGTTATTTTATTAGTAGCATCGGGAGGAAGATGTAAAGATATGCTTTAAATTATCACCCATAGATTTCGAAAAAATATCTTAAAAGAGTGGAGTTTAAATTAAATTTCGGTGACCTCCATTATGAAAGATTAATGGTTATAAATGGGAATTTCGCCAAATTAGTCAGTTTGGCTAACATTTGGCGCTACTGTGGTAACCCTGCATTAATATTTTTCAACAATTACTCATTTCAATGAGGCGGTCCTACCGGAATAGTGAGGGACACACAGAGACTTGGATTTTATATAAATAGATAGTAGATGATCTCATATGAGTTACACATATCGATCCTATAGCTGCAGCGAATCTGCAACACATTGATAGTTGATTTCGGTGTTTGGAAAGACTATTCCAAATAGTAATTTGTAATGGTTTGTTTTTAATTTCCACAGAATAATTCGCTGGTGTTAAGGTACTTTCGAATAAATCTGTAAGATTTTTTATTGTTATTATTTATTTATTTATTTATTTATTTATTTATTTGCCTATTCTGCACGAATTAAAATAATTAAGAAATATGATATCCTCCCTCCAAAAATAGATAAAATTCTAATGAGTTTTGACATTGAATGAAAATAAGTCATTCAATAAAGGTACGACACTAATTTTTTACAAGATAGGCGTTGTTTCTCATTTAATTCTTAAAAGTTAGCAAAGGTCTTTAATAAGAAAAAATATTTATTGAGCCTTGAAATCTCTTTAGTTAGAATAAAAAATGTTAAATCTCATTTTCTTGAAGACTATCAGCAAACAATCAGCTGAATTAGTAATAGCTTATAATCTTCTCGCATGCCATTTCTATTAATACTCAAACAATAGCAACAACTTAATAAATTGCAGCATTACAAAGATAATTCTTGATCATTATCAAATGAATGAAAATAGAAGACGGTAAAAAGGAATTTTAACTTGTACAAGCGGAGTGAGATTTCTGTCAATAACATTTTAAATCGAAGGATTAAACAAATGAGACGATAGTAAAGAAATAGGAAATGAAAAATCACAATGGTATATAATTATATCAAGTGAAGTATTATATTACTAAATCTGTAAAAGTAATACAAACTAATCTGATAATTAGACTTGCACATAGCATGAAAATCGACTTCTTAAATGACACGTAAATCGTGCAGTGTTTAATTCTCCGAATATTTTTCAGATTACAAATGACATAAAGATTTGCGCCCTCTTATTAACCCATTAACTGCCGATACTGTAAGATAGGGGTCTTAAACTTTTTTACATTTGCCACCACAAATGTTGAAAGATAATATTCTTTTTATTTAACATACAAACTTTCTGTAATTAATCAAGGCAATTTTTTTAAATTAAGAAATAGTGGTATCTTGATAGTTAATTTAAATTTATTTTTAACGTTGAGAAAACGCAATACTAGCAGGTAATGGGTTAAATTGTTCATAAACAAAACAATCCTAATTATAAATTTTTTCTGTCTTGTTATGTCCTTTTACAAACTGATTTTGTTTTAAAATGTTAATATTTAGTTAAATAATATAAACTTTTTTACCAAAAATAAAACCGATTTTAAATATATTCTTTCAAGTGGCATCACCTGTGAATGTTTGTAGTTTAGATTTGATTTTTCAATCTTATAACGGGTGTCCTTTTTTACTAACAGCTAAAAAAATTATTAAGAATTGAATTCTTACAGTTTTTTTTTTTTAATTTATAAGAAATTGAAATTCTTTTAAAAATGCAAACTCGTCATTCTGACGGGCTATCGTCTAGCAGTAAATATGACTGCCGATAAACAATTACGAAGAAACCGATTGAAGAAGATTCATTACTGAATTTGAATGAGAATGTTGCCAAATTAGTCAGCTACAGTCAAGTTGGCTTCATTTATGGCGGCTTTTTTTAGTAGCCAAATTTGGCGATATTTCACCAAATGGCGCCAAACTTGTCGACAACTTGGCGCTAAAGTATATGAATACATAGTTTTCTGCTTATGATTGGGAAAACTATTACAACAATGGAAAAAATTTTGCGAGAAATCATTGATTGTGTTAGTTTTTGTTGAATTACTCAAAATGTAATGAACCAAATTTAATTAAACGTTAGTGGTACCAATTCGAAAGTGCCCTCTTTCAATTAAAGCAAAAATCATATGAATCTGTTACATAGTTTCGGAGTAATCTGTGAAGATACTTAAAAAATTAAAAATACATACACGTCGAATTGATAATCTCCTCCTTTTTTTTTTTTTTGAAGTCGTTTAAAAAGGATAAACATCATTTATTTACACATTTCTCGACACTTTTAATAATGTTAAATTGAAATTTCAGAAGATATTTAAAAGCGATGACTAATAAAACCGTTAAAATATTTTAATATTGATATTGAGATATATGATTTTACTTCTATAGGAAAAAGTTCATTAATATATTCATGAATAAATTAGAGATTGTTGTTTGTGGTATATGAATTACTGTTCATTAACGTAATTTTAAATAATAACTGAGCAGTAGTGGAAAAAAAGTAAACACCGCCTACTAACTTTGCAACTAATTATAATAGAAAAAAAATTACCAGTACCAAACGATTAGAAATAAAGTACACTTTTAAATTATGTATATAAAATTTGCTGTAGGGGGCCATCTACAAATCGAAACCAGACCAAACTTCGTTTTATACAATGGCAATACCAAGTCATAAAAATAAACTACGCGTGCTCAGAAAACAACATAGAATATTATAGCATTAGCAAAGAATGAGAATCTAAACAAACTTGACTTTCCGTATTATATTACCTGATGAGGGATTGCAGATAAAGACAAAGACGGATATAAAACATAAATACAAGGTAAGCTATTTTTCTCTTACCTATGATTTTATTATTGAGATATGGACGAATAATAAACTGTGAGGAACAACGAACTTCGCGCAAACACTTTGTTGGATAAGTTGAAATACGTCTAACAACTTATGTGTGATAACATGCATTTAAGGTCGTGAAGTCAGTTTTTGTTCTGATTTCTTATCACGGGGAGGTTATAACATCTTTTGTTGATACTGCTTGCAATGTGCTCGACTGGCGTTTTTTTCTCTATCTTTATAAGGCAGCAATTATTAATTATGCAAACTATTAAAAGCATTATAAAATTATTATATCGTTGAATAGTTGTTATTGCGCAGTGCAAACACATTAAAGTAAGTACATAACTAAAAATTATATATTTTTTAGCAAGTTTTGTTATGAAACTGAGGAGTGACATTATGTCCAACAGAACCCTAAATAAATTTTTTCACTATTTTTTTAGTGTAGGGTAACTCCGGGAGAGTCGTCGCATACGGGATAGATGCCGCACCCCTTGTATTTCTTGTAATTATCAATAGATGGTCGTCAAACGCACAGTATAGGTGCGCAATGAGATTATTTTAACCAGTGTATAGCGTGAATCCCATTTCGATGTTTACTTGTAGAAGTACAATCCTTAATTTGACGTAAGTGCATGATTTCACTGCCCAAACTTTTAAACACGTTATGCTTAAATGCTTTTCATACACTAATTACTAAATGCATGCATGATTTCGAAGTCAAAACTAAGTGTAGCGTTTGTATAGAGTACTGTGTGTATGGTTACGACATTCCCCTTAGCGTGACTGTGATGGCCGACGCCTGCACCATGTAAAATGGGATACATGCCGCACTGCTATTCCGGTATACATGCCGCAGTTTCTTTTGTACGGGATGATTAAGTGTTATTAACTTTTCCTTTTCGTTTTGCACAGACTAACCATATTAGGCATGTTATCAAGCTTACTAAAATCAAAGGAGAAAAAGGGGAAATAATAAAAAGTAAAAAGGGCAAGAAAGATGCAACTCAAGATGATAATAATGAAAAATTGGATAACGCGTAACGCAGACGTTCTTTGCAAACTATTCAAAAAAAAAAAAAAAAAAAAAGGAAGTGTAATTGTCTTTGTTGCATCATGTGTTTAAATGTAGTTACACAAAGACTGTGCTTTATCGACACTTTTTCTGTAGATTGTAGTAAAAAAAACAGGTCTCTTAACCCATTCGGGACCATAGGTGCATATAAGCACCTATGCTTCATAAAGAGCTTACAAAATTTGTTTCTGGCACCAGTAAAAAAGAAAAGTAATATTTGCTTTGTTTAATTAGAGCATTTTCATGATTATTTAAGTAAAAGTAACTTCTTTTAAAAAAGTGGTACCTACCGAATAAAATTTGAGTAAAAGCCACCGGTCCTGAAAGGGTTAACAAATAAATTATGTAAACACAATTTTACTTTTTTTCTTTTCTCTTTCTAATACATTGTTGTTACTTTGTTGCTGAAATAATAATTAAAATTTAATGTAAGAAAAAAATAAGTCGATAAGGTTAATAGTGAAAGTAGGCAACAATTATTAATTTGAATCTACTAATACATTTAATTGTACAGATTTAGTTTAATTTTGTTATTACATCGTATATTATAGTCCAGATATGAATATTTTTTTTTAAATATTTTTATTTATAATTTCATTCTGTTCTTATTACAAGTGCGGCATAACTACCGCACAAGCGCGGCGTCTCAGCCTGAATGTACGGGTGACGCACCGCAGTGTAATGTTTTAGGAAATAATTGTTAAAAATAGTAATAATTTGGTTTGAATTTTTTTGTCGCACTACACGCGTTGTATATTTAACATTAAATAGCCCAGCATGATTTTTTTTTTTTTTTTTTTTTTTTTTTATGTCCACCGTGGGACTTTATGCACAAATTAAAAAAAAAAGTGCGGCATAAATCCCGGAATTACCCTATGATTAACAAAAATAAACTCAAATGTAATGTTTTCGAACAACAACAACCAAAAAAAAAAAAAAAAACCTTCCATTAAAGGGTTAAGGAAAGGAAACATTTTGCTACATTTATGAGTGACGGACTGGTTTTATAATTTGAATCCTAAAAGTCAATGAATGAAGGTCGCTTTGAGATATTTAAGAGCAGCAGCTAATATATAGTTAAACCATCCATAGCAATTTGTTTTGCGTTTAGCTTGGAGGCATTTACAATTAACGTTACAATTATCCGTCACCCATTAACGTGTTCGGAATTATATTTCTTGATCTTTGAAAAATATAAATGTACGAGTTTGTGCAAATATCAGCCAGATAGCTTTCTAGAAAGACGGTGATGATCTTAAAATCTACCAAGCACTTTTCCCCCACAGTTATTGTTGACCTATGCTTCGAAATAACGTTACTTATTACAATAACCGTGCGAAAACCTAGTGCTTTTGAGTTGTTTAATTACATTTGTGTCTTTTAAGTAGTAATGACTCCTTGAAACTTAAAACAGCCATCCTCAAAAAATTCCTCAAAAATAGATACACCATGATTATTTTTAACTCAATCATGCTGATTCCAATCAGTATGATTGAGTTAAAAATAATCATGCATCTGCATACCCATTGTTTAATGGAGTTCCATTACATGCGGTTTATTCTGTTGAGCTGTCTGCATATTACCAATAAGGTTATATGAGCGAAATATGCTCGCTGGTTGCTGGCCCATGTAACTCAATAGGTTGAGCATTGTCAATTTCAGTCAAAAGTCTCTGATTTCGAATCTCGGATTGGGCCTCGGATTCAGATATTTTTTCCTCAGTTGGAAAAATTTAATTCGCATGTTATCTTTACCAATCAGTATGATTGAGTTAAAAATAATCATGCATCACACTTCCTCTACTTTGTCGTTAAGGAATACAGATAAAAATTGCTTAATTAACGAATGGAAACATCTATCAACATTTATGGAAGACGGACCAACTTCATAATTTTAATCTAAAAAACGAAAAATGAAGACAGCAAGGCGGTGTCAAAGAGCAGGCGTTAATATAGATGTAAACCGTCAAAGAAGCAATGTGCTAAGCGTTATGCTTAGAAACATTTAGTATCAGAATTATTATTACGCTTATCACTTACTGGTCAAATGTGTGGGGAATTACATATTCCGATTTTCTAAGGTGATTAAAAACAGAATGCCGTATGCGTGCAAATATTAATAAAAAATCTAGTAAAATAAAAAATATGTTGCTTGAATAAGAAATTAAATCGGTATGTTTTAATATATTATTAAAATTATTATCTAATTTTAATAGTAAATACGTTACTTATAATTAAAAAAATGTATGAAAAATTATTATTTTTGAAATATGCCATGAAAAGTTTAAGAAATGCAGTATGGATGTAAGAAAAACTGGTCAATATCACATGCGAAATCTCCTGGTAATTTATTTTCCAGATTATTTTACTATAAAACTTTGCATTAAAAACATTTTTTTTAATTATGAATTTGTAAACAGAAAAAGAGTTGAATATTTATTACATGATTAAAATTCACGTATTAAATATTCAATAATTTCGAGTGTAATTTCACTGCCGAAAATTGATTGAAAAAAAGAATTTAAAAATTAGAAAAGTATTTTTAAGTACGTTTTGCTGTTAATTTGTAACAAACAGTCTGGTAAAAAAAACTACCAGTACATAATTTGTGTGTAATTTTCATTTGTGTAATAATCGAAAGAGAAGCCCTCAATGAAATGTGTAGTGCCGAGTCAAAATTCCAGTAAAGTTGGATTTCTGTCGCTGCTACCAGAAAAAGATCTACAATTGTAAATATTTTATCAAAGATTTTCGATATTGAAAATTTTATATAATTTTTGATATTTCAGAATATACTTTGGTAACGCATGATAGGAAGTACATGATAAAGTGTGCCAGAGTTTTTTTTTTTTTTTTTAATCTGTTGTGAAACTGCTTGCACTGTAAGATTAAACCGAGATAATTACATCAACATTTATTGGCAATTTGGGTGACTGCATTCGTTATTGCAAATTAACAGCAAAATGTGCTTTTAAAATCTTACTTTTTTCTTTATGCATTAACAGAAACAGTGGCAGTAAAATCTCGACATTTTTTTACAGCAAAAAATTTTAGCACCCAAAATACTAGCATATTTTTCTGTGACTGTCTCCAATTTTTCTTAAAGTGTACTAATTTTGGAAATAACTATGCATATTTCCTATTTTTAGTTGTTAAAGATAAAAATCTGTTAATTAACGAGAAACATTTTGCAGCTTTTATGACTGACGCACTAGCTCTATCATTTGGATCGGAACAATATAAAAGAGGGAGATAAAGAAGAGTAGTAGCTAATATATCTATAAGCCATCAAGTTTCTAAGGTTATTAAAAACGCAATGCTTGAAAGAACCTTAGAAAATTGTGTAAGTGATACAGCTGTCTTCATTACTTTATCAGCCGTTACTGTCTTAAACAAAAGTATTTCAGAATGCACAAAGGATTAAGAGGGATATTTGAGGAAGTAAAGACTCTTTCGGAGTGGTTTTTTTTTTATATATATCAAAACACGTTTTGTTGCTGGCAGTGAAATATTAACACTATTCATAATATTTATTAAAGCGGATTTATTTTATTGTGTCAAGAATAATAAATCACTATCAAGGTAACAATATGTAAATCAAAGTGAGACTATTAAGACAGGATAGAAGATTAATACTTTTTTTTAAAATATATTGCTTTATTTGCTTATGAAAAACAATTTGGAAATAGTTTCATAATTAAGATGTGTAAATAACAATAAGTAAATAAGAAGACAAATGGCAATTTCCTTGTTAAACATTATAAAAATTTGAAATATGTACGATTATACATATTATCTATAAGGACTGTTTCCTGGAAATCCGCACAAACTTTTCTTGATTCAAAAGCAATGAAAAAAAAACGTGACAAAGAACACAAATGATCAATATAAAGTAACCTTAATAATCACATTACTCTATAGATCTGTTATCGGGTTTCAATTTAAACCGCTTCGTTGGACCATTATCGATTTTACTTTTGATGGTACTTGCTAGACGTTGTAGAAAAATAAGGTCCATAATTTTAAGGCAGTACTTGATTCGATTGATCCATTTGTTGATGTTATCTACATTTCAGTCTTGAGCATACACTTTGGACTTAAGATACCCCAGAACTGCTTAATTGATTGAATTTCGGGAACGTTAGCCGGATTGGCAGACTTCTCCACGAAAGCGATGTTTTGCTGGAGGAAGTGGCTGAGAACGATTTTGTAGTAATGACTGCTGGCCAAGTCTGGCCAGAAGACGTTATCACCACCCTTGTAATTGCTACAGATGTAAGGGAAGTGACTACGGCGAATGCATCTGTTCCAATGTCGTTGCCCATTGACAGAGAGCCCAGACTTTCAGATGAATGGTCGATTCAAGCCTTTCGGACCCATCACAATCCAAACGAGGATCTTGTCTTCAAAGTTCTGTTTAGTAGCTAATTTTATGATAGGTTGTGTCGTGGAGATGTCAGATGTGTGGTAGCCACCATTATCGTTAAAAGTTGAGTGAGTGAGTGTGAAACATGACTCGTCATCCAAAATGAATGCTCGATCAGGGAATTTTCTGAACAAGCGACGACACTTCGTTTTCGCGGCAATCATTTGATTTTGTGATCGTTTTCATATGACCGATTTATTGTGATATATAAGGTTAAGCTTCTTGGTGATTGTTTTATGTAGGTGGCCGAGTGAAACACTGAATTTGGAAGCCGTGGGATGTATTAATACTCGGTCTTTTTGCTCAGTGCAAACAGCCGTTTAAATTCGTGTAACTTTGGCTTCGCGAGTTTTGGGATATTCTTATCCGACCCCGGTTGTCTTTTGGCCGGGTTTCACGTCTAGTAACGTTGTAAAACATCATATACAGTACGTTTGGGGATATTTTGGCTAAAAAATGGTTCACTGTGAACTTGTTCCCATGATGAATATTGCCTTCGTAAAACGTGTACACACGCGTAAGCAGACACTCCTCTTTCGACTCCATTCTCGGAAAACACAGATTACTTAATGAACTCTCGGCTACGGGCGTACATACGATAACGCAATTTTTCCTTCGCAGGTTTCGCCTGATTCGTATTTCTTTGTTATTTTGCATAACTACAACGTTTGTGCGGATTTCTATTAAACAGTCCTTATTAGACTTTCAAAAGTCAGCAAAAATTTATTATGCTAATTAATTTCATTAAAAATTTATCTTTGTTATCCTATCTCTCAAAGTGTCCATTTGTATACGCCACTGCGATGAAATATTCAAAAATATTTTTAATAATGTATAATTTTCGAACTTCAACTAATGTATTCATGTTGTACAGTTTATGTAGATATACATAACAGTGTTCTTCGGAATTTTTCATGTAGATATTCTGAAAGTTGAGATTAATATAATTTAAAAATAAACTTTATATGCAGAAGAGAAAATTCATTCAATCGGCTTGAAAAAAAAAAAAAAACAACAAAAACGTGTCTAATTGTTTTTACTATCATTTCTAAACATTTTCCAACATAATTGAAATGAGTTTATAAATTTGACTTTGCATTTTCATTCTCGCCATTCTAAATTCCATAAAAGTTGGACACGAAATTAGAAAAAAATATGTTATTGACTAAGCATATTTATTTTATTATATTTATATCCCTTTTACACGAATAAATCATTACAATGGGTTAAATATATTACTCCTTTGACCACATATTTTTGAACTGCGTTTTAAAGAGATTAGGCTTTCAAAATTCAGGAAAACTTTATTATGCTAAAGTATTAAAAATTTATCTTTGTTATCCTATCTCTCAAAGGTGGCCGAGAGGTTCTGCTTCGAAGCTGGTAGACGGGAGGTGCTGGGTTCGATCCCAATCGCGCCCGTCGGCCTAATCGTTCGGAGTTTTCGTGGTTTTCTTCGAACCTTGGTTCTCCAAGCGTTAATACGGGTTAGGTTCCCTTAGAAAGACCTCCACGGAAGGCATTCCTCCCCCCTTAGGGCCTATATCCCACGTGCTGATAATTGGCCGACATAAATACAACCAACCAACCAACCTATCTCTCAAAGTGTCTATTTGTAAACACCATTGCGGTGAAATATTCATAAATATTTTTAATAATGTATAATTTTCAAACTAACACAAACTTAGAAATCCTATTAAAGCACTTCATGTTTTTTGCTGAAATTGTTGACATACCGTTATGAAACTGCCTAAAAGAAGTCGGGTGCATTGCATTACATAACTCATTACTTTTTGAAACATTTTTAAAAAGTTCGTATTCTTTAAAATCCATCTAATTTTTAAATATTGCATAACTAACATTTTATGTTAATTTACCTGTGCATGTGTCTCTGCATTATTGCGCAGAGACATATGCAGAGCTTAAAAATATTTCAAAGAAATGCTCATATCTTATCAAATACTTAATATACGGGGGTATTTTTTATAACCTCCGATAGAGCGTAAAATGAATACAAGTGTGAATAACAAAATGGCTTTATTGCTAGTAGTCAAATACAATCAAAGTTACCTTACCGCATAGTCACCATGAAGACTGAGACAATTTGCCATACTGTGGACCAGTTTTCCATCACCCTCTTCATAGAAGATTGCCGCCAGCATGTTGAGACTGGTCTCCAAGGTGTCTTGAAGACTTTCGTTAGTGCAAAAGTTCTGTATTCCCAGATCTGTCTCCAGCTCCAAAAAAAGGTGAAAGTCACTTGGTGCCATGTCTGGGCCGTATGCTGGATAATCAAATACTTCCTACAGAAATTACGCAAGAAGCTGTTGGATCACCACACCAGTATACAGTCGTTGGTTATCGTGAATCAGAACGATTCTAGAAGACAGCATACCTCTTCTTTTGTTTTGAACGGCTCTCTGCATGCGACGTATTGCCTGACAATACATTCCCATTTGGAGAGAGAATCAATTATTCCAGTCATGTTAAAGAAGCTCCAACTCATGTGTTGGACTCAGCTATGACTGATATCACGATAAGGAAGCTGCACAGTGTCGCAATGCGCAGATCAGATTCAAATCGTTTGACTGGTCACTTAGCAGCGCGAGCGGAGGCTGAAAAAGATACACACCTCGTATTAATTTCCAGTTGCAGTTAAATATTTCTCTTGCACTTTGTCAAGTTTTTTGGAAGGACATTAAATATGGTTGAATATTCTGCATATTATAAATGTAAAGCTTACAGGATTTTTCTTTAATTTTTAAAAGAAGCGTATTTATGGGACAATATCACAAAATACGAAAATTGCAGTCCGTGCCATAAAATGTCATTAATTGTTAGATAATTCAGTTTTTTTTTTTTTTTTTTTTTTTACATTCTAATAAAAAATATTCTTAGAAGTATTTTCAAGAGATATTATATTCCTAATAACATAAAAATAACGCAATTAAAAGGCTTAAACGTTCAGATTGTCATTTTCCTGGCATGTCGAACTGTGATGTATGCAAAGTAAAAGGCTTTCTGCTATACTGTACAAATATCTTTTTCTAGTTTTTTTTTTCTAATTATTAATTATATCTTATATAACACATGTATGAGAAAGGTAACAAGTTCTGTATTTTACAAATAATTTTCCATAATTGAAATATGATTGTCACTGAAAATGAATGTCATTTTCCTGGCCTGCTCATTTTAGTTCTTTATGAGGTATAAAGATGGCACTGCAGGCTAATTCTTCTTGTTCTTGACATACTTCAATGCAGAAGTAGTAAAATCGTTGCTACCAGCAAGATCTTTTAGATATTTCTTTGAAAATAATGCGTTTAAAGGCCTTGTAAAAATTGAGTAGCTTTTTATTATGTCATTTTCCTTGTTTCAATAAATTACAAATAAAACTGAACATTACACTGAATTTGAGGTACTATAGAGGAAACATGTTTCTTTAAACGAAATTAAAATGTTAGATCAAAAAATAAAAAAAACAAGAAAGTGAAAAATGTTTTAGAATGAAATTGTTATTATCCTGGCGGTCATTATCCGAGCATACATAGCCCCACCAGTGGCCGAGAGGTTCTGCTCTCGAAGCTGGTAGACGGGAGGTGCTGGGTTCGAACCCAATCGCGCCCGTCGGCCTAACCGTTTCGGAGTTTTCGTGGTTTTCTTTGAAACCGTGGATTCCCATGCGTAAATACGGGTTAGGTTCCCTTAGAAAGACCCCCACGAAGGGCACTCCCCCCAGGGCCTATATCCAACGTGTTGATAATCGGCCGTCATAAACACAAACCAAACCAAACCGAGCATACATATGCCAAGAAAATGAAATATAATTATAATTACATAAAAATGAACTTAAGCTCTTAAACTTTAACAATTTTACGTGTAAATTCCTTTATTCAGCTGCTCAGCTAATATTTTTAAAGGAATCAGAAGTTTTGAAACGATTTAAATTTTTTAAAAAAATCGTTTTCAAAATCTCACATTTTGTGATATTCACCATTATATCTCCATGAATATACACGCCATACTTAGATAAATGCATACAAACATTACAAAAATATTACATTTATTACAGTTACAGATCATTTCAAGCATATTGTGACACAATGTGATCGCAATTTTTTTTTTTAATTCAACTTCTTTGTGATCCCTTCCGTCACTAAATTTTCACTGAAAGATAAGGCATTCCGAAATTAACAGAACAGAAGAAGCTAAAATAAGATGTTCAAATTAAATTACTTGTTGTTGGAAAGGCTTCTTAAGGGTCGGTGTGGTCGCTGTTTTTGCTACCACTATTTCCAAATAATAATCTTTGGGATAGATTTATACAGCATTTGCATAAAAAATCTACTGCGAATATTATTATTTGAAAATAGTAAAAGCTAAAACAGTGATCATATAATTTAGTCTCTTTAGCAGTTATGTAATTTTTTTCTTTCTTGTTTATTTTTCTCATATTTTTTTCAGGAGGATAAAGCAATTTATATTAACAATGATTTTCTCTAGAAAAATAAAACTATTTCAATGGATAAGAACTTTTGATTATCAAAATAAGGCCATTAATATTGTGGATTGTAAGAATTTTCAATTTCTTTTTGGATAGAAAAATGCGAAAGTACGCCGACAAAAGATTCTTTTGAATCGCGGTGTCATTCTCATATTTCCACATTAATCCCAAGTGAATTCTTCTCACAGGATTATCTAAAAGTTTCAAGTCGGGAAAGACAAAAGATTTTGCTATGTCAAGAAAGATTTTATTTTTGCTTGTTTACAGATTGGTGTCATGAAAATCTGAAATTTTTCTCAGAGGTGATTGCCACATAGTTGCATTTTACTGCTGCTAAAGAATACATTCATTATACAAAGATTGTTTGAAAAACTAGTATACTGAGGAAAATCCCATAAAATTATGGAATGCAAGAGAAAAGAAACTAGAAAGAAGAAAAGAATTTCATTCAAATTTGAAAATCTTGACTTTTATTAATATATCTGATTGATAATTTTACCAGTGAAATTAATTGGTGGCGGTTAATGCTTGATTAAAGTTGAAATAGACCAAGTTGGTAGCACTTAAATTAGTAGCAATATACGATTAAATTAGTGGCAAAATACGAAATAATATATATTGGAATGTGATATAATTGTAGATATTAGTAATAAGATATATTGTAGATATTAGTAATAAGATATATTGTAAAGTTATTGCAAAAATTAAAAAATTTTTGTTAAATTTTTCCAGTCTCATGGAGTGAAAAAACATTTAATTTGATAAATACAGCTTCAAATTATCCGGGATTTCTCATCAATTTACTTAAATAATAATAATAATAATAATAATAAACTGCAAGTTTCCCGGTAGGAATCGGAAAAATTGTTGCCCTTATCGCACCGGAATAATTTCCGACCCAGCTCGGAATAAAATCCGTAAAAATGAGGAAATAGTCAGTACAACGGTATTTTACGGATTTTATTCCGAGATGGGTTGGAAATTATTCCGGTACGATAAAGGCAACTATTTTTCCGATTCCTACCGGAAAACTGGCATTATTTTTTTTACAGTGTACCTTTTAACAATTAGAAGTATAATAAAATAAAAAAAATAATTCCCTATATATATGTGTATAAAAAATGCAAAAGGCTGCTGAATTTAATGTAAATCTTTTCTTACACTGTAAAAAAAAAAAGGACTAAAAAACGGAAATACTACTGGCAATCTAACTACTTCCGTTTTTTTACGGGAATTTTTACCCATAAATTACAGTAAAATTTCCGTTTTTAATCAGAAAAACGGAAATTTTTCTGTAATTTATGGGTAAAAATTCCCGTAAAAAAACGGAAATAGTACTGGCGTCTAGATTGTCAGTAGTATTTCCGTTTTTTTTTTTGTTTTTGTTTTTGTTTTTTTTCGCAAATTTTGACACATAAAGCAGAAACTTACGCAAGCTTAGTATTAGTCACTACACTCAGTTTCAAAAAATGAAGACAGAACCGATGCATCTACCATACAAAGAAATAGATATAAGAACGTAAAACGTGGGCAAAGAAAATCACCGAAAATATTACTTGCTCAGTTTTTATATAATTTATGAAAAAAAAAATAGTTAGAATTTGTCGAACAAAGACAAATGATTCAGGTGAAAAGAGAGTGGTTTTTATTAATGTTTGAAACTATTTGTGTTTTGATTCTTCTGAATTGATAATTTTGCTGCTAAAATTAATTTTCAACTGTACGTGTAAGTGGACAATTAAAGTTAAAATTGAGCATACTAGTAATGCTTTTCAAAAATGTGAAAATGAAATAACAGAGATAATAAGATACATTGTAATGATACTTTTAAAATATAAATACTTTAATTATAAGTATTTATTTAAAAGTGCCCTTGATTATACAAATACGGTCTACATAATGAAGTATATATTAATAATAAAAGTTTGATGCCAATATATATATATATAATTATTTAAAATATTATTTTACACTAAAAAATAAAAATATAACTATTAAAGTCATTGTAGCTAAAAGCCCTGTAATTTCTCAAATGTTTGTCGCATTTAAGGTACATAAAATACTAAATGTAAGTAAGACTAGTTTATCATGTTGTGGCCATCACAAAACGTTTTTCTATATCATTTTAATGCATTAATTTAAATAGCATATTCACACAGCTACAATTATGTATAAAGTACAGGGTGGTTATAAAAAAAAAAAAACTTCCCCGATATATGAACCCTTAGCGGCCTAACCGCTACACCAATCGAAAATAAATCTTAGATATACCTATTTGAAGGTATGCGCTTGAGATCGTGATGATTTAACACAATAGAGCTCTCACGGTTACGGTAGCAGTGAAAACATTTCGAGAATTTTGAAAGGCAACACCCATTTTTTTCATGCGCAAATTCATCAACGTATTGAAAAACCATAAATGGCGTAGAAATGATACACGTACGATGAAAATTGCCGATGTAAAACACTTGCAAAAGGGACCATTGCGAAGAACGAAGAAGTGGCTACAAGACATGTTTTTCAGTAGCCATCTTTTTTTTTTTTTTTTTTTTTTTTTTACTTGTGAACTGAGTAATGTTGTAAGATTTGTTTTAAAATGTGATTTTGAGTTGTGTTTGTAAACACATTGTGAAAATAAAAAAGTAATAATTTGTTTTAGAGTGCTGAATATTACGTTACGTAGGAACTGATGAGGATTGGGTGCCACCATATTACACCGGCAATTTTAGTCATACGTGTATTATTCCAACGCCATTTATGGTTTTTCAATGCGCTGATGAATTTGCGCCGAATAAAAAGGGTGTTGCCATTCGAAAATGTCAAAATTAAATGTGACCATGTTTTTTATACATGCCAGTTCCTTTTAATTTTATTAATTTAAATACGCAATTTTAAATCGTAATGCGGCATTACAATTCAATAATGAATTATTTAAAATTCATATTTAAAACGCTTTTAATTTTAATAATTTAAGGAAGGAACAAATGAATGACTAATTCAACATTAATTTCACCAATACATTGTTTATTACTGTGTGTTCTTTACAATTTTTTAATAAATAATTTTTTTTTATTCTTAGAAACTCCTGTAACTCTGTTGCTCCTGAAATTTAACAATCGTGGTACCGTTATAGCTGTTGACCTTCCGGCTTTCTTTTTAAGTTATATAAACATAACTGGAACAAAAGAAGAAAAGAACTTTTTCTTGTTTCTGCATGGTTATTTAATAAGCTGTTTTATTTGATAAAATTTCTGGTTTCAATTGTTCATAAAATTCTTTATTACGCAAACCATTATTAGCCCAGTGGTTAGGGTGTTGAATTTGGAATTAATTAGGGGAAAGCTGGAAATTGTTTTAATACTTTCAGTTTAGGTCTAGAATGAATATGCTATGTTTTCTCCCCTCGTCTGGGTGAGCGTTAGGAAATATGTATAGATTTATAGTCAAAAAACACGTTTTTTTACATACCATAACAGTATCTCCAAACAACTAACTCTGTCAAAAATATTATCATTATAAATATTGTAGAGCTTAAAATCCTGAGTAAAATGAGTACCTACACTTAATATTTTTGTTGAACATTAAGGTCACAATTCCAGTTTAAAGTTTTAGACCCGTGGTCTGGGGGTTGAACTCAGAATTAATTAGGAGAAAACTGGAAATTGTTTTAATCCCTTCACTTTAGGTCTAAAATGAACGTACGATGTTTTTTCCTCGTGTTTGGGTGAATGTTGGAAATTATGTACAAATATATTTTCGAAAAACACGTTTTTTTTTTTTTTTTTAATTACCTTAACAATATCTCAAAACAGCTGACTCTATAAAAAACATTGTCAATACAAATGTTGTAGAACTTAAAATTCTGAATAAAATGAGTACCATCAGTAATATTTTTGTTCAACATTAAGGTCCCAATGCCACTTCAAAAAATTTGAAATCAAGAGCTTGAAGCCAGGAGAGACCAAGTTAACTTAAAAATACCTTAAAACTGCGGCCTTAATATTAAACAAAAATATTAAGTGTAGGTACTCATTTTACTCAGAATTTTAGGCTCTACAACTTTTGCGCTGACAATGTTTTTGATAGAGTTAGCTGTTTTGAGATATTGTTAAGTTAACTTGGTCTCTCCTGGCTTCAAGCTCTTGATTAGCGATTGAGGCAAAATTTTGAAATAGAATTGCGACCTTGATGTTGAACAAAAATATTAATGATGGTACTTATTTTATTCAGAATTTTAAGCTCTACAACATTTGCATTGACAATGTTTTTTTTGGGTTAGCTGTTTTGAGATATTGTTAATGTAATTAAAATAACCGTGTTTTTCGAAAATAAATATGTGCATATTTTCTAACATTCACCCAAGTACGAGGAAAAAAACATAGTACGTTCATTTTAGACCTAAACTGAAGCGATCAAAATAATTTCCAGTTTTCTCCTAATCAATTCTGAGTTCAACCCCCTGACCGCGGGTCTAAAACTTTAAACTGGAATTGTGACCTTAATGTTCAACAAAAATATGAAGTGTAGGTACTCATTTTACTCAGAATTTTAAGCTCTACAACATTTGTACTGACAATGTTTTGTATAGAGTTAGTTGTTTGGAGATACTGTTATGGTGTGTAAAAAAAAGACGTGTTTTTTGACTATAAATCTGTACATATTTCCTAACGCTCATCTAGTACGAGAGGGAAAACATAGTATATTCATCCTAGACCTAAACTGAAGGGATTAAAACAATTTCCAGCTTTCTCCTAATTAATTCCGAATTCGGCCTTTTTTTGCTCCCCTACCACTGGACTTTATGGCTATTTCGAACTTTTGGGACTACTCATTCATTACCACTGTGCTTATTGTGGCTTCTTTGTCTATCTTAACAGTAACTATAGTATCTGGAAAAATGCACCTATACAGTCAGAAAAACTCGTCAATGTACACTAAATTATTCCTCATTAAATTATTAAATTATTAAATTACAACATTAAATTATTAAATTATTTGTTAAAAAACAAATAATTTCCGTATTCCTAGAAAACATATTTTATCTGTAAATGCTTCCAAAAAATGTGAAAAAAGGGAGAAATTCCGTTCATTCCTAGCAGGCATGCTCTCTATAATTACTAAAATCCAAATTTATTTAAAAGGAAATAACCAAAAATTTTATAAATTAAGATTTATAATTAAATTAAAAAAGAGAAAATGTTTTCGAATTAAAAAATAAATAACAATTACTTTTCTCATTCATTCAAAAGTACTCACAATTTATTTTTTTTAAGTCGAAAAATGTGAAAAATGTTTAAAAAAATTAATTTATAAAGTTGATTATAAAAAAATAATCGCATTTCAAATATATTTTAAATGAACACATTTAAATCAAATATTAAATGGAAAAAAATCGATTTTACTCAATAAACAAAAAACAAATCTAATCGAATAAAAATATAATATTCCTATTTTACACTTAACAATCTACTTAAAAATATTTATAATTCATATTTTTATCCCATTTTAATACTAAAGTATTAACACCCCAGCCACAATCTCATTAAAGACGAAATCTTCCCGAAATTAACTTCAAAGCTTTTTAAAGAAAGTAATCGAACCCTGCCCGTTTGAAGCAAACATATTTACTCACAAAGCGCTAAGCACTTCGCTTCTGTCTAACTGTAGCGCGGTCATTAGCGTAGACGTCTCGTGGCGTTGGGATGGCTGGTTCGGTTCCAACGTCGGCAGCTTTATTTTTTTCCACACTTTTGTCAACTGACGGATATTTTACCTCCTGTAACGGAGAAAATAATAACGGATATTCGTCAAGTAACGGAAAAATCCTGTTAGCAATGCATAATTATAATGTAATAGTATAATTTCTATGAATTGAAGAAAGTATTTCTGAGATTGTACATCCTCTACAAATTCACAGCTTCTACACTTAGTACAGTAGATGCCGCTTTATATGATCAAGGCTAATGTTATTAGTAAGGATCGATCGAAACAAGCTTGGCTGAAACCGAAACAGAATTTTGGTGGCCTTCCTATTTTCGGACCAAACCAAAAACGAAAACGAAAATGTCCAATTTCTTAAAATTAATTAAATTGTATGTATTAAAGTAATTAATACATACATAAATATACATAATTATTAATTAATAATACGCGTGACTCAAAATGGCTCTTTGTGCCGTAGACCCAAAACTTTTTATTTTCATATAAAATAAAACGTATTTAATTCATCAACGACACAGAAAGATTTTCTAATTATACGAATTTCATTTAATTAAAAAATATTTTAGTTTTATGTATACACACCTTAAATTACCTTTTATAATGATTTCTGTAAATGATCATCTGTTATATATTCTAGAACTTTCTCAAAGAGTATTCGGAACACTTCTGCGGTTTCATATTGAAAATTTTCTATTACTGTTATGTCTAGCTTTTGATGAGCACGTGAAAAAGTTTAGTTATACTATATGCATTGCTTGCTTTATAATTTGCATTCACGTCTTGAGTCAGTCATGACTGATAATTATAAACAACGAAGTTCGTAGCAATAAATAGTCCCATTTGAGCCGATAAAGCTCAAATCGATGAGTAATGTTGTAAATTTATGAGAAGGAAGAAACGAGATTTTTGGAGTACTGAGATTCGGTAGAGTTTCGGTCCGACCGAATTTTCAGCCGCATTTTCACCGAAAACGAATTTTCGGTGAAACTCAGTTCGGCCGAAAACGAAAACGAAACCGAATTGTCGGTCAATCTCTAGTTATAAGTTTCTCAATGTTATTGAAATCAGACGGGACTGTATGCCTATATTCAATTCTACACTAAAATCAGTCGATTTGTGTGATGAGTTTTTTGTTTAATGTTATCACTAAGGATCGATCGAAATAAATTTTTAAAACCGAAGCCGAATTTCGGTAATCTTGTTGTTTTTGGACGAAAACGAAAACGAAAATGTCCAAAACTTTTTAAAAGTAATTAATACATACAGTGCGTCTCATAAATATATAGACACAGATGTTTTTGAAATTACATTTTATTAATTCAGTTAAAAGAAATTAAATTTTATACCTCATATTAAGAACACTGAAATGAATCTCTTATAGGGGTTTTAATTGAAATAAAATAATTTCTTCTCGAATAATAAAAAGAATAAAAAATTACGCTGTCTCATAAATATAAAGACAATCTTAAAACTGCTTTATATGCAAATTTTTTTCGAAAGCGCACGTACAGAATTAATGCGCACGCGCAGAAATACACTTTAACTTACCCAAAGGAGCAAAGTTGTTTGACTTGTTTCAATTGCAAAGATGTCGTGGAACATTGAAATTTCTATAGATGAAATTTGTAAAATACGTAAATTTAAAGCTAATGGCTTTACAGTTTGTCAAATATGTAAAAAAACTCGGAGAATCAGAGATGCACTTTATAAAATTTTATCAACAACTTACAATTTATATTCGAGAAAACGATCTGGCAGACCGAGAAAAACTAGTGAAAGACTCGATCGCAAGATCGTGCTGCTTGTTTCGTCGCAAAAAATGTCACTCCGATAAGTTTCTCAACAAGTTTATGGTATGGTCCCAAAGGATACAGTACATCGTCTTATAAAAGAAAGAAAAAACCTTATATGCCGACATACGTGCAGATTTTCTTTACTGAAAAAAGAACACAAAGAATGGAAGTTAATCTGGGCTAAAGATCATATGCACTGGAAGGACGAATGGATGCAAGGCATTTTTTCAGATGAAAAGAGATTTAACTTTGATGGCCCAAATGGTTGGAATTCCTACTCGCACTATTTAAGACGTTAAACTCGAACCCTCTTCAGTAGGCTGAAAGGGGGAGATTCTGTTATGGTGTGGGGTGCCTTCTCTTTTAATGGAACAACGGATATCGCTTTTCTGGAAGGTAAACAGACATCTAAAGAGTATATCGAACTGCTTGATAGTCAGTTGTTGCCAATTGCTGAAACTCTTGGTGGTCGGAATTATTTGTACCATCAGGATAATGCATCAATTCACACATCAAGACTAAAAAAAATGGTTTGTCGATAGCAATGTTCATGTCACGGTGTGGCCCGCAGGTAACCCCGATTTAAATCCAGTTAAGAATCTTTGAGGCGCTCTCGTTTGCAGTGTATATGCATCTGGAAGACAATTTTCAAACGTCCTTGAGTTGAAAAAAGAAATCGAACGAAGTTGTTTTGATATAAAGCCAAAATACAACTTAATAAAAAAGCATGCCAGCTAGAACATTTTCTGTCATTTTAATAAGAATGGATTATTTATTGGACGGTAATTCAAAAGTATGTAAAATGTCTTTATATTTATGAGACACCAAATTTGTTTATATATATATCAATTTTCGATTAGAAATTATTTAATTCTAATTTAATTTACTGTAAAATGTTTTCTTGGCTCATACTTTTCGTTATATGCATAAATATAATTTTGAATACTGAATTATTAAAATATTATTTCGAAAATAACAGTGTCTTTATATTTATGAGACGCACTGTACATAAATGTGCATAATTACTATTAATTAATTGTATGTGTAATTATACGTGTGGCCCAAGTTTGCTCTATGCGCCTGTTACCAAAACATTTATTTTCATATAAAATAAAGTATAATTAATTCATCACACAAAATGATTTTCTAATTATATGAATCTCATCTAATTAAAAAATGTTTTAGGTATACATACCTCGATTTATCTTTTATAATGATTTTTGTAAATAAACATCTGTTATACTAGAACTTTTTCAAAGAGTATTCGAAACACTTCTGTGCTTTGAAAATAAAAATTTTCTATGACTGTTAAGTCTGCGGCTTTTTATGAACAGGTGAAAAGCGTTTTCAAAGTTTACTCCTATATGCATTGCTTGCTTTATAATTTGCACTCACGTCTTGAGTCAGTTATGACTGATAATTATAAACAGTGAAGTTCATAGCAATAAATGAAGAGTGTCTCATTTAAGCCGATACATCTCAAATCAATGAGTACTGTTGAAAATTTTCGAAGGAAGAAATGAAATTTTTGGAATACAGATAGTTTCGGTCGGGTTTCGGTCCAGCCGAATTTCTGCCAGCATTTTCGCCGAAAACGAATTTTCAGCGAAACTTTGGGCGGAAAACGAAAACGAAAACGAATTTTCGGTCGATCTCTAATTATCACTTTTTCAGCAGGCCAGTTTCTATGAATTGTGCTGTTGAAAGCGAAGTTCTGTTACAAGGACCCTTCATAGCATACCTTCAAAGAAAGATAGAATAGAGGATTCTTAATCTAGATAAGCCCTAGATGAGGATGGCGAATTCTGTGGCGATGGATAACGACATTTCTGCAGTCGGAAGCTCACAGAAAATGAACACTTCCAAAACAATTGCGAACACTGAAAAAATGAAGTATACTCAAAAATAAGTAAATTGATCTACTCATTTAAATTGAGTATGTTTGTATTAAAAATGAACCTATGCTTCTTCAATTTTTAAATATCATATGTTATCGAATTCAAAAGAAACAATAAGTTTGAACTTTGTAATTTTTTATTTCATTCATGGAGGTATAAAAAATGTTTATTAATAGGAAAATAATGCAATATACCCTGGAAATCAAGGAATAATATTGAAGTCCACCGTAGTGGAGATTGCTCTGGGACCTACAGCTCATATTAAAAATATTAGAATAATTACTTTTTTGACAAATTGAAAATATCGTTTGGTAATTTAATGTCTTTTAATGCAAATATGCAAACGATATTTTTATTAAGAACTTATTGTTGATTAAACTTATTTATTATCTTAAAATTAATATCATTTTTGAAAAGATTAATTGAAAAAAAATTATTTTGAAAAGTCAAAATATTAGAATATTTATTCAAGTGGTTCAAAATATTAGAATATTTCACGTTAATTCTCCTTTAATTATCACCAATTCAAAACTGGTGGCATCATTGATTAAATTCAGGCGATTTTATTTAAAATCAGTATTCTTTTTGCAATTTGTTTGCTTTTTCGTCTTAAAATGGGTCGTGTGAGTGATATTCCTGAATCTATTAATCTTCGTATGGTTGATTTGTATCGGCACGGTAAAAATCAATGTTATATAGCAAATTATTTACATTGTTCGCAATCAAGCGTTAGTAAAATACTAACACAATATTCAAAAAATGAAAAATTTCAAAATTTAATTGCCGAAATGGCGGCCGAAAACCAAAAACATCTGCTAGATACAGCAAGAAACTGAAGCGGAAAGTTAAAAAAAAAAGTTTTAAAAGTGTGCGATTCTTGCACCGAAAATGAAAAGAAGAAGGAGTTGAAGTTTCTATCGAGCGAGTTCGTTGGCCAGCTTCATCCGCAATCTTGTTTCAAAATGGCGGCCATTTGAATTTTTGAAATTTTTTTATATTTTCAAACATTGAATACTTATGAAAAATGTTACGTTTCACAAAATGCAAACTCTTATGTATCATTTTAAACAGAATGTTCGAAAATTTAAAAGATATTTTAAAGAGTCACACAATGTAAATTAACAACATAGGTCATTATAAAGAGAAAGTTAGGAAACCTAAAAATTTCCCAAAAGTGTCTACAAAATTTAAATGGCCGCCATTTTGAAACAAGATGGCGGATGAAGCTGGCCAACGAACTCGCTTGATAGAAACTCAATTCCTTCTTCTTTCCATTTTCGGTTCAAGAATAGCACAATTTTAAAACGTTTTTTTTTAACTATGCGCTTCAGTTTCCTGTCATCTCAAGCAGATGTTTTTGGCTTTCGGCCGCCATTTCAGCGATTATTTTCAAAATTTCCATTTTTTAATATTGTGTTAGTATTTTACTAACGCGTGATTGCGAACAATGTAAATAATTCCCTATATAACATTGATTTTTACCGTGCTGATACAAATCAACCATACGAAGTTTAATAGATTCAGGAATATCACTCACACGACCCATTTTAAGACGAAAAAGCAAACAAACTACAAAAATAATACTAATTTTAAATAAAATCGTCTGAATTTAATGAATGATGCCACCAGTTATGAATTGGTTATAATTAAAGGAGAAATAATGTGAAATATTCTAATATTTTGAACCACTTGAATAAATATTCTAATATTTTGACTTTTCAAAATAATTTTTTTTCAATTAACCTTTTCAAAAATGATATTAGTTTTAAGATAATAAATAAGTTTAATCAACAATAAGTTCTTAATAAAAATATCGTTTGCATATTGGCATTAAAAGACATTAAATTACCAAACGATATTTTCAATTTGTAAAAAAAAGTAATTATTCTAATATTTTGAATATAAGCTGTATAGCAGCTATGGCTGTTCGCCTCGAATGATCCTTTATTATACACAGACACAAACCACAATTTTTATTTCCTTTTTTCCATTATCAAGGAATAATATTACATTTTTATTCTCGAAAGGAACTATGTCTTGTCTCTCCTTCGTAATGCGCAAGATTGCATTGCGTTGTTGTCATGAGTGCTTCGTCAATTTCAATCAAAAATGAGTAACAGTTAATATTTGAATACATCCATGAGTTCAAAAATGAGTACATGACGGCTCATATTTGAACACAACCAGGGAATCAAAAATCACTTGTTTCTCAATTTTTAGTACATTTGGATGAGAGGTGCTTGAGTATGTGACGAATTTGAAATTGAGTATTTTTTACTCAACTTTGAGAAATCATTTTTTCAGTGAAGAAATACAAAGTAATGATGATGATCGGTTACATGACGAGAGCAGATTTACTGAAAAAACACCTACAAATGCGGAAATAACAAATGCTTTGAAAATATCTAAACTGGGAATATAACATCGCTGAAACAATTTAAAAGACAATATGGCTATGTACAATTTATTATTGATCTTTTAAAAGATAACTATAAACGAAACAAATTACAGAATTAATTTAATAAATTTTTCGTGCCTTTTTAGAACAGGTATCATTTTTTCAGAGATTAGCTACAATAATTGGGTATTGTTATCGCAATCATATGATCACATTAAGCGGCATCTAATCTACTATCATAAGACTCTAAAATTAGAATTTTATTAGATAAGTTATAGTGACTGATCCCAAAACTCCATCATTTTATTTCGTCACGTATTGTTTATTGAGGAATATTATATTTCCTATGGACTTACCGTTTTGTCAGTGAAGCAGCTTTAATATCTTCGATAACTTGTTTAACTTCTAGCACTTTTTAGAGGCATCTTAAATATTTTGTTAGCACGCAATAACGTCGAGAAAGAAAAATGGAAATAGTATTTGAATTTTATTAAAGAGTCCATGTTTATTCCATAATAAAAATATCTTTTGAAAAAATAAATTAAATTAATCTAAATACAATAATTTTGATCATTTTTCTTGAGCCCAAATGTTTGTAAGAAAATTGCCCAAAGGGACACGTTTGCGTAACCCTCTACCCCTTGGATTCTAAATATGATCGTAATATTTTATTCTTTTCTTGAATCAACACGCTGAATACAGAGAGTGGTGCAATAATTCGTACTTCAATTAATTCAATTTTGCCATTACTTTCATGGATGTATGGACCGGTGTGTTGTCTTGGTGAGCTAGCCCAATTGTTTCGTCCACGTATGCGACCTCCTGTTCTTGATTTCTATGTTCAAATGATCCTAATAATGCAGTATAATAATTTACTGTGACTGTTTTGCTTTTCTCAAGATAGTCTTTGAACATTGTGCCATGAGCATCCCAAAAAATACTGTCCAAGATTTCTCCAGCTGATTTTTGCGTGTTTGGTTGATTTGGGCTTGTTCCGTCCGGTTCCAATTATCGTTCCAACTAGCAGTTGGCTGCCTATTGGACTGAATTGTGTAGTTAAGGATCCATGTTACATCCATTGTTACGAATCGGCGCAAAATCGCATTTGGATAGCACTGAAATATCGTCAAACTGCGCTTTTAATCGTCGATGCTTAGCTGGTTTTGCTCTTTTGTTAGGTAACGCAGTACCCATCTAGTGTAAAGCTTTTCAATATGCAAATTTTCATGCAAAATATTCCACACACATTCTGTCAATATCTTTTGAATGTCAGCTATCACTCATTTTACTTTGAGGTCATCAAAAACTATATGGTGGATTGTTTTTGGTGTTTTCTGAGTTGATGCATCAGTTGGGCGTCCAGAATGTAGAGCTCTTTTTTACACTGGTACGGCATCATTCAAATTCACTAAACCATCACCAATTCGTGGTTTTCGATGGAGCAGATATACCACAATGCTTTACAGGCCATTCTTGAGTTTGGACTACATTTGTTTTCGCGAAAAAGTAAATGTGTATTTAAGACACGAAATTCTTTTTTGTTAATTGTTTTTACCAAAGCAAAATCATTGCTATTTGTACAGCTGCATTTCGTAAAGCAACAGCTGAAATTTCATATGAACTTGATTCGAATCTTTTAAGAGTAGTACTATCTAGAAATCCTACGGATAATTTGTTAATACTGTAAGTTAATAGCGGCTCCTAGGACTTTTCCTCTACGTAGTATTTTACAATTTTTTATGTAATAATTGATAATTAATTTTTACATTACCATTGAAAGTTATATTTTCAACAAAATGTAAGCAATTATTTTAGTTAAATGTGTATTAAACAATGCAGAATACACATATTTAGGCAGAAACACATTTGATTTTTCATTTATTTTCAAAATTCAATTTAACTGTGCCTAAAATTTATAGTATGAAATTATTATTGCTATACAACCCAAATAGCAAATAATTATTTAAACAGATTGTAAAAGGGAACTTTCAAGAAATAAATTATGCAACGGATGTGTTTTATTTTTTCACGTGTCTTCTATTTCAGTTTAAAATTTTTTGAAAAAAAATTATGAAAATGGAACAAAATAAATATTTGATATATTTTTTACAGTAGAGTATGTTCTCATAGTAGAGAACCAAAATTTATTGTATTGAATACACACGATTCAATTGTATTGTATTAATTGGAAATACTTCCATGAACTTCCAATATTGTTTAAAAATCGGCTTTTTCAAAGAAATTATAATATTGCAGAGATATTGGTTTTACATTGAAAATATTGGAAATGAAATTCAAAAATATTTCTTGCCAATATTAGCAAAATGTTAGCGATACAATATCAGGCAATATTGAGCAATCACAGGATTGATATTATTGGCCAAATATAGTTTTGTTACTAGTCTCAATTCAAAATCTTTTTCACTCAGTCCATTTTTATGATTCATATTTTAAATCTTCAATAAAAATTCCATAATAAACGTACGATACCACTTTTATAAAGTATCAATCTAAAAGAAAATTCACCTGGAAGCATTTAACAGCAAATGATTAAATAGAATTTTATGTACAGTCGAGGGAGAAAAAAAGTACCCCTACTAACTCTGCAACGAATTATCGTAGAAGAAAGTTGCTGGTACAAACGATAGAAAATGAAGTCCACTTTTAAGAGGTCTCAGGACTCTTAAAATTGGAAAAATCGAAAAACAAAATACCATTTTCAACATATAATATCTTAAAATGTAATTGATTTTAAGACAAAATTTTATATTGGGATGAAAGATATAAGTATGTTCTTCAATTTCATGTATTTGAAAAATTACAAGATGCAGAATTAGAACTTACAGTGGGCTCCAAAATGTCAGACATTTGACGAGCGGAAAATCGGCATAACAGATTATGCTCACGATTACAAAATACATTTTGCAAGCAGAAGGAAACCTTAGGGTCCTACTTATGCTTCATATTGTAATAATTACTCTGAACCTAAATAAATTTGTATTTAAAGCATTTTTCTATTTTTAATACAAAGTTGTATTTAGTTAATGCAAAATTTAGAATTTTCAACAGTATAATCACCTATAAAGAAGATATTTCTGAACAATAAGAAGGAAATTTTAGGTTCAGTTTATACAGACTAACATGAAACATATGTTTTGAAAATTTCACGAAAAAAAATTCAGAAGTTTTTGAGATATCGTGCGCGTTATGCCCAAGAACGTCATTTGGAGAAAATTGACTTTAAAGTTTCTGAAACGTCGCTTCACCTATTGAGCGTGTATAATTCTAAAAGCCATAACTTCTGTTCTGATAGGAATTTTAAGGAAACATTTATACCAAAATGTTCAGAAAAAATAGTAGTTTAATATCTAAAAAAATTAAAATTTTGAAAATTTTAAAGCTTTAAGAGTCCTGTGACCCCTTAAATTATGTATATAAAACTTTCCTAGGGGTCAACTACAAATCAAAACCAGTCCCAACTGTATTTTTTTTTCAATGGCAAAACACAATTTTGACAAGATATTTTGAATATTTGGTTTTAATTCTTTCTAACTGATGGCCAGGCCCCTACCTGCCGGAAAGCCCCAGCTGATCGGGTTTGATACTTGGTATTGGGTCGAGTGACCGCCTAATCGCCGCGTAGTGGTAATAAACCTAACGAGCGCCTAGATCGTATCGGAAGTACTAATTGCTTAGTCGTGAACGGTGTTACGCCGGATGCTTAATATTTATATCCTGTTGTTTGGAACCTGCGCATTGCTACTCATGTTGATCTCGTAATTTGGAACCTTGGTCCAAGGTAACGAAACCTTCACCTGGAAAGGCACCCCCAAAGGTATAATTCACAGGTAACTTGGAGGACTTTGCGCCCACGACGGATTTTACATGCACCAGGCGCCATTAGCGTACATTGCGGATTATAGCCGGCAGTAGGCCTCGATCCCGCGGCCTTCTGCTGCGGGTTCGATGCTTCGGGTGCGAACCGGGCCACCGCTGCCCGAAATACTACTGATTTACCTGGAGTTTTGAAGCCGGATTGTTAGTGCAGACTTGTCATAAGATAGACAAGTTAGACCAAAAGTTAATTTTGGGCCGAAATGTTAGGCAAACACAACGATGCAGGGAGGATGAGATTCCTCCTTTCTACTGTACCCCACCGCGTAGAAACTGACTCCGTATACTTCCCACTGGAGCGGGTCCGGTAGCTTGTGTAGGCTATAGTAGCCTATGTGCAATTACGAGTTATAAAAAGGCGGCAGTTAAAAAAAAAAACCTTGAAAGGGAAAGGGGTTAGCTTGCACATGTTATTACACTTTAAACTTACGTATGGTTATTTACTTAGCTATCATTTATTATATATATTCTTTTAATATTATCGTAGGCACCAGGTCACATTAAATTAACTAGAGTAATTTACTTTAGATTTCTTAAATAATACCTGGCTATTTAAAATGCATTTATATTTTTAATCATTTCTAATGCTAGAATCGTGATTTTATTTTAGTATTTTTTTTTTTTATCTTATGGGAAGTTAACTATAAATTGGCATACTATTACTTAGCTAGGAGGGAATTGGTAGGAGATTAACGAGCTGACCTAGTGAGATTAATATTCTAATTTCTAATTGAGTTAGCTGCTTGAGGTTGTAGCTTAGAAATAAGGTATGGGGGTTAGGCTTGACCTAAATTAACAATTAATTTTATAATAAATTATATTTGTCTAGTATAATATGCTTATCTCACCCAGTGGACTTGTTCTTCTGAGGAGGTTTCCTTGTCTTGGTATTTGGTCACTGTCGTGGTGGTTGCCTTATTATTTTGACATATTCTTTTGGGTATTTTTCCCCCTCGCTTGAATATATGCTTTTCACTTCCATGGAGATGCTTGTCTCTATCGTAGGTTGTTTTTCTTTATGACTCTATTCTTGGTGGTTCTCTAAATTTGAGGTTTTGTCACATAGCGAACTTGCCGCTGATGGGTTGACTTGTTGTGGTCTTGAATATTTGGTTCAATTTATGACTTGAAACGAAATTTTAAGTCATATTTATGATAAGCTTTTGAATTAGAAACATTCAAAATTCTGAGCTACAAATGTTAGATCACATTTTAATATTTTTATTAATATCTCCTGAAATTATAATCCTAATGCGATAATTTTTTGTATGGTTATAATACTGAACTAAAGATAAATACATTGAATTTGTAATTTAAAAATTCTTATAATATGAATTGTGAAATTTATAATCGAAAAAATTATGAAATACAACTTACAATTTTTTTATGATTTTATATTTATTATGTCCTGCGTTATGCGGATCCCAAAATTTCAAGAATTTCTTGCAAGTAGTTTTCAAATTATGAAAAATCACTTAAAAAATACCAGCATACTAGTTTAGGGGTCAGCTATGATATACAGATATGATATACAGAAAAGCAAAATTGAAAAAATATATTTTACTCATTTTATTGAAGCATTTGAGCTGGGATTACGGTGCCTCTCTTAAGACCAACTTAGAGAGTAAGTCTGTCTTACGATGTAACCAAAGCGTAAACCGTATTTCAGTGCCACGCGATCTTACGCTAATCTGAAACCTTTCTACGCTCATGTGCCTCTTAAACTATTCAAAGATATCCTGATATTGCTAACAGTCTCATAGTATCAGTGACATGGAGATTAGACGAAGTTCTTGATTAAAATGGTTGCTATACTTCTTATTCAAAGATTTCGGCCCCTTTTTTTAAATTTAAGCACAACAAGTGGCTTATTAGTGGGGATGATGATTTTTTGCCATCTCATTTTTTTTTCTGTACTAATCTGCCCATAATTTTCTGTGACTCTTTTATTAAAGTTCTATCATATTAAATATTTTTCCTTACTTGGCATAATCAATTTTTTTTATTTAGATAAATTTCAGCATTTAAAATTTTCGTAACAATATAAATATATATATATTTTTTATTTGGCGCAATCATATTTTTTATTAAGATGAATTTCAGTAATTTAAAATTTTGGTAGCAAGTTGCTGCCATTAGTGATTTTTAATTTCATTATGTGGACTAGTTTGTCCTTGTATACAGTGTTAGTGTTTGGTTGATGTTTAATTTTGTTGAAAGAAACTGTGAAGATCAGATTAACATGAAATTTCATAGAGCAAAGCTAATTTGGAGAGTGTAAACATGAAATTATTAATTTCAATCTACTCGTATTCTACAAAATTGAAGAACATGTAAAATATTTTTTGTTCTTTTTAAATAAATGACGATGATGAATTTACGGCAAATGCTTAATATGATTAGTAAATTTTATATCTACAGAACTTTGGTCAAAAAGATTTTTTATCATTTAAACTATTATCACATCCACAATATAGCCATTGAGATAATTATACTTATTAATTCAATTTACTCAAGATTTTATTAGATTGTTTATCATATTACATTGAATGTCTCTAAGATAAAATATCTCCACGGAAGTATTTGATTGTTATTTAAAAATTCTAATTTAATCTTTTACTAACTTTTGTATATCAATCGAAAATTATAATCTTTACAAATAATCTTCGATGTTCAGTTTTTAACTCATTAATAAGGAGCTTTAAATAATTAAGACTCCTATGACTTACTTATTTAGATCTATTCGAGAACACAGACTAATTTTTAGGTGGGTTCGTAATTATACAAATACGTAGCACTAGTTATAGTCGTCGTTTAGTCCGTCTGCCTGTCCGTCTGTCTGTCCGTCTGTCTGTCCGTCTGCCTGCCCGTCTATCCGTCTGTCTGCATATAACAGAGCAAAAACTACCCAACCGAATGGCCTGAAATTTTAAATATATAATTGTTGGAAACTTTTGTCGAGTCATTGCAAATGTAATGAAAATCGGTTGTATAGTTTAATTACAGGGACAGTCAAAATTTTTCCGTTACATTACGACCAATGGGAAAAAATTATAGCAAGTGCATTTTAATGATGTTACAGCCTTTCGAACAAAATGAAATTGATATGCACTTATGAAGTGCACTAAAATGTACATTCAGTACAATATGCGGTGCAAAAAATATTGATAAAACTAGTTATAGTACGAACGCAACTCATTTGCCACGTTTAACGAGCAATTTCAAACTTGTTAAAAATTGTAAGTTATTTTTATGGCTTTCCGATAGGCAATTTTTTTTGCCAATCGCATTAATGAGTTTAATGCGAAATTTCGAATGAAATAGCAGAGTAAGTTTAATCATAGCATTATTAACACTATTTCAAAGGATAATAACGAATGTAAAGTTATTCTAATGTCTTTCTAACTTAGATTTAGGTTCAGTACTTCAAATAAATTGGAATATAAACCATGCGAACATATCTGAAAAGATTTAAGAAGGCACATCCTCCCCCCCTTCCCATGCTCAAAAAGAGTGATGTCGGAAAAAAGTTTTAAAAATATGCCGTTAGCAACAGACTTGGGATTTATTTTCAGGCTGCAAAGCAATTTATCTGTTTTATTTATTTTTTTTATTATTTTTTTTTTTTTCATTCTTTCATTATACTGCTACATACTTTTTTATGATAAATTTTGTAGTCGCCGATATTCTTAACATTTCTTCCAATAATTTTAGAAAAGAGCGAGTTAGAGATAAATTCAAAATCTGAAAAAAGCATTATAAAAACACCTATAAAATTCCTATCACATTCACGTATTCGAAAACTATTTTAATTACAGATACCTTATATATTTCAAAATCGTATAATTCAACATTTGTAAACTTCATAAAATTAGTATTGAAGATGATTTTGCAGCATAACAATAGACGAAACATATTAACACTAGAACTACCGATGTTAAATATATACCTAGTTTTACGGCACCCGTCAAATTGACGGATTTTTGATGATGGCTTTCATTGTAACTTTTGACTTAGTTAATGTAAATAAAAGAATGTAATTTAAGAGAAAAACAACATTTAATAAAATAATTCATTGATTATTTATTAAAAAACAGTTTCTATTTGCATTTATAGTATAGCACATTTGATATGTATGAAATAACTATGATGCACATATTTTACAAGTACATGTTACCTTAGATTAACACTTGCCACTTAGTTAATGTAAAAAAAATATATATAATTTAACAAAAACAACATTTAATATAATAATTTATTAATTATTAATAAAAAAAATCAGTTTATATTTGCATTTATTGTATAGCACATTTGATATGTATGAAATAACTATGAGGCACATATTTTACAAGTACATGTTACCTTAGATTAACACTTGCCACTTAGTTAATGTAAAAAAAGAATATAATTTAACAAAAACAAGACTTAATATAACAATTCATTAATTATTAATAAAAAAGAAACAAAAACAGCTTCTATTTGCATTTATAGTGGAGCCCATTTGATATGTATGAAATAACTATGAGGCACATATTTTACAAGTATATGTTATCTTAGATGAACACTTGCCACAAACATTTTTGTTGCATACATTGCAGGTATAAATCGCTCTATTTTTGTTACCCAATCGAATTTTGCAAGATTCGCGTTAATAAGGACTTTTTGAGTTTTCTGGAGTAAAATCCATTGCTTTCCGTTCTTGTTTTTGGGAGGAGGCTTCTTTTCTGCAGCACCTATATTCACTGGAGTGTTTGTTCTTCGGATAATTGAAATAAAAATTGTTTTCTAGTTATATTTTCATCAGAAGTCTCTTTATATAAAATCGACGCATTGATTACTGCCAAGTCCAAAATATTATAAAATACCTGCAAAGGCCATCTACGTGACCCTGCTTTTATGCTATATTTGCTGGCCATTTGGTCAACAACATCTACTCCAAACTTAGTCTCATTGTAAAACGACACAGTTGCAGGAATTTTTTTTCGATTAGAAGCAATTTTTACGGATTTATGTTTTGAGCTAAGAAGTAGTACTTTTTTTACGAGGCTTACTTTTGTAAATTGTTAGAACAATATCATTTGATTTGTAGAGTTTTGTGGAGAAAAGAGTCGTGTTATCTTTTCTAACTTTAGCTATTTTCGGCAATTCTCTTTTATTTGCTCGCATAGTTCCAACAAGACGTGTTTTTTTTTCTTGGCCAATAGCTTTTTTGCGAGTTGTATACGTGTAAAAAATTATCCGTTGTTATATTTCTCCCACAATTTACATAGTTTATTACAGGATTCAAAGCTACAAATTCATTCAAAGGTACTTCTGATGATCTAAGTTCATTTTTGCCTAAATAGGGAAAGCCATTTATAAGATATTTATTTCACACGTCTACAGCTGACCAAAACTTAATTCCGAATTTTTCCGGTTTATGAAACATATATTGCAGAAATCTGCATCTTGCCTTTTTGGGAAACAGTTGTTAATCTACGCTTATATTCTGATCTGGTTTGTAACAAGCTTGGCTCTTGTCAATAAAGGACTTCCACATTTCGGAAGCTAATCCAAATTTGTCAGTTCGTAAGCGAACACTCCTTTTTTGTGTCGAAACGAATGAATCTCATAATTTCTGAAAATCTATTTCTACTCAAAGTTTCGTGAAAGAAAGAAGGTCCCATTTTTCTGACCACAAATAGGATAATTTCAAATTTCTCGCTTAGCAGGCTCCTCGAGCATACAAAATAGCTACAAACGCATATATTTCTTCAATAGTAATTTTCCAATCATCCATCTGTAAAACATTTCCGGCCTCGAGTAAACTGAGTCGTAATCGGTGCAAAATAGATCCCGTTATAACGGCTGCCAAACACTTTGAATCATTCAACTTTGAAATTGCCAAAGCCGTCATTTTGACGGGTCTTGGTAGAAATAGGTATAGGTCATACTGATTACGGAAATTAAAGTGGGTGAGTTGAAATTGAATAGGAATATTTAACTATTCTTATATTTCATTAAAAGTCGTATCATAAAATTCTAGAACAATACATAAATTATATCAAAATTTTAAGCATGAAATTTGAAAACCGTCAAAATGACGGTCTTGGTAGTTCTAGTGTTAAGTGAGTGAAATGGTCATATTGGCAAGAATTAATATATTAATAACAGTAACTTAATCATTCTGTAACATTTCAACAATCGAGTAATAATTTCAATCGAATCAACTTAGATTTTAAAACAACCCCTAAAATATGCTTATTTTAAAATAATTAATTTCTCGGAAACTAATTATGCGACTTTCATGAAATTTTGTATTTAGGCTATTTGAAGGCCGTAAATTTTATTTCTGGTGTCAAAATTGGGTCTTGCCATTGGAAAAAAAAGTTTGTGTTTCTTTTGATATGTAGATAGCCCCCTAAGCCAATTTTATATACATCATTTAAAAGTAGACTTTATTTCTAATCGTTTGGTACCAGTAAATTTATTCTACTATGATTTGTAGCAGATTTAGTAGGGGATGTTTACTTTTTTTTCCACGACTGTACAACGAACCCTTTCATTTATGCTGAAGACAGCTTACAATCGCTGCAAGTAGTAAGGCCATAATCTATGGTTATCAATCATCCACTGTATAATTAATGATAGAATATCTTGTTCTGTCCTTTCAAGCGAAAATTATAAGAATGGATTAGCTTTCAGACTGTCATCCCTAAGTTATATAACACTGTCTCAAGGTCATGTTTGACCGTTCATCCGATGGATTCATCATTTTATTAATTCTTTTTAGTAAAGTTTTATTTGAACTCTTTTGTTTTGTCACCGCTCTGGAACGATGTTGTTTTGAAACATTTTTTTAAATTTAATACATATGAAATAAGCAAGCATTTATAATAGCCGTTTTTAAAATAAAGGGTGTTCTAAAATTCAACCGACAAATTAAGATTAAGACATTTCATAGAAAACTTTTAAATTAAAATTAAAATTTAAATTAAAAAATAAAAATGGGAACATTAAAAAAAAAAACTTGGGTGGGCAAATCTACAAAGAAACAGCTTTCATTAAAAAAAAAATAATTATAAAAATTGGTTCAGTCGAATGCTCAGGCCAGATGACTGAAAAAATAGCCTTGTCTTTTAAATATATAGATCTTACAAAAAGCGTTATGTTTGAACTTTTACAAAGTACCATATAAAACAACACTTATGAAGTATATAAATTATTGTTCGAATTATGCCTAAATAATTGACGTTTATCTTTAAAATTGTTTCATTTTTCAGTAACTTATATCTCTCTAACTTATCCTTCAGAATGGATACCAATATGTATTACTAGATATTTTTGTACGCGAAACTTAAATATGCAATAAAAGTATGGTGTTACTGTTGAAATTTTAAAAGTAAGTTTTAATTTTATATGTAGATGAACTTGTGTGACAAAATAAAATGTATATAATTATAAAGAATTTTATGCGAAATAAAACGTTACATTTCGCGTTTTCTAGCATTAATTGCAACTGTAAGTTATGTTGATCATTTGATTTTTCTTACGTAGATGAAAAAGAGGCACATATGAACAACGTCCATTTCATCTAATTAACAGAAATTAAAAATCTTTTAAAAATGCTCACCGATTCATATTAATCCTATCAACTATCGAAAATTTTTGAAGGATTTTTATCATGTCATTTAGATGAAATGGGCGTTGATTAAATGCGTCCCTTTTATCCTACTGCACTTATTTTACAACATAAAAATTAAAAAAGCTATTAAAAACTTTAAATTTCTCTGGTACTGCAACGAATATATTCATTATTATTTCATGAAAGCGCATATTTCTCAAAATAAAGGGTTTTGTGTTTTCTCGGGTTATTTATATGAGTACGTTTGAGATTTCAAGTTTGCACCTTGAACTAGTAAACTCAATATTATGATTGACGATGGACGTATTTAATTCTTTCCCTTAAACTTAGAAATATCAATAAAGCTATTTTCAAGAAAGTAATTTTAAACAAGTTTTATCACTTTCACGTATGAGTTGTGCAGTTTATAATGAAGTGAGCTACAATGCTTCATTTGAATAAAAAAGTTATTTGCCTACTTCGGTGGAGAAGTTATCATTTTTCTTCATAATCTAATTTTAATGACAGGAGCTGTAAAAAGTTGAATAACAATAAAATGAATATTACATTTTACTTTAACGATATTCATGTATCAGAAGCCTGCACGAGCGGAAATTTCCGCTCCTGGGTCCGGTCCAACCCGTTTAAACTTTTTGGGCCGGCCCGGTATAAAAGCTAAAATTTCGAACCGAGCCCGGCCTCTCAGGTGGGAAAAATAATTGGACCCACCGGTCCAGGTTAAATTAAACTAGGTTAAAGCTAAAGTTCTGCCAAAACCCATGACGGTCCGACTGAATGTCTACAAATCATCGATTTTTATGCCGACATAGTTAAAAATTGTCTTGAACGGAAAGTTCTGACAAAAAATATTAACTTTAGTAAATATAACTCTTTATTGTTTAGGTATATATATTTTTTAAAAAAGCTCATTGGTCATCAAAGTACAGGCATATCCATTCTAAAATGTTGCCTACCCAAAGATTAATTTTTGGCTTTGCCCATGTAAACTGTATTTATTTTTTTAATAAGTTACTATTTATATGTAAATGTCTGAGTTATCATTGATATCGTTAATCAAGATTCAACGACTTTGAGACTTAAAAACCTGAAAAATGATATGCAGTAAAATATTCTAAGACAGAATCACATAGCAGAAAATAATAATTCCTTTATACACTGGTTTGCTTCTTAGCAGGCTCCTCGTGTTTTGTAAAAGTATAAAATTCTTTTTCACACGCTTTATTATATAAAAGTTTCTACTGATAAGCACATTTTTCTGTTTAAGACAGTATTCCATCATAGACAAGTTCATTGTCTCTTCTGCAATTTTAATGCCTACAAATATGTGTAGTATATTTTAAAAAGACAAAAAATTAAAAATTTAATTGTAGAATAATGTTAATTTAATAATCTATGCATTTTTTGAGAAATTGTTGGGCCACCCAAAGTTTTACTAATTTTTGTACAGGCCAGGTCGCACCGGATCAATAATTTTCATACGGCATGGATCGAGACCAGGCCTGAAAATTAGGGCCTCTGCAGACGTTTAAAAAGAATGAAGCCCAGTTCCGGCTTACCGCATAAAAAACAAGCCAGGCTCTGTCTGGCCAATGCCTGCTGATAAAAGTACGGCCCCGATACGGCTTGGAAATAGTGGGGCCGCCAGAGACTTCAAAAAAAGTAAGGCTCGTGCTTAACCAAACCGATTATCGTGAATGAAAATTGCCCAGTCGCGGGCCGGGCCTAAGGAGACCTTTAACAACGAGATTTCAAAAGATTTTAGGTATACCTTCTCGGATTAATTTGAGCATAAAATACGTATGTTCATCTCATTAGAATCTTACAAATATTACAAATGAAATTCTTTCTTTTTTTTTTTCGGTATCATATAAGCAAAGCATTCTAAAAGATGCTATGTAATTGTTACATTTATTTCCCGTTTTATTACTCCAAAATTAATAAAAAACCAAATGTACTCAAATTACTTCGTGTGTGGAGGAATTTGCGTATAATGTGCATTTAGAAAGGTATCTGTGTTTTATGTTCGAATTGTGCTTCGAACTTAATAGGTAATATTTCCGTCCGTTAACCCCTTGAGGAGCGGTGACATATATTATATCCCACTTATGATTAATGAAGATTTGCACAAGAAAAATTTTATTAAATTTTACTCTTCTAACTTTGGTAGAAAAAAGTTGTAAAATTGCTTTTCCATATTTTAAAATAGAATTTTTGGAAGATTCCGAATTGAATTCGACATTACAGAAAGGAAATTACTTGCCCCTGAAAGGGTTAAGAAATAACGAAGACATTTTTGAGGTTTAGCAACGGAAATTTATAAGGTCTAAATCTCGGATAAGCAGCATACACTGGTAAGCTTTTCTTGACATCTTCTACAGACATTTTGTGGTAATCCTCATCTTATCTCATCCGTAAGTATGTGCAAGAAATGTCTTGAAGAAAAAAAACAATTAACTTCGTTTATAGGTTTTGTTCTAGAATTAAATGCATATTTTAAAAAGTACAATTATTTATTAAGCTCTGGTATTTAACATTAAACTTTTAAGTCAAATTAATGTAAAATCGTGTAATGGAATGTAAACCTGAGTTAGAAATCTGTAGGTCAGATTCTTTTGTAACAATGTGCCTTTGAAGCTGATGATTCTGCTCACAGACTTGTTAAAATGTACCAATTAACCTTTTTTAACATTTTCCAGCATAATTGAAAACTCTTTATGTGTTCAGTTAGTCTGTCCATCTGTCAGTCTATTTGCCCTCTAACTCGCGTAAATATAATCGGATATAATTGATATATGTTGTTAGGATTTGCCATGGCATGTTCGGTTTTGAAAATAAATTTTATGGTTAGTTTACAAGGACAGCCAAAGGTATTCCTCTAAATTACGGTCAATGGAAAAAAATCAATTTCAGTATATTTTAATAATGTTTTCTAAAGAGGAAACTCCTATAAATTTTCATTTCTGTTGCTTGATATTATATTATTGTTGTATGTGATACCAATGTGAGAGAAATTATATTTTTATACGAAAATATTTCATTTCAGAATATAAAACAAGCAAAAATTTTTTGCAAGCAGTAGTTTTGTATTTTTTTTTAAAACAATAGTTGTTCTAAAGGAATGCCTTGTGCCAAATAACGAAGATTGACGGAAACTTATAAACTGAGAAATATATAAAATTGTTGTATGGATTTGTAGTAAATTTATTAACAATTCAACCAGTGTGAAAATAATTACGCTGGACTCGGTGTTTTTCTTTGTCTAATCAATTTATCAAGAACAAGCTTACAAAGAACTCCACAGTGAGAAAGTAGAAGCTATCTAAATGTCACTTAATTTTAATTGTTGTTATTAATTGGAGATCAGAATTTAAGCAAAAGTTGTGACTGAATTACGAATATTCAGCAATCAGGTCAACCTGTTTGTGTACGGATAAGTCAGATTCAACTTTTACACACTTGCGATGTGAAAGTTGCGGCATGGCCAATTTTGGGGAAAATTTTGACGGTTTATAGTAATATATACAATTTTTCATTTTTTAAGGGATCAAAGTTTAGCATAATTCTGTTAGATGAAATACTATACAACCCAACTTCCTTCATGATTTTTTCTTGGTGCAAGTTAAATATAAATAAACCCAATTTTTATAAAGATATTTAATAAAGTAAATTATAAGATGACTCACCTGTTAATTTGGTACTTGCGTATTATCTATGCCAGAAAGATATTAGGATATATATCCTTAGCAATAATTTTGTATATTGCTTAACTATAGTTGTTCTAAAGCAGCCAAACTCCAACCTTTTTATCTCGAGGGCCGCAAACATACGTTTGCGACGTTAGACGTTCCGCAACACACTTAAAAAAGGGTAATTAGAATTGTGATATAACAAAAGTAGTATAAAAAAAAATAAGAAAGTTAATATTATCACTATGGTTGAAATGTTTGTCTTACAGGAAATGTCATCAAAAAATTATAACACCACTATAGCCAAACAATAAACTTTTTTGTAGATTACTATTGGAAATGTTGTAGAAATCTATGAAGAAGTTTGTCGTTTGGAAATAGCAGTATAAAAATTTTGTGTGCCAACATTTTCCGCTATAAACGTTCAACTGTAAAAACCGATAATAGCTATACAAAACGTATAAAACGTTATAATATAAAAATGTATAATTTCCATATTCTAAAGAAAAAAAATCTCGATACTTTCTTTAATTAATCAGTCTTTTGCTCAATGCCACAACTTTAATTTCTTTTAATTGTAGAAATAGATAGTGAAATTTTAATTAATTTGGAATAAAGTTTGATGAATTTTGATGTTTAAGAATTGTATACAACACAGTGACATTAATAGGACTACATGCAAAAGAAAAATTTTCATTACGAAAAAGGCATTTAAGATGTTTTAACATAATTTTAAATTAATTGGCAATAACAAGGTAAATTATGCCTTCCTTAAAATGCACATCGCAATTAATTTTGTGATTATTCCTTAATGATTATGTGTCTCGGGCCACACATAAAATGTCGCCGGGCAACATGCGACCGGTGGGCCTCAGATTGAGTATGACTGTTCTAAAGGATTACCTGGTGCCAAATAATTTAGATTGACGAAATTGGAAATATATAATGGATTCGCAACAAATTCTTTAACAATTCAAACAGTGTAAAATCAATTACGCCGGACTCGGTGCCTTTCTTTGTGTAAACAATTCACCGAGAACAAGTACGCAAAGAATTCCGCATTCAGATAGTGTAAGCTATCTAAATGTCACTTCGTTTTAGTAGCAGTTATTAATTGAAGATAAGAATTTAAGCAAAGTTGTGACTGAATTACAAATATGCAGCAATTAGCCAGACCTTTGTGTGCATGGATATGTCAGATCCGACATTTTGACGCGTTTTTGAACTGAAAGTTGCAGCATGCCAATTTTGGGGATTATTGTGACGATTCATAATAATATATACAATTTTTCATTTTTTAAGGGAAGTTTTGTTTTTGTTTCTAATGTAGCTTTGAGAATAATAAACTCATGCAAAATAGAAATATTGAAAATAATTGTTTTTTTTCACATGTGCACATGCACCTCAACTGCATGTACTCACATTGCCATATTTTACGTTTATCTAATATGTTTACATATTTTTTATTTTCGTGGAATAACTAGATTCACAAATATAAAAAAAAAATATATTTCCTAATAGGGAACAGATGTTATATATTCCCGTGGCCGCCATCTTGGATTTTTTTCTTGGCGTGAAAACTCCTTTTGCGCCAAGTAGTAATTGTCGCCAAGCAGCGATTTATGCGCCTGTTAGGCTTCACAGGTTTGACAGAACACATCACTAGTCGGGGGTTGCCTTATCGATAAACGCCAACAAAACATCGGCAAGAAATCCAAGATGCCGGCTGCGGGAATATATAACATCTAAGCCCCTAATAGTCCCATAACACATTTTAAAACCCAATTTCAGCATTTACCATCTACAATCGGAAAATTATCCAAATTCTTTTGTGCAACGATGTATATACATAGAATTTATACACTTTGAGCATTAACAAGTATATGATTAATTGATTTGTATATATACTTCATAATAGGGTTGTGCAAAAATTTAATTAGCTTAGCGATTGAAAACTAATGATTAATTTTTTAATCATGACTAATGATTAGCAGATTAAACTTGTTTCAATCATTCTCATAGACTCATGATAATTACTTTAATTTAGTAGCTTGCTTCGATTAATGATTAAATCAATTCTTAATCTAATTAGTTAATCTCATTAATGATTAATGATTAAAAACGTCATGTGTTGTTTCGGCTTTGGGACTTTTATTTTCTTTCTTAACCCCCCCCCCCCCCGTTTCTTCTGGTTTAATTACTCTGCATTGCTGCTAGAGTCCGGCACATCGGATCGTATCTTAAACCGAGTCGGATCGGGTTGTCTTTCAATATTTAGGGTTCCGTTCGGTTTCGGGTTAGTTTTTGGACTCTTTCTGGCCGGGCTCGAGTTGACGCGATTTTTTAATGGAAAGTCCTCAATATTTTTCAAATTAAGAAAACTTTGTATGAATATAATGAATGTATATATGCTCATTTTTATTCAAAAATGATAAAATTGATATCTATCGTATCTATATATATCTATACAATACTAATGTACAAGGATGAATCAATAAGTTTTTACCCTCACATAGAAATAATTGAGTGAAATTTATTAAATTGCTACATTGTATTAGTCCTTTTCTATATAGTCACTATGCACAGTAACACATTTGTGCAACAGGTATTTCAAAGAGAGGGGGGATATATTCCAGGAGGCCCGATAGTAGACCCAAAGGGGGGCATTTTTCTAACTTTTGCCGACCCCCACATGTGACATATTGTTGAAAAGGCTTGTAACCACTTATTCAGGATATGCGTCTCCCGAGTCCCTCCCCCCAAATCTGCCCGCCGGGGGCAGTTTTTTAAATTTTGTGGACAACATTCATGCCCCCAGGGGCAAGTTTGGGGGGAGGTGTTCGGGAGTGCAAAACATGAATAAGTGGTCACGGGCCTTTCCAACAATATTTCACATGTGGGGGTCGGCAAAAGTTAGAAAAATGTCCCCCTTTGAGTTTACTATTGCGCCTCCTGGAATACATCCTCCTCTTTCGCTTTGAAATAATGTTTGTAGAAATGTGTTACTGTGCACGGTGACTCTATAGAAAAGGACTAATACAATGTAGCAATTTCATAAATTACACTCAATTATTTCTATGTGAGGGCAAAAACTTACTGATACACCCTCGTAATAAGGATAGACACTCCTGATTGAGAGACTCATCAACGCAGAGTTGAAGCGACTAAAGTCATTTTTCGTAATTTCAATTTACATGCATAGCAAATATTCATTTTCTACTTTAAATTTAATATTTAATAAAATTAGTATTAAAAACACTTCTAAATGTGCGAATGAAATTATATATTTCTTGCCCTTCCCTACGCCCCCACCCCCAAATAATTAAATGATTTCATTCAATGAAACTGCAACGTATGGTATTGCCACGCAACTAATATACACTTAAATTGTGAAAGCAATGGTAATTGTATGTTCCGTAATTTTTTTAAATCAATGCATGTCTAAGAAATAAGAATAATTGCTACTTAATACAGTTATAGTTGTAATTCAGTAGACTCCCTTAAATCCTCCACCATAAATCTGCAAACACCTAAAACCCGCACATCATTGCAGATGTAAACAATGAAACTTTGAATTCAAATGTAGGGACAAAATTGCAGACCTTTTTTATTTTTATATCATTTCACATATATTTTAATATGCAATTCTAGTTAATATGACTGCACTCATGCTTTTTCATGAAGGAAGTATAAATTTATTTCTGAAAAAAACAATCAAGATATTGCTAATATCACGGGTACTGCGCATTCTTTTTGCCATATTTATTTATGTATTAATCAAGCTTTTTTTGTTCTTAAGTCTGGTTAAACCTGAAACAAAATTTCCTTATTTTATTATTTTTATGTGAATTAGTATGGTAACTTTATGAGACAAGTTTCATTCAATAAATCAAGAAAAATCTGTCTCATCTTTATTATGCACATTTAATTATACACTATTAATTATTTATTTGACTTTGACTTTTAATAATTTAACCATTTTTAAAACTATCTTAATTTTTATTGCTTTAGTTTAAAAGTTTGCTTCATTATTCAAGTTTATTCATTATTCAAGTTTAATATTTTACTATACTGTAAGCATTCATTATAATTTCGATTGCATTATGACATTCAAATTACTCTTTAAAAAATCTAAGCAATGACCAGGAATCCGCAAAATTCTAAAATCCGCACAACCTGTGGTTTCAAGCTGTCCGGATTTGAAGGAGTCTGCTGTATAATAAATTCCAGATTCTAAAATCCTACGTATCTCAAAATCGTAAATATTTCACTTGACCTACTATTCTACTGGGGTAATAATTTATCAAAAACTTATGACTATGAAGTATTTATTACACGGTAGCCAGAATTATTAAGCGAGATAAAGCATAACATGTGCATAGTCAGAACATTATTAGACTTTTCGCAAACTCTGAAGAAAAATAAAACAAAACTAATAAAAGATATAATGATTCATTAGCAAATTTATTCACGCATTACCTGCTGAAGATAGCGACGATAGTGCCAACTAAAGAGCGATATAAAATGGAGAAACTAGAGCATCAGAATGATCTTGAAGAATTTTTAACTGTAATTGCACTATTGTAAAAAGAATATACTTCTAATGCAATTAGACTCACGCATATCATGTGGGTGTTGGCCTGTAAGTAACAGATTTATTGTTAATTTCATAGCGCACCTTTTTCCGTTTTAAGGTTATCAGAAGTGGATTATGACCTTAATTTAAATTTAAATCACGTCTAGAATGAAATATTTAAAAAATATGCTAAACATGTAGGATTTCTCACGGAAAAAGGCGTTCTGCTATATCTCATTTGTTTCCAACAAAAACAATAAAAAAATAAAAGAAGGAAATAAATGCATAAAATAATCTTTGTGCAAGTCGGCTACTTTTTGCGAACGTTAAGAGCAAGCCATTTAAACGTTGAAAGTTTAAAAGAAGTACTCCAGTTAAAAGTATGAATAAAATTTTTTTTTCTTTTAAAGAAAATTAGAAATCGTTTTAAACTTTTATTGCGTTGGAGAATGGTTTGTTTTGTCGTATTCTAAAATATTTCTTACACTAAAGCAAGTAAAAACTTTGGAGCTTTTATGATACTTAATTTTGTATTTTTATGACATTTTTTATGAACCAGAGCGTACCTATAAAGGAGCTCACATAAGCATACAAATGCTCTGCATTCAGTACTGTTTGAATTCTTATATAACATTTGCATGCTCAGTGGACCATTTTTCCTTATAATTTTTCAAGCCATATCCCGTAAGCAAATGAAAAAGAATATATTCGGTAATTAATATTTAACCCTCTTTCATCATTTCTCTTTTTGTAAATCCCCCATTATTATACATACATTTTTAATCCGATGTTCACGAACTGATATATGCGAGGCACGTTTTCTACATCTATTTTTTAAACGTTATTTAAAAGCGACAGATAATTGTAATTTATATTACAATAAGATAAATGAGAAGACACATTTAGTTGAATAAATATTACTTGATTTTGATTCTTAAATGAAGAATGCCTGTCAAAAATTCTTATTTATTTTTCAAATTTCTTTTCGAATTTCTTGGGAAATTATAAACTGTTTACTTCGTAAGTTTTTTTTTTTCCCTAAAGATAAAACATTTAAAAAATTCTTTCGTTTTATTGATTAACTTTTCTAATTTCAAAACCGAAAGTTATTACCGTGATTTGCAAAAAGTACTTCGCAAATTTTTACTTTGAATTTATTTATATTTTTTGTTCATCTCATGGTATGGAGAGCAGATACCCCGTTATTTTTATATTCTGTATAAATAATTGCATACAAATTGTATTCATTGTAAAGTAACTAGCAAAATTAAACACTTTTTGAGCAAAGAATGAGAGTATAAATGTTTCAGAATTATAGTGAATCCTTGTTAAGCATGTTTTTTTTTCTTTTTAATATTTAAAAATTTTTTAGTTTGTGAGTGTTACACTCAAGATTGCATCCGGGCGCAAATGTTATTCTTTCCACGGCGCTAACGTGTTCTACTCTGTTAATGTATAATAAAAATCCATTTTTTTTTTTTAATATGGCACTCATGGTATACTTTATACGAAATGTTAGGGCATTGCGTTTAAGATTTGCTAATAGTAACAAATGTAGTTTTTCGTATAAAGTACCTATAAATTTCGATTACTTATAGAATGACAAATCATCGACTTGCAGGTTTTAGAACGCAATTACCCATGCTTAAAATGACTTGCCTTCTCTTTTCTTTTTCAAAGTAAAACATATATTCAAAATATTTTAAATTTTGAAAATAATGTTCTTAAATACAACAAAATTATGATTATAAAACTTCTCAGGAGTCAGATTGACCAATGTCATCATAAAATATAAAGTAAATTTAAGTTTTTTCTGTGACCGCATGCAAAAATAATGTTTCGCGCGAAGTGCACATGCCATAAAGTCAAAAGAACTAGGTGCTGTGCTATAAATCTGCGACAGTTAGCTTTGAAGCAACCAACTGGAAATAATAAATATCTAAACTGGGGAAAAGTATTCAGATTTTTTACCTTGATAACAACTAGAAGGTAGGTAAACATGGTCCCGGTAAACCATGACTCTATATGCAGGACTCTAGAAGATATTTCTCGATGTCTCTAATCAGCAGATAAGCATTAAAACATCTATTTTCATACCTTGAATGAAAAACGTTTCGACGTTTATACGTTTAACCGCTTGGGTAAGATTCATAAATACGATGTACCGTATATGCTGTTTTACATAATACGTATAACCGTCGTAGCCATATTATACGTTCTGAAATCCGTACCCCATATAATACGTATTATACGTATGCTCGTATAAACGTTTAATAGGGAGCACTAATACAGATCTATAGGTTATATACAGAGTTACACAAAAGAGTGTAATTTTCCGACCGTAGACGAGAGTTGTTTAAATATTGTTTTCAATTGTGCTGTCTTTCCCAATCTGTTTAATTATACAGTAATCTCTTAACACCTGCGAGTTCTGATTATTCGCGAAATAGAAAATGAAAAAATTTCAACATTCGCGAATACTTGAATTGATTATTCGCGAATTTCCTTTTATAAAAAATATTTGTTTGCAAAGTAAACTCGCTTTAATCAAATCCATCAACGATTTGACACTGCACATCTGCATTCTACTGTATAGCCAAAGTTCCGACAACTCCAACCCTTGTATTGGGGTAAAATATAAATCAGTAATTCCGAAGAAAGATCAGAAACTCGAAACATGACTCGATGTAAAAATTAAAAAAAAAAAAAAATCTAAATTTTCCAAAATTCAAAAATTTTATTGCAAGTGAAAATTTTTCCGAAAAAATTGTATGAGAAATTTTGAAACTTCAACAACAACGTGTTGAGAAAGCAATATAATTCGACCCTTCACTGGTGTGGAGTCTTAAATTTAAAAGAGAAATCCAGGCCGCAACTTTTCCTTACATGGAAATTCATAAACAAATATCTTTTCTTCCGAACAATCGCATATCACTAAATTTTTTCAGACATCAACTACACTGTAAAAAAAAAAAAAAAAAAAAAAAAAACTGTAAAATTACTAAAGTTTTTCTAGGAAACTGGGATTCCTAGAACCTTTTCTGTAACGGTAACAACAAAAATTCCTGTAACAGCGTCTGTTACAGGAATTTTTTTTGTTGCCGTTACATAAAAATTTCTAGGAATCCCAGTTTCCTAGAAAAACTTTAGTTATTTTACAGATTTTTTTACAGTGTAGCAAACAAACTTTGTACGGTATAGCTGGTGACTTCCCCAACATGGTTTATTAGTGAGAAATTGCAGACCTAGGTATCACTCGGAATAGCTCAGTGGTTAGAGCAGCTGTCTTGTACTCTGTGGTCCCGGGTTCGATTCCTGGCTCTGGCTAATTTTTCACTGCAGTGGGATTTATTGTATGTATGTCTGAATAATATTTATACATACTTTTAACTGTTGAATGCAGGCGTTATTTATGTGTGTATGTGTCTTTAATATACCGGGTGTCCTAAAAAGGACTGACTGATTTTAAAATTCAATAACTTTCAAACGGTGACAGATACTTAAAAAAAAATTGCAGGAGGGTTATGCTTGAGGTCAAAAGTTTTTTTTTTTTTTTACAGTGATTTTCGATTTTAGTTCGAATTACAAAAAATAGATGGCGCTGCAATCAATAGACGCTAAATTCAGGCTCGATTTTTGCCGCTTCGCTTGAATACATTTTAATCCCTTTTTTCCGCATGGAAGAAGAGAAAGGCCAAAAAACCGAGCTAGTATTTAGTGCCATCTATTTTTGTAATTTGAACTAAAATCGAAAATTACTGTAAAAAAACTTTTGACCTCATGCATAACCCACCTGCAAGACTTCTTTAAATGTCTGTCACCGTTTGGAAGTTATTAAATTTTAAAATCAGTCAGTCCTCTTTAGAACACCCGGTATATTGTGATGTGTGTTTAATATATTCACGATATGTTTATCATTATTCAAATTTATTTAAAGAATGAAAGTTTTAATGCCTAATAATAATATTTTTTACGTTTCAATTGCTTTTTTCCAATAAAACAAAATCTTAAAACCTAACCCCCTTTTATACACGAGAAGATAGTCTCAACATTCGCGATTTTAACATTCGCGGAGGTTTCCGTGAACCTAACCCTCGCGAGTGTTAAGGGATTACTGTATTCACAATATTAAAGGGTGAAGTTTTGTTACATTATGTTGGATGTGGTGGTAAGTGCTTCTGAATATATGCCTGACTATGATTTTTCTTACCCGCAACTTTATGTGCTTTTTTGGAGCGTTGGTTAATGTCCTATATTTCACCATGGTTGCAAATTTCACCTTCATAACATCATGATTTCGTGAAGAAAAATGTAGAAAAAATCAGTTATTTAACGAATGTGTAAAAAAGAAAAGTGAATGCATACATTGAATATCTTCAACCTTTTTATTAGATAAGCAAAACATTTATCACGAAATTAAACATTGAACGACGTAAATATACATTTAATTGTACATTTTCTTTTAGACTATAACAGATTTGTTTATTTATCGTGAAAATAGTTCAAACAAAAGAGAAGCAGATATACATATTATAATTATCAGCGGTGCCTGAAAAAAATAAATAAAAAGTTATATAGATATGGATTATGTGGAAGTATTTGACACTGAAATAAGGACCCATAAGATCGAATTCATATTCCCTGTTATGACACAGAAAAAAAAACAATGTAAGCGGCATGATAAAAGGCATCAATTGCTGATACAAGAATTGCTATGGCATTTCAGCGGCATACTTCAATACTATCAAATTTATCACAGTAACATTTTAATCTTAACATATCGTTATTCTCAAATGACATAAAACGACCCGTTGAAAGAAAATGAACCCTTACTCAGATATTCTCATTCGATACATTAGATTTATGCAATCACATTCTATTCCGAAGAGTAAGATTTATCTACAGATTAATTGTTTTAATTTTCAGTATTAAATTGTTTTTATCTTTTCTTATTAAATTAGATCACCATTCCTTTGTGAAAATTTTTGTAAACAGTAATTTAAGAATAACATGAAAACAAAATAGAAAAATAATGCTTCATGCTTAGATTTCGAAACATTTTCCTATACTGCTGCAATATTTTTACAAAACTTAATCTTTTGATACAGTAAAAAAAAATTACTGTTTAAACGATTTGTTTGCCGATTAAGGAATTAGTTTTAATTTTAGAATTTGGGAAAATAACTGTCATATATCCAATTTTATAATCTCCAGCTGCACCACAACAAATTATACATATTATAATAGATTAGAGTTTGGAATATATAAATAGTAAGAATGTAACATGAAAAAACAATATAAGCGGTTGCTTCACGGAAGAAGAGTGAAAAATTATGCGTCCGACACATAATTTGAAACATTTTCAAACACATTCAGATTTCAATAACAATACTTTACATCTTCATTAAGGTAAAATAAGATATCTACATAAACAATTTGGAAAACGCATAGCGCATTTGAAAACTCAATTTCTGCTATTACCACCAGTAGTTCTAAAAATGTGCAATAATTTTTTGTGCAGTCCTATATATGATCTATAGATTTGTATGTATACAAGATTGCTAAAAGTTAGTTCAGTTAAACGAATAGAGCACGGTTGAAAATTTCCATTCAGCAATTTCAGTCAATAAACAGAAATGCACTTGATAACTTTTTTGCAGCCCTGTATATGATCTATAGCATTTATGCACACCAAGAATATTTACAAAAATAGTTAAATTTAAAAATGTGTACCACAATTAAAAACGAACTTGAGAACTTTGTGCAGCCCCCTATACGATCTATAGCATTTATGCACACCAAGAAACATTTAAAGAAATAGTTAAATTTAAAAATGTGTACCACAACTAAAAACGAACTTGAGAACTTTTGTGCAGCCCTCTATACGATCTATAGCATTTATGCAAACCAAGAAATATTTTAAAAAGTTGTTAAATTTAAAACTGTGTACCACAACTAAAAACGAACTTGAGAACTTTTGTCCAGCCCTCTATACGATCTATAGCATTTATGCACACCAAGAAATATTAAAAAAATAGTTAAATTTAAAAACGTGTACCACAACTGAAAACGAACTTTCAGCAATTATTGCTTATAGGCTTGAATAGTTATTGTTTATTTTCTTCTCTAGCCAAATTCTTTTGAGTGTCCTGTAAATGAATGATAAACTCAATGCACAACATATTCTACAGTAAGCTCCTTGAAGTACAACACATAGCTCACGCACAAGAAAAGTGAACAAAATATGGACACCTATCTGGACAAAAGTAAATTTCACTGGAGAGCCAAAAGTAAATTTGCATGATTTTACTGTAACATGAAATTATAGCATTTAGCTCTGCATGCAGAAATGAAAAGGCGCATAAAAGAATAAAACCCTTTAGTATGATGACATAGAATGAGGTTTGGAGGGTTGGGTAATTTTACCTCTTCACACAATCCACCCCTCTTCTGTTTTCTCAAATGGACATATAGCGTAATAAAGTGATTTTCCGCATACCTATACATATGAAAATGTTTGTGTAGTAAGACGGCACCTGTGACAGACCTATTAGTGGAATAAAACGCAAAATGAACTTTTGCGAGATGTGTCACTTTTCTTGCGGGTGAGCGACATGATCTATAGAATTTATACAAAACAAGAAATAGTTAAAAAAAATAGTGAAACTTAAAAACGCGTACCACAACTAAAAACGCACTTTCAGCTGTTGTTGTTTATAGGATTGAATAGTTATCGTTTATTTTTTTCTCCAGCTAAGTTCTTTTGCATCTCCTATGAATGAACGATAAATTCTATGCACACCATATTCTACAGTAGGCTCCTTGTAATACAGCACATGATCGATAGAATTTATATAAAATAAGAAATAGTTAAAAAAAATAGTTACACTTAAAAAAGCGTACCACAACTAAAAATGCACTTCCAGCAATTATTGTTTATAGGCTTGAATAGTTATTGTTTATTTGCTTCTCTATCCAAATTCTTACGTCCTATAAATGAACGATAAATTGTATACACATCTTATGAAGAAGTTTTTGTTGGACTTCGGCCGTTGAACGCAAATATTTGAAAAAGAAAAATTGTCTTCATATTGACGGTAAACCAGGGTCGTACGAAATAAAGCAGGTAAGCAGCAGAGACTGATACAACACTACAAAACTATATTTTCAAGTTGTTTAATGCAAGAAAAGCACAAGGGAATATTATACCAGGGAGTGATCCCTATAACAAAGTTTTATATGTATATTACATTTTGGTCAAATTCGTACAGAACAGTCATCTGAATCTAACGGAATTTTTAAATCAGTGTAGATGTTACACCATCCTTGGCATGGTTTGCGCCAATACTCTTCGTATACTTTCAGATTTGGCAATAACAGATGAACATAATATGAAAGTATTAAAATGAGACAGTAATTATATTGTAAATTTTGTTATATTTAAGACGTTTCATGCAACTGTTAAATAATATCATAATGAAAAGGATCCAATCTATTTTATTTTTTATTACATATTTCTGCGTTAACGAAAAGAGAATTTACGACTGTTGAGCATTTTTAGAGTTATGTTGTAATGTTAAATACATAAAAAAGAGGTGAAATAAATTTGACTTATAATAAGAGCAGTTTTAAGGTACAGTGTAAAAAAACAAATGTTTCATAATCTACAAAAGTATATACCCGTGTTACCCACGATACCAAAAAATATTATTTATATTTTAAAGCTACGGTAGCAGATATATTTTCTCCCCCAAAAGATAAAATTTATAAAAACAAAGATTCTTTTCTGCCACTGATTTTCGGAAACGCTTTCAAGTAGTTTTTATAATGAATTTATCAGTTTTCTCAAACAGAAATATCATTTTACGATAATATCATTTCTCAAATAAACATTTTCAGCTTATTAACTGAATTTATACCAACAAAAGTAACAAAAAAATATGAATTTAATATTAATGTGGGATTATAAATATTCTCAAAAATGCAACTTGACAGACTCAGTGGTTTATTTAACGAATACGCAATATTATAGAAAATAAAAAGCTTAACACAAGGAGCGTGAAAACAGCACAAGAGATGTGGCACCGGCTCGAAGATTAATGGAATAATGTCAAGAGATTTTTATGTTTAGGAGTTCCATAGTTTTAATATTAACTGAATGTTTTAAAGAGCTGTCCATAGCCGAATAAAAGGCTTGAGTGAGGAATATAAGTGATTTCCTATATTTATATTTGCAAATGTGAAGTTATATACTATATCATTAATGCTAACTGGATTTCCAAAACTATATTTGTTCGTCTAAGTAATAAATTATGTAAATACCTGAATAACTGATTGATGAGTTCACTTGTAGCTATTAGCTAATTGAATATTTAGATAGGTAAAATATTAAACCCTACATTAATGTTAATGTTAATGTTGTTAATTTATCATGTTTGTTAATAAAACATGTTTATTGAACTGATTGATTGTTTACTTGAGAACTCGAAAAATCTATATTCCAGGTTGAGAAAGCTAATTAACCCTTTATCTACTGCATTATGATTTACGGCAATTTTTTTCATGTAATATTTTTTTTTTTTCAGTTACTACAATTAAAATTAAAGAATAAACATAAAAAATGCTCACCCGTGAGAAATTTAATTAGTTAGAGTTAATTAATTAAAGTGGTACTTTAAAGTACCGTCAGTACATTATGACTGCAATATCTTAACAGAAAACCCACAATTTTTTTTTAAATGGCACCAGAAAATATTTCGATTTAATAAATATGTGAAATATAGGCGTTTTCTTATTTACGAATAAATATTTCGGCAAATTCTGGTGCCAATCATTTATTTCAACACTTTAGAATTGAAAATGCTTTGCCCCTGAAAGGGTTAAAAAAAAACTATTTTTTTTTTTTAGGTTTCGATCTTGTTAGCAGTTCTTTAGTTATGCGACGTCTATATTCCAGGGACAACATATTTTTTCGCATCTCCACATATGCAATACATGAATTTACATATGCCATTTCTGGCATAGCAAAAGCAAGCCGGTGAAACAAATTTTTCGATTTCCTATAAAAAATAACAATGAAGCAGAAAAGAAATTCTAGAGAAATCATTATTTTAGTAACACACTACATTTTAGTAATTACATTTTAAAGAAGAGGAAAACGACGCATAACTACATGGACGAAAAGTAAACAAGAAGACTTTCTCTAACAGCCAGTGTACTGACGGTACTTCTAAGTGCCATTGAGTAATTAAACTGTTATATCAAATGCATACCCCGATCACCTAAAATAGCTAGTTAAACTGTATTCTAAAATCATAATGAACACATAAAAAAATCCAACAGTTACCTTATATCCTTTACTGTGTTTGCAGCAATAAATAGACGAGCGTGACAACCTGTACAAAATGTCGGCACAAAACACATCGACTGTTTCAAAGGTAGTCTTTTTTTTCGCTAAAATAACAAACCTAAAACTACTGCTTCCATGTATCCAGATAAAGTGGAGTTATAAGAGTGTTTTTGCAAAGTACCATTAGAATATTAGTAATATTCACTATGGGATGAAAGTTTAAAGTGAGTGGTACTTATAAGTACCGTCAGTAGATAAAGGATTAATTCCTATAGAAAGTACTCTGATACGTTTCCGAAAATCAGTGGCAGCAAAACAAACTTTGTTTCTACAAATATTTGTGTAGATCTCGAAAACATGTTAGCTTTTGAGGTTTCTAATGATACTGAACCCGTTTTGGAATAGTGGATAACTCGGAAGAGGTTATTGTATAGTTTTCTTTGCGACTATATTATATTTTCCTAAATTATGAAATGTTATTGGGTTTTTTTTTAACAGTATATATATCCAAGTAGCTCACCTAAATACTATTTAACGAGTTAAAAGTAATTTCCTTTAACAATGCACAAAATAAAAATGAATATGTAGTAGTAGAAATATCCTTGGAGAATGTTTTGCAGTCTAAAATAGTAGCTTTGAAATGATCCATAATTAGAAATTACACTAAAGGTAAGAAATAGAATGTCTGCTAAGGTGTCATCTTTTTAAATAACAGTTTAATTTTGAACTTTGAAATTTCATAACAGCATAATGCATTCAGATCTAGGAAAATTAATTAATTTCAAATTTTATTTTTCATGAAACAATTCTAATTTTTAAATGGAAATCATTTTGAATACTATTAATAAAATCCTGAAGAATAATACATAATGTTTTGCGTGTTTATTGTCATTTAAAATTTTGGATCTTAAATATTTACCAATGAAGAAGAACAAGGTCTTGTTAATACTTTACACAAAAGATAAGTTGAATATGTAAATTTTACATTTACTTTCTGGTTTTGCTATAATAGTGGAATGAAGAAGAAAAGCCAATATTTAATAATCCCTTTTCACGCTTTAATTGTTCATAATTAGCTGTTACAAAATTTCTTTTTTGTTTAATCTTAGTTTAAATCATGTTAAGAATATTGTATTTAATCTCATAAAAAGCAAATATATTTAAATAAAAGGAAAAATTTTACGCTGGAGTGTTAAAATTATGCGTTATATTTTTTCACGTGTTCTTAATCCCGTGGAAATACTTTCATATCATTTTAGCAGCTTTTTTTCATAATATTTTTTGCATCATTCCACAAATTTACAGCTTCATGCTCTAAAACATTAGCAGTATTAGTGAATTCTATTGATGTGATGGAATTAATTTGCAAAGAGTATCACTTATTCTTTTTCAGCCAAATAATGTTTTTGTCCCTGTCCTCTAAACTAATTATTTGCTATCTTTAAACTTTTCTTTCACCCATTGCAAATTTTTATGTGAATTAATGTAACCTATAAATTTATTGTAGAAATTATTAGAAGAAATATCTTTATTTTGTTACTGAGCATATTGAGAGCATATTATTAGCATTTCGTACTGCAGCATCTTTCATTTTTTATTCTCCTTAACCCTTAAATGCGTGATTTTTTATTTTGTTTCGAAAAAAAAATATATATGATTCTCTGAAAGGTTTATGACAGAATAAAAATAATGAAAAAAAAAAATCAGAGATACATTTTTCATATAATACGTCAATCTTTTCTTCTGTTGCACATCTGCAATATAAGTAAAAACAACTATCGTGTGGTCGTTTTAAGCTAAAATATTGCAAATTAGTAAATATTTTAATAAGTATGTCTCCAAATACCTTATTTTATATAATTACTTATTTTATAAAACTTAACTTTTAACTCTTTAATTCCCATGATAGAATACGTTCTAGAAATTACGTAGTTCGGAGAATCTGACTTTTCACCAGAAAGTTTCAATGGTTAATTTCCCTTTTTTTAAATACGGAATGTCTGTTATTAATTAAACCAAATATTGCTATTTTAATTTTCTGGTGTGAGATAGGTAGAAACGAATAAAAAAAAATCTATTAAATTCAAAACAATGCTGTTTGCATATATGCAAAGCTGCACACTAAAGGATTAAGGCGGGTCTCAAGTCAACTGCTCAACAAACACGGAACTTTCTGGCACATTTACTAACTCATTTTTAAATGCAAAGGCACAAAGTTGTCAGGACTGACTGAAATCGCAAGACGTTTCCCATTTATTGATAAATAAATTATTTATCGAGTTACAGGCGATTTTCGGTCACGTGGCAACCGGTTTTTCTCCTTTTGTCCGAAAATTTGGTTCAAAACGCCAATTTTTACAGTATTTTCTGAAAGATCTTTTATGTTTACCAAAAAAAGGGAAAATCTCTTTCGATCGCAAAGTTTCTGGATAAAAACACTTGCCAATTTCATGTGTTTCCGAACAAAAATTAACTAAAACTTGAGTCATAAATTTGCCACTTTGGATTTGAGAACATACAATGCAATAAAAATATTGCAGTTATGATAAAAAACTGATTAAGAAAATATTGGTATATTTTTACATTTTGGGGTTCCCTGAATCCTTTTTCTATATTTTTACAAAATGTGGATGAGTGCGTGTGTATTAGAATTTCCTCCTGTTTTCAGGACCGCAGAGAATGTTTTCGGTGTTTTTTCGATGCATGTGTGTAAGTGAGAGATGCTTCCTAAGTATGTTTTTTGATTGAGCTCTCATTTGATGAATACGTTACAGGCTATTGTCCGAAGAACTGTATTCATTTTCGAAAAAATAGGTCAATGTGTTTGGTTTCTGAAAAATTTTCAGCTATTTTTCAAATATACAGTGACAATAACATTTTCTCTTATATCTCAGTGAAATTATTTTTATTGCCCATGTTCATCTTAGTACATCGATGCAGCAACTAAGCATCAGTACCCCGTGACTTAATTTAGTAGAATATTTTTCATTAGCTTTTTAATTAATTGACCTCAGTTTCAGAACTGACCGAATGAAAACTTATTGAAAATTACATCATTAGAAAAAGGTTTTAACTTTATGAATGAAAGTGCAGGTTTTCATTAAAACAAGACACAATTTTCACAAATTAAAATATTTCATCGTTGTAAAATTAACGGTGTTTTCATAATTATCTGAAATGTTAATTGGATGACATTTACTTCCCTAAGTTTACATCATAATTCATACAAAGCGCTTTCCGAATGAGAAATCCACTACGAAACTTTTCTTTTATGCAGTGCTTGAGGTGTCGTTTCTCCCGCCTGCGTCGTCTAAATGCGCTGAAACACTAATCATTTTCATATTCTAAACTCTTCTTTCTTTCATGTGACATTGATGTTCGTCAGATCATTCCTCCTCTGTGTTGAAGTTTTAATGGCCAGCAGTGTATTTATAAAACTAGTTACAGTACGAACGCACCTCATTTGCCATGTTTTACGTACGATTTCCGTCTTGTTTAAAATTAGGATCAATCCTTTCATGGTAAAATTATTTATCCGAAACAATGTTACAATGAAAAAAATCTGAAGAAAAGTTACTCGCATTATTTGGCCCGTTATTGGTTCTGTGCTTTGAAATTGAAACTATTCTGGAATGTTCCAATTCTTAACTTTCATCCGCGTGGTTCATATCATTTTAAGTTTATCTATTAAATTCTTACCTTACAAAAAACAAAACAAACAAACAAAATAAAACAGTGTAACTTAATTGTAAAAGAATTTTTTTTAATCTTCTTTTGAATAAAGGTATTTGTTCCTTAAAACTGCTTGTCGAATAGGCAAACTTCCAGTGTTCTACTCTGTTTATTAAATAAACATACTTGTCTTTAATCTCTGAAAAATGTAGCTATAAAAAATAAGGGGAATACAGTGAACAATAGAATAAAAAATATTGATTTTTAATACTAATCAGTGTTTTTATGCTAAAATTATTTATCCATAATATTATTACAATAAAACATAACTAAAAAAAGCATTACGTTACAACACATTAAGTTACTTGCATTATTTTGTCCTGTTATTGTTTCTGTTCTTTGAAATTGTAACTATTCTGAAATGTTCTAATGCTTAACTTTCATCCGTGTATTTCGTATTATTTTACGTTTATTTAATAAATTCTTATCTTTAAAAACACAACAGTGAACCGGGAAAAAGAAACTAGTCCTTTAACAACTAATTACATTTATGAAGATAATTGTTCCTTAATATTGCTTGACGAATAGGTAAACGTCCTGTGCTCTACCCTGCTTATTAAATAAGCATACTTGTCTTTAATCTCTGAAAAATGTTGCTATAAAAAATCAAGGAAATAAAGCGAACAATAGAATAAAAAACATTTTTTTTAAAATTAATCAGTGCCTTTATGCTAAAATTATTTATCCATAATATTATTACAATAAAAATATCTGAAAAAAAGGTACTTGAATTTTGTATCCGTTATTGTTTCTGTGCTTTGAAATTGTAACTATTCTGAAATGTTCTAGTTCTTAACTTTCATCCGTGTGTTTCATGTAATTAATTCTGATAAATTCTTATCTTAAAAAAAGTATAACTTAATTGCAAAAGAAAAATTTTAAAAATCTACTTTTGAATGATAAAGATATTTGTTCCATAATACTGCTTGTCGAATAGGTAAACTTCCAGTGCTCTACTCTGTTTATTAAATAAACATTTTTGTCTTTAATCTCTGAAAAATGTAGCTATAAAAAATAAAGGAAATGCAACGAACAATAGAATAAAAAAAACATTGTTTTTTAATACTAATCAATGCTTTTATGCTAAAATTATTTATCCATAATATTATTACAATAAAAAATAACTGAAAAAAAAAAGAGTTACTCGCATTATTTGTCCCGTTATTGTTCCTGTGCTTAGAAATTGTAACTATTCTGAAATGTTCTAATTCTTAGTTTTCATCCATGCGTTTCATGTCATCATGTTCCACATCGTCGCATTACTTTTTGTTCTCTAGGCGTGTTTTAATTCGGTTTAATAATATTCATGAATGTGGTTACATTTAATTTATCACGAAATCAATTGCTTGGATTTTCTAAGAATTGTGTTTCCACAGAAGGTAACCCGGTGATACATCATTTTTGAATGCAATATAGTTACATAAATTTTGCCCATGACTTCTATTTCAGTTCTTAAATGACAATTATTTTGACTTTTTCAAGTTCTACATGCTTTTTAGTAAGGTTTTGGTATGAGTGAAAGATATCAATTTAAATAGGACAGACGGAGTTTGAAATAATTCAGTTAATTAGAGAAAAATTTTGCATTGAATGACAAGATTATTTACATCATACCTGCGAGGCAAATACCAGGGTGGGGCAAAATTGGAATTAAAAGTGAAATATGAATAAAATATGAAAATGTAATTATAGAGGCTTCAGATTTTGTTTATTTACAAATAATAATAATAATAATAATAATAATAATAATGTTCAAAGCAATATCTTTTCTAAGTATTGCCTTTTTAATGCGATGACAATATATAGAAATAAAACCATTAAATGCACGATGATTGAACTTAGGAAGGTAATATTACAAGGCCGCAGACAGAAAAATAATTCAGAGGTGTTTTACGGTCCAGAATTTTATTCTTGTCTGATTTCAGATTAGTTTTTATCTCACCGGCTATCAAAGCCTGGGAGATAATGTGTCCATAGGTTTTGTATATGCGTACGTAACGCGATAACTCTGAATAGAAATAACCGATTCGCTTCAGATTTTGAAAATAGATTGATTCTGAAAAGGCGCTTCCCAGATTAGTTTTGGGGGCTCATTGTCTAAGTATAAAAGGGGTGGCTAATCCCCCTTAATTTACATAAATGTGTTTTTCATGCAGAATTATCCGATTTGCTTCAAATTTGGTATACCGGTTTATTCTGTTAAGGCACTTCCCTAATTAGATTTGGAGGTTCATTGATTAAATATAAAGGGGGGGGGACGAGGAGCTAATCCCTCTTAATTTATATAAATGGGTTTTTCATGCAGAATGATCCGATTTGCTTCAAGTTTGGTATACCGGTTTATTCTGATAAGGCGCTTCCCTGATTAGATTTAGAGATTCGTGGGTTAATTATAAAGGGGAAGGAAACGTGGGGCTAATCCTCCTTAATTTAGATAAATTGGTTTTTCATTCAGAATTATCCGATTTGCTTCAAGTTTGGTATACCAGTTTATTCAGATAAGGTGCTTCCTTTATTATTTACCGTTTTGCACAGAGCGAGCACCACAGAGCGAGTTCTATTTTATAAATAATAGACATAAATAAGAGTATTATAATATACAATTAGTGTGAATATGTGAGTTCAATGCCACCAGTTTAATTGGACACTTTTCCTTTTTATTTACTAATTGAACAGAGACGAGTCTTAAGAGTTTTATTAAATTTTATTGTGAATTCAAATAATTCAGTTTAATGCAATAAACAAACGAAAAAGTAACAAAAGAAAATGTAGCCCATTTTGACTGGAAATAAAATTGCAATCTCATTTAGATGCTTCTTGGGTAACATATTGACGTTAGTGTCAACCAAATTAATGTTTGACATTTTTTACATACGTTTTCGTATGTTTTATTGTCAAAAATGTCTTCCCAATAGCTGCACGTCGGAACAGCTTCGTTTGTGAATATTTTAAATTACTTTCATTACATTCTTCAAGAATTTGGGTTAAACAAATCTGGCCGTCTGCATCGGGCTGTTGTAGTAATTTTATTTTGACTGCGTTAACATTCTGCTTTGCCAGAGTTCCATTCCAGAAAATTGAAATGAATTTTAAAAATTTCGCAGAAAATGCATTTATTTTTTCAACATATTAGCGGAATTAAACAGTAAAGAAATGCTAGTGCATAATTTTTTTTTTTTAAATCTTGATTGTATTTTATTTTAGAAATAGATCCTTGGCGTATTTATAGTCACTATAGATTAATTTTAACACAACTATTGTAATTGCTAAATAAATCATATGAGTTGCAATTTTCTAACAGAGCACAAAACTTCAAGAGCAAGATTCAAATCAGGGATCTCTTGGCTGAAGCTGTCAATGCTCATTCAACTGAGCTATCCCGGACGACTCTGGATGACTTAATTCACCCAGATAACCTTATTGAACATAGCTGCCAATAGATCCCTGGTTCCAATCTTAGCAAAGACATTTTCCGCCCAGTTGGAAAATTACAGCTCATGTTCTTTATTTATCAATTAGAATAATTGTGTTGAAATTAATCTAGTTTAATTACGTATCCAGTGTTTACTGGAGTTTCATAACTAGCGATTTATCCTGTTGAGCTGATTCATATATCAGACCAGATGCTATGATCAATAAGGTTAGCTGGGTAAATTAGGTCTTCCAGGTTCGTCCGGGATAGCTCAACAGGCTGATCTTTAGCAGCTTCAGCCAAGATATCCTTGGTTCGAATCTTGGCCCGGACATTTGTCGCCCAGTTGGAAAATTACAACTCATATTTATAATCATCTTGACAGAAATTTCGGAGGGGGTTCAAAGCCTGGTGATACCCTCATCGGATACGACCTTGCTGATTTCGTGTTTATTTTTTGCAGTTGCGCGATGATTTTCGGTACATTTATTTTTCATACATATCTTGAGTGTTATAAAATATCCTAAAGAATAATCACTGATCTGAGATCGTGCCATTTCATACAACTCGAGTATTCAATTCACAGACGTGATACGAAATTCAAACGTATTCCAAAAACATGGGAACACTTCAGATGACCATCTTGGGTTAAATTACTCTGAGGACGTGAGTTTCAAAACTCGCCTTATCCAAAATTTAAAAATAGAGTTTTCTCTAGCAATCTATTTTCTGGATAAGGCGAGTTTTGAAACTCACGTTCTAATATGTATTCATCTTTCATAAATAAGCAGTTATAATGAACAATATACTGTCATTATTTCCTAAACAAAATAGCTTTTATATTAAAATTTTTACATATGACGTACCAAATTAATTCTTTCCTGGGCAGTTTTTTCTTAGTCGGAAAAATTCACTTCGTACAAAATAGTTATCAAGGTATCTGCTTACATTAAAATGCCGTTCTGGCGAAAATTTTCAAACATTTTTATTATTCTATTTGAAAGAGCAATCTTTTAAAATTCCAAATCTGTTTTAATTTTATTTCCATGATTGCTAGAAAAGGAGTTATGGCCAATTCAATAAACAGAAAGTAATGAGTCAAACACCTGAAATGAGTAAGAAGTCCAGGAGAAATGTAAACAGTGTTGCTACGCATGATTTTTTTACTTTATTACATAAAAACACTAATAAACCTTAATTAACACGTCTAGATTCATTTTATAAGTAAGAAATAATATATATAAGAAATCTTCAAGTGTGTTCTCTCCAAAAGCAATTTTTCTGTTATTTCCATGTACAATAAACTTCATTACATAAAATGTTTTAAACATATTTCAGTGAAATTTTGTCAGAAATTTTCCATATTACTCATTGTGTTCTGAACGAGAATCTAAACTCTGTGTGATAATATAATTGTTTTATAGGTACTCGAATATAAAAAATGGTAATTTTTAATAAAAAATATGAATTATTTAATATATTTTGAAATATTTCAGTTAATTTGAACATATTGTAAAACTCCTAGTTCAGCGCACAGGTAAGTGTAATAATAGCATGCAATGCAAAGGAAATTGAAATATATTTAGTTGAATTGAGTGTATGCTGTCAGGCGTAAGTATGATATTTTGCTAAAAAAAAATGCTCCCACACCTCCAATTTTCAAAAATATCATGAAGATATTTCTAAGATTTTATACTTTTCTATCAAGCTGTATTACAATTGAACTAAAAATGTGTGTATTTATTCAATATCGTACATGAACAAAACCGCTTCAACCCTTAAGAAACAGATGTTGAGAAAATTGAAAATTTCGTATAGTACTTAGGCTATATCATCTCTATAATAAAAGCCCAAGTCATATGACTGTCATCAACAATTCCGGGAGGACCACTTCGCTTTTTGTATTCTAAGCGGCCCTTTTGGTGCTTTAATGTTAGCCAGGCTTGGGTGATAAATCGCCAAATATTTTTCTATCACCATCATTTCATCTATATTATGATAGTCTAAGTCATGTAAATGCCATAAACAGTAACGAGCTGACCCCTTCGCTTTTCATATGAAAGGTTTACATTTTGATTAAAAAAATCAATGTTATTTTTTCGAATAAAACTACATAAAAGTTGCCATGATCACAAAGATTTTTGGTATTTCTATGTTAGCCGGGTGCAAATTTCGCCAATAGCATTTTTTTATTTTTCGAGTGATAAATTAACACAATGCTTTGAAGTTAAAATTAAATGTCAAGGTTGATCATTATTTAATATTTTTCCTTTCTTTTTGTTGTAGAAAAAGAAAGAAAGAAGTGAAAGCAATTAATTTTAAATGTTTCAGTTTTAAATGACAGTTTTGTACTTTAAATAAAATGAGTGAAAGGATTATATTTTAAATGAAATTAATGAAAAAAAAAATGCGATGGGAACAATGTCTTATCATCTGCGCCCCGTTAACATAACAATACCGAGTTCTTAATTCCTCTATCAGAAGCTCCCGATTTGGCGAAAGATTGAGCAAGTAAATTGAATTATGAATAAAAGTAATATGATACAATGCTTAGCATACATTTAAGGAAGACCAAACTGGTCGCCAAGGGCGGCTAACAAGTTATATTTATAAAAACTTTCTCCATGCTCTAATAAGTACAACAAAAGAAAAACCCTTCTTCTACGCATAAAAATTGCCTAGTTATGATAAGATGAAATTTATAAATTTTAACGTTTTCTGGCATTGAAAACGCAATTTTCAGTTTATAGTGCCAAAAATTCAAAGTATCATACACTGTAAAAGAAAAATCCGTAATTCTATAGATGTAAAGTTACAGAAATTTGTATGTTTACTTAAAATTTTATCTCTACATTGCAAAAAAAAAAAAAAAAAAAAAAAAAAAAAAATGGAAATGTACAAAACTATTTTTTGAAAAGCTACAGAAATCTGTAACTTTACAAAAATATCTACTAAAATTACAGTAATCTTACTAAAAAATTTTCTGTAACCCGGTTGCACCTACATAAAAAGTTCTATGCATCCCAATTTCCTAAAAAATTCATAGTAACTTTACATATTTTTTATTTACGGTGCAAAAGTGTATCTCTTACAGGAATTTTTGTTGTTGCCGTTCCATAAAAAGTTCTAGAAATCCCAGTTTCCTACACTGTAAAAAAAAAATCTGTAGTTCTACAGATGTAAAGTTACATGCTTACTAAACTTTCACCTGTAACTGTACGAAAAAAGCTGCAAATCTACAAAACTAGTTTTTGTAAAGCTACAAAAATCTGTAACTTTACAAATGAATCTGCTAAAATTTCAGTAATCTTACTAAACTTTTATTTGTAACCCTGGCTGCAGTTACATGAAAAGTTCTCGGAATCCCAGTTTCCAAAAAAATTCTTAGTAACCCTACACATTTTTTTATTTTCGGCGCAAAAGTGTGTCTGTTACATGAAATTTTGTTGTTGCCGTTACATGAAAAGTTCTAGGAATCCAAGTTTCCTAGAAAAACTTTAGTAACTTCACAGATTTTTTTTTACAGTGTAGAAAATTCTTAGTAACCTTACATATTTTTTATTTACGGTGCAAAAGTGTATCTGTTACATGAATTTTTGTTGTTGCCGTTCCATAAAAAGTTCTAGGAATCCCAGTTTCCTAAAAAATTCTTAGTAACATTATAGATTTTTTTACAGTGTAGCTCGATACATTTTGAGCGTAAAAGAATCGAATTTTTACTGTTTTACTTGTTAGCCCATGAAGAAAGATGTTTTGAATGTAACTTATAAGATCGATGGTGGTATACAAATTTTAATTTCTTAAATGTTTAATTGTAATTGAATAACATTTAGAACATTTTTTTTTTCAATTGAAACTATACTTCTTGTACTAACAGTTTAGGAATTAGATATTGGTCAGCGATAAGAAGAGACACCGTTTATATGGATTTTATTTTGCACACATACTTTACATTTCCTTAACACACATAAATAAATAGGCATGATTATAAATTAATACGTGTATAAAGTTGAATGTATATAAAAGTCAAACTCTTATAGCATTGGGAAATTTTTGACAATGCATGAATCCTGTACTTTTAATTGTCTTTTTGATGTGGTATAAAAGCTAAATAATGGTCGCGTCAACGAATTTATTTCTGGTATGATAACTGGTTTTAATGTGATAGTTATATAGATAAATACCTGTATGATTTGAATTTTTATTCGTGAATTTTAATTCGTGAATTTTAATTTACATTGCTAACAAGGCGAAGAACCAACAGAATGAAAAATTATCCAGGCCAGAGTTCGAACTTGGGTCATTGGTTTAGCGCACCAACACTCTGCCAACTGAGCTTCCAGGATATAATAAACCTAACACCTCTCACTCTGATGTTGGTAAGGCTGCAACTGCAGCACAAGATGGAATAACTTTATGAGCCACAACCCTGCGGCAAACATGAGTTTAAATTAATTCAGAATCGATAATTATACAGTAAAACCTCCCTAAAGAGACCATGTTCCGTTCCAGTAAAAATGGGTCGCTGTGGGAGGTGGTATCTTAATGGAGGTCATGCTTAAATCAAAATGTTAATTGATGAAAAATGTAACAATTAATGTCACTAAAAATTATTTTTCTCATTAGGAAAAAATATGAAAATTTAAGTATCAAAACAAAAGTTAATTACCGCAGAGTTTTTAATAAATGAATACATTGATGTTTGCTTTGATTTTACGGTTTTATCTTTTATAACTATCTTTTATAAGTTTTATTTCCAAGTCCTTTCGAACTTCAGTAAATAAATGCAATTTTTTTCGGACGCGAACAAATAATGACGATATCATTAATTTATCTATTTCTTTGAGAGTTTCCTGGCAGAATAGGGCAGGGGAGTTTATTGACCGTCATTCTTAATTTGTCATCAGAGTTGAAGTCATTGCCTAAAAAGGCACAAAGGGGTTTAAACACTTAAAAGTTAACGGAATAAAAAAAAATCTAAACGTAGTTTAGAAGTTTGATGAATAATGCGCTCTCCGGAATTATTTTTCTAATAAAACCATCTTCAAGCGACCAGGAAAAAACGGAATTTGTTTCGTTTTCTTCAAAGAAATGGGTCGCTCATAGAGGGAGTTCAATTGGGATGGTCTCTAATGGATTTAAAATTAGCATTGAGCCTATGGGAATAAATTTCGTTCCATGAAAAAATGGTCGTTCAGGGAGGTGGTCGCACAGGCAGGTTTCACTGTATATGTATTACATTTAAAATATATATATTTCTAGGACGTAATTCATCGTTTTAAAAAAATATAATATATACTTGTATGATTATAAGGTAAAAATAACAAACTTCCATAAACATTGTTAACTAGTGTGTTGGGGCCATCACAAAACTTTCTTCTACACTGTAAATAAAAATTTGTACAGCTAGTAAAGTTTTTCTAGGTAACTGGGATTCCGAGCATTTTTTATGTAACGGCAACAAGAAAAATTCCTGTAATAGACGCTGTTACAGGAATTTTTGTTGTTGCCGTAACATAAAAAGTTCTAGGAATCCCAGTTTTCTAGAAAAACTTTAGTAACTTTACAGATTATTTTTTACAGTGTACATAAATCATGTCGATTAAATCATTTAAATAGTACAAGAAATTACATCAATTTAGCGCCAATTCATATCAAAGTATATCTGAATTTGAAGTTTGATGAAAATTCGTGCTTTAGTTCTTGAGATAGAACTATAGCGGAAATTCTGAAAAAAGTAACATAGCAGCGCCCCATGTTGAGTGATTTACATCAAAACAAAAACAGCACTAATTGATATCAATGTATACCTGAATCTGAAGTTCAATGAAAATTCGTGCATTAGTTATTGAGATAGAGCTATAGTGGAAATTCTGAAAAATGCAACGTAGTAGCGTCACCTGTTGAGCGATTTGAACCAAAACTTAAACAGCACTAATTCATATCCAAGTATACCTGAATCTGCAGTTTCTTTAAAATCCAATCATTAGGTCTTAAGATAGAGCAATTTCACAAATCGCAAAAAAATGCAGCATAGCAGTGCCACCTGTTGAGCGATTTATACCAAAATGTATAATACGTCAATTCATAAATACTAAATACTAAATCTGAAGTTTGAGGAAAATCCTCGCATTAGTTCTGGAGATTGAGCTATTGTGGAAATCGTGAAAAATGCTACACAGAAGCGCCACCTGTTGAGCGATTTACACCAAAAACTAATCAGCCCCAATTTATATCAGGGGCTAACTGAATATAAATTCAGTCCATTAGTTCTTGAGATAGAGCGCCCACAAAATTTGTGTCACATACATACAGACAGATAGACAGACTGAGTCATAGACTCACAGACAAACATTTTGTAAAAACATGTTTTTCGGAATTTCTGACCCCTAAAACGTGTAAATCCGTCTAAAACAGGAAGTCGAAAATTTTCACGGATCCAATACTTTCTTCTTGTAAAGATAGCAGAAAGTAAAAATGTACATTAATTATTAAAAAATAATAATAATAAAATTCTTACTAAAGGGAATAATCTTTCTAAACGGAATAATCAGAATTTCCCTTATTTTAGTGGAAAGATCAATAACCATTTGTAGACATGGTTTTTATAAACGAAATTTTATGATAAAGTATTTATCCTACAACGTCAAGGTTTAATATGAAGTATCTCATTTTTATATGCATACTAAAATTATTGTTGCATAATATTTTATGTCTCTCATTCTTCAAATATTATTCATATACTTGAAAATAAACTCTCTCTCTGCACATCCCTCGATTTCCACGGGCAACTTAAAAGTAGCAAAATTTGCACAACCCGCGATATCCGCGGGGATGCATTTAACCAAGATTAATTTTCAGAATTTCGCTTTTATATGATTATTCTTCAAATTCAGTTTTCTGACAGCTTTCTGATCTAATTCTATATTTAAATTAAAAAAACTTTTTTACAAAACTTTTTACATATTTTAACTCTAAAATATATGTAGTTTTGAAATATGTCATAAAATAAATTTTTTAACCTATTTTGATAAAAATAATAATAATAATAATAATTACGTAGCAAGAGGGTTAAGAAATGCAGAAAAATCATAAATATTAAATTTTTCTAATATGTTTTCAGTGAAATAGCTGCTTTGAAACATATACAACTTAAACTACTATGCTAACTATTTTAACTACTCAACCTAGATATATATTCAGTGGTATGTGACATTCACAGATAAAAAGTGAGTTCGTAATAAGGCTTAAATTAAAATTGAAATGAGTAATTCTTGCAGAGCATAAATAAATAAATGCAACATTTGATATTAGCGAAAGTTTTATTTTGAAATGGTGTATAATTCCAATACAGTTACATCATTAAAATGCAAATCTTAATAGATCGCAATAAATAAATATCTTTTAATCTATCGCATTAAAACTGTAGTGAAAATAATTTGAACGAGCTTAATGTATGTAAAATATCTCATTATGAAATGGCCAAAAAGTCAATTTATTCTCGCTTTTTCAGCAGATAAATGAGGAAATGAATCTTATTTTGGAAAGAAAACTTTCTGAGAGATGAAATAATATGCTCTAGAAAGTTTGAGGGAGGTAGGGGCAATTAGGATCAGGGGCGCTTTAGGGGATATCTGTAACAGATAAAAACTAGTCGGATGTGGCAATCCCAAAACTTTCTTCCATCTCATACATGTTAATATTTGAAAATTTGCTATCACAGTGCCAAAATTAAATCACAATCTATGCTATCCTGAGGATTCTGAAATTCCATGCATTAGCTTTTGAAATAGGACTATTGCGGATATCGGGAAAAATGCAGCATAAAAGCGCCACCTGTTGGGCGATTTACACCAAAACATAATCAGCAATAATATTTAACAAGGTATACCTGAATCTGAAGTTTGATGAAAATTCGTCCATTAATTCTTGAGATAGAGCTATTGCGGAAATCGTAAAAATTGCAGAGCAACAGCGCCACCTATTGAGAGCTTTACACCAAAAACTAATCAGGATCAATTTATATCAGGGATTAACAGAATATAAATTTTTATTAAATTACGCGCATTAGTTCTTGAGATAAAGCGCTCAAAAAATTTATATCACATACAGACTGAGTCACAGGCTCACAGACAGACATTTTGTAAAAATATGTTTTTTGGAATCTCTGACCCTTAAAACGTGTAAATCCGTCAAAAACCGGAATTCGAAAATTTTCATGAATCCAATACTTTCTTCTTGTAAAGTTAGAAGAAAGTAAAAATTGACCATTCTGATTATGAAGTCTGACTAATATTCTACAAGTGCAATTTTTTTGGAGAGAAAATGTATCTTTCTGTAGAAGTAATCACTGTTTTTCCATAACACAATGAAAAACGTTGTCCGTCAAAGTGTGTATGTTTTAGTTAAAAAGTTCCTGTGTAAAAAATTGTTGGAATATGAAAATATAGCTGTGGATTTAAATTTAGAAAAAGGCTGTTTTTAAGAGGAAATGGTTACATTTCGCAAAAGACAAAGCATAATGTTAAAAATCTGCATAATTCTAATTACCCCAGAAACAGCATTTTCGGAGTAAATAGGATCATAGCGTTTTTGTGTTAAGCGCAAATTGGGATCCTAAATTTAATTTTCTATTTAAGTCAAATTATGATTTACAATGCATTTTTTAATCTTTCAGCTTTCAGGTCCTGCGAAATACCCTAGTTTGGTTTACTTTACTGCACATTTTGTGTTAGCAAAAGATTTATTTTACAATTTTATTTTGTTTTTATTTCAAATTTTAGCCTTTACTGCATGTTTTAGGCCTAATTAAACCTCAAATCTTTCAATGTAAATTAAATTTTCTTCTTTCACAACATATGAGCTTTAACTGATCCTTTTTCCCCCGTTGCTTGCATTTCACGTTATTAACAAAAAAAAAAAAAAAAAAAAAAAAAAAAAACACTATTTTTTTTTTTACTTTAAAAATTAGTTTTTTAGTAATACAACAAGATATTAATTTCCAATGGAAAATTTTGCGTTTGATTTTATTTTATAGGCAGGGTAATGTGTAAAATATTGAAAATCCCTTAAAAAACGCTTTCTTTCCAGCGTACTCATCTTTCCAATACTGTATCCCTGAGAATAGTTGTAGTTGTAGAACCAAAAATATCTTGCTCTAACACCGAGATATTGTAATCCCATTTACCCATGACTGTATCTTGTAAGGCATGAGAGAAAATTACCACTGATCCAAATTACTCCATTTCATGGGGGTAATTGGGATCAAAGCGGTATTTTTGGAGAAAGATGCTTGTACCAGGTAACATGGTATACTGAAAATAATTCTTTACGCATTTCAAGAGGCAACTACCTACTGAATAAAATTATACATAACATTAGTATGTAGTCCACTTTATTCTCTGGCAATTAATTGTCGAAGTTCAAATTGTCAAAAAGTGATCCTAAATACCCCTACCTCCCCTAACATAGTTAATATGAAAAATGAAGTCGAGAATTTTTCGAATATAGAGATCGGATAGTGAGATTAGTGTTAAGCAATTGAAAACCTAAATAAATCTTTAAATAGCTTAACCTAGCTCTACTAGAAAAGCAATATTAGACCAATTTTGTTTTTATTATTACATACAGAATTTCTAATACATGTATAATTTAAATAAGCTTAACGTATGTAAAATATCTCGTTATGGAATGGCCAAAAAGTCAATTTATTCTCTTCCATTCAGCAAAGAAATGAGGAAATTAGTCTTATTTTGTAAGGAAAACTTTCTGAGAGAAGAAATAATATGTTGTAGAAAGTTTAACATAGTTATATGGAAACCAAATTCAAGAATTTTTCAAAAATAAAGAACAAATAGTCGAATTATTACGAAGTAATTGAAAACCTAAATAAATCTGTAAATGATTTAAACTTAGTCCTATTAGTAAGCAATATTAAGCCAATTTTGTTTACATTATTACATACAGAATGCCGAGTACATGTATAATTTAAATGAGTTTAACGTATGGAAAATAATTCATTATGAAATGGCTAAAAAGTCAATTTATTTTCTTCCATTCGGCAAAGAAATGAGGAAATAGGAAAGTAATTTTATTTTTGGAGGAAAACTTTCTGAGAGAGGAAATAATATGTTCTAGAAATTTTAACATAGTTAAATGAAAAATTAATTTAAGAATTTTTCAAAAATAAAATCAGGTAGTCGAATTATTGTCAACCCCTTGAGGGGCAAACAATTGCGTTTGTGTAATGCTGAATTCCCACCGGAAATTTAGAAAAATTTTATTTCAAAATAAGGAAAAGCAATTTCACTACTTTTTTCCACCAAAGTTAGAAAAGTAATATTTCATAAAATTTTTCTGGTACAAATCTTCATTAATCGTAGGTGGGATAAAATATATCCCATAGCCCCTGAAGGGGTTAAGCAATTGAAAACCTAAATAACTCTTTAAATGATTTACCCTAGCCTTACACTCTAAGAAACAAATGCGTAAATTTTCACATTAAAACAGGTATACTAATGGTACAAAAACGATTTGTCTATATGAGTAAAAAGGCGTGTAAATTGCCAAATACACGCCATGGCCTGTCAATTTCAAAATGCACATTTTACTGTGCATTTTAATAGCACATTAAGGGGCTTCATTGTGTAAAATGTTATCACATAACTCAAAAATGCACAGTTTAACGCGCAAATTGCACATGAATCCACATCTGTGTAATATACAAAAACGATGTATTTTGTGTACATAGTACATAGCCTTATAGTTTGGGATGGCAATTTTGAACTAAATATCTTTATGGTCGCAAAACAATTTTGCGTGAAGAACAAAGATGTGTGATTGGTGTGATTGTTCTCTTTCCAGCAGATTTATTTCTAGACCACAAAATAATGCAACCTTAATTTACAAAAAAGAGAGTCATATGAAATTATATTAACTGCATGCCACTCTCTGTTAAAGTTGTTTTAAGTCCCTAAAATAGTATAGTCATAATTTATTAATAGAATCTGTATAATCTGATAAATGCACTCTTAAAGTAAAATTTTGAAAAATACAGAATTCGTAACGTTTTTACTATTACCGTATTTTGTCGGACTTTTTTATCAATTTCAGTCACAAGATCTGAAAGATACATCTACATCAAGATATGAAATTCTTTATTAGGATGAGCGAAGCGAATCCTTTACTCTACAAGGCTACACAAATTACATTTTGTCGTACACTTTACAAAAAAAAACTATTCAGTATTTTGACTTGAAATTAAACATAAAAATAAATTATGATCTGTAGATTTTGCACAATATTATTTTTTTACAGAATAATCTCAAAAGAATTATTATTTTAATTAGTTTATTTTACATGTTTTTCCATTACGGACGCATTTTTGTAAATAAAAAATGAAACACGTATATTTTCAGAAGAAAAAAAAATCATGAAGTTAGTAATTATAGCTAGAATCATGATTAATTATAAAATATATTTTCATTATTCCGCCGAAATAACTCAAAAACTGTTTTTAAATTTAATTAAGGAAAGAAATATTTTTGGACTTGATAGAAACAAAATATTATCTGTAGATTCTGACAATATTATTTTCTTATCGAATGATTTGCCAAAAACATTTTTTATTATTTTGTTGAATATATTTTTCCATTATACAGATTTATTTTTGTAAACGATAATGAAACATGCGTATTTCTTGTAGTAAATAAAAATCATTGAGTCATACGTGAAATATTATCGTTGCATCAAAATTTCTCCATTTTTTTAATTATTTAAATAAGGAAAGGAACCTATATATCTGCATTTTGCGAAGGAGAAATATTTTAAATATGGGAAATAAGTGCAGAATTCATTCTTCAAACCGTAGGAAAATATACATTTTAATAGAATACTTTATTAAGATTGGTTTGAAATGGCTCATATTTTGGTGCTAGTTTCTTTTAATCATATAATAGTTTCACGATTTCTTTTATGAAAGTTTTAAAATACCTTTTGTATGAAAATTATAGCATATTTTTAATGAATTGCAATGTGTGAAAATTCAATTATTTACATTCAATTATAAAAGTATTTTTCAGTGTTAAGAATTCAAATACACAATTTATTCTTATTATGTGAAATCATTTACCCATTACGCAGATTATACTTACGCATTTTAAAAGAATTAGATTATGATTTTTTTTGTAAAGCGGCAACAAAAGAATTGTAAACAAATAAAATGAATTGTTGTAATTAATAAAAAGTAAAAACCTCTTTAAATGAGCTTTTAGTTACTTAGGCATTTTAAAAGAATTATATTATGATATTTTTTTGTAAAGTAGCAACAAAAGAATTGTAAACAAATAAAATTATTTGCTATAATTAATTAACTGTAAAAACATCTTTAAAAGAACTTTTAGTTGAAAATTTAAAAATATTTTGTAAAAGTTTGCTTCGAAAATATTTTGATTTATACCAGTCTTATATCATAAATAAAAATTCTGAGGAAATTCTTAGTTATTTGGCTGAATTTACATTTCTAAAATTAAAGTGCGCCAAAACCTAAAATAATGTTTTTTCTTTATCCATTCATGCCTAGCGTCCCATTTATGGGACGCTTCGAATTTTAATAAATTTATGTAATTTTCTTCTTTTTTATAACATGGAAATTGCTTGAAATAATTATCTATAAATGTCTTTATCTATTACCGAGAGATGATAACATAAAATGGATATTTATTTGCTTAAATGAAGGTTATATTCTGTATTTATAGATTTTTTCTTTTTCAAGATGTCGAAAAGTAAAAATGTAACATATTATTCAGAATCCGGGGTGGAAACTATTCTTATGTTACAAAATAAAACTGGATAACTTATCATCGACTAATAAGTTTTAATATTTACATCGTATTTACATGTTACTATTTACAAAATAACTCAGTTAATTTAACATACGGCATAGCTCAAATGCCTTGTCGGCAACAACTTTGTAAACATTCTACTCTCTCTCGTAAAGTCTAATTTGCTCAGCTTGTCAGTTCTTTTGAAGGAAAAAAAATTAAAAAGGCAAATAGTTGGTGTCATTATATTGAGTTTTGAAAGATATTGTATGTTATTTATGTTCTATATCTGTTAAAAATTACGTATTTTGCTAAGAGTTATTCGTAACACGAATTAAGTTTGAAGTTAGCTAAAACATATTTAGTTCAAATGATGGCGTTTCTTTCAAAGGGTAAGAAAATTGATTTAATCACATTAGCTTCAGAATTAAAACTAGAAGTAAGTAGCGATAATAAAGTCCTCGAATTACGTGATAAAATTGTAAATAGTGAGGCATTTAAAGATAACATAGATTTTGTACAGGGAATTTTTGAAAACATCGTAGAAGAAAGAAAGACTCTTGAGGAAGAGAAACGTTTAGCCGAAGAAAGAGAATTTGAGCTACAGAAGCTCAGGTTAGAAGCAGGAACAAGAGATGTTGTTGCAAATACAAGCAACCCTCTAGAAACTTCTTCAGTCCGCGTTGACTTGAAAAAGATTTTACTCGATTTCAATCCTGAAAAGGATGATATGAATTTATTTTTAATAACTTTTGAGAAGCAAATGAAACTTTTAAAGGTTTCCAAAGAACTGCGGATTACGTATTTAATTGGAGTCCTTCCAAATGAAATCGGTAAATTAATAGCGCGTGAACCGGAAGAAAAATTTGAAGATTATTCTTATATTAAAGATATATTGTTGCAGAGGTTCAAGTTAACTGCAGAAAGGTTTAGAGTTTTGTTTAGTCGACATCCAAAGCGAGCCGATATTAGCTGGAAAGAATATTATTTTGAAATTAGAAGCTATTTTGAGGGATGGCTATCCGAATTAAATATAAACTCCTTTGAAAAATTATCGGATTTAATTATTGCTGACCAATTAAAGAAAAAGGTTTCCCCTGATTGCAAAGAACATTATTTAGACCAATGGGAGAATTTAACAGATCCTGTTGAATTAGCTGAAAAGTTAGATTTATATGAAAATGTGAGGTCACACAAAGTAGAAATAAAGAGATCAAATAAAATCAGTGAGGTCGGGAATTCTAATCGCTTTGAAAAAACGCCTTTAGATTTGAAAAGAAATGAGCTTGGTAAAATTGGCAATCAAAAGGAGTCCAAGAGAAATAAAATTAATTACACTTCGAATCTAAATCGACCAATGTTAAGTTGCTATGGTTGTGGAAACCAGAGAGTTATTAAATCCAAGTGTCCAACCTGTTCTCCGAAAAATGTATCGGTGCACTTTCAATCACTAGAATTTCGTACATGTAATATGCAAACATCACTAACATTATTGGTAAAAATAAGCATAAATGGTCTCTCTGGCACAGCTTGTGCTGACACTGGCGCAACACATTGCGTTGCGGGTGAAGTTTTGTATTCTTTATTAAAAGACCAAGGTGTGAAGTTTGAAAAAACTCAAATGATCGTAGTCTTAGCGGATGGGCTACAAAACACTACCGAAGTTTGTAAAACAGAAGTTCATGTTAAAATTGAAGGTCGCGACATTAAAACAACACTTTATGCTCTGCCGAATGCCAGAAATAATCGTACAATTTTAGGAATCGATTTTTTACGCAAAGCAAAAATTGTTTTGGATGTAGTGAATCAAGAATGGTTCTTCGCTGATAGATGTAGGTGGAAGTATAGATTCGCTGAAAATACATATAGACCTCCCAATGAATTAGCGATAAAATCCGTTGAATTAGACACCGTTTTTCTTAGAGAAGATGAAGGTAGACATCTCACTTCAGAGCAACAAGTTAGGTTGAATGAACTGCTTGAAAAATTTACTAGTAGCTTCCAACTAGGGGAAGAGACTACACCTAAAGTTAAACATTATATTGATACAGGATCACGGATGGGCATAATTTTATCTGATGAAATTGATAGTCCTGCACATGATAGAAAAGGCTATGAAAAAGATTGCCGTAGGAATTTCGATTATAGGGGTAAGAACAGAAATTTTAATAGACCAATTGTTAACAGAAGCAATAATAGATATGGCCAAAAATATGTTAAACAGTCATTTAACCATGAAAATTACAATAAAAATAGTTATGAGAAACCTGGTTCAGAGAATTCTTACCAAGATGAATCAGAGATTCCTCAAAATTTTGAGACTAAAGATTCTTTAATATCTCAAGATATGACAGAAAGTGAAGGTTTGGTGAATAGTTCATCGGATATGGTTGAACCTAATGATGCATCTGAAACGCTAGAAAGTGCTTTACTTACTTCAAAAGTAAAGTATAATCCAAATTTTTCTCCTAGCTACAAAAATAGAGGCTACTATCATGCTCGAAATAAATATAATTATGATGGCCGACGATCAGGTAGGGGTAGCTATCAGGGGCAAAGAAATTCCCAACCATCACACAGGTATAGTGCACAGCGAACTGCAGATTCGTAGCAAATTCGAAAAGAGATATGAAAATGATCTTAGAACTAATGATCAGGATAATTACAAATTGGATTATAGGTCTGGAAGTTACAGACATGATAATGGGTTCTATGGAAAACAAAGATCTCCTACTTCTTATACCATTGCCACTAAAGAAAACCCTTTTTCTCCCTTAGGAAATTATCATACATCAACTTTGTGTCCTTACACGCAAGATGATGGTGGATCTTCTAAAGGTTTTATTCGTCCTAGAGGCAGACCCGGGAAACATCAGACGCCCAGCCAGCAAATATTTACGAAAGGACCACAAAACACGAGAGCCATAGAAGATTTTAGGCACCAGAAAGCATCCCGAAGAAATCCACCCAGGAAAAGCACACTGCATCTGAGGGACCAGTAATGCAGTGTGAGGGGAAGAGTGTAACGCTCGAACAATACACACTCCATCATATTTGTTCTCCTTTTCTTTTTTTTTCTTACACAATAATATCAATCATATAATAATTAAATAATGCCAAGCACTCATTTATAATAATAACTTCATAATAAAATAGCTCAGTGCAACTATATAAATGTATAAAATAAAGCAAACGATTTTTATTTTTCAAAAATAATTATTAGAATTATTTCTCTTATGAATATCTTCATTTAATTCAGATACTAAAATACTTGAAGCTGCAGACGACTTTTCGTATTTCAATTCTAGGAAAATAACATTCAGGCTGAATAGAACAATTCCAAAATATTTCGATTCAGGACGAATCAAATACAATTTTCAAAAATCCACAGATTCCGGATGAATCAAAAGTACTTTTGTATAAATTTTTGTACTTTAGTATCTAAATTTTCTTATTAAAACAGTTTAACTCAATTTAAAATAATACTTATCTTCATGTCTTGCTTCTATTCGTGCCCCACGTTGGGCGCCACTTCTGTAACATATTATTCAGAATCCGGGGTGGAAACTATTCTTATGTTACAAAATAAAACTGGATAACTTATCATCGACTAATAAGTTTTAATATTTACATCGTATTTGCATGTTACTATTTACAAAATAACTCAGTTAATTTAAAATACGGCATAGCTCAAATGCCTTGTCGGCAACAACTTTGTAAACATTCTACCCTCTCTCGTAAAGTCTAATTTACTCAGCTTGTCAGTTCTTTTGAAGGAAAAAAAAAAAAAAGACATGGAGAACAAATATGATGGAGTGCGTATTGTTCGAGCGTTACAAAAAGTGATTTTATTTGTAATTTTTCTTTCAAGGATTCAAATAAATAAGTCATAATCTGTAGACTTTATTGAAATACATATTTTTTAAATTGTGAAACTGCATCTTCAAGCCTATTTTTTATGCATGTTTGTAACGTACAAAATCTAGGGCACCTATTTTTATTAGCCATTTAGGGGACATTTATTTATGTAAAGTCCTTTTCAAGATGATTATGAAATATATTGTTTTTAAGCATCACATAGGATTATTCTTATTTTATTATTACTAATACATATAATGTTATTAATCTCTATGTAAAGAAATATATATATATTTTTAGTAGTTCATAAAAATACTAATTATAGTATTTACTATGTAATTTAAAAGCTTATTTTATATAAATTTAGACAAAACATATAATTATGCATATATTGCAAAATATTGCAAATATTATGCATATTTGCATATTTAGTACGCTTACATTTTATTAAATAAATACAAAAATGTTTCAGAAATTTTTTTTAGTATTTTTACAGGTCATTTTTGACACATTTTAAAATGATTTTACCAACAAATTTGAAAAAATAAAAATTCAGGCATAAATGGGTTAATAAAGATGCAAAAATAATACTTAAAAAATATTGTTACTTTCAAATATTTATCTTATTAAGTAATGCTTTGCGAATCCAAACAAAGCACGACTTTTGCTAGTTAAATTCAATCCACAGTGAACAAGCAACACTTACCGAAACGGGATTTGAACTCACGATCTGCGTCTTTTTAAGACTTTCTTTTGACCATTCAGCTACTATTACACAAGCATGCTTTTCAAGTATCGATATTTATTGTGATTGCATAAGTACGCATAATAATACATTCTGTTCACATATTTCTGCGTAAAATTGTTGCACATAATCCTGTGTAATATTCTGTTCTTACACATAAACCTCTGTAAAATTGGTACACATACTTCTATCTAATATTCTGTTCTTACGCATTATATCTGTGTAATATTCTTACACATATTGCGGTGTAATATGCAAAATTTTGTAAATTGCATTAACACACCAATTCGTTAAATCAGTAAAATTTTCTACTATTTACACACTTGTTGGAGTTTATGATGGGATAACAAATTACACACTTTCATTAAGCCAATAAAAACACATAAATACAGGTAAATTTTAACGATAAGAGTGTAAATTTTATGACAAAGAGGTAATTTTACAAATTTACTCATATACGTATGTAAAAGTAACTAATTTACACATTTATTTTTTATAGTGTAAATAGAAAAGCAATATTAGGTCAATTTTGTTTATGTTACTAAGTACATGATTAATACATGTATTCATATTTCATAAAAGAAAAAAAAAAAAAAAAAAAAAAAAAAGAAAGAAACTTTCGAATCGGAGCAACAGAACCAAAAAAAAAAAAAAAAAAGAAAAAAGAAGAAGAAGAAGAAGACGAAGAAGAAAAAAAATCGAAAATTTTTTTCTACTTTTTTTTTTCTCATAAAAATTCTATCATTAGAAAAGTTATGCACTTAAAAAAAAAATCGTAAATTGGATGCATGTTCACGTTATTTATTTTTCTTTACAACACGAAAAATTTCTGCTACGATTTCTCCATTATCTCCTAAAACACTGAAAATTAATCAATTTACTTGCTTCGTTTTCTTTAAATAACAAGTGTTTTCCGGCAATTTTGTACGTTAAAATCTTAGAGAAACTGAATAAGATTTTAACACATCACATAAAATTAAGTATTTACTTCAGAAATACTTCGAAAACAAACAAAAAAAGAGAGAGATTCCTTTAAGAATAAAACACTGAAAAAAAGAAGTTAAAAATATTAATCTCCTAAAGACATATTTTAAAAGTATAAATGCATTACACGTCCCTGGGTTTAACATTAGCGAGAAGAATTTCAGATTTCACTGACCAATAGCCTAAAGCAGTAGCGCCAACATTTGAAAAATATTGAGTGGGCTTAAAAAAGTTTGAATAAAATAATGCATACAATTTTTTTTTTTCGTTATTGCGCGTGTGTGGAGACCAAATAACTAAAAATGATAATTCGAAGTTAAATTATGTTTTTCTAAGTAAAATAAAAAATGGTTAAAATTTAATCATAATTTAATAAATAATTTTATTAAAATTCTCATAAATTCTTTCTTAGAAATACGTTAATATTTATTATAAATAGCATAAAACTTGTTAGCTATTGAAAATGCAAAAAAACTAAATCGGAAGAAAAAACATACATTTTAGTCACGTAGTGCTTTATCGGTTCAAGACATTAAAACAGATGGCAAAATATGCAGGAAATTTGTTTTTGAGGAAAATTTAATTCGAAGTTAAATTATGTTTTTTCTAAGTAAAATATAAAACGATTAAAATTTAATTATAATTTAATAAATAATTTTATTAAAATTGTCATAATTTCTTTCTTAGTAATACGTTAATATTTATTATAAATAGCATACAACTTGTTAGCTATTGAAAGTGCAAAAAACTAAATCGGAAGAAAAAACATACATTTCAGTCATGTAATGCTTTATCGATTCAAGGCGTTAAAATAGACGGCAAAATTTGTTTTTGAGAAAAATTTAATTATACATCCGTTGAAGGGTCTGATGGGAAAGTATGCCTAATTGATGTCTTTTTTATTTTTAAACAAAATTATTCTGAGAATGTCTATAAAACCAAAATTTATTTCCGCGATTCAATAAATAAATAAATAATAAAATAAATTAATTTATTACTGTTATTATATTATTACTAATTATTATATACTAAATATTTTATTACTATTGTATATAAATTATATTTCTGTTGTAAACTTTAATCTTATTTTATACAAAATAAGTACGCGAATCATTTTTATTGTTATGCTCACAAATTTCATTAAAACACATAAAGTTTAAAAATGAAATTTGAAATATGATCTACAACGTACAGCTTTGTTTCTGAGTTGAAAGTATATATACTTATGTAATATAGAGTGACATGTGACAAGGGGGAGGGAGTCAAAAATATTTGGACAGCACCTTATTTTTATTGAAATTCCATCATTGGCTAAATATGTCTCTATATTGAAAATATATTCAATGATTTTCCAATAATGGCTAAATAATATGTTTTACATGAGTTTTCAAGTAAAATCGATAAAAATTATGGCGCCATCTATAATATGTATTTTTAAAAAACTCGGTATATTATTTCTTTATATATATATATATATATATATATATATAAAGCTAAAGTATTTTTCGGTAGCTTTCATTACAAAAAACTACCTATTGCAGCCGTTCGGAGGAAAGCAATTTCAAAAAATTTTGGTATATTTTCATCGATCATGACCCCCAGATCCCGAAACCACCCTCCGTTCAAAAGTTGGTATATATATATATATATATATATATATATCTGATCTTTGTCACATTGTAACTCTCGTATTTATGAACCGATTTAGATGAAATTTCGTGTATACATAGTGCATACCAATGTCTCGACCGAGTTCGTTGGCCAGCTTCATCCGCCGTCTCGTTTCAAAATGGCGGCCATTTAATTTTTTTTAATTTAAAATTTGAAATGTGGTACCAAAAAATTGAAAATTGAAAAATAATTTTTTCTAATATGTTTGACTTTGATACAAAGATTCCGGAGCAGTTTTTGTTTTGTCTATATCTTAAAAAATGGCTGAGTTATAGCGCTTTGAATTTCTAGCATGGCTGACATTTTGAAACGACCTGATTTTTGTCACGCTATAACAGGCGTATTTATGAGCCGATTTGGATGTACCTTGGTGTATAAATAACACGTAACAATGTCTCAACCGAGTTCGTTCGCCAGCTTCATCGCCATCTTGTTTCAAAATGGCGGCCATTTAAAAAAAAAATAATTTAAAGTTTAAAATGAGGTACCAAAAAATTGGAAAATGAAAAATATTTTTATTTATATGTGTTTGACCTGCAAGATTATAACAAATATTCCGGAACAGTTTTTGTTTCGTCTATATTTAAAAAAAAAAATGGCTGAGTTATAGCATTTTGAATTTCTATTGTGGCTGACATTTTGAAACGACCTGATTTTTGTCACGTGATAACAGGCGTATTTATGAACCGATTTGGATGTAACTTGGTGTGTACATAGTACATACCAATGTCTCAACCGAGTTCGTTGACCAGCTTCATTCGCCATCTTGTTTCAAAAGGTCTGCCATTTAAAAAAAAATTAAATTTAAAATGAGTTATCAAAAAATTGAAAAATGAAAAATATTTTTTTAATGTGTTTCACCTTGATACAAAGATTATGGAGCAGTTTTTGTTTCGTATATATCTTGGAAAATGTTGAATTATAGCACTTTGAATTTCTAGCATGGTTGACATTTTGAGACGATCTGATATTTGTCACGTGATAACACGCGTATTTATTATCCTATATCGATGTAAGAAGGCATGTGGATAGTATATAGTAATGTCTCGACCAAGTTCGCTGGCCAGCTTCCTCAGCCATCTTGTTTCAAAATAGAAGCCATTAAATTAAAAATAATTATATTTAAAGTGATGTGCAAAAAAATTAGAAATTGAAAAAGATTTCTTTCTTAAGTATTTGACCATGATATAAGAATTTCGGAGCATTTTTTGTTTTGTCTTTAACTGAAAAAATGGCTCAGATATAGCAATTTGAATTTTTAATGTGTGTGACATTTTGAAAAATCTGATTTTTTGCCTGCGTCAGCACTTGTATATATCAACCGATTCCGATGTGAGTGAGCATGTGAACAGGAATTACTAAGGTCTCGACCAAGTTCAGTCGTTAGCCTTATCCACCATGTTGTCTTAAAATGGCAGGAACTTCAAGATATCGCCGAATTTGGCAACCAAATATAAGTTACTTTAAATAAAAGCAGCTTGGATAAAGCTGACTAATTTCGCGAAATTCTCATTCATAATGATTTAGTATTGATAAAAATTAGTATTGAATCTCCTATAATCGGTTTCCACTAAATTGAGCTTCGTGTGTTTGAATAATATAAGCTTGCTTTTTTAAAAATAAGGAGTATGAAAGCTACCTCTTCCTCCCGGCACTAGCTGGAAGGACTTTTGCAATATTAAAAAAAAAAAAATGAAATCTTATTAATATCTTTTTAAGTTTGAGACCGCTAAAAAGGATGTATTATAGTTTATTTTTCATTATCATTTTAAAATAATGTTTGACTTATTTATAGTTATCTGTTAATATCTGTATTTATCTATATATCTGTTTGCTAATCTGTATTTATCTGTTAATATATTTCTTTAAGTTTCTGTCAGGATGTTTCCAAAGTAAAAAAGCTATTGTTAATTTTAATATTTTTTAATCTATTCACTTTAACAAATTCGCACATAAAATTTAAAACATATCTGAAATAAAATAAGGAAATTATTATTAAATTGACGTATATCTAAGTTTAATAAGCAATAAAGGAAATTTATTTTAGTACCATGTAGTAATTATCTTTATTTGAGTTTATAATAGATCATCAGACAAATAATTTGGGAAATTTGAAAAGTACATATGTTTGAAAAAAATATGTTGGTATTCTTGCAAAACTAAATGAATGAGTAAATAACTAAATAAAAATAATATTAAAATAAAATTTTAAAAATCTGGCAAGAAAGAAACAGTCATTACTCTTAATACATTCTTTCATACCTGTAATATTTCAAAGAGTAAAATTTATCTTTTAAAAAGTATGAAACTAAAAAGCTAAATATTCAAAATTATAGGAAAATAAATGTGTAAAATATTCAGAATTCTATACTCTGTTGATGAATATTATCTCTATGAAAATACAGTCCCATCAGTCGCCGAGAGGTTCTGCTCTGAAAAACGCTGACAGACGGGAGATGCTGGGTTTGAACACAATAGCGCCCGTCGGCCTAATCGATCGAAGTTTTCCGTGGGGCTTTTTTTTCGAACCTTGGATATCCTTGCGTAAATACGGTTCCCTTAGAAAGACCCACATGGAGGGCACTCCCACTTCGGTCTATATTCCTCGTGTAGATAATCGGCCTTCATAAACAACACCACCACCTCTACGGAAATACCTCTCTTGTTTAACATGTTACCGTTTGCTTTATAAAAGACATCTGAAACAAGTAACGATATTTGAATACGTGGCGTAATAGTTAAGAGCACTAATCTGGAAGAGGACAATTTCCTGGTTCGAATCCCGTCAGCGTAAGTGCTGTTTATTTAGTGTTCTTTGAATTAAATTATGATTTTTTTTACCTTGCTGTAAACATGTCCTTGAAAAGCGAAGTGTCAAATTGATAAATATGTAAGTTTCTCTTTGAAAAATTATTATATTTTGTCTTTGAGACGGAATATTTTTAATACGGAAATATGATAATAACGGGAAAATTTTGTGCAAAAACGGAAAATTTCTAAAATTTACGAAAAAAAAAATACGGAAATAGTATTGGCGTTTCGATTGTGAGTACAATTTCCGTATTTTAATGGATTTTTTTTTTTTTTTTTTTTTTTTTTAACAGTGTGTGAGAGCTTTGTTTATCATTTTTTTTCATATAATAGCTGCAGTTTTGACCAACAATCGTCGCTTTTCAATGCAGAAAGTACCAATATCATGCGCTATAAACCAGATGGGTTCATTGAGCAACATCCGGGCCTAAGGATTAAAGGCCCCTATTTGTTGCTCAGATTTCGTTCTGAGGATCGTTTCTGCTCAAACGTTTTTACGAAGATTATAGAAATCACATCGTAAAGGAAATTCTATACGCTTCATATGAGAAAATTCATGCAGGATAGTGCGTCATAGAACATCACTGATTTTGTCGCGAAAATCCAGAGGACAACATTTTGAGAGAACCGTATCCTGAGTGATCCCCTTCTGCAATGGCCTCCAACGTCTCTAGGTCGTACACCCTTGTGGCTTTTGGGTTTAGGGATACTTGAAGTCGCATGTGTTGAGGGATCGGCCTACGTTACTGGTCCAACATAAAGATGCTATAAACAACCCTGTTGCAGGGATAGCTTCTGAAATGCCCTTCAATGCTGTACAGGTTGTTAATCATATTGTTTGACGACAGAAGTCATGTGATGGGGTCACATCGGAAAGCTGAAACTTTTAGAAACGGATTATTTCTTCTGAATGAAGTCTATTATACTAATGCAAAGCTATTTCCCGAACTACAGCGACATCTATCGCTGAAAAATGTAACTATTATGTAATTGTTTTTTTAAACTATGAACAAAAATCCCACATGTTTCTAAGCATTTCTGTAAAAATCACATGTTTCTATTCTACATTATTTATAATTATAAAGTTTTGAAAGCTTTGAGACTTCTGACTCACCCGGTATTTAAAGAATTAAAAATATTTCTAGGTGTTGCTTGTGATAGACATTGATTCATTCCATTAAATTTCAAATAAGATTTAGAAATTATTTTATCAGAGATTATTAAGTAAGGCATCAGGTAGCTTTTACGTTTAGTCTTTAGCTTATATTTTATACCACGGCGTATTTTGTTTGTAGAATAGTAGTTATCGTTTCGAGAGATTTGGAATTCAGAAAGAGTAAAATAATTTTCACCATCTAACACTAATGATTCTTGAATAAAATTTTGACCATACAACAACTTTTATTTTAACGTCATTTTTATTTCCTTACATAAGTATTTTCAGACAATTTTTGGTTTATATATGTTACAAATAAAATAAGGTGAAAATATATTTCAAAGAAGAGAGTAGAAAGTTAGACCTTTTTTTCCAGTGGCTTCATAAATTCTGTGCAGATTTCTAATTCTAACTCCTTAATATCTCTTCAGAATTCATTTCTAAAAAAATAAAATTCAGTTGTTGCATATTAATAAGATATAAAATAATCAGGTTTTAAAGTTCAAAAATCAAATGCAAGTATTTTATTTATTATAATTTAAAAAATACAAAAATTGTAAATAATAATAGTAAATAATACTATATAAAAATAGTAAAATGATGTATGAATGTTTTTATCAATCAGCATTTTTTCTTGTTATATTTTTCCTGTTGATTGGAAACTGGCACAGATTAAAATACAATTGTACATTGGACTATTTTACATAATATTTAATATGTGTACATAGTGCAAATGCTCATTCGTATGTTTCTTCTATAACTTGATTGATCGGTACAAAGATCAAAACATGTCTTATTAAAACATATAAACATATTATTTCCCCTTTACATAAAGCTGGAAAATATAACTTTTCCAAACTCAACTTTGGTATTTTAAAATATGTATCTAAGTAATTATGTTGTTTGATGAAAAATAAATGTGTTGTGCATGTTTGACAGTGTTGGGCATGAGCGCGCTCATTGAGCGAAAACTCTTGAGTTTAGCCCACTTTCTCTGAACGTTGAGTCGAATTTGACTCACTTTTTGACAAACGAACGTGAGCTGAACGAAAGCTCAAAAAGTCCTTGAGATTGAACGAAATTTACAACTCAAATTCAATTTTTTTTCATAATTTATTTAAATTTTTTCCAGCCGTTATGAATTTAGAGGTCTACACGGACTCGGGACGGGTCGAGTCTGATCATCAGTTTTTCCTGGTCGTGCACGGGTCTTGCTTTCTATGCAGGTTCGGTCCGGGCTGAACCGGACTTATTTCTGGGCCTGTGCTTTATTCTCCCTAGAATTCTGCACCGACCGAAATTTTCTGGCCCGGTCACAACCCTGCTTGTATGAAAATTATTGCCCCGTTCCAGTCTGACTAGTGCAAAAATCTGTGGAATCAACAATTGGATCAACAATTTTGGATCAACTCCTTGGATCAACAATTTTTGCCGAAAATACATATATTTTAAAATTACCATTATTCTACAATTCAAATTATTTTTAAAGAATAGCACATATACACTTCTAGTAGGAGGGTTACAGTACTTGCAGTACTGTAAAATTTGTTATAAGAATCTGTGTCTGACGAAATCCTGTTTTAAGCGGAAAAATTTCTTGATCGGTGCAAAATGGATATTATAATTCGTTTGAAAATAACTAATACAGTTACAAGAGACGGCAGACCTGGTAACAAAGGAACTTAACTATAACGAATTTTGTCCTTTCCCATGTGATGCCGTCTTAGAAGGTTTTTCGATATAGAATTTTTCAGATTTTTAAGTCTCCAAGCCGTGTAAATAGATCAATGGTATTAATAATAATTCAGATATTCACAAACAAATAGAGATCCATTAAGAAATCAATGTAGTTTACAATAAGATATCTAGGAAGAAATGTAGTAGAAACAGTATTTTAAAATAAATCCAATCCTTCCGCTTTCTCAAGAAGGCTCACGTTTTGAGCACTTTATCGCCAGAGTAACGGTTGGCGCGGGGATGAATTCAATGCTACGCACCCTTTCTTGTTCCTGACGTCTTACGCGTAGCGAACAGAAACCCCATTCCTTTGCTGAGAGCTTTTTGCTTCTAAAACAAACAGCTTTTTCGCATTAAAATGCTTTTAATTGCACAATATAAATAATTCAAACATAAGTTACGTTTTTCAGTTCAATAGTATTCATTTATTTCATTAATTCGCTATATTCGAAGAAATTGAGAACGTATTTTATTTTTTAGGAAAAATAAAAACAGGTGTAAAGATTATTTTGTAATATATATAATTCTATTGATCATTTTTTATGGCACATTTGAACGTAGTTTTATTAGCATTACTATTGAATTAATTGAGGTTTTTTTTTTTTTTTTTTTTTAATCATTATTAAACGGCATAATTGTGTGACGCATTGTGTGATTGCATTAATAAAACATATTTTCACTGAAATAATTCATTAAAATTTAATTGTTCTTAATTTAATTGCGATTAGACGTTAATAGGAAGTTGAAACTAAAATGAATTCGATTATAATTAGATTGAACGATAAATCATAAATGATTTAGCTGTATCCTGCAATTAAATCAATCAGTTAAAATAATTGCAAGTTGATGCATGCCAATTAAATCAATTACTATTACATTTTAATGCTGTTAAATCTTTATCATTATTTGAGCTTTATTAAAAAAACATTGGTCTGCCCCTAGTGCACAAAATTAAAAATCTTTAAAATTCTTCAGTTTTTTATTTAAAAATTTTTGCCATATTTTTAAATATTATTTCGTCCTAGTTGTTTTATTTTATTTGTTATTTTAAAATAGTCATCCGTCATATTTGAATAAATCATCTAAGTTCTCTCGGATGAAATCCCTCCCACCCCTTACACACACATTCCATTTTTCGTCATTCTGCACATATATTGCAATATTTATTAAGTTGAAGTGGCAATAAAATAATGATCAATCGTCTGAGGCAACCTCCCATTTCGAAATTTCTGTTCTCCCCCCACCTCCCACCTCTCCTCCAGCACACTATTTTTTGACCGTTTAAAATTCATTGTTGCCTTGCAGCAAAGATTAGTTCTTAAAATTGTGTTTTGCTCTATCTGTTGATTTTTAAATAACAAATAAATAAAAAACCATACCATACCATAAAAAAAGAAAAGGAAAGAAATAGAATGAAAGATTAAAAAAAAAAAAAATCAGGATTAACCTTTTGTGCACACGCTTTCATTTTTTTTTTAATTCTCTACATTTTTTTTTAATTTTCCGTCCTATTTATTACTTTGAAGTAACTATAAGTAAAGGACCCATTATTCAAATTCTGCCCCCCCCCGAAAAAAAGCTTGTTTTTCTTTCACCCCTCCCCCCCCCCTCAAAAAAAATAAATATTCCAAGTTTTTAATTTTTTGGTTTATTTTTCCATTTGTTAATTGATAAATTTAACTATTTAAATCTACAGCCCCTCACTATCATACATAGTTATAAAAATTTCTCTAGTGATTTTATTTGTTACTTTGAAGTAGCAAGAGATAGTCATTCAATAATCCTTCTCCCCCACCTCCCCTTAAGGCTGTTCTCAAATCCAAAGGGTCAACTTTCTGACTTAAGTTTTAATTCATTTTTGTTCGGAAACTCGTGAAACTAGAAGGTGTTGTTATTCAGAAACTTATGTTATCGAACTGCTTTTTCCGTTTTCTTGTAAACGCAATGAATAGATCTTTCAGAAAATACTGTCAAAGTGGGCATTTTGAACCAAACTTTCGAGCGAAAGAAGAAAATCCAGTCAGTAAGAAGAGAAAAATGCCGTGTCACGTGATCCAAATCGTTTCTAACTCAATAGGTAATGGATGGATCCAAGAATGGAAAACACAGTTCGATTCCAAATCGCTTCCATGATCAGGATTTCCAATTTTATATCTTTCCGTTAAAAAATGAATTTGAAAATGTGTGAAAACGTTTTGCGCTTGTTGAGCAGAGCAGTTAAGAATAGCCCTAAGAATTTCATCTCACATTAAAAAAGCAATTTCTAAACATCCTGGTTGGGGGTGTGATAGGTTTTTTTTTTTTTTTTTTTCCTGGTTTAGCCTATTTTCACTTGACTTTGGGTACTGTTTTTGCAGAATGATTTGGTATTAAATTAATTATATAAGTTCATCGCAGAAAATATAGTAATTTTCTGTCACGTATTTTTTTAAATCTGTGTTTATATACATCAAAATGCACTGAAACTGCATTAATTCATTATCCCTATAAATCCATCTTTATATGTAATCAAATATCTAGATTTATGAAGGTAATGAGTTTTTGTTTAAGAGGTATGGAATTATATAAAAATAATAAAGGCTTTTTAATAAAGGTATGGAATTATTAATACTCAATTGAATGAAAATGTAGATTTTTGAGGGGATCAAATAATCAAAATTTTAGTCTATATCATCAGAAGTAATAAAGGCCTTTGATAAAACTGAGTATAAGAGTTCGTAATACAATTTCTTTCGAAGATTTCTTTTCATCTAGAACACATAACTGAAAATATTTCTTTAATTTTGGAAGGACTGTTATTCTAAAATATGCTAGTTCTTCTTCCGCCATTTCGGTTCAAAACAAAACACAAGACGATGATTGGCGTTAGAGCTGGCTGTACGTTCTCGCTTTCGCCAACTCGCCAAGACTGGTGCTGAAAACGTGAGCCTTCCTGTAAAAGCATCCCGGCCCAACTCAGTCCAAACCTCTAAAAAAACTTAATCCCCAAACCAAGTTCGGACCGAGTGCCGGGAAGGAAAATTGGGCCAAACCTATGAAGACCCTTAAATCGAATAACCAAAAGATTAGTTCACAAAATTTTGTAAATTTGGACGATAAAGTTCTATTTAAAAAACAACAACAAAAAAAAAAAAAAAAAAAAAAAAAAAAAAAAAAAAAAAAAAAACCGAGTTTTTAGTGAACTTCGCTCATTTTCATATACGAGTTTGAGTTAATTGAGTTCGCTTGAAAAAAATTGAATTTGAGCGTGAACTTGACACATTTTAGAGAAATAGAATTTAAATTTGAATTAGTTCGGTTTTTTTTGTTTTTGTTTTTTTTTTTTGTTTTTTTTTTGTGAGCGTGCCCAATACTGATCTTTGAGCACTTTATCACTCTATCTACTTTTAACTATCTTATTTTTTGAATGATCACCACCAGAAAACTGACAGTCGTCTGTCATCCATATCTTTCTATTATTCGGATCATGCCGTTGTATCATCAACTGCAATTACCGCGTTCTTTCAACGAAAGCTTTGTTTCAGGGCTACGAGGAACAAAAGCAACTTTTGTGAGTTAGTCATCAGGCAGATTTCTTAGAAAATTATTTTATGTCATTCACCGCAGTTGAATGTTCTCTGTGTAGACTTTGAGACCATGAAATACCTACTTGCAGCACTCGGACTTGAGTATTTTTATATTTGACACCAGAAGTAAAATTAAATAAACTATTTTAATAATAAACTACACTGTAAAAAAAATGGACTAAACTACGGAAATTGTACTGGCAATCGAAACGCCAGTGCTAGTTCCGTATTTTAACATAACTTTTACCCCGTAAATTCCAGCAAAATTTCCGTTTTTCTGGAATTTACGGGTGGAAAATTTCCGTTAAAATATGAAAATAGTACTGGCGTCTCGATTGCCAGTTCAATTTCTATATTTTGGACCTTTTTTTTTTTTTTTACAGCGTATGATTATGCATGGGGAAAAAATAAAAAGAATGCTTGGATAATACTGAAATGGGCTTTTGTGTTATTATCTCGGAACTTTTCTCTTACATTTCGACTGTTTTCAACACGTGGACATTTTAACATTTTATCTTATTTCTTCTTTTTATATCCATTTACTACAGATATGTTTTTAAATTTAGTTATATTTCTCCTTTTTAGGTGCGTTCGTAATTATATAAATACGTAGCACCTATAGTCGTCGTTCAGTCCGTCTGTCTGTCCGTCTGTCCGTCCGTCTGTCCGTCCGTCTGTCTGTCCGTCCGCATATAACAGAGCAAAACCTACCCGACCGAATTATCTGAAATTTTTAATATATAATTGCTGCAAAACTTTGTCGAGCCATTTCCAATTTTATGAAAATCGGATGTAAAGTTTAATTACAGGGACAGTCAAAAGTTTTTCTTTACATTACGGCCAATGGGAAAAATTATTGCAAGTGAATTTTAATGATGTTACAGACTTCCGAATGGTCTGAAATTTTTAATATATAATTGCTGTAAAATTTTGTCGAGCCATTTCCAATTTTATGAAAATCGGATGTATAGTTTAATTACAGGGACAGTCAAAAGTTTTTCTTTACATTACGGCCAATGGGAAAAATTATTGCAAGTGAATTTTAATGATGTTACAGACTTCCGAATGGTCTGAAATTTTTAATATATAATTGCTGCAAACTTTTGTCGAGCCATTTCCAATTTTATGAAAATCGGATGTATAGTTTAATTACAGGGACAGCCAAAAGTTTTTCTTTACATTACGGCCAATGAAAAAAAATTATTGCAAGTGAATTTTAATGATGTTACAGACTTCCGAATGGTCTGAAATTTTTAATATATAATTGCTGCAAAATTTTGTCGAGCCATTTCCAATTTTATGAAAATCGGATGTATAGTTTAATTACAGGGACACCCAAAAGTTTTCCGTTACATTTCGGCCAATGGGAAAAAATTATAGCAAATGCATTTTCATGATTTTACAGCCTTCCAAATGGTCTGAAATTTTTAATATATAATTGCTGCAAAATTTTGTTGAGCCATTTCAAATTTTATGAAAATCGGATGTATAGTTTAATTACAGGGACACCCAAAATTTTTCCGTTACATTATGGCCAATGGGAAAAAATTATTGCAAATGCATTTTAATGATTTTACAGCCTTCCAAATGGTCTGAAATTTTAAATATATAATTGCTGCAAAATTTTGTCGAGCCATTTCAAATTTTATGAAAATCGAATGTATAGTTTAATTACAGGGACAGTCAAAAGTTTTCCGTTACATTACGGGGAATGGGGAAAAAATTATTGTAAGTGCATTTTAATGATGTTACAGACTATGCACTTATGAAGCGCAAAAAAATATACATTCAGTACAATATGGGGTGCAAAAAATAATTATAAAACTAGTTATAGTACGAACGCACCTCATTTTCCACGTTTGACGAGCAATTTCCAACTTGTTAATCCTGTGTTAAGCGGTTTTCTGTCTCTCTATTTAAATTCATGCTCAATCTTAAATAGTTAAACTACAGTTATGCTTCTTCTCTTTTATGGTTTTCTAAGAAATACAGATACTTCTCGACAGGGCGTAACGTTGGCGACAACTAGGATGCCCATGAAAAGCCTTAACGTTTCAGCTATGCAGCATAATTTAAAGAATCTTATGTTACTTTATAACTAACTCATAACCATGTAATATTTTGGAATTAAAGCTGCTCTCATATCAAAACTTGCGAATTCCGCATATATTTACAAGCAATATTTTCAATCTTAAACTCATAAAATGTACAAATTATTTTTATTTTGATAACAAGAAATCGACTAGCGTTTCCAATTTTCCTATAAACGTGATGAAAATGTTGTCAAAATTTGCGTTTAATGTCGATTGAAATTTATGGCCATAACATATCAGAGAAAGTTCACGTTGTTGAGCTGAGAACATAAAAAAAGAAGAACCCTTATATTGTTATAGCTGTTCGTTGTGGTGTTCTCTATGTCGTATGTGATTTCCAAATATAGTTCCCTAATGTATATATTTTGGTATTGCTGTTCAAATGAATGGATTTATATTTGCATTTCCGATATCAAGTAAATTACCAACAGTACGCAAGAACATTTTTGAAGGTATGTCCTTATTTATTTAGAAATAATGTACATTCCCTTTTGCGCTGCTAGAATAGAAACTCGGCTTGTCAGATACTCTTTAAAAAATTCTGCGATTTCAGTTAAAGCTTACAACAATCATAAGCGAATTAAAAATGAAACAATAATTCAACGTTAATTGAAAATACCAGCTTTGAAGTAACGGCGAATGATAAATAAAATAAACTCTCCAGGCCATCGACTGACTCGCTCACTTTTGTAGTTCATTATTTAATCAATAGGAAATACATTAATTAAATTAAATAGATTAATTTAAAAACATGTATAGTAATCACTTATAAACAGATTAAGTTAAATAAAGGAAATAGATGCTATGTTATTTTAGTAACAATAGTAAAAATTAATCCACTCTGGCAAATAGCCAAGATAATTTTATTTTTATTTTATATTTTGCAATGCTTTTCCTTATGCATGTTGTCTCGTGACATTGTTTAACATGTTATTGTTTTTGAAAATTAATCCACGCTCACAAATAGCTAATTTAATTTTAATTTAATGTTTGCAATGTTTTTCATTATGCATCATGTCTCGTGACATTGTTTACTATGTTTATTGTTTTTAAATTATGTGAAAATATTTTCTACAGTGAATGATTATGAAAATGTCGCCGTTTGTGTGACGAAACGATCGTCAATCTTAATAAAGATATTCTACCACTTTTTATAGCATTATTTAACTTAATTAGATTAATTTAATTTCATTAATACAGATCCCACTAGCTTGACTTCACTTAATCCAGATGGTATTTTTCATAAGTAACTAAAAAAAGGTGAAATCAAAGAACACTTGAATTTCGTGATCAAATACGTCTAAAAGAGCAAAAATTAAAATATATTTGGAAATTACTAATGTCTGACTATCAAACTCTCAAGAAGAAAAAACAAAAGAAGATGAGAAGTTTCTTTAACCCTTTATGTCCCGAATTATAAATCAGAAAGTTGCTCCTCTTCAATAATTATCTTCGTTAATGCCTGAAGATATTCAAAACAACATATGTAATAATCATTTGATTTTTAGATAGGTTTTTAACCCTTTCGTTCCCAAAGCTAAAATAATACTACAAATACTCATTCATTGGTTTTAAACAAACAAAATGACATCATAGATGACAGAAAAAAAGAACTTTTCTGAAATTGATACTTTAGGGGGCTAATAATTTAGGTTTACAAATAGGGATCTAAAATTACAAATTCCGTTACAATATCCGTTTAATTATCACTAAGCCAAATTCGCACAATCACAAATTTAAGGCCTTTAATCAAGTGAGTGTTATACAAATCCTCAAAACATTTTATTGTAAAGGATTTAAATTAAATAAGTATGAAAATTTCTCAATTTCTTGGCTACACCCTCTTGAAGGCGTTTTGCAAACTCAGATGAAAATAACATTTACTTTATGAGGAAATCAGCATAGATTTTGCCATTTATTGGTTTGCTTTTAAAGCAAAAAACATTCAGCTATTAAGAAATGAAGTCAAAATGTAAAAAAGGTCAAACAGTTTAGTTTTTATGGGGAAAAGAATAAAGGTTCACACATGTGGACCCAGGTAGCGAAGAGGTTAAATAAAACAAATTTAGTAAATCGGTAGTTTCTTTTGTAAAATATTTACAAGAATAATTAGATTTATTAAGAAAAAATACTGTTATGGAAACCTCATAATTCTTACAAGAACAATGTAAATAAATGTGATCTTATCCGTAACTGAGAAGTGTTTTGCAATTGCAAATTTTTCATAAAACATTTTTTAATAGGCGAAAAGCTAAATCCATGTAAACGGTTGAGAAAATAACCACACTACAAAATATTTAGCTTCGACTGTTTCGCTGTGCTTACTAAATGCGATACAGCAAAGTACCATACATCTTTACTAGTAGACTAATTAAATAAATTTTATATGGCTTTTTCTAAAATGGGACTTAAAAGGCTCATCGCAGCATAAAGTCTTGAATAAGTGATTAGGATTGCAAAAATCCTCTTTTAATATCCGGTTCGCTTCCAAAATGTCAAGTTTTTCGAAATAATAATAAGAAGAAAAAGAACATGAATGATAATAATAATATTAAGAAGAAGAAGAAGAATGATAATAATAATAATAATAAAAGTTTTTTCCGATGTTTAAACTGGGTGTTTTCCAGTGTTTGATACTCTATCAGTAAACATATTGAGGACAAACAATGAGGGTTATATTCCCAAAACGATGCAAATGGTAAAGAATGTTCTTACAAGGAAGGTCTCCATACGGGCATACTCGGAAAAATCTGAGAAAACTATATACACAATGTTCTGCTCATGTGGACATATGTTTATGAAAATATTTCGGCGTAACCTTGATAGAGCGTCCGTAAAAAATAATGAACATTTCGTTTCTTTGGTGATTTATCACCGATTGGCGACGAAATAAATAAAAAAAATTACGATTTTATGTAGAATATTCTTTAAGAAAAAATCTTTTTATGCTGAATTTTTTAAAAATAAGTTTAATTTAAATAAGTTTAGTTTTTATGATTTTTAGTTTGTTTTAACTATACTTTTGTCATATATATTTATATGTATTTATAATGAAATTTAGCTATCATATAACTTTATCATATATCATATCTTTTTCATATAGCTTTAAGGAAAACTTAAATTGATTTAAATTTTTTCCAGCTCAAAAACAAGTCCGATCGAGTACCGATCGTTTTGACTTTGTTACTATGGAAACGACTTCTTCGATATGGAAATGTATAACGTCAGAGGTCTTCATGTGGACTTTATTTTTGAACAGCCGTTTAAAATTAAAAAATCTTGGATTAGAGGATAAAGCAATGGCAAAATTTCAGTCAAATCGGTAATAAAAACAAAAGGGTGAATTATTTGTTACTTTATAGAACATTATAAATTAATATTTCTGCAACTATAATAATACTCATAAGTAAATATTTGTAAATTGAAAAATATAAAAGAAACAAATTAAATAATTAAAAATCAAATCACAGATGACTATAACTTAAAATAGGTGTTTGCAACTTGCAAAACATAATATTTTTCTAGTGATAAAATTAAATAACCATAGCGAAAAGCAACATTATATGTAATACAAATATATATATATATATATATATATATATATAATAAACTCTTTCATTGATTAGGTTTGAATTCATTAAATACCGTGCATTCTAAAAGTCAATTAACCAATTAACAAGCAGTTTTCAGACGCATTAAAATCATTTGCTTTTGGCGAGGAAATATCCTGCTCGCCATATCGCGTGTCGCTTTCGTATTTTCGCGCCAAATATTCGAAAGTATTTTATTATTTTACAGACTTTCTACTGGAATTCCGCCGCTAAATTTAACTGATCCTTTATTACAAATATGTGTACTTTCACTAGCATTTTTTCCCAACATATTTTGAGTATGTCCTGTAAGGAAACCTTCCTTGTTAGTAATACAACTTAATATTAGACTCTAGAACCTAAATATCATCATGTACAGATTTTTTTTTTACTGGAGATTATATATTTGATATTAGTTCAAGTATAAAGTAAACATTTCTGCTATTGTAATGTAGATATCAGCTATCCGAGCGAATTAAATCCGCAATTAGTCCGAATTAATTAGTGTTAAGTGTAATGTATTTTCTTTTGTAAAATTCTAAAAACAAATATTACGTATTACACTACTGAAATATCTTTAATTGAACAATAAAATCTACTCGATCATTTTTAGGCGTCAGTATAAAATAACAATTTTAAAAAATTGCTAGCCGATTTTTATAAATTTGCCAATGAATAATAATGCAAATCAAAATTTCACTCACATAGCCTTTTAGCCTTATTTAGAAGAGCGACATAAAAGAAAACAATAAAATAAAATCAATTAATTGCATCGCGATTTAACTTTTCATTGTTTTTATCACATTGATATAATATACAGTGAAACCTCCATTAAGCGACCACCTCCCTGAACGACCATTTTTTTCATGGAACGAAATTTATTCCCATTGGCTCAATACTAATTTTACCTCCATTCAGCGACCATCCCATTTCAACGAGCGACCAATTTCTTTGAAGAAAATGAAACAAATTCCGTTTTTTCCTGGTCTCTTGAAGAAGGTTTCATTAGAATAATAATTCCGGAGAGCGCATTATTCATGAAACTTCTAAACCAAGTTTAGAATTTTTATTTATTCCGGTAAATTTTAAGTGTTTACACCCTTTTGTGCCTTTTTAGGCAATGAATTTAACTCTGATGACAAAGTAAGGATGACGGTCAATAAACTCCCCTGCCCTATTTTGTCAGGAAACTCTCAAAGAAATAGATAAATTAATGAAATCGTCATAATTTGTTCCCGTGCAAAAAACGAAAAAAAAAATTTACTTATTTACTGAACTTCGAAAGGACTTGGATATAAAAGTTTTAGAAGATAAAATCGTAAAATCAAAGCAAGCGTCAATGTATTCATTTTTTTAAAACTTTGCACTAATTAACTTATGTAATGAACTTTTGTTTGTTATTGAGTTGATTTTTGACGGCCAATTATCTACACGAGGGATATAGGCTCGGGGGGAGTGCCCTCCGTGGAGGTCTTTCTAAGGGAGCCTAATCCGTATTAACGCATGGAAGATCCACGGCTCGAAGAAAACCACGAAACTCCGAACGATTAGGCCGACGGGCGCGATTGGGATCGAACCCAGCACTTCCCGTCTACCAGCTTCGAGAGCAGAACCTCTCGGCCACTGGTGGGGCATTGTTTGTTATTGAATTTTCATATTTTTGCCTAGTGTGAAAAATAAATTTTAGTAATATTAATTTTTACCTTTTTCAACAATTAAAATCTAGATTTAAACATGACCTCCATTAACAGACCACCTCTCGGAGCAACCAATTTTTATGGGAACGGATCGTGGTCGCTTTAGGGAGGTTTTACTGTATACATATATAGTCGTATATAACAACATAATAATATGAAAATAGTCTCGCTTAAGCATGCGGATAAAAGTGGCAAAATTGCACTAAAGCGAAACAGCATGAAAATAAAGCCTTGTTTATTGCAATTTTCATAACATTTTAAGTGCATTAACTTGAATCGAAACCTTCACAGTAGAGTCGGCACTCTTTTGTAACATATTCTAAAAATTAGAAAAATTACTCATCCGTTAAGCAATAAGATTGACCAACGGTTATATGCTTTCATATCACAGTGAAAAAAAATCGAAAATGATCCTTACCATAAAAAAATACACAATAAGAAAATAATATTATTATGGCATCAGTTTCACAAAATAATGTTTGATTGAGGTTTTATTGCTTATGGATGAGATTAGTGATATTATAAGATGCTTCTATTACTGATGTAACATACACTAAAGTAACTTAAGCTAGCAAAAATACTTGTTTTGCATTTGCTGCGTATTGGCTTCAGACTAAAATCCTTTTTTAAGAAAATCTTACCATTGCTTTGAGATTATGCTGCAGATTTGCTGCAGATTAAGCACATTGTATTATCTGATATGTACGCAAAGTACATCATGTCATGTGAATGCAATTGAAAATGGTCCGTGTAACTTTTTTCAAATCATTTTTATATAACATTTGCAATTAAAATATACCACGAAGATTTTTGTTTGAAATATTGGTATTCAAAAGGGAAACCGGTGAAGTCCCGTGTACCGTATACCACGAAGCTAATCCATTTTTTTTTCTTTTAATGAAACAGCAGAAAAGGCCGCTCAAAATTCATTTGACACTTATAGCCTTATTACCTAGGCCATTATTAGCATTATATGCATCACTTAACTGCTGTTTAATACGACACTACTATAATTTGCTTGATAAATTATTATACATATTTTTAAATACCTTGCAATTAGATTAATTTTCACACAATTATTCTAATTGGTAAACAAATCTGATTTGTTTACCAATTAGAATAATTGTGTGAAAATTAATCTAGTGTAATTTCGTATCCAGCGATTTCTGCAGTTCCATTACCTGAGATTTATTCTGTTGAGCTGAACCAGGTTTCAGACCAGATGCTGTAATCTTCAAGGTTAGCTGGATGAAAAAGTTCGACCAGAATCGTCCGGGATAGCTCAGATGGCAGAGCAGTGGCGGCTTCAACCAGGAGGTCCCGGGTTCGAATCCTGGTCCGGACATTTTTCGCCCAGTTGGAAATTTACATCTAATACATTGCAATTGTTTTATCCATGATTGTGTCGCAAGCTATAAATACATAGGAAACCAGAGTAAAGACATGAAGGCTATGAGTCTACAGATGTTTATAGCTGATTGATTTTTGACTGAATTTTGAAAGTTTTTCTCTTCAACGAAAACTAATTAATTTCATCGGTAACAAATAATCGATCAGTTATTTATCAGTTAATTGATATTATAACTTTATTAAAATATTTTCGCAAAGTAACTGTGAAGGATATATACAGGGTGTTTCAACACAGCGGTTACAAAGTTTCAGAAGAGATGGAGAACATCTACACGATGGGAAATCACAGAGCAATGCGTGGTCGGAAACGCTTTCCTGGCGCGGTAGTGACAACCCAAAACACAAGAAAGGGAGGACCCGAACAGGGTGAGAGTGGTGGAGGAATGTTGATCTGTATTTTATTTCCATGAGATTTCATACAAACAAACAGCATGATAATTTTATTATTAAAAGGTGTCTATTGCAAACTGCAAATGTAAATGCAGAAAAGAACATTTTAAAAATGAAAAATGATTTCTGCAAATACAAATAATGAGGATATTTTTTTTTACTCAATATTCAATTTCTGAAATAATTCAACGAGCAGTAAAAGCTTTTTTTTTCTAATCTTTAGATTTAAGAAATAAGAAAATAGGTGAAAATTACGCCATGTTGACACAATCATATCAATTTTTCTCCTTTGTTTTATTAAGGTAAAAATACATTTCTAGCTCAACATGACGCCACCGGCGCATACTTTTCAAACATACTTTATGTACGTATTTTTATGCTTATCCGCAATATATTCAAATAAACATATTTTTTTTTTCTATCTAATTGTAATGAAAAATCTAATAAAGTCGTAAAGCATAAAGATAATATAATTTCAATAGGCAATATTGTCGTGATGCTTCAATAAATGTAATTTTTTATTCGGTTATATAAAAATAAAGCACATGTGCATATTTTTTTTAACTGAAAATAAGCAAATGAAAAAATACGTCCGAAAAGCCAGGTGTCTGAATATGCTTCATTATTTCTGTTTTATCTGAATCAATGAAAGTAATCCGATTGCCAACATTTTGGAGAAATTTCACAAAAAAGCTTTTTAAATTATAATTAAAATTAAAATGGGAATATTTTTAAAAATAGCGAGTGCAGGAACATCCACAAAGGAACCGCTTTCATAAAAAAAAAATAATAATAATAATTAGTCAAATCGATTTTATAGAAGGCTCAGGGCAGATGACTAAATAAACTAAATAAACAGCTTTGTATTTTAAATATGAAGATTGCACGGTTAGTCCCGGAATGGTTACCTACACTTTCCTAGACTTCGATTTTATTTTAGTAGATTGTCGTAAGATTAAGAAACATTTGTGTTTTTGCAATTTTTTTATTTAACTTAACTTTTAATTTTGTAATCGAAATTTAATTCACTTACTGATAGACTAGAAATATAAAAAATAAATTAACAGGTGTGTTTTTGATAACAATACAATATTTTAATAATTTTAGAATTTAAGTATAAATTAATACATTAATTTTAAGGCATTTTCTATCAGACCGCCATACGTGATAAATCGCCAAAATTTTCTCTCTAACTCGTATACGAGTTGAAACAACAATGGATTTCATTATGCATCAATAAACGCTCACCAAAATAGGCCAAATGACTGTCAAACTGCAACAATGAAACTTTTTAAAAGCTAAATGGTAGAAAATAAATTACAAGTAAAAATGAATAGCGTAGAATTTTTACAAAAGAGTGTTTAAAAAAACTGTTTTTACATTTATTTTATAGTGAATAAATTTGAATGAATGAATTTTTGAATAACGAATGAATTGAATAATGAATGATTTGAACAGCGAATTTTTAAATTTCCAGTCTATAGATAAACAAAAGATACTTCTTTTTCTGGAAAGACAGGGCCAAACAGAAATAAGAGAAACGGACTAGAGTCCTGCGCGGGTCGGGTTGTCGAAAATTCCATTTCAAGTCAAGCCGCAACCTGCCCCGAAACCGACACGTTTCAACCCGAATCCGAAGTACTTCAACCAGAAACCAGACCCGAGCCCGAAATGAAATGAAATTATGTTGTAATGCAATTATGAAAAGTAATCTGTAATTACAGTTCTAATACCAATTTTAGTAAAACTTCTGAATAGCGGACACCTCGGGATCGTTGAATAGAATCCTGCATCAGGCCGGGCCATTCTTAATTTTAATTTTTCTGGTCGGGACTCTATTTTTTTGCTGGTAGCGTACTAGCTAGTCACCCTAGACCAGGGTTGGCGAACCTTTTTGTTGCCGCGTGTCAAATTCGATCAAAACATGTTTTACGTGACTATGACGTGCCAACTAAAAAACAAATTTAGTAGTTGGAAAATAATAGATTAAAATTACTTTAAATTCTCTATTAAGATTTAAAAAATATCAGTAACATACATGTAGATATTGCACTACAATAATAATGGAAACAAATATATTATTATTATTTTTTTTTTTTTTTTTTTTTTTTTTTTGTAATTTAATGTGATGTACTTTGTTTTCTGTTGTTGCATCTTAATATCAACTTCATTTTAATGCAAACTGAACCCGATTTATCTCACAAGGTCACAAGTGCTTTCAGTTTCAGTTTTGATATTATTCATTTGTGAAAACAATGACTCGAAAGAATAGATAGGCAGAAAAACTTAAAATAGCAAACGCCAGTTTCTTTGAAAAGCTCTGAAATAAATTCAAAGTTGACACAACTTTTCCATCGGAATTTAGTAATGTCTAGTAACCAATTCTTATCGATAGTTTTCCAATATCATATTTGTTCGAATAATTCTTGAGACCATAATTATTTAGATTGGAATATCATATGTCGCAATTTAATTTTTAAATTTACATTTAATCGAATTTAGAAAATATCATTCACGATTTTGTGTAATCTCGCTTTATTTTGGTTTAGAGCCATAGCAGTGTCGTGCCAAAAATATTCTTTCGCGTGCCAAAAGTAGCACGCGTGCCATAGGTTCGCCGTCCCTGCCCTAGACTATTTCTTGCAGGACTTTCTTGTAAATCGGGTTATTGGGATTTTCACAAAAATTTTGACCAGAACTTATGTTTCAGATGAAAATAAATACGTATTTGAATATGAATGAGTATATATTCAATTTACTTCTTGGGAAACAAAATGTATATAAGAATTATAATGTATATAAATATAAGTTAAAACGCATATAAGTATATATTTATCTGTCTCGGAATAAGAAAAATATTACGAACATTTCGTTTTTGATACACACAAAAATACATGTATCGTATTTATGATAATTTATGCACACATATATATGTTACGCGTGTGTAGATTGGGAAGTGCCCGCTATTCAGAGGTATAAGCGTATAAATTATAAGTGTTAGGGATTGAAACAATTGTTCGATAAATGGGGGTGTTCGCTTTTCGGGACTGTCCATTTAGGAGGTCTGTTGTATATAGATTTTTAACATGGAAATATACCTTTGACATTATTATGAAAAATCGGATCAACTCGAAACCGACCCGCAACGGACCCGAGCCCGATCCGCAGCAGCAAAAATAGAAGTCAACCTGGAACCGACCCCGACCCGCAGCAAAAGAATATAACGGTCAACCCGAGATCGGGTGCGATTAAAAGCGGGTAACCTGACTCTATGCAGGACTCTAAAATGAACAAATCGAAAGGATGGAATTTTGAAACTGCAACTTTCGTGACATCACCACATCAAGGAGCAAAAGTAGCCGGAAGTTACACCATTTTATTAGGCTGAACTCACGTAGTAAAAGTGAAGGCAAATCGTGCTACACGACTTAGCTTTCCTCCTTTTCCGTCTTGCCTTTCGAAAGATCTTGGAAATGCCCCTAAGGTTCGTAGTCCTTATGGGAATAATCCATGGTACTTTCTAAGAAAGAACTTCGAACTCCACCCTTTTTTAATATAGTTATAAATGTTGTTTAACAATAGATTATTATTACAACCGACGGCCTTTTCTTGTAAAGGTACATTTACATGCTTTACCCGACAAAAGGTAGCAAATCTTTAAAATGCTCTTTCTTTTTCAAGTGTTCTGTGGCCATCAATAATAGAAATGGGGGTCTCAACAAAAGAAAGAGACGGAGATGAATGTGTCAAAGACGTCCACTTTGTACCTCTGACCTCTAGTTATCCTACAGAAATCATAAAACATGAAAGGGAGTTCATAACCACAAAAAAGGCTCCGAAGTAAAGAAGACTAGTCTGTTTGAATCTTAAAGGTGCATTTATTTGTTTTACTCAACGAAAAGTAATAAAAGTTTCAAATAGCCTTTCTCTTCCAAGCGTTCTGTGGTCATCAACCAAAGAAAGGGGAGCCTCAACAAAAGAAAGAGCGGAGATGAACGTCAACAACGTTATTCTGCGCTTCACTAGTAATATGGTAGTCCACTAATGATAGCTGACTTCCAGACATCCAACGAAAGTCATAAAACATGAAAGGGAGGTCTTACCGTATCAAAAGTTCCGATGAAAAGAAAAGTAGTCTGTTTGGACCTTTAATATTTCGAAAATGAGATGATATGTTATGAGTCTGATGAGTGGCTTCTTGTAAACAGGTGATACTTCACAATTCTGATGAGCAGTTTACCACCATTATAAATATTAGGTTTTATAATGGAATCTTGTTAGCCCCCGGAATGCTATTTCTTTCTCCCATCTTATTTTGTCTCCAATAAATAACGTTATCTTGTGTACGCTAGCCGTAAAACAAAAGCCGATGTTTTATTCTGCGATTAAATACTCTAGCATTTTTTAACACTATTTATACCGTCGTATTGGGAAAAAAAAAGTACTTTTTAATGGAATTTGTTTGAAAATTGCATCTCCATTTGTTTTTGAAATATTAATTTTTTTGTAGTTTTTAGCGACATTTGTTTCATTTTGGTAACTCAAGTACTCCATTTCTGTAGAAAGTAAAGAAACAAGTGTTGAAAAATAGCAATTATATCTTTTTGTTGCCATTTTCTCATAAAAATTGAAAAAAAATAATTAAAATTTTGAGAAAAATATAAATGAAGGATTTATGATAAAACATGGAGCTATTATAAACTATATTTAATTTTAAGAATCTATATTAATGCAAATGACGTCATTTTACATAAAATAAAAGCGTGTGCTTTAAGTCTTAAAATGGAAATATGTTTTGCAGTAGAGTCCCGATTATCCGAGTCCCACACTTAACCGAGTTATTTTCTTCTGGTGCACTGGTGGCTTCTATTATTATGAAACAGTCATTATAAATGAAGCGTTAGGTGAAGATGAAAGAGAAGTCGTAAAAAAGTTAGAACTCTGATTTTCTGGTCAGAATGAAAAAAAAAAATGGCCATAATTTTTTTTTTTCATTTATAAAGGCTGTTTCATAATAATAGAAACCACCAATCCACCAGAAGAAAATGAAGTAATGGAAATGCCGGGGGCGACACTAAATTCTGAAAAAGCAGAATTCCTATTCTCTAGTGCTTGATATTTATCTCGGTAGCATTCATACATAAGCATGTTTGAATAACATGTTTAAACTTAACTAAACGTTAGCTAACTTTGCACAACTAAACATAAACATGTTTGAATATCTAAATACACATCTAAACTAAAAACTATTTAAATAAATAAATACATAAAATAAGTGATAGCAGCACACACATAAGAGGTACATAAATTACATGCAGTTGCGGTCATAATACAGCATTATAATAAGCTTGATTTCGATCAGTACGCTTAATACAACGTAGAACAATCATAAAATAATCTCGTATTTTCAAGGGCGTATTCAATATTATGAAATTACATTTGTCCATACGAGTATTATTTACTCTTTAATCCTTGATCAGGTGACATTTAATTCTCAATGAGGCAATTACGCTTTGTTGTTGAAGTTTGGAGCCTAAAATAACCAAGCTATGTTTTTTGTAAAAGTTCTAAATATTTTCCGAAATTAACAAAATAAGCAAACAATAACATCAGTTGAACCAGTTTTCAACAAGATATTATCAAACATTAAACCATAAAAAATGGAAATTAATAGCTAACCTCTTTAAATGTAATGATAATTTTTTCTACAAAAATCACCAAATACAGAAGTAGAATGTAGGCGTTGTCGAGTTTCGTTTAAATAAGTGCAAAGATTGTGTTGGTACATTATTAGAAGAATATCATTCGATCCACCGCTTCAACACATGTAATTTAATTGTTTTCATGAGATATTATCAGAAAATCCAGCTTACAAATAAGTAATTATTCTTTCCTCTGACCTTGTTCTAAATTTAAAATTTTAAAATAAATAAATATGAAAGGTATTTTAAGTTATCTTTCGAACGAAATGCAATACAAATGATTCTCTGTGATAATATATTGTATAAAACTTTCATAAATTATAAATGCATTGACTTTAAACTAAGAATTTATAATAGGCGGTAACTTAAGTAGTAGCGAGAAATTTATTGTACTCCTGTTATCAATTAAACTAGAAACAAAGCATGCATATCGATATTATTTTCTTACAGTTTTCAATTTAAATACGTATCAGGAAGAAATATTTTATGTTTATATGTAAAATTTTTATTTACTACTCGTTGAAGGTCCCTTAAAGAAACTTTGTTTCTAAAAATACTACTTGAAGTCTTGTTCAAGTTATAAATTTTAGTATCAACTCTAAGGGTTATAGAGTGTTGGTCCAAGGTCAGAAACAAAGAGTAATTCAAAAAGTTTTAGATAAGCGCATGCGCGAGTAAAGCTTTGTTACTGATTCGCTTGCAGTGCTACATGCGCAAAATGGCGACTCCTGAGTGTTAAGCGTTATTGCTTGGACTGAAGATTTAAAAGCCCTTAGAACAATACTATTTTTTTCTTTGGGGCTTTATAAAAGATCGTGTCTACGTTCCGCCACTACCTAATGATTTGCCAGAGTTGAGGCACAGAATTAAAGAGGCTATTGCTTCCATCACTCCGGACTTGTTAACCTAAGTGTGGGAAGAATTCGACTTTAGGTTGGATGTGTGCCTTATAACTTAAAGGTGCACATATTGAACATTTGTAAGAAAAACTAGGTTAGTTTGCTTTCAATTTGATGTATGGTTTGCTGTAAATAATCTAAATGAAACTGTTATAATATACCATTGAAACTGGGACTTTTTTTACGGATACCCTGTATATTGTTAAAAAGCAGAAAACCAATGTTTAAAAATGCACAAATAATACGTGAAAAGCAGCAAACAGCTGTTTCGAATCTACTAGTGAGATTAGATTCGAAAGAGCTGTTTGCTGCTTTCCACGTATTATTTGTGAATTTTTAAACGCTGTTTTTCTGCTTTTTAATATTCCTGCACAAAGGCTTTAATTGCTATTTTAACCCTATATATCGGTAAATAACAAAATTCTAACATAATGAAAATTATTATATAATTTTTAAAACAATCATTTTTAGTGGATGTTTTTCAATTCCTACTATTAGTTCACACTCTCCCTATATTTATTTATTTATTTATATATTTTTATATGTATATATATATATATATCTTGTTCAAATTTTCAATCGTTAATAAAATACTTATTATTCATCCTATCAAGTTGAAATAATTATTTTTAAATTTGTACTGGATGACAATTGATGTTAATACAGTTTTTTCAAATATTAATTCATTAATTAAATTTTAATTAATTAATTGTAGTTTTACATGGGAGACAAAATGGCGGCCATTGGTTATTGAAGCATTTAATGCATCTTCATATCTATAAGGGGGTTACCATAGGGGGGACCCTGTTCTGTCGCTAAATACCGCCAAGTTTGTCGCCAACATGGTGATATATTGCCAAATTTGGCGGCCAAAATGAGCCGCCAAAAGTGACTCCAACTTGGCGATATCTCTAATATTTCGCCAAATTCCCATAGACTTCCATTGGAAACCTACTTGATTATAGAAAATCAACAAATTGAGATATTTTAATGCAACAAAAATTAATATTAGCTTAAGGGATTATATTTTTTCTTTGATGACCTAAGTAGAAATTGACTTTAAAAACAAAATTTTTATATTACTTGTTTTTATTAAGCGGATGTTCTATTTCTTTGTGACCAAATGTTTGATTCCTTATTTATTATTATTATTATTATTATTATTATTATTATTATTATTATTATTATTATTATTATTTTGCATTTTTTTCATCCTTAAAATATGTAGACTGTGCTCTAAAACGGTTTCGCGATATTTCAATTCCTTAAGATATTTTTTTCGTTGGACGTGCATGGACCGTTTGTTGAGCAAAACGTGATGCAAAATTTTAAACTTTTTCTTCTAGTAAGTTCTTCTAAAAGTTTTTCAAAATTGGCGACCATTTTTCTTGAAAATTATTCGACCGATTTACTTCACTTTTACTTAAAAGAAAGGTAACAGTTTTCACTGGAGCTTGTACTCCTGAGAAGTATAATTTTCACATTTTTTTTTTTTTTTTTTTTTTAGCTTGCAAAAGATAACAAAAGATAATCAAAAAGGCGAAAAACAGATTTCTTGTTCAAATAACGCCATTTTGTAAAAAATCAGCTTTTTAATCTAAATGTTGGTATAAACTGAAAAGAATTTCATAATTTTGTTAATGGTTTTCCTTTATCACGTTTCACCTGACATGCTTGAAAACTTCTTAACTTCTTTTATAATACTCCCCTCCTCCCCTTTTAGTATTTCATGATTAAAATAATAATAATAATTATTATTATTATTATTATTATTATTATAGGATTAAATTAAAAAAAATTCATTTAATTATTAGCCCCCGGTATGCTATTTCTTTCGCCCAACAATTAAAGTATTGTCTCTAAAAAATAACGTTCCGTTATATAAGCCAGCCGTAAAAAAAAACAAGATGTATCATTATACGGGATAATCTGTACTGCAATTTTTTAAACTTCTGAGCATCGCACATTTTCAATTTTTACACCGCTGTATAGGGTTGGTTGGTTGGTTGTGTTTATGACGGCCAATTATCTTCACAAGGGATATAGACTCAAAGGGGGGAGGGGATGCCCTCCGTGCGGGATCTTTCTAAGGGAACCTAACCCGTATTAACGTTTGGAAAACCAAGGTTCGAAGAAAACCCCGAAAACTCCGAACGATTAGGCCGACGGGCGCGATTGGGATCGAACCCAGCACCTCCCATCTTCCAGCGCAGAACCTCTGGTCCACTGGTGGGGCCCACTGTATAGGGAGAAAAAAGTAGTTTTAAATGCAATCTGTTTAAAAACTGCGACTCAATTTATTTTTGAGATATTAATTTTTTCTAGTTTAAAAAAAAAAAAAATTAATGTTGGCAACGGAAGTACTCCATTTCTGTAGAAAGCAAAGAAAAGATAGTTGGAAAATAGTAGACTATTATATATTTTTGTTGCCATTTTCCCATAATAACTGAAAAAAAAAAACGTAATTAAAATACGTGCTATTTTTTAAAAATACAAATGAACGATTTCTGATAAGATATGAACTATTATAAACTTTATTTAGTTTTAAGTATCTATATTAATGTTACAAACAAATGAAAACATAGGGATAATTAGATAGCCGATTTTTTTAGTCGAGTTTCTTGAATGACGACATCGCTTTTACCTGGAATTGTGTATCATTCTGCGATAGTGACATCATATGTATGCTTTTATGTTGATATTTTTAAGACTCGGTTGTTGGAATTCTTCAGCGGATGCGAATGACATCATTTTATATAAAATAAAAGTATGCGTTTTAAGTATTAAAACTGAAATATGTTTTGTACTAGCTATATTTATATACATATATATCTAATTTTTTTTTTCATTGGGGGAGACATTAAATTATGAAAAAGCAGAATTCCTGTTTTCAAGTGTTTAGATTTCATCGGAAAAAATTCTATGATTGTGTCAAAGCGAAATCATTTTTGCCGATTTATTTTCTTTTTTTCTTTATCTCTCTCTCTTTCTCTCTCTCTCTGTTTTTTATTTTATTTTGTTTTATTTTTCATTTTTATTTTTTTACAGAAATCTTTGTCAACTTTTTTTTTTTACGTTTGGTAAAAAGCGCTCTTATGACGTCAATTTCTGAAAAAAAAATATAATTTTTGCTCTGTTTCTTCTTTTAAGAAAGGGTAACGGGGGAGGGGGGGGGAAGCTGATGAAACATTATTTAAACCACCATTTTAGAATTTCTATACTGATTACTCAACGTATAGTCGCAAATTAATTAATATTAAACTATTAACAAAGCATATTTAAAAAAATATATTTCACAATTTATTTATTTTTCTTTGTGTTTCTTTCCATAATTTGACGATACAATTTGTTTTAGACGCTTGTGATCGAAAAACGGTCGTCCGATTGGAAGTTTAAGGCATGCACGTGTACGTACTTCTCGTCGCACAAAGCGTATTACTTATTTTTAGGTGCTTTATTTTAGTAATTAAAACAAAATGCTTTTAAGAGCTATGTGATTTATTCAACTAGTTTTTTCAATATCTCACTTATGAAGTCGAATCCTTGTTTAAAATGTCCTCATTAACAAATGGTAAATATGTTTCAATTCATATAATTAAATACTTTTGAAATTTCCGAACTTAAATTTAATTATGTTTTCAATATGCAGACGTTTCAACACTTTTTGAAAGAATCAGTGAAATACAGGGTGTTTACAATTAATTAGGCAAAAAGAATGATTTATTGAATGGAATTGTCAGAAAAATAATTAAAGTACATATTGTTGTAAGACAGAAAAATAGTTCAAGTTTACCATTATAAAAAATGTTCGATGTGACTTTCATTTCTTGCCACAGATTTGTCAGCATTTGTTTTCGTCGATCAAAATAATTCCAGTGCAGATTCTTGTTTTTAGTTCAGGAATGGATGAAGGAAGTGGCGACTTGTACACTTGATCCTTTAAAAAACCCCATACACCGAAATCAAGCGATGAAAGATCTTGTGATCGTGGTGGACATTGAATAAGATCCCCGCTCGTTAAGAGGCCACACTAATCACGCGGAAAGACCCGGATGATAATGTTAATCCTATGGGGAAGTAATTTTCAAATATCTCGCTTGAATTTTGATATTTTCGAATGATTATTTTTTTGCATAGGATAATTGAGGACAATCTACAACCGGGCTAGTTTTTACTTTTTTGATTTTGGTTTCAGATTTTTTTTGTTTAATTACTTTTACTTTCGGAACCGGTTAGAACCGGTTCTCAAATGGAAACTATCCTAATATAAAAAAAAAAAACTACAACCAAAATCGAAAAAGTAAAAACTAGCCCGGTTGTAGATTGTCTTCAGCTATCCTACGCAAAAAAAAAACATTCAAAAATATTAAAATCAAAGCGAGAAATTTGAAAATAACGCCCCCATAGACTTTACATTAGCGTTTTCCTTTTTTGCCGTGACTGAAGTGAGCTCTTAAGCGATAGCGTCAGTTGTGACACCTAATGCCCTCTATGAATAAACTTAGGCAATATTACTATTAGTCTGACTTTCAACTAGTTAATTTCATTTAATATTTTGGAAGTTTTTAACTTATGAAATTGCCCGAATAATTTGTAGACACCCTGTAATAAAGGTATTAGCTGATCCGTTCGGCGTTGTCTGGTCCCGTCAAAATATAACACGAAACACGAAAAAACTCTAAAATATTAAAAATATTAGAGATCAAAATTTATTAAATTAGGCTTAAAGATTAAAACAGTAAAAACTTTATTGAAAGAAGAACAGAATTAAGTATATTTGGATAAGTTATTGAAACCTGATTCCTTTTAATAATGTGGAAAAATCGCGGCGAATCGCGAAGAAAACTAAAAGGTCACAAAAATTTATGTAAAAGGTCATAAAGGACAAAATTTACTATATTGAGCTAAAGAAATGAAAACAGATTCCGTTTATTAATGTGAAAATACCGCAGGAAATCGTGAAAAAAATACTAAAATATCGAAAATCAAGGAGGATAAAATTTACTAAATTAAGGTTAAAAGATTTATTTACGAATATAAAAAAATCTCTGCTTGTCGCGAACGAAAACTAAAAGTCACGAAAATTTATGCAAAAAGTCGTAAAAGAACGAAAATTACTATATTGAGCTAAAAAATTGAAACAGGATTCCGTTCATTAATATGAAAATACCGCAGCAAATCAGAAAAAAAAAATACTAAAATATCGAAAATAGTAGAGGATAAAATTTACTGAATTTTATTTTATGAATCTCAAAAAATCTCTGCGGATCACGAAAGAAAAGTAAAAGTCTCGAAAATTTATGTAAAAAGTCGTAAAGGACAAAATTTACTACATTGAGCTAAAAAACTGAAATTGGATTCCGTTCATTAACACTAGAAAGACGCGAGCGGTCATTTTGACCGCTACCAAAGGAATATAGTTAGGTTCAAACCAGAATTTTTTTTATAAAACTTGTTTAAAAGGTACAAGGGAAAAAACTAGTTAAATAAATAAGGAAATAATTTAAAATAAAAATTCTGGTGGGAAATATTTTTATGAAATTTGAGCAAAATTCTCCGTCTTTCTAGTGTTAATATGAAAATACCGCAACAAATTGTGAACAAATACTAAAATACCGAAAATCGCAGAGGATAAAATTTACTATATTAAGGCTAAAAGATTGAAAAAGGATTTATTTTACGAATATCAAAAAATCTCTGCCGATCACGAAAGAAAACTAAAAGTCAAGAAAATTTATGCAAAAAGTCGTAATTTACTATACTGGGCTAAAAAAATTGAAATCGGATTCCGTTCTCTAATATGAAAATACCGCAGCAAATCGTGAAAGAATATTAAAATATTGAAAATAGCAGAGGACAAAATTTACTATTTAGGCTAAAAGATTAAAACAGGATTTATTTTACGAATTTCAAAAATCCCTGCGAAACACGAAAAAACTCTAAAAATCGCATACAAAATTCGTGAAAATCTCTGTATAAATTTCCAATAAACTTTACTATAAAAGGAAGATAAAAATTTATAAGATTTTCGTAAAAGATGAAAACAGGATTATTTTTACTACCCTGCAAAAAATCCGCTTAAGGTTGAACCAATAATTGGAGTAAAATAATGAGAATTACCAAAATCTGGTACTTCTTAATTCTCAAAAACTTCATTTCATGGTGTAACCTTGGATGTTATGCTGAATTACACCACATCTTGGTAATAAGTTGAACCAAGAATTGGAACTTTTCATCAGCCAATCAGAACAGCAGGACTTTGTTTTCGACGCCATTATAAGATAAGCGAAACGACTCCATTTCGACCGCCATTGAATGATTAAACAAAACGGATATAAAAGTAATTATTTACGAATTTAAAGGTAAGTCTTATTTAATTTTAATCTTTCATTCCCGTATCTTATGAATAAGAGTTAAATAGTTTCCCTGTTTTATAGAAAAAGATTGATTAATTTTCCTGAATTCGCAACCAGTTGTCTGTTATATTCGTTCTTTATGTAACAGTTTGAAAAAGCAAAAATTAATCACGACTTCATTCGTTTTGTCTTTTTGAATAAAAAAAAAAATGAGTGTAAACATTTCATTCTAGTAGTAGGTCTAAACATTAATTTGCAGTGATTTGAAATTCTATTTATTTATATTGGAATTTTTGGGTTCTTTACTGTTTCCTGATTATAAACACTAACAGTAAATGAATTAGTATTTAAAATTATTAATATTTTGGAGTGAAACATGATATTCAATAATTCTGATAATAAGAAAATGTTTCAGATTGAAAAATAGCATACTGTACCGGGAAAATTTCTTTATACATGTTACAGGTTTTAAATTAAGAGATGAAACTTTTGAAAGGTTTTTTTTTTATTATTACTAATGTTTTAAATTATTATTTAAAATCCTAAATCTTCATACCCAATATTTAAGATTCATTTAACATTTACCTAAAATTGATAGGAATTTCTTACATCTTATGGCAAGATTTTTGAATCATTGGTAATCTAATAACGCATTTATTAATATGTTGCTGTTTATATTGTTGTTTAACAGTATAATTATAAAATACTAATTATTATTTTTAGTGTGGCTTAAATTGGTATATTCATTTTTTTATTGTATGTACGCATTTTTTCAGCCATTTATGATTTTAAATTTTCAAGATTGAGTAATATCAAAACATTTAATTAGCGACATTTTGTATCAGTTATTAAATTTCCTTCTATTGAAAACACATTTTCTACGTTTATGGTACAAGTACACTAAAAAGGGAAACATGATATTTAAGCATTTGAATAAAATATTTATGCCGATATAAAGTTTATGTATAAAACTGCTTTAGTATATTTTAAGTTTATATTTGTGGGGTATGCATTGAGCTCTACAACTGCACTCTGAGATTCAAGGCGCCACATGCATGCTTCCTGGCTACATTTTTTTTTTCAATTCTTTCAATTTTTTTACCTAGCTTTCCCTTTCTACCGCTTGCAGCGCCATCAACTTCTTACGTAACTGTCGATCTGGTCTTCTGTAACTTCACTCTGTAACTTCACTCTGTTTGTTTCCTTTCCCGATGAACAGATACAACGCGCATGCGTGATAGAAAGGAACTTCGGCTCGAAAGACGATCTTTGCGAGCGGGGTAAAAAAAGACGAACTGAACTGAGTAGAGTTGAACAACGGAGTAAGAGAGAGGATGTTGTTATGTTTTCGGCGGTAAAAAGCAGTTGAACGATGATGTGTTGATGAGAATGTGTTGGGATCGTTTCGCAGAACTGTGATGTTAGAAGAAGACGATACCCTCTCTTTGTAAACATTTTGTAAATAGCTTAACTTTAAATATAACTTAGTTAAAAATTAAATGTTGTCAGTCTTCAATTTCCACATATTTATTTGTATAATGTAGGATTGAATATTTATTAAACAGATTAATAACTACTTTTTACATTCAAAGTGTTTTTCAAACAAAGAAGAACAGTACATATGCAGTCATTTCTTTTATTTTTATATTTCCTACATCAATCTTTCCTTATAAAATATATAAAATGTATTTAGCTTATATTTATAAAATACAATGTATACGTGAATAAAAAATTAAAATTAAACGACTTATCGTGTCGTTCCATAAATAAGAATAATTAAGGAATATGTTTAAAAGAAAATTATATACATATTCTGTAGAATTTAAAAATTTAGACTCCATGTTGATGTTCACATTTAATAAAACAATTACAAATCACCACACATATAAAATATATATTTACTCTTTCTTTGATTGATTTTTGTTTACAGATTGCTTGCATGCGTCATACAAAATCAATTTTATAGGTTATATAGGTTTTGTTAGGTTATAGGTCAAATTATAATGCATTTCAATTACCTCAATTTGATAAGTTTATATATATATATATATATATATATATACATATAAAGCTTCATAACATCTTCGTATCTCTTTTCTTATGTATTTTAACATGTAAATTATAGTGCAAGATATAATATTTAAAATAACAATGGTGTTATCGTATAATTAAATTATATTAAAATTTCCTAAATAAACCTAAGTTTCTGATCTTGAAAATTATCTTCCAAGAAAAATTAATTGGAGATACCGTAAATGTTTCACCTTAAATTATATTAAAACAGAATACCTTAAAAAGAAGAAGCAAATTATTTTACCTATGAAGCGGGGGGGGGGGGGGGGCAAAAATCCTTGCTTCATTAACATTTCACCAATTTGTGGTTCAACATTTAATCAATTTATAGTTAAATATTTCATCAATTTTCGGTTGAACGTTTCACGAATTTATGGTTCAAGGTTTTACCAACTTATGGTTCATCCTCAGAACCAAATGTTGGAACAATGTTTCATTATCTTATGGTGCAGCTACTGTAGCACTAAAAATTGGTTCAACGTTGTACCAAATTTTTAACAGTGTAATGTAGAAAAATCGCCCCGAAACTATAAAAAAAAACACCCGCATAAAATTTGATAATAATTTTTAAAAAAACCTGTCAGAGGACAAAATTTACTACAGTGGATTAAAACATTGCAACCCGAATTCTTTCATGAACGCGAAAAGAAAAAAGAAAAAAGAACCCGCTAAAAATCTCATTGAAAATCGCGGAATACAAAAGCTATATCTATCTATCTATATTATAAAGGACAAACATATCTATGCGTAACGCATACGTCATTTTGCGAATGGCAACACTTTGAAATTTGAAATAAAATTTTGGTTTTGCAATTTTCTCTACTGCAAATTTTTAAACTTCTAAAAATCGCACATTTTAAATTTTTACCCCATCGTATAAGGAAAAAAATTATCTTTTAAATGCAATTTGTTTGAAAGCTGCATCTCAATTTATTTTTGAGATATTAATTTTTTTTTTGTAGTTTTTAATACCATTTTTCTTATTGTGGCAGCAAAAGTACCTCATTTCTATTAAAAGTCATTGAAAGTAAACGGAAAATAGTCGAAAATAGGAGATACTGTATCTTTTTGTTGCCATTTTCACATAAAACCTTAAAAAAAAGTTGAAATTTAAATATGGGCTATGTCAAGAATATTGTCTGTTATTCCGTGGTAATGACGTCATAGGCACACTTTTTTATAGACGAAATTTAAGACTGGATTGTAAAAGTGAATTGCTTTAGCGGATGCAAATGATGTCATTTTATAAAAAATATCGCTTTTGATAAATTTCAAAAAATTATTAGATTGTATAATTCGTATTTTCCATATGAAAATTGCTTTTATAATGTAAGTGGTCAATCTAAAAAATTTATTGCACATAAAAAATTATTAGTTTTCAATTAAAAAAATGTTTTTACCTATATTCTTTAACCCGGGAAGCCCGGGTACGATCCCCTAGTATATTATAAAGGACAAACATATCTGTGCGTAATGCATACGTCATTCTGCGAATGGCAACACTCTGATGTTTGAAATGAAATTTCGGTTTTGCAATTTCCGTTATTGCAAATTTTTAATCTTCTAAACATCGCACAGTTTCAATTTTTACACCGTCGTATCGGGGAAAAAAATGTACTTTTAAATGCAATTTGTTTGAAAGCTCTATCTCAATTTATTTTTGAGATATTAATTTTTTTATAGTTTTTGGTACCAATTTTGCAATTGAGGCAACTGAAGTACTCCATCTCTATTAAAAGTAAAGGGAAAATAGTCATGGTTTATTTATTTTTATTGATGTCATTTTCACATTACAAATAAAAATAACTTTTCATCATTTTTGAACAGAAAATGACGTCAGCCATTTTTTAAAAAAACATGCGTTTTTCATAAATCAGTTACATTTCAATATTTTACATTACGTTAACACTGAGTTTTAAAAGCTAGGCAAAATGATTCAGAGTGTAAAAATTATGTCACATTTAAAACAAAGCTATCATTTTCTTTGATAAAACTAAATATTTGACCACTACTAAATGGCCAATACTATGACAACTAAAGGCAAATTTCTGAATTTTTTATTCTCGGGTACTGAGATTAGAACTTAAAATGAAAAGTTTCACATGAAAATTTGTATCGGACAAACGTGACTTTAAATTTAGACATACATTCATTAATGATCTATTGCGCGTTAAAATACTTTTAAGTTGTGAATTTGAGTGGTGCGTATGTAGGTAGTGGGGGGGGGGGGGGGGCTTTGGGACCTATAAGCAGCACGGCTGTTGTCCCGAATGATCCAAACAAACAGAAGCGACAGACATAGACAGCACTAGACACCTAGCTAGAAGCAATCAATACTATGGATATACCGTAGCGTAGAGTTACGAAAAACACTCGACGAACAAAACTTTTTGATAAAGCAACCAGATGAACGAAAACACTCATCGCTCAAATCGAAACCCGCCCAACAACTCCTGCGTTGAGCGTGGTACCTGACACAAGAAAACAAAATATGCTCCAAGGAGTTCAAAACACCACACGCACGGCAGCTGCCGTCCGCAACCAAGTTAAAACGAGCTAAAATCTCCGGTGTAATAAGCATCCTGCAGAGGAGACGGGACACAATCAGGCGCGGATCCACGGGGGGGCGATCGCCCCCCCAAAAAATCCACCGATTGTCTCGAATTTCGACAAATGGTCGCCGAAAAAAATCAATTTCGTCAATCGTTCGCAGGTCAAAGGATAGCAAAAGGAACGCAAATTTCGTCAAAGAATTGCGCAAAAACGCCACTTTCGTCAAAGGAACGCGAAAAATCGCGAATTTCGTCAAAGAACACGCAAAAAACGCTAATTTCGTCAACAGATCTCTAAAAAATGCGAATTTCTTCAAAGAATTGCGAAAACAATGCGCGAATTTCGCGAAAGAATCGCTGAAAAAACGCGAATTTCGTCAAAGGGTCGTCAAAATTGACGCACAATTAGCATTGGGCGGAGATTCCCCTAGCCGCGCATCCACCGGGTGGGGGGTTAGATCGGGGCAAAGAAGGGAAGAACAAATTACCAAGTTGACAGCGAAACAGCACCGAAAACTGGCGATATGAAGCAATTAAAATAATAAAACTTTGTACAAAATCACCATAAAATAAAAGCAAAACACAGGACGCGTTTCGAGCTAAAAATATAACAGTTCGTCATCAGCTACAGTAAACACGTGTCCGTAAGCGGACAAGGTCAAAAATCAACTGAAAGGGAGAGAATGTTGCAAAGAATGCGATAGATGGCGCTAGCTGAAAGGGGAACATACAGAAGAGAAAAGTGTTGCCAAAAAATAGAAGAAAAATTGATAGGGAAAAATGGAAATAAAAGAAATAAACAAAATTAAAATAAAATAAAAGAAGTAAATTAAAAAATATAAATAATAATAATAAAGAAAGAAATATAAAAGAATAAAACAAGAAAAAACCAAAAGATCCTTTTTTTTTACAAAATAAAAAGAAAAGAAACAAGAGAAGATGGAAAAGAATTACAAAAGTAATTTCCACGCTGGAGATAGGAAAGGAGATGATGGGAGATCATTGACAAGATTAACAGAATTTTTAGAAATAAAATATGCTTCATGAAAATCCAAGTGAGACGGAGAGGCAGGGGAAGAAATAATTTTGGCCATGGGGAAATTGAAACAATGACTGGAAGACCAACAGTGAGAAGCAATCGAAGATTTAGAGATTTCTTGATTTGCAATATACCTCTGATGCTCACCTAATCTGAATTTTAAAGCTCTCTTTGTTTGACCAATATAACCTAAATTGCAAGAACAAGGAATAAAATATACACCCACCGGTTCTCAGTAGGAATAGGATCTTTTAGAGAAGAGAATTTAATTTTATTCATAGGTTTGAAGATAACTTTAAAATTAAAACGAGAAAGGATTTTAGCAATTTTAAAACAGAGAAGAGAATAAAAGGACAGAACTATTATAGAGTTAAAATTAGGAGGATTATTTGAATCGGAAAAAGGACGTTTAGGCTTATTAAATTTATACAAAGATTTATCAATCAAAGGGGATTATAACCACGAGCAAGGGCAAGAGATTTGAGATAATTAATTTCATTATTCAGAGTAGAAGAGTCAGAACAAATGCGTAACGCCCTAAAAACAAAAGTACAAAAGGACGCCACTTTTTGTTGAGGAGGATGATTTAAAAAAGCATGAGGAACTTAATTCCGTTCCTAACCTTCTTATTAGTAAGGCTGATAAAGGCGGTCAAACAGTTCTTTTCAATAAATCTGATTACATTTCCCACGTTGAATCTATGTTAAACTTTGGTCCATATTCCAAATTACAGAAGGATCCTTCTACTAAGCATTTATCTGATATCAAGCATGTCATTAAAAATTCTGTCTTTCTTAATGATAACACCAAACGTTTGGTCACCCCTTCTATCGCTAATTGTGCTTGTTTCTATGCTCTTCCTAAGGTCCATAAACCTACTCTTTCCTTTCGCCCTATCGTTTCCAATATTGGTACTGCTTCTTATAAACTTGCCAAGTTCCTTTCTAAGTTACTCGCTCCTTTATCTTCCACTAACTTTCACACTGTGAAAAACTCTTTTGACTTTGTTGATAAAATTAAACGCCTTTCTCCTTGCAATTATATAATGGTTTCCTTAGATGTTAAATCCCTTTTCACTAACTTGCCTGTTCAAGGGGCAATTGATTGTTTGGAAAGAAGGTTGCGCGAATTTCATTACTCTTCCATGGAGATTGATGAAATCCTGCGTTTAGTTAGTATTTGTGTCAGGCAAACTGCTTTTCAGTTTAATAATTCTTTCTATTCTGAAGCTGAGGGTTTGGCCATGGGTAATCCACTGTCTCTTCTTTTATGTGATAATTTATATGCATTTTATTGAAGAAAAACTCTTCAGTTTATATAAATTTCCTTTCTGGTTTAGGTATGTTGATGATACTTTCATTTTAATTCCCTCTGACCTGGATCTTTCTAATCTCCTTTCTCTTGTTAATTCTGTTGATCCTTGTATTCAATTTACTCTCGAAGTCGAAGAGAACAATTCTCTTCCTTTTCTTGACGTCTTGGTTTCGAAACATCCAGATCGGTTCTCTACCTCCGTTTATAGAAAACCTTTCGCTGTATCTCTTTCTCCTCATGCTTTTTCAAATCATCCTCCTCAACAAAAAGTGGCGTCTTTTTATACTTTTGTTTTTAGAGCGTTACGCATTTCTTCTGACTCTTCTACTCTGAATAATGAAATTAATTATCTCAAATCTCTTGCCCTTGCTCGTGGTTATAATCCCTCTTTGATTGATAAAGCTTTGTATAAATTTAATAAGCCTAAACGTCCTTTTTCTGATTCAAATAATCCTCCTAATTTTAACTCTATAATAGTTTTGCCCTTTTATTCTCTTCTCAGTTTTAAAATTGCTAAAATCCTTTCTCGTTTTAATTTTAAAGTTATCTTCAAACCTATGAATAAAATTAAATTCCCTTCTCTAAAAGATCCTATTCCTACTGAGAACCGGTGGGATGTTTATTTTATTCCTTGCTCTTGCAATTTAGGTTATATTGGTCAAACAAAGAGAGCTTTAAAATTCAGATTAGGCGAGCATCAGAGGTATATTGCAAATCAAGAAATCTCTAAATCTTCGATTACTTCTCACTGTTGGTCTTCCAGTCATTGTTTCGATTTCTCCATGGACAAAATTATTTCTTCCCCTGCCTCTCCCTCTCCCTTGGATTTTCATGAAGCATATTTTATTTCTAAAAATTCTGTTAATCTTGTCAATGATCTCCCATCATTTCTTTTCTTATCTCCAGCGTGGAAATTACTTTTGTAATTCTTTTCCCTCTTCTCTTGTTTCTATTCAAGTGGTGGCGCTGCTATGCAGCATTTTTCACGATTTCCACAATAGCTCAATGTCCAGAACTAATGCACGGATTTTCAGGAAACTTCAGATTCAGTTAGCCCTTGACATAAATTGATGTTTTGTACCTTTTTGTTTAAATCGCTCAACAGGTGGCGCTGCTGTGCTGCATTTTTTTGTGATTTCCACAATAGCTCTAGCTCCAGAACTAATGCACCAATTTTCATCAAACTTCAGATTCCGGTATACCTTAATATGAATTAGTGCTGTTTGTGTTTTGGTGCAAATCGCTCAACAGGTGGCGCTGCTATGCTGCATTTTTCAGAATTTCCCCTACAGCTCTATCTCAATAAGTAATGCAGGAATTTTCATCAAACTTCAAATTCAGTGATACTTTGATACGAATTGGTTCTAAATTGATGTGATTTCTTTTACTATTTAAATGATTTAATTGACGTGCTTTATATAGAAGAAAGTTTTGTGATGGCCACAACATACTAGTTTTATTTGCGAACGATTGACGAAATTGATTTTTTTCGGCGACCATTTGTCGAAATTCGCGAAAATCGGTGGATTTATATTTTTTTATCCAAAAGGGGGGGGGGCGATCGGGGCGATCTCTTCCCCCCTTCCTTGTATCCACGCCAGTGAAGAGGTATACACACCACTTAGATGACACATTTTGATTTTCTAGTATGTTAAAGGTCCGTCAGATTTCTGAAGGGGATCCTTTCTCAGAGATTATCCTCTTTCAGAAATCTGATATTAAAAAATGGATGTGATGGTTATGTTTTTCAGCTTTCGATAATTGGTTCTTATGTATTTTTTAGTGCTGCATCCAAAAATGATCTTCATTTTTTACCATGTCATCACGTTAGGATTTTCCATAAATCGCAAATTTGTAAAAAGTCTTACATCAAAATCAATTATCAAAAGTTTAAAAAGATAATCATCGCAAGGTTGTGTTATTAACGTTGTTTACCATAACTAAAAGAACAAAAAATAAGATAAATAATTACCATAGTATAAATAAGAGTGCTGGATAACCGAGTGTTTCGGTTAATAGGATGTCGGATAATCGAGAGTCTGTAATATTTTTAAATCGCATTAATTTTATATTCATTTAATAATTAACTGCAAGGAAGGATTTGAGCAACAGAAAGTATGACTACGTTGATTATATGTCACTCGGTATCGCCCCCCCCAAAACGATTCTCTGGATCCGCCCCTGGACACAATCACATCATCTCTACGATTATGAACCCAACACCGAGAGTGATTGACATTGGGGATATCCCCATAAGAAGCATAATACTTGCAAGTCCGGTAAGCGTGCTCACCCTGCAGCAGAACACTGTGAGAGAACCTACGGATAGTATCTTCTGGCGAGGTCCAATCAATCAGAGGGTCAGAGACAGAAACACTTTTGGCAAGGCCATCGGCCCTTTCATTGAGGGGGATACCACGGTGTCCCGGAACCCAGTAGAAGGAAAGGTGAATGGAGAAATGCTGCATCCGAACAATTTTATTGTGGAGCCAAAGGATAACTCTGGGAGACTTCAGATTAGCAGACTGGAGAGCCAAAAGAACCGACAAGCTGTCCGTTAACATCACCACGGGACGAGATAACGAGATCAATTCGTCGAGAGCCACGCCTATTGCGAGAGCTTCCGCCGTGAAGACTGAGTTGACATGCTGCACCCTATAGCCAAAGTGGTGTGAGGAAGTGCAGCCTGCAATCGAAGTGAGGGAATCTGTCTTTGAGGCATCGGTAGCAATAATATCCCACGAGTCAGTAAAGTTCTGGAAATAATCAGCAAACATCGGGGCAATGATGCTAGCATCAAGGTCCGTACGCTGAAAAGGAAGATCAGAGGTGAAAAATTTCACTGCGTTCGAGTCAAGAGAAAGAGGAACTTGGAATCTGATGAGGAAATCCAGATCAATGCCCAGACTGGCAAAAAACTCAGAAACATGAGAAAGATGATTTCCTGGTGAGACCAGAATATCCTCACAAGAGTCCAAGAGAGGAGACCAGCTGCCAAGGGCAAGATGCTTCACCCAGAAGCCGAAAGCCAGAACCCTGATTCTGTCAGCTAGGAGACAAGCCCCAGCGTGCTTGAGAAGAAGAATATTAGGCGTCCACTTCGGGAGCCCCAGAGCAACCCGTAACGCACTCGTCTGTATCACTTCAAGCATCTTCAGTAGCGAAGGACTAGCGGCCGTGAGAAGAGCAGCTCCATATTCGATGATACTACAAATAGAAGAGAGGGCCAACGTCCGCAGATGATGTGAACGAGCCCCATACCTTTTGTGGGCTAGAGCTTTTAAGATGTTGATCCTTTTAAAGCATTTCGTCCGGAGGTATTCTACATTCTTCCGGAAGCCTCCACGACGGGCAAAGAGGAAACCTAGGAACTTTAGAACGGGGCACCACTCGATGAGTCCACCGTTCACGCTGAAGTGGAAATCACAGACCGCTCTTCGTCTCGAGAGATTAATCGAATGGCATTTGTCAGCCCGGATGGATAGTTTCCAATAGGAACACCACACTATTATAAGACGAAGAGCCTCTTGGAGTTTGACTCTACAGGTGTCCAAACAATCATTCACACAGTAGATGAAAATATCGTCTGCATAGATGAGGAACTTGATGCCCAGGCCCACGAGGACCTCATAAAAATCTGCCATGAAAATTGTAAAAAGGATGGGACTCAAAACCGCCCCCTGGGGAACACCTCTACCAATAGTTCGGGAGGAAGACACGTGACCCCTCCACGCAACCTTGACGACTCTAGTAGAAAGAAAACGATGAATCCATCGAAGCACCCGTCCTGTGATGCCCGCCTGGGCACATTTATAAATAAGTCCATCAATGTAGACAGAGTCATAGGCTGAATGTAAATCCAAAGAGACGCCCAAAATATATTTCTTCGCCTTTTTGGCAGACGTGATATCATGCTGGAGAATCGCTAACGCCGTATGGCAATCCCGGAAGGGAAGAAATCCAAGGTGCCTAGGGACCAAGGTTTTATGGCAGAGTAGGTGGTGCACAATCCTTCTGGCAATCATCCGCTCACAGATTTTACCCGTTACCGAGGTTAAGGCAATCGGACGGTATGAAGAAATATGATGCCTCGGCTTGTCAGGCTTCAGAATTGGGAGAATGGTCGCCGACGTCCAGCTTGAGGGAATGTCCCCTGAGCACCAAATGCTGTTGTACATACTCAACAAGCAATCTAGAGAGTGATCGTTTAGCCCCTTGAACAGGGCCGCACTAATCCTGTCCTCCCCAGGAGTAGAAATTCTCGTTCTTCCAATGGCCATCTTTAGCTCTGAGATCGTGAACAGACAGTTGAGCGAATCATTACACTCATCACCATAAGTAAATGGGATTGGCTCGTGGCAGCTTCCCTCACCAAAGTGATCTGCAAAGGCTTCAGCTTGGGCCACCGCATCAGCAGAAAACGAGTCAGGTAGTTGTAAGTAGAGGTGGGAATCCGGAGAAGAGCTGGACCGAGATTTGAGGTTACGAAAAATTTTATATAAAAGGCCAGGGTCGTTCGCATTACAGCAAATGGAGTCCCAGTACCGACGCTTGGCTTCCCTGACCACCTGGCGGAGCTTGGCCGAGAACCTTTTATATTTCATCCAGTGATCCACAGAAGTTAGTTGACGAGCTCTTCGCAGATGGAACTTTTTCTGTTTGCTGAGGGTGCTGCAACGCGCAGTCCACCACACAGGGAGGCGTTTCAGAGACTTAGCACAGGCTGTACTGTGATTCGACATGGCACCACGAACCAAGGACTGGAACGAAGACGGCTGGATGTCGGTAGCCAAATGTAGGCTGGAGTTAACTTCCTGGGCGATGCGGGCCCAGTTGTAAAGAATGGGGCCGGGACGCAGAGAAGGATTAAGCTCTACAGAGATAACAATGGGGAAGTGATCGCTGTCGCAAAGATCATCCTCAACGACGATCGAGGAGCAAGTAAGAAGCCCAGAAGAACAGATCGAAAGATCAATTAACGAAGTAACCCCACCAGGGGCCACATGGGTAGGAGCAGAATAGTTCATTAAGCAGAAGGGGCTATCAGAAAGCCAGTCCACCAAACGCACGCTGGCCCGCGAGGACACCGGCGATCCCCACAGCGGGTGATGAAGATTAAAATCTCCCAAGATAAGAGAATGACCAGAAAGATCACGGCAAACCTTCAAAAGATCGTCAACCACCAACCCAGATGAGGAGTAAACGTTGATAATGTTTAGACAGGAAGAACCAAGGGAAATGCGGACGCCTAAGAATTCGTTAGCTGAGCCCAAGTTATCGAAACACAACCTTGTAGACGACCAAGCAGAGTTCACCGCCAAAGCCAGACCACCACCGGCCCGACCGACTCTGTCTTGACGGTAGATCACTTTGCCCGACACCGACAGAGGCTTCACCGGTGAAAGAAAAGTTTCCTGGAGAACCAAGACATCCGACGACAAGAAAGGTTCAAGCTGGAGGAAGGGGAGCTTGTTGGAGATACCGCGGCAATTCCACTGAAGCACACTAATACCCATAAGAGACAGAAAAAAGAAAAACTATCAAACACAAAACAAAAATCAAGAACCTGCCCCCTGCAGGAACACTCACCCAAAACACAAAAGAAAAACAAAAACTTTTTTTTTTTTATCCCCCTTTACCATGCACGTAGGCACGTTTCCGCTCCGGGGATTTGTCACTGAGTTTAGCCATACAGTTCATAAGAATATTACTCAGAACACTGATAGTTTCTAGAATTTTTGCAGACTGCTTTTCTGAATGATCCACTAGAATCTTTAACATGTTATTCATCCTGATCTCAATAGCTTTTTTTAATTCATCTTGGTCGGGTTTTTTAACACTGGTTTTCTGTGCATATGATTCAGAATTCGCCCTCGTCGAAAATTTTCGTCGAGCTTCAGTAAAAGATAGGAAATTTCCACTTTTGAAGCGGAGAAAATCCATTTCTCTCAAGCGGGTGGGGCACTGGAGATAATCTGACCTGTGCCCCCCCACAGTTCACACATTTGACTTCTAGCGTGCACGGACCAGTATGCTTTTGGCCACACGTGGCGCAGATATTTTCGGACTGACATTTTCCGGTTGCATGGTTAAATTTGAAGCAACGTACACATTGCCTTGGTCTATCGATAAACTGTCGGATCTTCTGAAGAGTGAACCATAACTTAATTTCAGTCGGTATAGCAATACCAAGAGAGGTAATTAAAACTGGGGAAACAGTACTAGATGAATCTTTCTTAATAAATCGACGCATTTCTAAGATCTGCACGTTGTTATTGATCATTATCTCCTGGCCCACCTCCTCCAGGGGGATGTCGACAGGTACGTTGAACACCAAGAAGCGATTCGAAATGTTCTCCCAAATAACTCTATGTTTAACTGGAACCCCCAAAAAGTTTGTAACCTGACAAATATCAACAGCACAGTTGACGTCTTTCGTGCTAATAAGTAGACTGCCCGTACGTGTGTGACGGACATTCTCTATATGATTAGCATGAGGGATTGTCTTTTTAGTCTCTACTTGCACAGCTCTAGGATCTCTATTTGGAATGGATTTTGAATCTGTACTTTGTAAAAAAATATTGAAACACTTACCGCCATTCTCGGCAGCCATTGAAAGAAGCAGCTCTGTGGAAGCAGTGGACCGCGCCACATTTTTATTATCGCTGTCACATGTCAAGAAGTTTTCTGACCCGTTTTTCTTGTCGCTGTCAGATGAGGTACTTTCTTCACGTTCCACCATATCAACATTGACAACAGAAGCATCCGCTGTTCCATCAGTATCCACAATCTTAAATTCAGAACAAGCCATAACACTATCCAGGGACATAGTCAGCAAAAAGTAGAGGTAAACAAGACGTAAATAAAACTATTACACCTACCAAACACCCACTAAATCACCAATAAGATAGTTCACTAATAACCACCACGAAAAGAGAGAAAAAATAAACACCTTACTTCGAACCACAACAACGTAAAAGCGAAAGCTTCACCGAAAAGAAAGCTCAGATACCGCCGGCTGCAAAACGGTCACCGCCCCCCACGTGTAGAAGGAGGGAGCACCTCGCACAGCCAACCTCTCCAGCCACCTGGTGCGTATGTAATTTTTGAGAATGTGAAAATAACGTAAAGTTTAGATTTTATGGGGGAAATTTTTATGATGTGACAAAGCAAAATCCTTTTTACTGATTTTCATTTACTGACAGTTTAATTTTTCAATAATTTAAGCAGTTCAAGTTTGTGGAAATAATATTTTAGTAATTTTAGGTTTAAAAAGGTTTTAGGTTTTAAGAGTTAGACAATCAATGTAAAATGAATTTCTTATAGTAATTATTTTTGTAGGTTTATTATAAATTCGATCTAACATCTTCTACCTAAACATTTCAGTTCGTCGAATTTCGACAGGTTCCAACTCGTATATATAAAAGGCAAGTGTGTGCCCGTAAAAACACACTTTTCTCCATAACCACCAACTACCATCCACACGCGGTTGTAGTGGTAGTAAGCCACTGGTCTCCTGCTGTTAGTAAGGCAGTTTGGTAGCGATGGGTGGAAGTGGGGGATTACAGGGACACTCAAAAGAATTTCATTACATTACGGCCTAAGGGGAAAAATTGTTTGAGTTTACAGCCTTTCGAACATAATGAAATTGAAATACTTTTTGAAGTGCATTTAAATATACATTCTGAAGCATATGCGGTGCAAAGAATATTTATTATTCATTTAGAGGGTCACACAAAAGAATTCGGTTACATAATGGTATAGGAGGAAACATTGTTTGCGACGTATTTTAATTATGTTAAAGTATTTCACATATAGGTAATTTACAGTACGAACGTAACTCTTTTGCCACGTGTGGCGTACAATTTCCAATTTGTTGAATTTTAGCGACTTTTACTGCGATTTACACTCAGATCTTTAGCGTTTTTTCGAGTTCCGCGGCAATTTTTTGACACTGGTCAAAGGAATTCGGTTTCAAACATTTAGGGTAATGCAGTAATTTTTTTCCTCTACGATTTTTAAATTTTAGCTTTTATGAAAAATATATTATTTACAGAATTGAATCTTTTAAGGAATCTTCAATGTGTCTTAGACCTAACATAGCAAATTCTACTCGCTTTTCAATAAAAATTATTTGAACTTCGTACAGCAATTTTCAAATTTTTCGTGAATTTTTTTATGGGATTTTTAGTGTGTTTTTGCGATTTGCTACGATTTTTACTCATTAGTAAAAGGAATCCAGTTTCAATCTTCTAACCCAATATAGTATTTTTTTTCTTTTTTTCTGAAGTTCATTCGAAATTTAAAGCATTTTTTAAATTCTTCGCCATTTTTTAATATGCTTTTCAGAACTTTTCTCAATTTGTACTGTTTTTTGGCGGACCCGGGCAACGCCGGACAGGTTAGCTAGTATACTATATTAAGTTAAAAGTTTAAATTCGAATTATTTTCTAATATGGAAATATCACTACAAAATGCGAAAAATTGTAAAAATATCACTAAAACATTCGCGAAAAATTCAAAAATCGCTGTACGAATTCCAAATAGAATTTCCTGAAAAGGGAACAAAAGAGATGCAACAAATTTACAACATTGTGAAAAAGTTAAAAGCAGATTCTTTTTATTAATGAGGAAAAAGCGCCACGAAACAAGCAAGCAAAAAAAAAATCGTTAAAAATAGCATAAAAAATGCTAAAAATTCAAAAATGTCAAATTTTGTAGCTCTTCATGCAGCGGTCTCTTCAGAACAAAGTCGACAGACACACACACACGCACACACACAAACTTCTTTCCTTATTAGGTTTAGAGAAAAACATTTTTTAAAGTATATTTAGAAACGATCAAAGTATTAAAAAATGAATAACATTAATGGTGCTGATCATCTAATGCAATGTCACGAAAATTTAACGAATGAAGCTAAACAACACATTTAGTGTCTAACAGGTTATGTATTAATTGAAATTTTTGTTTTAATAGACAGGTGGTCTTTACCAAATAATTTTTAAAACAAACATGAGCAGAAACACGACATAAAATGTACAATTTTTTTTTACCACATATCAATTGCACAGCGGTATCTTTGCTTGAATGGAATGTCTAGACAAACAAATTATAAATTGCTTTGGGTTTCCATGCTTAATAGCTTTTGATTCTTCGAATGTTAAAACTGTAATATGCCCTTGTTAAAATATATATCTACGGAGGTCGAAAACATCAAAAAGTAAAATCAATATTTTAAAATGGATCAATCAATTCACTTTAAACTATTAAGTATGTGACGCACGTATGAATAGTAATATATAATTGAGATTTTGATATCGTTGGTCTCAACTGAGCAGAAGAAAAAAACTGTTGGTCAACTTTTTTTTAAAAATAAATTTTGCATTAAAACAAATACAATTATTCATTTGCATCTATTAAGGATAATTAGCGTTGTCGCCTCGTGTCAGTATCTCTTTTCCTGCACCTGAAAAAAGAAAATAGGTTATTCAGCATTTGTATCAATTTCCATTAGCAAATTAAAATGCAAACGAAATTTAAAATGAATGGCATTTGAAATACTCGAATACTTCATAATGTATTTTTAACCGACTCCAAACAAAATAGGTTATACAACTCGTTTGTAGATATTTTTATTAACCCTTTCAGATCCGATTTTTTTTCAATTCTGAGAATAAAATTACTGTTATGTTAATAATGTTAATCGTAGCTATCCAAATAGATTTAATGAAGTTTAAAAAATATCTCATTGTCTGAAATCTAACGAATGTAGTTATTTTACGTATTATTCAATTCATATTCATATGACAATGGCCTAAGGAAGAGTTTTTGGAGACATTTGGAAAATATCGTATTACAGGATTATTTAACAGATATTACAAATCCCTAATATTTTTTGCGTTTTATTGCACATGATTCGTTCAGAAAAGTAACCTGTATTTTAAATTTAAAGTTATTTATGTATTTTAAACCTGCTTTTATGCAACCCTTTAAGTATTTAAAACCTGTTATCTGTATTTTCAATTTTTAATTTACTTTAACCTGTATTTTAAATTTAAATTTAAAATAAAGGCTTAATTAGCCAGCGTGGCCAATTAAGCCAACTTTTATTATTATTATTATTATTATTATTAATACTAAATGACAAAACATAAATGAAGTCATAATAAGAAATGCATAGGCATATACTATCATTATTATAAGTAGATAGTATCAAAAGTAATTATTAAGACAAAATAATACTCGATGAAAAGACATGTACTATTAATAGTACACCGGACCTGAAAGTATTAATGTATGTACACACATAATGTTTGAGCGGTTACTCCGATTTCGTTATTTTTTTATTTACTTTAGTGTTGTTACTGTTGTCGGTTGGTTGTGTTTATGACGGCCAATCATCAACACGAGAGATATAGGCCCTAAAGGGGGGGGGAGTGCCCTCTGTGTGTGGGGGGGGGGTCTTTCTAAGGGAACCTAACCCGTATTTACGCGAGGAAATCTAAGGTTCGAAGAAAATCACGGAAAACTCCGGAACATTAGACCCACGGGCGAGATTGGGTTCGAAACCAGCACCTCCCGTCTACCAGTCTCGAGAGCAGAACCTCTCGGCCACTAGTGGGGCTGCTGTTGTCGGAAAAGACTCGTTTTGATGATGATCCATTATAAATTTCATCCAGATTAAAAAGCAACATGATTGTCTAACTGTATATTTTCTTGTCTTTTCTGTTTCTTTTTCTTTTTTTGCCTTTCTAGGCTCTAACTTTTATAAAGTTAGGTCAATCGCCACGAAATTTGAATACAAGCATTCCCCTACTTAAGATGGTGTTACGTACCTATAAACATATCGAATTCGAAAATATAGTAACTAGAAAATAGTAAATAAATATATACTATATGGCTAGGTGCAGAAGCCCAATGGCGTAGTGGTCAGAGCATCTGATTGCCGAGCTGCAGGTCGAGGGGTCATCAAGCTTGCTTGGGAACTAAACACCGCGGGTCCCGCGTTAGGCTGATCACCTTACCGGGACATATGCTGTATGGCACCTCGGGGCACAGGGTCAAGAAAACTGGGATGGCACTGTAGTCCCAGATCCTCTATGGCTCGTTTTGCAGCAGAGTTTAGTTTTAGTTAGTTTTTTTTATATGGCTAGGTGCAGATATATGTTTAGAGTTAGACAAAGGGCAACGTTAGAATATGTTTGAGAAATAATTGTTACTGCAGAAAAGACAGAAGGCTTAAAATTATATGTACAAATTAATGAAGTTCATTTTAGCTGCTGGATGACGATAGAACAAGAGCAATAGAGTCGTTAAGTTTCTCTTCTGCTTGTCATTAAGATTGCGATTTTATGGAAGATATCAATACTAAACCGCACCGTTTGCTTCTTCTTTTCAGATAAAGTTCATTAAAGAAAGCAATGATATCTTGTATTTGTCGATCAATTCTTGAGAAAAATTCATAATATCGCTCACCCGCAAGAAAAGTGACACATCTCGACAAAAGTAAATTTCTCAGGAGAGGCAAAAGGGGGGGGGGGGGGGGATTTGCATGATTTTTCTGTGATATGAAATTACAGCATTTAGCTCTGCATGCAGGAGTAAAAACGTGCATAAAATTATAAAAGCCCTAAGAATGAAGGCATAGGATGAGGTTTGGAGGGTTGGATAAATTTACCTCCCCCACACAATGCACCCCTCTTCAGTGGTCATGAATGGACAAATTGCGTAATAAAGTGATTTTTCGTATAACTATACTTATGAAACTTTTTGTGTAGCAAGACACAACTATGACAGACCAATTTGTGGAATAAAACGCAAACTGAATTTTTGTGAGATGTGTCACTTTTCTTGCAAGTGAGCGATATCATCCCCTTTTTTCTTAGACCGTGTTTGGCTATTTTATCGTTCCTTTTTTCTCTTCTACGGCAGTTTTCTTTTTCTTTCTTTCTTTCTTTCTTTCTTTTTTTTTTTTTTTTTGCATCTTTCAACTCAGTGAACTCCTCATTAAATTCTTCCGGATTGTATTTTTTAAGATTTCTAATATACGTTTTATAACGTACCGTATCTCTGAAAAACCCTACTACTAATAAGCAGGACAGCTCGTGTATATTTTAAAAGTAAACAATGCCATTTTAAGTTTTCAAAATGTTATTTATATCACGTGATATTTTTAGCACTTTCCAACATAGTTGAGAAGTGTTTATGAATTCGGTTTGTCTATCCGTCTGTCCGAGCTCTAACTCGCGTAAATATAGTCCGATTGTCATGAAATGGGTAGATGTTAATTGATGTTTACCATTGCATATTCGATATTGAAAATGGAGTGTGTAGTAGTAGCATTTTCCGTTCATTTACAGCGTCATTCAAAAGAATCGTAGTACATTACAGGAAAAAATCGTTTGCCGTGTATTTTAATGATATTATAGTATTTTAAACATATTGAAATTGATATACATCATTGAGATGTACTATAAGGTTCTTACTATAGAATATGGTGTGCATAGAACTTATCGTTTATTCACAAGGACACACAAAAAGATTTGGCTATAGAAGAAAATAAGAAGAAAATTGAACTATTGAAGCCAACTAATAATAATTGCTGGAAGTGCATTTTCAATTGTGATATGCATTTTTAAATTTAACAATTTTTTAAATATTACTGGCTGTGTATAAATTCTATAGATCATACAGGGTGTCACAAAACTTCTCAAGAACGTCCGTTTATTGGCGGAAATTTCTGAGTGGAAGTTTTCAACTGTGCTATGTGTTTAACTGAACTAACTTTTAGCATACTATGTAGTATGCATGCATATCTATAGATCATATACAGTGTGGCAAAACAAAATCATCTATTTTAACGACTATTCATGGTAATAGCAAAAATCGGGTTTCAAATGCGTTATGCGTTCTCCAAATTGTTCATTTACACGTCATCTTTCACCTTAATAAACTGTGAAGTTGTGTTATTAGTATTTTGAATGTGCTAGAAAGTGTTTCATAATTTATGCTGTACGCATGATTTTTTGTCTTTGTTTTTCTCTTGAGAGAGATGTATCAAATTTTAACATACGATTGCCTAATGTTCGTGAAACATGAGCGATACTAATAACAATGTGGTTTCAAATGTGTGTGTATATCAACAAAGTGTTGTCACAAGAAACTCTGCTATACCAAACTAGTGCAGCTCAAACACGCCAAATCGCGTATTTGAGATTGTTTTTATTTTTTACCTAAAATTATTTGTTTATAAGCTAATTTATACATATATAAATCAGTGTTTCGGTGTATGTTTATTATACAAATCTGCAATTTATGGCCGATTTACACGAAACTTAATATGCATTTAATTTCAAGCAGGAGTAAAATGACTGCCTACTCTTTACACCCTTTTTTTAATAACCTGCCATAACTTATCTTATATAGATCTATTCTTTTTTTATGTGATTTTTTATTTCCGGTAACCACACCCTAAAAAATTGCACAATACTTAAAAAAAAATTATAACGCGTGTACATTAATTTGTACATAAGTTAAAAAAAAAAAATACTATAAGTCGTTAAAATGATCATTTAAATATATTTAGAGTTAAAATATCTACTATAATATAGACATTTCAATTTCAGGAAGAAAATAATAAATAATAACAATTTAAGAAACATGACGTCATTTTCTATGAGAAGCTTTCGGTGTAGCGTTAAACTGATTGGAAACAAACTGTTACTTTACCTTATTTCCTTATTTCGTTTGAATACTACAGATATGTCTAACAGTTATACCTTATAGATAAGTGTTTTAATACTTTAAATGCAGTGGTAACATTTACTACGATTTATATTATATAGGAAATGAAACATACTACCGTTTTTGTAGAGTTCTTTTAAATGTGATTAGAGTTAAAATATTGTCAGTTGAAGTTAAATTCGTTTCGTATATTCTAATTCATATATTAATCGTTTCATAGAATCGTTACAAAAATTCGTTTCATATAATCGTTTCATTAGGATTTTGTATTAATAGGATAGATATTTTCTATCAATAATTTTTATCATTATTTTCCCTCTTGATTTTATTTAATTACAGACATAAGATAATAAACTATCCAAATATAGCATCCTCGTAAGCTTCTGTAATGTTTAAGGTCGAAAGAACAAACAAAAACAAATTCATCTCGCTTAATTTAATATAGTTATAAACTGAATGTGAAAAGAATACATGAAACGCTTAAAATCGTGGCCTGTAGTATAACTTTCATTTATAGATTGATCGATAGATAGATAGTGAGAGATAGACAGGTAGAAAGAAATATAGGTAGACAGACAAATCGATAATCAGACATACAAATAGACAGACAGATAGAGAGACATGCATATAGATAGAGACAGACAGACAAACAGATATATAGAAAGAGGGACATAGAAGCAGGTAGGAAGATAGATAGCCATACAGACAGATAGAAGGAGAAACAGGCGAGCAAGCAGATAGACAGACAGGCAGATAGATAGACAGGCAGACAGATAGAGACAGGTAGAGTGACACACAAACAGATAGAAGGAGAGACAGGCAGACAGAGAGACAGACGACTTGCATATAGATAGATAGATAGAGGTACAGAAAACTGTACAGCCGTGTACATACAGAGATAGACAGATAGACAGCTACATAAATAGACAGATACAGTCATACAGATAGAGAGATAAATAGCATCCAAATATAGCATCATCGTCAGCTCCTGTATTTTTTAAAGTTGAAAGAACAAACAAATTCATCTCAGTTAATTTCATACAATTCTAAACTGAAACTGTAATTAATTTGAATAAAATGGAAACCCATCATCATTTCATAGAAATTGCTTTAGAGATTGCTATCTTACTTCTCAAACAAAACGTTCTGCATGGGCAGCTATCTCAACGAGGCATATATTTGAAAAGTTGTCAAGATCTCTAGATTCAACAAATGATAAGTCGATAGATATCTTCTTGTTTAATCAGGAATGAAGAAATAAATGTCTGTAACAGTCTGTATAAATAATTCGAAACCATATCTTATGCATGATTTATGTCATTTTTTTTCTATTTTTAAAAATTTTCTACCTGCATTTTACTGCTCCATCATTTATTTTTTTATCAATTCATTTCTCTCCAAATGAACGACAAATAAATTTTATTTCAGTTATACGTATATATTTTAGGGTGTATTCAAATCCAAACTTCTTATTTTCTGAATTATTTTTAAATTCATTTTTCTTTTGTTCTGAAACGCATTAAGTTGGCAGATTCTCTTTTTCCGAAACTATATAATGTGCCGTGATTGGCGATTTTTGATAAAGGCAGAGTATATTGCAAAACATGCTGTCAAATTTGACACGTTTTGAACCGATTTTCCCGAAGCCAGAGAGCTGGGAACAAAAAAAAGGGTCATACTGAGAAAATAATTGTTTAATACTCAAGTTCTAATTAATTGAGCGAAAAATGAAACAATACGGCAGCTTATACAAATACATCTCTTCAAAAATCAAGCAAGTTTCATGATTTCACTTCTAAATATGAATCTGAAAATGTGTCCGAAAATTTTGAGTTGTTGAGCCTGAGAAAATATTTTTTGGGGTACAACCTTAACGAAAATCAGGGAACATTCACGTGAATATAACGTGTAATAACCCTTATGGTAGGGATAGTCATTCAATACTTTGTACAATTAGTACTGTACAATTGAAATACGTAAGCCGCTTATTTGGTGATTAGCGTTTTTGAACCAGAATACAATTAGGAGGTTCAATGCCGACTCCATCAACGATAAAATTATTTTTATTTTCCTTTTGTTTCCATGGATTTCAATCTAAACAAAAAAAAAAAAAAAATATGGTTAAACCAGCAATTTAAGAAAAACGTTTCTCCAAAGTTAAGAGAAGTTTCTCAAAGGTTAAAAGAACCAGCAATTCAAAGACTGCTGATTCATTTAACCAGCAGTTAATTGAATTGCTATTTGTTTAATTAATCAGAAGTTCGTGTAAACAACCATTTCTGTACCCTTTTTTAAATGGACCCATGTCAGCTATCTGTCCGGGGTTCAGTAAGTCCCATCACTGGGCCTATAAAACCAATGCGTATTTATAAAAAATCTTAAGCAGTTTAATGTTTAATGTAATCGATATCATTAACTACATATTAAACGTATTTTTCAACACGTTGTATCAAATTTTCGGCCCTACATAATATAATTTTAAAAATTTCCTTCCGTCTGTCTGCTTTTCTCCGTTCTAGCTTTCATAAATATACCTGATTTGCCGTGAAATTGATGTATGTTACTGAGTTTTATTGTAACATATTTACTGTAACATATTTTTTTAGAGGGACACACAAAATAATTCAAAGATATTACGGCCTATAGATGGTAAACCTTTGGAGTACATTTTAATGATGTTTATTTTTTTCAAACACAGAAACATATTGATATACGACATCGACCTGCGAAGTTCCGTTGCGTAGAGAACCCATAATATTTGGTAACGCCACTGTAAATGAACTACAACCTTACCAAAGGTTGTAGGTTCTCTACAATGGCGTAGTGGTCAGAACTTCTGGGTACGACGCAACAGGTGCAGGGTTCGGTTCCGGTCTGGGAAAAGTTAACTCAGCCTTTCATCTCTTCTGGGTTTATAAAATGAGTACAAAGTTCACTTGGGAACTAACTCAGACCCATGGTCAAGAAAACAGGATCGGGCACTGTAGGCCCTGGTCTTTAATGGATTATAACGCTGCAGGTTTGATTTTTCATTGAGATGTACCAGAGCATTTTTTTATAAACAAGAAAGGAAAATTCATGCATCAAGCATAGATCATAAAACACTTTCCACCACATTCAGAATAATGTAAAAGAAGCCTACCGTTTAATAAGTTAAAATATTATGTCTAATTCAACCATATGGAAACGCATAGCACATTTGATAACCCAATTTCCTCTGTTCCATCTACAATCGGAAAGTTATTTGCACTGTAAAAAAAAAAAAAAAACGGGCTAAAATACGGAAATACTACTGGCAATCTAGACGCAAGTACTATTTCCGTATTTTAACGGAACTTTTTCCCGGTAAATTACAGAAAAATTTCCGTTAAATAAAAAAAAAACGGAAATTTTTCTACAATTTACCGGGAAAAAGTTCTATTAAAATACGGAAATAGTACTGGCGTCTAGATTGCCAGTAGTATTTCCGTATTTTAGTCCGTTTTTTTTTTTTTTTTACAGTGTGAATTCTTTGAGCAGCAGTGCATATGATATATAGATTTGTATCTATTAACTGCATGCATGTCAATATTTAGTTAAGTTAAGATATACGTATAACTCTGTTGAAAATTGCCCTTCAGCAATTTTCGCTAATAAGAAGATTAATACGTAAATTCTTTTGTGCAGCCATGATATGAGGTATAGAATTTATGTACAACGAGTAACATTCAAAAAATGATTTAAATTTTAAAGCGCATACCGAATTTTAAAACTAATTTCCGGCAATTATTACTCAAAGACAGTACTATAACAGATTTCTTTTGTGTGTCCCTGTAAATGAGCTACAAATGATGTGAATGTTCTATTCTACCGTAATCATCTTGCAGTGAAATTCAATGATTTATATCAGTTTCAAAACATTTGAAATAGCGTAATCTCATTAAAATACTCTGCAAACGATTTTCCCCCATATACCATAATGTAATTGAATTCTTTTGAGTGCCCCTGTAAATGAACTATTAATCCCACATACTTCATATACAATACCGAACATGCTTTTGCGACCCTAAACAAAGTTTATCAATTGCATGATAATCTGAGTATATTTACGGGAGTTAAAGTGTGGAGAGACGGACAGACAAACCGAATGCATAAACCCCTTTTTCAACTTTGTTGGAAAGTGTTAAAAATAGAACTCTAACTTTATTTGCTCGAAAGTAATTCGAGTGTATCCGGACTTTAATTTACAACTTGTAAATTAATCGATTTTATACATATATATTTTAATATTTATATATTTATATATTTATGCATTATATAAAATATTTATATATTTTATTATGTTAATTTCATTTTAAGTTAATGAAGGATGTTTCTATAGACTTTATGTTTGTTTCCTTTGTTTCAGTAAATCACATGATAATCTCATAGATCTCACAAATCCGAACTTTCCACACTTCCTACCCTCCCCTCCCCGCTCCCAGGACTGTTCAAAATCTTGATTCTTCTGATAGTGAAGAGAATTTCTTGCAGAAGTTTCATGGGCAATTTTTTTTTTTTACCTACCACCCATTAATTACGAGAAATATATTTTTTAATTAATTAAATTAATTAAATTTTTTAATTAATTGATTAAAATTATTTTTTCTTTCAAGTTTTAGGTGACTGTATCGACAGATTTCAATAAGATATTAGGAGAAACTATCCCAAAATGACATACTTAGGTAAAATGACATACCTCATGTTTCTTAACATTTTCGCTGGAGGACCACTTAACGATACACAGTTATGTTGTGGAATCGATCAGCAATGATAAGCGTTTAAAAGCGAATGTTTCAAGTTTGTATTTTTCATTATTTTCAAAGAAATTGCTTAGACCTTCATCGGAAATTTATTTTTGTGCTAATTCATGTCTGTTTCATTTCATTGATTACATGTCTGAAGTATAATGTGAAGACTTATTTCTTACTAGATTATTTTCTTTATATGCAAAAATTTATAAATGCATGTGACATCGAGTACTGCTTTTGCATATAAAATATGGTGATTGTAGGTAAAATGACATGCCGATTTTTGAAAAATGAAATCTATCCCGTGAACCCAGACATCTTTTCCGATTATGTTTTAGTGTTTTAGTTGTGATAGAAAGTTCACTGAAAAATAAAGAAAGCAACGACAGCAACACATGTTCTATAGATAACAGCCTATCTAGACCTAATCTGTTAATTTTCACAGTTTCAATGTAGCGTCCTCCAACTGTAGCGCCGACATCTGTTTCTGACACTCGAAGACGTATGCATCTTCAGGCAGTATCTTCAAATTCATTATCTTAATTTATCAGACCACACTGCCTCCACTTTATTGTGCACTTCATATTAGGTCATCCTCTAAAATGATGCATCATTAAGATGCACTAATTTGATTAGCATTTCTAATATTACCGAAGCGAAGGCAAAAGTTACTGAGAAGCATAATTCACAATCAAGACATGCAGCTCTACAGGCTGAGAAGAAAAATCGCTTTATTAGATCCAATGATGACGACAAAGACATGGATCTCTCTGCAGATGATGATAATGAAGCATGCCTTTATTTCAGTGTTGTATTCAGTCACTCTAAACCAAAAAAAAAAGTGGATAAAATGTGTTACATGTTCAATGTGTTCACATAGTGACCGTGTAGTGTTTCTTGGTATGCAAAAAATGTATTTGTAATGTTGGCAAGCAAAATATTAATAGCAACTTATGGGTGCGTCATTTTAGATAAAATAACATAGCGAAGTATTTTATATAAATCGTTATTATGATGCTGTGACTTTGTTACTTTTTAAAAGGCACTTTTGCATTTTGTATACATTTCAAAGTTAATTTCTAAAAAATAAAGGTCATGCGAAAAATGTGTATGAATAAAAGCATTTATTCCTTAGGGCAGGGCATGAAATTTCAGTTCAAAAGGTACTCGCCAGAATAAAACTTTTGCTCGCCATTATTTTACATTCATTCAAACAGCAACGTCAGTCACCACACTTTAGAGGTCTGCACGGGCTTGGCCCGAGGCCCGTACCCGGCTCGGCCCGCGGGCCGGGCCGGCAGAATTAGAACAATTTTTGCAACGGGCCGGCAAAAAAATTAATCGGGCCTTTCGGCCCGATATAAGAATTTAAGCGAAGCAGATAAAATACGAGCCATTTTCAATGAATATGATTTTCTCGAGAAGTATAAATGTGCGTCACCAGCCGAGGCGAGTTTAACAACATCAATACAGAAATGTAACATGTCCATCGTAGAGATCGGCATCGTACAGTTACAAGATGCCCGAATTTAATTTTTTTTCATCAGACTCGTGCCGGGACGGAACTGGTCTTAATCGATCTCAGGATGTGTAGAACAGTCATTGTGTTTTGTAGTATTAATAGTGATAATGAACTTCTCTTAACAGTATCTTTGGAAATATACCTTAAGGTGGTTCTCATATTCACTGTTCTACAATACGAAGCTTTCAGACACATTTTCTGACAAAATTTTTAACTATAAAGGCATAAAATTGACAGGCATGCCTATTGAAGGCATTTGGAAACGAATAGCTTTTTCCATATTTGATAAATTACTTACAGAGATTCTTGTCACGTGACTGTACTTTTTTCTCCTTTCCTGTGCTATCGCTTGCGGAAATTCGATTCAAAACGCTAACTTTGACCTTATTTTCAGAAAGATATATTGCTTTTATCTATGAAAAAACGACATTTACATAGCTTCTGAATAAGAATACCTGCCAATCTTACGCGTTTCCGAAAAGAAAAGAATTCATAAATGTATCGAAATGCAGCCCCTTTGGATTTGAGAAAAGGCTTAAAAATGAGAGAAATATTTTCACAAATCTACTTTTTATTATACAGCTTCAAAAGTTATCATGTTTTTGATCCTTTATTCTGAACTACATTAATCTTTTAATGAATCCTTATTTCCATTTTGAAATGTCTGTAGACACGATGACTAAAACACTGTAAGTAATCGTCAATGTTTACTATTGTGTTTTCTGTTTTGCGGACATCATAGTAATGTAAAATATACTGTAAAATGTTCCCATAAATATGTATGTAGTATTCATTAAAAGAATCTTAACTGTATGTTGAGAAAAAACGAATTTTTTTTTTCTTTTTTGTAGAAATTGTGTCGGGCCGGGCTTGTTTTCACTGATTTTTGTACGGGCCGGGCCGAGAACTGTAAAAATGCAAACGGGCCGGGCCGGGCTCGGGCCGAACTTCCAATTTTTACACCGGGCCCGGGCCTGGAAATTCCGGCCCGTGCAGACCGCTACCACACTTACTCAGAAAAGGAACTATTTATGACAAACTGAATTTAAATGGACCGTTGTTAAAAGGAGCTGTCTGTTAAATCAGAAATATTTTACATTCATGAGAAATATGAATATTTTTTAGAGTGTTAACAGATGTAGTATGGGGAGCTTTCTGGTGACCGAAATCATAAAACAATGCAGAAATTGAAAAATTACAACATATTTACTGCAAAAAAAAAAAAAAAATAATAATAATAACTCAAAATAAGTTTGCCATAAGGTTTCAATGTTTACAGAAATTACCTCATACCACTAAAAAGTCATGAAAGAATAAGTGCCTGTACTTTTAGAACTTCAAGCTTGTGTAGCGTTGCCTTTCTGTACTGAAATACCACTTGTCGATTGCAGCTGTATGGTCAAAATCTGTCTGGGTAGATCCACTAATAGAAATTTTGAGTAAATTATCCACTGTCTCAGTCGTCAGAGAGTTCCTGTATGCAGTCTTAAGTCTGTTGTGAGACAACTGAAGCCTCTTGCACTAAGCGATACTCACTCATAGAACAGCACAGATTGTTAGAATCTGGAGCGAATTGGGGAAACTTGCTGAGTACTTTTCACCGTAAAACTTCTACAGCAGCATATATTTCAGTGTTAGTGAACGGAACATAAACTTGAATTCTGCCCACTCTGCAGATACAATATCCAATTTTTCATTATAGAGACTTTGTTTCAAATACATGAAGATCTTTTTTATTTCTTCTAACCCAAATTCAAGAATTTTTTCTTTGCGAGGCCAACCCAAAGTCTCAAAAACATGCAGAGAGTTAACACATCTGTTGACATAGATTGCAGTCTTTCTGTGATGTATATATTTCATGTTTAGTTAATCTCCCTCTAAAAGTCTGAAACTCTCGCTCCCCATTTTTAATATTTGCCAACTGTACAACCTTGATCATCCCTGAGATGGTCCAAAAACTCGTTTGGTGCAACATTCGAAAGATCTGTCAGAACTGAGATGCAATGTTCATTTTTTATTTCCAGATGAAATGACGAGTTCCCTTTTTTATAATGAATGCCACACTTAAAGGGTTCAATTTCCTGTAGAAATCCTAGAGGAAGTACAGAACTTAAAGAAATTTATACTCCTTCATCTTTTCAGCAAACCCTTAGCTTTAGCACTATCATTGTCTTTTCTGTGTGCCCCTGTTCAAGATGGCTTGCAAAAGAGCTTTCGCAGCACTTTCTTTGATCGGTAATCATCTAATAGTGTGAATATCACTCTGTTTAAGAATTTTTTCTCCTAGAATTTCTTCTGTTTCTTTTAACATATGAGATATTTTAGCCGAGTCATGGTAAAATTTAAAAATACTTCTAACCACAGAATCAAATGTTTTCAGATATTCAACATCACCACATGCACCCAAAACAACCAACTGCAAATGGTGTGCAAGGTAGTGAATGTTTATCAATTTAGCGCAAATAGATTTCTTTTTCATAGCCAGTCCTGATTTGTATCCAGCCATATTTAAAACACCATCAGTACCCAAGCCTACACTATAACACCTGTTTCTATATTCATTTGGACCTATATTCTTATCTATAAAGTCAGTTATGAGTGAAAATAACCGGATAAAGTAGAATTTGACACTTCTATTGCTCCTAAAATATCCCCTTTGATATGATTATCTTTTGCATCCTCGTATCGAATATACACATTTTCAAGTTCAACATCTGATCTGTCTGTGGTACCACTTTTTTAATTTTTCCACTAAATATAACTTCCTAGTTTCAGCAATAAAATGGATAAAATACCTGCATTGTTTTTCATTGCCATACTTTGTTAAAATATCCGCATTTCTTGCTAAGCACAAAATATCTATAAGATCCGCATGTCTCTAAATTGAGGCACGATATTCTGAGCGTACATAGTTTAATGTAAAACACACAATTTTTAAAGACAAAACTTACTCGCCAACCTTAAATATTTGCTCGCCATTGGCGAGCTGGCGAATGGAAATTTCGCGCCCTGCCTTAGGGTATGTCATTTTTGGACAGTTTCTCCTAATAATAAAAAGTGTTTAAAAAAGGTTAAAAGAACAAATATTGACAAACAGTGACATTTCGATAACATATGTATCAGATACACAATAAAACATGTTATTCAAATCTATAAAGGTAAGTAAAAAATACTTACCGATCCAAGGTAGGCCGTCTTCTTTAGAATCAGAACTTATTCATCCCAGGATAGATTCGGCAATTAAAAATAATTCACTCGAATAGTCGGAAATGAAGAAACATCTCTTTCATTTTAGATTATTTATATGGCTAACTTATACAAAAGAATATCTACATTATATACATAAGATGAATTAATCTCGAATTCGGTTTGGTGGGGAAAAAAACCCACATCTCAGAATCGTTCTTCTTTCGTTCGTTCTAAAAAACAAAAAAGTTTCTGTTGCCAAACGACAAAAATAAATAGTCCTCATTCGAAGGGAAAATGTCCATGGAGGTCGGGAGAAAATGTCCGTGGAGGTCGTGTTTTGTAATATCCTCCCACCTTTGAGGTTCAGGATAGTGAAGCTCAAAACTTCATAGATTAGTCGCTGCGGCTGTTTCAGTTTTCTACCAGCTCGAGATCGTCGATTGTCATCCTCATGTATGGAAGACTGGTGCACAGGAGCAGGAGCTGAGGTGATATCCAGAGGATCAGCTACAGAAGGGGAATCTGAAGACACTGGCACAGGAGCAGGAACGCTATCCAAAGGTTCAGCTACAGAGACAGGATCTGATGACTCGGGCACAGGAGCAGGAAGAGAATCGTCGTCTATAGGAGCAGGAATTCTGTCTACTAAAAAAGGAGTCATTAGTTCATTATTGATTTCAAGAGGATATAGTCTTTTAAGGGCTCTCAAAAAAGAACCCGTTTTGGTTTTAATTTGGCTACCCGGAATTTTCCGTCTTTGCCGGGATATAATTCTTCAATTTTCCCTAAAGGCCAGTTAATTCGTTTTGAATTATCGTCCCCAATTAAGACAATATCGTCTTTTTTTTAACTCAGTTTCCTTATTTCTTCCCGCATTTTCTCGAAGTTGCCCCAGGTATTCTATTCTAAAGCGTTTTCTAAGATCTTCTCGGATTCTTTGCTGATAAGCAAATCTTTTTTTCATTTTTGTTGAATCAAGTAGGTCAAATTCAGGAACTCTCGAATCTTTGATATCTTGCAAGAACATCGCGGGGGTAAGAGGGTCAAGATCATCTTCATCTGCGATATATGTCAGCGGTATAGAATTGATTACACTTTCCGCGTCACATAACACGGTGTATAATTCTTCATAATTTAGGTTGGCCTTTCCAAGCACTCTTCGTAAAATACCTTTTAACATTCCTATCATGCTCTCAAAAAAACCTCCCCACCAGGGAGCTGAATGTGGATTAAATTTCCACTGTATTTTTCGTTCAATAGCAAAATTTTGCAAGCTTTCAAAATTTATAGAATTCAATTCTGATGATGCTTTCACTAGATTTCTTCCGTTATCAGAAATAATAATAGAGGGTCTCCCTCTTCTTGAGATAAATCTTCTCATAGCTAATAGAAGATTTTCCGTTGAAAGTGAAGATACCAATTCAAGATGAATTGCGCGAAATATGGCGCACGTAAAAAGAACTATCCAAACTTTCGAGCCATTCCTTAAAAATAACGGTCCGCATAAATCTAGACCAACACTTTCAAAAATTGAAGCATCTTTGACTCGTTCTTCAGGAAGAGGGGCAGTAGGTGTCTCAGCGGGTGAGGCAGTGAATCACCTGCATGTCATGCAACTTTTTATAATTTTTCGAACTGTACGCCTGCATCTTAATACCCAAAATTGTTCGTGCAAAACTGACATTACAATTTGTATTCCTGCATGAAAAAGTTCAATATGTTTTCTTCTTATGAGCGAATAGGTAATATTATGATCGAAAGGCAGAACTATCGGATACCGGAAAGAATGGAAATCTTTTCGCATAGAAATTCGTGTTTTTACTCGAATTAGACCTTGCTCATCAGTAAAAGTCTGTAAAGAGGTGTAACATGGTTTAGATTCACTTAATAAATACCTCTGAGCATATTTCAATAAGACGTGTTCTGCGTGATTTATTTCCTCAGATGTTAAAATTTTCTCTAAGTTTCACTCATTTGGTGTCTTTCTGATATTTCCAAAAAATCTATACATCCAGGCAGTAACTTTTATCATTTTCAAATATGAAGATGTATCTTCATATAACTCAATTGGAGTTTGAGAGATATTTACTGCACTGACAACTGTCTTTCTTTTTTCAGAGTTAATTATTTCAAAATCTGGATTCAAACTACTTTTTGGCCAAAATTCTTGAAGTTTATTCAACCAATCAGGTCCCTCCCACCAGAGGGATTGTTTAAGGGATTCCGCGGAACATCCCCGGAAAGGTAGATCGGCTGGATTAAGAGTTCCGGGCACATAGTGCCAATTTTCTGGATTACTAAGAGATCTAATTTCTTTAACACGATTGTATACGAATGGAGCCCAGTGTTCACTTCTTTTTATCCAGTACAGCGCATTACTAGAATCTGTCCAGAAAAAAGTTGGAAGATTTTCTAATTTTAAGTCGGACTTAACCCCTTTAGATAATCGTGCACCAATCGTACATGCGAGGAGTTCAAGTATGGGGATGGTAACACATTTTAGCGGGGCTACTCTGCATCGTGCTTGGATCACTTGACATGATGTTGATTTTTCGTTCTCATTTCGTAAATATATGCATGTAGCATAAGCTACCTTGCTCGCATCACAGAATACATGCAAACTTAAATCACCGATGTTATCTGGGTCGCTTATTAAACATCTAGGTATAGCAATATCTTTAAGTGAGCTCAATTGATTTTTCCATTTCTGAAATTTTTGGACAATCGGGGTTGGTAATTCAGAATCCCAAGATATTTTCTTTTTCCACAAATCTTATAGAAGTATTTTGGGGAAAAGATTTACTGGACAGGTATAACCGATGGGGTCAAAAATTTTATGAACTTCCGACAATATTTTCCTTTTAGTGATGGGTTCATCATCTTTATTAATTTCCCTTACATCTATGAAAAGAACATCTGAGGGTAATAGCCATCGTAGGCCTAAAACTGGGACAATTTTGTTTTCTAAGGAAAAATCTGGTTTCATTGAGGAGTTAGAGTAACTGTGTTCCCAACCTCTGAGGTCGAATTTAGCTTGGCTGAGAATGTATTTTGACTCTGTTATAAAATTATTGAGTTGCTCTTCATTGTCAACACTAGTGACACAATTGTCAATATAAAAGGATTCGGAAAGTTTAGAAGCTGTTTCCTGCATAGAGGGAGGTGACTTTTTTAAGTGGTGTTGCAAAGTTGCTCCCAATAAATAGGGACTGCATGTAATCCCGAAAACAACTCTTCGATGTTGGAAAATTTTCGTTTCTTCAGAATTTCCCTCCTTCCACCATAAAACCTTAAAAATGTTCTGTCATTTTCATTTAAGCAAATCTGTAAAAATGCTTTTTTTATGTCTGATATTACACCAATTTTCTTCAATCGGAACCGATTTATCAATGAAGGGATAAGTTCTACTAAATTGCAGCCTTTCAACAAACAATCGTTAATTGAGGGTGAGCCATTTTCCCTAGCGGACCCATCAAAAACAGGGCGTATTCGGGTAGTGGAATTTTCTTTTATTACTGCTCTGTGTGGCAGAAAAAATTCAGCTTCCGTTCCTGGAGTTGATTCGACTTCCTCAATAATGCCCTCTTGAAGTCACTCATTAAATACCGCTTCATAGGCAGTTAAACTGCCGGATTCCTTTAATGAATCTATGCAGTTTTTTAATCTACGTTCTGCAATTTTCCGAGCACTGGGGAGAGGGGGGGTGACCAACAATCCATGGAAGACTAACCTGATAACGTCCTTCATTGTTTATATGAATATTTTTATTGAAACGTTCTTTTACGGCTTGTTCGAGTTCTAAACTAGACCCTTTGTCACCTGGATCAAGAATTCCTAAAGTGTCTAATCGCCATAAATCTGTGAGTTTTGCTTCATTTACATGTAAGGATAAAACAACTTTTGTGGAATCGTTTGTATCTTTTTCATTAGTTTTACCCATCAATGTCCACCCCAATTTGGTCTGTATAGCAGTTAAATTACTATCCAAGGATTTAATTTTTCCCGTTAATAACTTTCTATAAATATCTGCTCCGATAAGTAAACTTATCTCTTGTTAAATTGTAATTTTTTGCTTCCTTGTATATGCATCGAAATCTGAGAATTTTATCCCATATTTTTTAGCTTCCTTTATCCAAGGCCCATTTTTTATTTTTGGAACCTCAGTACATATTTTGTCTTGATCATAGATATCAAAATTACATTTAAAAGTATCTTCTAAATTACTTAAATATATTTTATATCGCTTATGAAAGTGTGTTTCTTGAATATCACCAAAAAGACCGTGAATCATTTTTTCTTCTCCTATTGCTTCGTATCCCATTCGATTAATAATATCTTTACTCAGATAAGAACGTTGACTACCTGTGTCTATCAAACAGCGTACTAATAAGTGTTTATTTTGATCCTTTGATTCTAAACGAACAGTTAAAGTCTGCATTAATACTGCGCGATTACAAGTTTTATTTGATAATGTCGCGCTTTCATTATTTTCTTGTGATCTGGCATTTTCTTTTTCGGGACATAAAATTTTATAATGCCGTTTTAAACAATTGCTGCATTTAAAAATTTTTTTTACAATATTTTTCTATGTGCCCTGCATTTTTGAGACAAACAAAACAGTAACCGTACTGCTTTAAAGTTTCCTTTTTATCCTGTAATGATTTATTTTTAAATAACTCGCATTCAATCAAAAAATGTTTTCCTTTACATTCCGGGCATTTACTTTGTTTAGAAAATGATACCGTTTCATTTATTAAGCCAGATGCTGAAGGAATTATTTTCGGCGACTGCTTATCGCGCACTGGCCTCCCAGACGTAATGTCTGTGTTCGAAGAATCTTGATTAGAGATTAAAAAAGCAGTTCTTTCTCGGGAAATAACTTCCATTTTCAAATAATAAATTATTTCCGTAACTTTTAATTCTTCATCGTTATCACATTTTTTTGTTATTTGTAACACTATGTCAGAAGGTAATAATTTAATTAGAATGGGAGAGACGCTGAATAATTTTCAATCTCTAATCTGAGAGATTTCAGATTTCTGATTTCGGTCTGGCAGGTGTCCAGCAATTTGCGGAGTGCATAAACGTCACTGGATTTCTTTACTGAATTAAGTGATAAAGGTTTTTGAAGGTGTGAGGTAATTACAAATTGTTTCTTACCGAAACGTTCTTTTAGAGTTTCTATTGCAGATAAATAGTTACTATTAGTTAAACTATAACCTTTTATAGAGTTAGCAGCATTTGAAGTCATATATGACTTTAAATAATTGAATTTTTCTACTTCAGACAATTCTGCATTTTTATAAATCGTAGATTCGAATTGGTCCTTAATTTCCCAATCCGAAGGATCGCCGTTAAATTTTTCAATTATTAGCTTGGGTAAATTTATGCGAATGGATTCCAACCCCCCGAATTACAACTGTTTCGTCGGATTTGTTTATTGTCGTAGTAGAAACATTCGAATTAGATTTAGTTCCTAATTTCAATTTAGCGCTTTTTACTTTCGTTTTCCAAATTACCAAATTCGAATTATACTCATCACATTTCAAAACTTCAACTTCTAATTCATCTAATTTACTAGATTTTTGAATTTCAGTATCTAGATAATTAAGCTCTTTTTCTTTCAAATCTAACTCAGCGAGAAACTGTTATAATGTATCTTCATCGCCACTATTTTCTGAAATTGCCGCTTCTATTCTATAAATTTCGTAGTTTGAGACCTCACAGTAGTGCGTTTTGTTTTATTAACTGCTTCCATTCTCTTAAATCAATATTATAACTAATAAAATTTATCAAAAAACAGCACTTCAATAAAGATTCTAATTCAACGAAATTCTTATTATTCTGATTCAAATACTTAAGGCAGTCGCTGTTACGGGCGCCAGAAAATATCAGATACACAATAAAACATGTGATTCAAATCTATAAAGGTAAGTAAAAAATACTTACCGATCCAAGGTAGGCCGCCTTCTTTAGAATCAGAACTTATTCATTCCAGGATAGATTCGGCAATTAAAAATAATTCACTCGAATAGTCAGAAATGAAGAAACATCTCTTTCATTTTAGATTATTTATATGGCTAACTTATACAAAAGAATATTTACATTATATACATAAGATGAATTAATCTCGAATTCGGTTTGATGGGGAAAAAATCCCACATCTCAGAATCGTTCTTCTTTCGTTCGTTCTAAAAAAAACAAAAAAGTTTCTGTTGCCAAACGACAAAAATAAATAGTCCTCATTCGAAGGGAAAATGTCCATGGAGGTCGGGAGAAAATGTCCGTGGAGGTCGTGTTTTGTAATAATATGTTTTCTCAGATTTAACGAATTTTTATTTGTCTTTGAGATTAAAACAAATAAAAATATCTATTGTAAATAATTTCCATAATAGTTCACTTCATTTCTGACCGCATGAAGAAACAAGAATGTATTATCATCGGCGGGAAGTTTTCATTTAGATTTACATTTTAATGAAATTACCCATTTTGAATCTCAACTAAATGCTAATGGGATAATATCTCGGATTTCGCAATTTCTATAAAAACTGACTATTAAATCTTGTTCCTTTACATTCTGTTTACGATGACTGTCCCATTGCATCACGCCATTACCTTTCAACCCTTAGCACTCGAGAGGTGACTCTCACCCACCACTAGCGCTGCGAGGTGTCTTGCGTAAATTCGAGCTCTAAATGCTCTTAACACCAGTATTTAAAAGAAATTTTCTTAGTCTAATCTAATGGCAGAATTATTTGCGATTAAATATGGCGAAATAAACTATAAGAAATAAGCAGTGTCAAGAGAATTTGGAGTCCTGATTTACGCGTGAGACCTGGCAACACTAGTGGTGAGCGAGAGTCACCTCTCGAGTGCAAAGGGTTAAATTACTTTAACCCTTTCGCCGTCCCAGAGTTATCCTGTATTTTTATAACAATGCTTGTAAATTCGAGGATATATATATTTATTAATCGCAGTTTGATGCTATAATATCTTTAATATCACTTTTTTCTATATATGGTTCAAAATAAAATTATGTTTAAAAAATTTTTGTTTACAGCCATTTTAACATGATTTGCAGAAGCGGAAAAATTCGGGCCACCCAATTAAAGAGAATAGATAACAAGATTTTTTTATTACGTTAAAATAGGAATAAATTAAATCTATATCGTTTATTGTCATACGTGTATTATTATTGTTATTATTATTATTATTATTTTAAATGGACATTTATGTCAATCAATGCATGAAGCATTAATTCTTGCCCACTTGTATTTTTTTCACTGCTGGAGAATAATGTCCAATGTTTTAGGTAGCTTCCATTATAAAAAAATTGGTCAAATGCGAGTATTACTCACGCTCAGAGAGTTACGTTCAATAAATATATTAACTGTATTATTAACTGTATTATTAACTGTAGTATTACAAAACATTGTTGCTAAAAGAATAATAAGTTGATATCTACACTGTTAAAAACATCGTGAAAAATTACCTCTGTTTATAAAGGCTAGCTATTTTCTGACCAATGAGAACGCTATATAAACGCCTATGGATCGTTCTCATTGGTCAGAAAATAGATAGCCTTTAAAAACAAAGGTAATTTTTCACGATATTTTTAACAGTGTAGGCTTTAAAAGCCTATGGGTGCATACAGTAAGCCGCCCGTGTTTGTAAGCGTGCCCATACCGTCCGTATCTTTAAAGGTTAATAACTCGGCTAATTACCGACAATTTGTTTTCAAAAATAACTAACAACAATCCTTTTATATTACCGCGACGATAGATACGTCGGGCCACCCTCAACTTCCTTGCTGAGCACCCGCAAAGTGAAATTTGTGTGTAACGGAAAAATTCGATTTTCTCAAAAACTATGTGACCTAGGGTAATCATTATAGTTTACATGTAATGTTTAAATAAACTTCTAATATTCTTAATTTAGTCATGGTTTTTGTTTCAGTAGATTCGGAAATTGGAAATAGAGGAATAGAGGGACATATTTTTGCATTACATTTTCATCGACATCTCTGAAAATATACCTAAAATTAAAACAAATATATTTTTGAATTCGGTGTTACGAGAGCTTTCACACGATGCCTCACAGGATATGTCTAAAGAAGATTTTTATTTTCAAGTAATTTTAGCCGCCCCCCCCCCCTACATTTTCCCTAACTATATTTGTGAATGGTTAATAACCTATAAATGGGTCAATATCTGAAAATTGGACAATTTACGTCTACTGCCAATAATATTTCATCAATTATACTAAAACCAAAACCTGAAAAATGTAATATATTGTAACATTTGTTATATCAATTACCAATGATAAATGGACATATAATGATGTATAAATAATTAGTTTTAAGCTTTAAACAAGCGAAACCATCATTTCAGTCCCTGTCCCCAGGTACAAATATCCAATATTAAATGTATTCTGTAAACATTTCTATAAATATTATTAACTTTTGCTATTATATATTTATACCTATATATATAAAGTATGGGAGAATATAATTATCCTTTCTTAGTATAGATTGTATAGTAAATATATTTGTCCCTGAGGTGACCATCATCTCAGTCCCTCTAAACACACATTTAGGTTAACAGATACTAGGTGGAGCTGGCAGAATCATTTCCATTACAACAGCAACTAAAGTTCAACTAGCCATCATAGATGAAGGTATGTTGTTTTTCTCTTTGTTTCATATTTAGAAATATTTAGTTTTTGTTCTGAATAGGGATGAGTAATTTTTATAGCATCATTCATTTCCCCCCATTTAACTTTTTATTTATAAACAAAAGGTTTACTGCAACTTTATTTACGTAACATACAAATATCACATGGCATATTTAATAATTTACATGTGGGCAAAATGATTTAACAACATGGCTGTGCAGCTTTTAAGACAAAAACATCACCTCAGTCCCAATTATTAGACACCTATTATGGTACTAACAGGCACTTTCTTCCATAAAACTTTTTTCCTACGCATAAAATATACATCCTCGATCTCAAAAGACTACAGCATTCAAATGACAAAACATGTATCATAATTGTATTCGGAAATTGGTACTTTAATTCAAAAAAATAAAAATTCGGGAGTGAAATTATCCAGTTTTCAGATATTGACCTAAATATGTTGGTCAGCAGACTTTACCATTTATACCAAATTTGAACTTTCCACGTTCCGTAGTTTATGAGAAAAACGGTCGTGACAGGCAGACAGAAACACGAGTGATCTTATAATGTTTCCGTTTTTACTTTATATGACTGAGCATGTGCACAAGTCTTACCCAAATCCCGATCGAGTTCGTTGATCAGCATGATTCAAAATGAAAGCCAATTAAAGATTTCAAATATATATATATATATAAATTAGAATTCCGATTTCTTTTCCCTCTTAAGTATTAAATCTTGGCACAGGGATACTAGAGTATTTTTTGTTTCGCTTCTATCTTAAAATGTGGCTAAAATATAAAAGTTTGAAGTTCATTTTGAACTAAGACAGCGAATTATAAATAAGGACACACAATCTTCCACAATCGGATTTAATTTATGAGTTTTAGTGAGCGTAGTTCCTTGACGATTTACTTTCATTGTTGTAACCATTGTTGCGACTCTCACACTCTTAAAACTGCATAGTTATATCAGAAAATGACGTCCTATTTAAAAGAAAAAAACTCATTGGTATTCTTAAAATTTTTCGCCCGCACATGTACATACGTAACGGCTTCTAAAAGCGTCAAATTTTCTCAAATTTTGGCAATAGTTGGTGAAATAACGCCAAATTTAGCAATAAAACAGGTTGCCATAAATTAAGCCTACCTAGCGATAGCTGATTAATTTGTCAAATATACTATTCAAATTCAGAATTCAAGAAAACGGGGAAGTTATAATAATCGGGTTCTACGCAGTTTAGCTTCGTTTTTTCGAGTAAAATTAGGTGAATTGTTAAAACCAAAAATTAGAGAAGCTTCCTTTTACTCCCAATACAGAGGAAAAAACACTCACTCAGCCCAGCAGTACAATCAGAGGAGAAACCACTCACACAACCCAGCAGTACAATCACAGTTGCTAACCACTCGGCTTGTTCATTAATAGCTGATAACTATTTAGTCCAGTAATTAGTATGCTGATCAAAAAATGAGGATACTGAGGAGATATTCCGGGGGTTCCAGACTACTGCGGTCTACGCGGGATGACTGTGCAAGGTTTTGAGGGTTTTCCTTGCACGAGAACAATAATTCTGGTCACTTTTCTTTCAAAAGTTCTCTGTAAACACCCTCACCCCTATAACAGTATGACCAGAACTGGCCAATGGTTAACAAAAATCCCCTCCCCTTCTAAAATAAATTTATTCAAAAATCAATCACAGTGATAGCAATTTTGATCAGAGTAATTGTTGCCAGATTTTGTACGATGAAAAAAAAAAAAACTAAAAAAGTAATATAGGGTGAAACCCCCAGTAACTGACACCTTAAGGATTCTTTCTTATTCAAATCACTACTACAAAATTTTAAATACATTTCATGCTTATTAACCATTTGAAAATGGTTGTTGTTTTCGGTCGAGGATAGGACCAAATGATTCTCGCATTTTATTTTTTTTAACGAAATTCAACGATGTTCTTTACTTTTAGAAGAATTTTTGTTTGAATAGGTAAGAAAGGCATAAAATTGTTAAAAATTGTTTGAATAGGTAATCGAAAGGCATAAAATCGTTAAAAATTGAAAAAGTTACAAAATAGGTAGGCGCAAATTATCAGATATAGAAAAATCCAAAGCCAAAAAGCGACGCCGAAATGAAAATCGTCTTGCAAAGCAAAAATCGAGGTCTTCAACTCATTATGTAGGCCATGAAATACGAGGTCTTCAACTGATTATGTAGCCCATGAAAATCGAGGTCTTCAACTGATTATGTAGTCCATGAAAATCGATTACAGAATAAAAAACGAACGCGAAAAATGAAACAATCTAATGTTTAATCGATTGATAGTAAAAGGCCATGCCTCGAGGGGCTCCAATCCACTAGCTACGGCGTTTTACAATCGGTCGATTCTAACCGGAAAAAATTGAGCTCAATGTAGGTAATTTGTCGCAATCTGTGGATGATTCGGTGGAACTGCTTTCGATTTGTAAACTGTTTTTCTTCTCGCAACGGGACTTGGAGAGTTTATCGATGAAGGTTTTGGTCGTCTGAAGTTTGATCATTGCGATCTGTTGTTGAAGAGGATGCGACGGAATTTAGTGGACGAAATTTAGATTTTTCGGTTAAATTTTGTTACAAAGGAGATTTGCCGCGATCTGTGGATGATACGGTGGAACTGCTTTCGATTTTTAACCTCTTATCTTTCTCGGCTTCTCTTGTCGAAATGCCCCAAAATTAATTTTTTTTTTTTTTACTTAATATTTACTTAGTTTTAAGTAAATACACTGCAAATAGAGGCATCTTAAATTAAGACATATATGTGACTGAAAAGGAATTTAAGACACTTAAGTATCTGAATCTGAAAATTCAGTCATGATAGATGTCTTAATTTAAAACATATAAGTGTCTTACTATGATCATGGTGTAAACGAACTGAGAAATGTGTCTAAAAAATCTGCAAGTGTCTAATTTTAAGACACTTTGTAACTCCGCTCCGCATTCACCAGGGGGCACTCTCAGTTGCGCATGCGTCTTCCTTTCGAACTCGATGTTCGTTTGTAATTCAAACTGAATGTTTGTTTTTATGTACGCGTACATTTTAACTAATAATTTATTTTGACTTGATTGTTTTTTGCGGAATGTGAAGTTCCCGGATTTAATTTTTATCGACATAGTGGTACTCCGTATTAATATTTAGGGCCTATATCCCTCGTGTTGATAATTGGCCGACATAAATACAACCAACCAACCAACCGTATTAATATTTATCTATAACAGTAGTATAGTGTTCTTCATCTCGTCAAATTTGTAAAGAGAACTGTTGTCTGGCGGACTATGTTTTCAGGATGGAAATTTTCCATTCTTTTAACAGAGCTAGCCGGATGTGCAAGGGGATTTTATTTTTTTAATATCAAAGTCTGCCTAACTAACGGATACTAACGTAGCCTCCAATCCGGACGTCCTCTGGGCGAATGTGCGTTTGGAATAATCAGACCTATTCCCAGGTAAGTGGGGTCTTAACTATGTATTTAAAACTCTCTGTAAATGTTTTATCTTTAAATGGAGATCTCACACGAGTCTATAGCTTTATTAGTTCCTGAGTTATGCCAAAATATGTTCAAAGCATTTTGCCTATGGTATTTCCATGTTAAAATTTTATTTTGCTAAAATTTAAATATCTACTATTCAAATCATCTACAATCATGTTTCTGCATTATTTTCCATCCAATGTTATCCTTAAAATAAGTTTTGGCTTGTCTGCATGGTGCATTAGTGGTTACTGAATCTACTGAGATACACCATCCTAAGCCTTCTTTCTCTGTATACTCGCACGCCATTACTTTAAAAATAGCAGTGACAGCACACCTGTTGATTGGCTCATAATTTCTTAACTAACATCAAGACTATCTTAACAGTGTTTTTTTAGAGAAATTATTACACCGAAGTACCTTTTATATGGGTTTTATTTATGAATACAATATTTTTATAAGCATTTAATGCGACAGCATTTGTAACGTTCACATCGGTTTTACATTTCCCATAGGTTTAATATGTGATATGTACTGAAATTCCCAACTCTTTATAGTAAACATCCTTATTTAATTTTTATTTATTATGTATGCTTTTATTTATTATGTATGCTTTTCATGTCTGATGACGTTTTCTTGCGTGTCATATTTTATACACCGCGATAAATTTTAAGTTATTTAAAAGAATATAGTTCGAAAATCCTTCCATTTACCATATCATTAATTCCCGCATACATACAGCGAATTACTTGTGTTCATTTATTTATTTTAAACTGTTTTGACTGATAAAACTCATTAAATCCGGTCATGGAATCTGTTTTTTCCTTCTGCTATATACTTTTGTTGTTTCCGAGCATTTTAGAACTATTCTATTTGCTATACTGAAAGTAGTCAACTTCAGATGTTTTCATTTTCAAGCCCGGTGATTCACACCACAATTTGAAGACTCATCAGAAATCGTCTGAAATCTGTAGACGTAGAAGCGGGGAAAATTTTGTTGGCGTTGCCAATAAATCTTCTTATTTAACGATTTAGAAAATGTTCTCGCTTTATCTCTGTATTAGTCATGATTATTTGTAGATTCTTAAATTCATGTAATTATGTGCTGTTAACATAATTGTAAAAATACGGTAAATATATACAGCTATATTTCGTTTGAAATCAATTATAATATTGATTTTTTGATTATTTTTAGTAAAAAAGAAATCTGAAATTTAAAATGAATATCAGTAAAAAGATAGAATTTTATACTATATGTACTTAAGCATAACTAAGATTTTGCACTTAAAGCTGAATTATTCTATATTTACTGAATCACAATGCAGAGTTGGAATTTTTCTAGAAGAAGGACTTGATTAAAGCAAGGGTAAACTTTGACATGTCCCCCCCCGCCCCCCACCACCTACGATTTTTGCTACCCCAAATTCGATATGCAATTTTTTTAAAGCTTATACGTTAAATGTGTTTCGACATTTTATATTGGTTATAATCAGTATTTTGAACTAAAAAAGTAGAATAAGATTAAAAGTTAAGTACAAAAAATTTTAAATACAGTAAAAACTCTTAATCGCGGGCACCTTCAGAACGCTGAATCTGTCTGCTATTCGATTGTGATAGCTTTTATGAGGTAAGTATTTATACAGTGAAACCTCCCTGTGCGACCACCTCCCTGAACGACCATTTTTTCATGGTACGAAATTTATTCCCATAGGCTCAATACTAATTTTACCTCTATTCAGAGACCACCCCAGTTGAACTCCCTCCATAAGGGACCATTTCTTTGAAGAAAATGAAACAAATTCCGTTTTTTCCGGGTCGCTTGAAAAAGATTTTATTAGAATAATAATTCCGGAGAGCGCATTATTTATCAAACTTCTAAACTATGTTTAGAATTTTTATTTATTCCGGTAACTTTTAAGTGTTTAAACCGCTTTGTTCCTTTTTAGGCAATGAATTTAACTCTGATGACAAATTAAGGATGACGGTCAATAAACTCCCCTGCCCTATTCTGTCAGGAAACGCTCAAAGGAACAGATAAAGTAATGAAATCGTCTTAATTTGTTCCAGACCAGAAAAAGAAAAAAAAAAAAAAGAATTTATTTACTAAATTTCGAAAGGACTTGGAAATAAAATTTATAGTAGATAAAACCATAAAACCAAAGCAAACGTCAATGTATTCATTTTTTAAACTCTGCAGTAATTAACTTATGTAATTAACTTTTGTTTTGATACTTAAATTTTCATATGTTTTCTTAATTTCAGAAATATAATTTTAGTAACATTAATTGTTACATTTTTTCAACAATTAAAATCTAGATTTTAATATGACCTCCATTAAGAGACCACCTTTCGGAGCGACCAATTTTTATTGGAACGGAAGTGGTCGCTTTAGGGAGGTTTTACTGTATATTGATAAAGGTGAGTGTTCGCTAAAGACAACTGTTCGTATGAAGGCTTTGCAGTAAAATCTCCATAACGGACACTCCTAAATAAAGGACGCCACTATTTAGGAAACACATTTTTTTATTGAAAATATGCAAAATTTTTATACACTTATACCTCAGAAAAGCAGACACCTCCGAACGTCGGACAAATTCCACGGTTCCGAAGTATCCGCTATTGACAGGTTTTACTGTATTAAGACAAATATATTTTGTTTTTAACTTTATTCTATTCTAGAAATTCATAATATTGGTTAATAATAAATATTCATTAATAAATATTACAATATAATACTCATATACTGTAAATTTGGGGGAATCCAGTGTTAGATTTTATTTAACACAGAAATAAAAATGCTTAAACTAATTTACTGGGAATATCTTATTTAAATGGGAAAAAATTGCACAACATAGCAGGGATGGGATTCTTTCTGAAGAAGTGAATCATTTTTTATAAATGGGAGTAATTTGTTATCATAAAGCAGAGCTGATTGCAGCATGGGTAAACTGAGCTGTTTCAATGGGCCTTTAGCTGTACGGGCCCCTAAATTTGGTACGAAATTTCCATAAAGCTGATATTTTAAATTTGGTTTGATCTTACACTTATTTTAATAAATATTTTGCACTTTTAGAACATGATTAGGCTAAAGAAAATGATATATTTATCCAAATATGTATTTGACGGCATAGAATAGGCTTATTTTTTTTTTGTAACAGTATATGTAGGCAATGGGGGGAGGGGGTGAATGAATACTAGGTCTTTGGACTAGCAGCAATTTGAAGTTCTCACTAAAAGTAATAAACATTTTTGATGCCGTAGGGCATATATGATAACACATAAATACATATTTAAATGAAAAAAAAATATATATATATTATCGTATTCTAAAACTACAAAATACTGATTACAATCCTCATAAGGTGAAAACTGATTTAAAATATCAGCTTTATGAAAATTTCATACCCAATTTGGGGTACCCTAAAATCAGGGGGCAGAGAAGCATCCCAGTTTTCCCACGCTGCAATCAGCTCTGCTGTATGGTAACAAATTATTCCCATTTATAAAAAAGGATTCAATGTGGTCAAACATGGCTGCGTATATGGCTTAGAAAGAAAAGTGGTCAAAGATGTCTTCATATTGGCTTTAAAAAAAAAAAAAAAAAGGCTCAAAGATGGCCGCAATTAAGACATTTGAAATGTCTGAAATTCAGACGTAAGAAGTGTCTGAAAAATTTAAGACACTTTAAAACGTCTTAAAATTGAACACTCTTGTTTCAGACACTTAAGTGTCTGAAATTCAGACGCAAGAAGTGTCTGAAAATTTTAAGACATTTTAAAACGTCTGAAAATTGAACACGGCGTTTCAGACACTTAAATGTCTGAATTTCAGACATTTTCATTTGCAGTGTATTAAGTCAAAAAAAAAAATCCAAATGGTCGTTGTAATCTATTAAATTAATTTTTTTTTTAAAGGATAGTACACTGTTAAAAATTTTGTAGTGTGTTGAACGAACTTTTGGTGCTGCAATAGCAGCAACCATAAGATGGTGGAATCTCACTCTAAGATTTGGAGCTCCGGTTGAACTTTAGCTCTAAATCATGGTTCAAGATTTCACCATCTTATGGTTGAGGTTATTGGAGCACCAAAAATTGGTTCAACGTATCACACATTTTTTAACTGATGTTGAGATACATTAAAAAATTACTGTTGACAAAATTCTCAAAAAAATATACATTGTCTTATAAACAAGAAAGAAAAATCATGCGTACGCCATAGATTATGAAACAATTTCCAACACTCCCTCAAAGCTTTAACAAAACTTCGTTATTTAGGGAAATAAGGTAAATAAAATAACTAAGTAAACATTTAAAAAATTGATTTCAGCAATTATCGTCCATAGCCAAATATGTAACCCAATTCTTTTGAACAACCCTGTATTTGATATGTATGTTGATATATATACTATATAACGGGAAAACTTATTTTAGCAAGTAAACGCATAACAGGTTGAAATTTCTCTTTCAGCAATTTATACTAATAGATGGAAACATACTTGAATACTTATGTATAGCCCTGTAGTTTACCTAGTATGTTTAATACACGCCACTATTTAGCTAAAATTTAATTCAAACTAAAACGCTCTTAAAACTACTTAAATCAAATTTCCAGAAATTATCATCCATAGACGGCATGTATCCAATTCTTTGCGTGACCCTATATATCATTTTATCTATGCTCTACAAACATTTCTTAATAAACTAAATGCAATTCAGCGTAAAAATGCACAACTCATTTAAAAACAACTTTTAAGCAATTTGCGCTCATACCCAGTAACACTTACGAATTCTTTTGTGTAGCCCTGTATATAAATTACAGCATTTATACACACCCTATAGTATGCATAAATATAGTGAAACATAAAAGCACATATCATAATTGAAAATGCATTTCCAGAAATCACCGCTAATGTACAGCCGTGGAAAAAAAAAAAAAAAAAAAAAAGTAAACACCCCCTGCTAACTCCTCAATAAATTATCGTAGAAGAAAGTTACTGATACCGAACGATTGGAAATAAAGTCTACTTTTAAATGATGTATATAAAATTTGCTTAGGGGGTCATCTACATATTAAAACAAACCATAACTTTGTTTTTTTTCAATAGCAGTACACAATTCTAACAGAATAAATGAACTCTACACCCTTCAATTAGTCTAAAAACAAATTTTTATGCAATTCGTACCATAAATTTCCGAGAAATTAATTATTTTAAAACGAGAGTATTTTAAGGGCTGTATTCAAATTGAAGTTCGGTACTCGATTGTTAACCGAGAGAGATCCCTTCTTGATCAAGGCACCTTAAGCAGTCAATTAAGCCTGTTAGATTACAGTAGGGGTGCACAACCTTTTTAAGAGAAGGGCCACTTACAAAAATGTCTGGGTTGTCGAGGGCCACATCAGTAACCCGGAGAGAATTCTATTTCGGGGAGGCTATCTGTGTCCTATAATCAGATGAAAAGTATGGTTTCAGACGGGGGGGGGGAGGATTTACCCCTCCAAGTTCCCCTACACAGTCAATATGTCCAATTCAGCTGGCAAGTATATATTAACAGTTTACGCTTGTATATATAACAGAGATATAGCAAGGATTATTTTCAAAGAGTGATAATATTCCTTGACCTTTGTTTTATTAAAAGAGCAAAAAACAAACATAGGTATGAAAGTGGCTTGTGCCTAAAAATATTTGAACTTTATGAACGAAGGGGGGAGGAGGAGCCAATCAACGAAATTTGAGATTTTTCCGCGCCTGATCAACGAAATTTGCGATTTTCCCGTTCCTGATCAACAAAATTCGCGATTTTTCCGTGCCCGATCGACGAAGTTTGAGATTTTTCCGCCTCTGATCCATGAAATTTGCGCTTTTCCCGCGCCTAATGAAAGAAATTCGCGATTCTTAATTAACTCTGACGAAATCTGCAATTTATTCCCGCGACCAATTGACGAAATACCCGATTTTTTCGTGCCCGATCGACGAAGTTTGAGATTTTTCCGCCTCTGATCCATGAAATTTGCGCTTTTCCCGCGCCTAATCAAAGAAATTCGCGATTCTTAATTAACTCTGACGAAATCTGCAATTTATTCCGCGGCCAATTGACGAAATTCGCGATTTTTTCTCGCAATAAACTAACTAAACACACGAATTTTCCGCAGCCGATCAATGAAATTTTGAATTCTTTCGCGTATCATCGACAAAATTCGTGATTTTTCGTGCCCAATCAACGAAATTTTTGATTTTTCCGCGCCTGATCTACAAAATTCGCGAGTTTTTCATGCCCGACGAACGAAATCCGCGACTTTTCGGTGCCTGATCGACAAAACTCGCAAATTTTCCGTGCCCGATCAACGAAATTTGTGATTTTTCGAGGCCCAATCAACGAAATTTGCGATTCTTAACTGATTCTGAAGAAATTTGCAATTTTTTCCCTGGGGAAATTTACGAAATTCGCGATTTTTTTTCCGCGATAAACAGACGAAACAAGCAATTTTTTCGCAGGCGATCAGCAAAATTTGAGATTCTTCCGCTCCTAATCTGCAAAATTCGCGATTTTTCCGCACCCGTTCGACGAAATTCACGAATATTAATTAACTGACGAAATTTGTAATTTCTTCCGCGGTAAATTGACGAAATTCGCGTTTTTTTTTTCTCGCGACTGACGAATCTCACTATTTTTTAGCAGCCGATCAACAAAATTTGCAATTTTTCCGCGCCTGATCAACAAAATTTGCAATTTTTTAGGGCCAGATCGACCAAATCCGCAATTTTTCCGCACCCGATCAACAAAATTCATGATTTTTCCCTACCCGATCGACAAAGTTTGGGATTTTTCCGTGCCCGATCGGAAAATTTGCGATTTTTTCCGCACCTGAATGACAAAGATCGCTAATTTTCCATGTCCGATCAACGAAATTTGCGGTTTTCCCCTCCTGATATACAAAATTCGCTATTTTTCCGCACCCGATCAACAAAATTAGCGATTTTTCTAATCACGATTAACGGAATTCACGATTCTTATTTGAATTGTGAAATTTTTTTTCCCGCAGTAAATTGACGAAATTTACGATTGTTCCTGCGACCTATGGGCAAAAATTGCAATTTTTTCTAGTTATAAATTGACGAAGTTCGTGGGCCACATGTTAACCCATCGCGGGCCACTTTTGGCCCGCGGGCCACAGGTTGTACATCCCTAGATTACAGGATAGCATAAGAAATTTCAAAATATTTAGTCACTCCTATCATAGCCCCTTAAACCATCATTATGCCGTTTTCTAAGCATAATTTGAAAACTACTTGGAAGAAATATGTGAAATTTTGGATTTCCATAAAGCAGGACTTAATAAATCTGAATCCATCAAAAAAGTTGTAGGTTGCAATTCATATTTTTTTTAATATTAATTTCATAATTCATAATTCATATCAGGTAATTATAAAAATTGCAAATTCAAAGTATTTATGTTTGGATATATTAGTATTATTGCTACACAAAAAATTAGAACATTAGGATCATAATTTCAGAAGTTATAAATAAAAATATCAAAATGTAATTTAACATTAGATGCACTAAATTTTGAATGTTTATAATTCAAAAACTTATTATTCAAATGACTTGAAATTTGGTGTCTAGGCATAGTTTGAACCTAAGATTTGAAATGTCTCGTTAAAATTGGGTATTGCCATTGAAAAAAATTAAGTTTGGATTTGTTTCAATATGTAGATGGTCCCCTAAGAAAATTTTATATACGTCATTTAAAAATAGACTTTATTTCCAATCGTTCGGTACCAGTAACTTTTGTCTACGATAATTTGCCGAGGAGTTAGTAGGGGTGTTTACTTTTTTTTGCCACGACTATACAGTACTTCTGTTACAATATTGTATCTGAAATATTTTGTGTGTCCCTGTAAATGCTATGCACTTCGCATTATACACGAAATAATTTATAGTAAACCTCAGCGATGTATGTTTCATTACATATGAAATAATTTAACATAATTCAAATATGTCGCAAACAATTCCCCATACGCCCTATATCATTATGTAACGGAATTCTTTTGTGTGGCCCTGTAAATTAATAATAACTATTCTTTGCGCCGCATATTCTACAGAATTCATATTTTAATACATTTCATAAATGCATGTAACTTTTGTTATGTTTGGATGCGTGTAACATCATTAAAAATCACTTGAAAGGACATTGGCCGTAATGTAATGGAATACTTTTGACTGTCCATATAGATGAATTAAACATGCTCAAAACTTCATTTTAAATAGGGATCGTGCTATGGTAAACGTTAATAACATCCAACAATTTCAGGGCAATCCCAGTATATTTACGAAAGTTAGAGCGCGTACAGACGGCCAGAAAAACCGAAGTCATAAACACTTTTCAAATTTGTTGGAAAGTGTTAAAAATTATCATTATTTTTTTTATAAATATTGTCAGTAACTCTAGTAACTGACACGAATCCCATTTTCTAAAACCAATAACTGACACTAAGCGCACCGCAGTTTGACTCTTTACTATCAAATATATTACATAAATTTATTTGATATTTCAAGGAATTTACGCTATAAAAAATACTTTTAACTTTATTATAAAAACAGAATGTTTAAACCTTATGATATCATACTATAGATTCATACTATAGATGTGCCCCTATTTTCATGTTTTAAATTTTTAGTAATGCAGATATCCAATAACTGGCATTTATGAACCAATAACTGATCAGTGGTGTTAGGCCCTGATAAAACAATTTAAATTTTAATGGTGTTAATTATAAGATAAATATAATATAATATTATGTTTTTTTAACTGTTTAAATAATAAATTTCAAATTTCTTTAATATTACCAGTAATTACCACCTGTGTCGAAGACTGGTGAATTGAAATTTTTGGAACCAATAACTGTCACCCCACCTTCCCCCATTAAGTTAAATTAAATATCTGTAAACTAAAAATCATGGTCCTCTTGTATCATAGAGATCTTTTAACTAATTTCTAGAAGTATAATTTTGAGAAAAAGTTTAGGATGTTCGAATTACAAATAAATTTAAAAAAGCACTAGAAATGAGATGGATGCCTCAAAATGGTACTTTTTGTGTTCTCAAAAGTTGCTTCTTCATTAAATATATTCTTGGCCTACTGGTGGTGAATAAATTGTCTCCAAAATAAAAGTAAGTGTCTAAGTTATCACTAGATGACAATGCAGAATTTTGCAAGAAAATGCCTTGAGTTAGATTTTTGCCAAAGTGTCAGTTACTAGTTAGGTGTCAATAACTGAGGATTTCAACCCATATTTCACTTGAAGAAATACTGATACTATTCGTTTTCCAAAGCCGCGCCTAGCACTCTGGGACGATTCTACTGTCTTAAGGGGTGTCACGCTGAGATGGGCATTTTTCGCAATTCTACTTCGGCTTTCTTGTCTGCGTTGTTACTAAGAATGGCATTGGCGTTTATTTGTTATTTTTTACTTAGGATCAAAGTTAAAATTCTATTAATATTAAAACTTCTACATTTAGTGATCAAATGGCTAGTTAGAGTGGAATTAAATCTTTCAGATCCGGTAGTAAGACTATTTTATATATGATGTCATTCAATTTCGTGATTAAGAAGCAGAAAAAAAGAATTAATTCTTCCGGTAGCTCATTCTACAAAACGAGCCAGTCAATTCGCAGGTGTTTCTAGTTAGTACTATTAAAAAGATTCGCCGTGAAGCAGTAGATGAACGTAATCCTGTTTTTTGTTCACCTAAATTTTAAAAAAAAGGAGTTAAAAAGCATGTATTGGAAAAAAACAGCTATAAATGAATTCGAATGCAGCGTTATTAGACGAACTGTACTTCTAAAAGTATATTTTAACATTTAAAAGTATATTTTAACATTTAAAAGTATATTTTAACAAAAAGCTTTTTTAATGTAATTTGCAAGAAGAATTAAAAAAAAAATAAAAGTTAGATTAATTACACATAACATTAATTTTCCTTTGCATCGCGAAAATCATAAACGTTGTATAACTTTTTAAATTTTTAAGCGTTTTTCGTTTTTATAAATATTAACTACAATAACGTTTTCACATAAAGCGATATTATTTCCCCAAAAGCACATTCTTAAAAATCGCATCTAAACAAACTCCGCTCACCCCTATTTTGATAAAATCAAAGCAGACCTGACGCATGCGCAAATGCGCGGAGGGTTTCGCTTTCCGAAAAAAAAAACAGTATATTATTTATCATTACAAAACAGAATATGAGAAGCTATTTTAGCTTTTTGAACTTCGCGGGAAATTTCTAAGACATTAAATATAAGAATCTGATATAAGGCAGGATGTATTTGACAGTAGAGCGACGGTAAATAGAAATTATAGATTAGAAATTATAGAAATTATAGAATTGTTACTATTTATTTTTAATTTTTGTTTTCTTTGTTACTGTAATGTATCAATCATTTATGCCACGTTAGGTGAAAAAATTCATTTTATAGCATTGTTTTTGTATTGTTACTCTGTAGTCTACATAATTTTCGGATCATAAAGAAAGTATAAGTTAAACACATGTATTTTTTATATTTAGATTGAAAAAAGATGAAGATGAAGAATAATCAGCATGCATTAAACAATAAAAATAATGGTAACGGTTCCTTAGAACCATTGAACATAATATGATATTTAATTTTTAATTTTGTGTAATAAGCAATTGGGACAAACAATTAAGTTTTAAAAATTATGTCACAAATGGATGGTTGTACGTAGATGTGATAACACATTCCAAATAACTAAATAAGTTTTTTATTGATACTTTCTCATTCATTAATTTTCCTTGAAAGATATACTACGTCCAAAAAAAAGCGTTAAACGCTTTGTCACAAAATGTTTATTTGTTTTTTTTTTAAAGAGGTTTCACGAAATACCGATTAGTTTCTCTATAACAATAATAATTGCTACTCATTAGGAACCTTTAAGAATAATTGAATCGTTTATGTGAATTCGTATTATTTAATGGTGCAGCTTTTAGGAGATTTTGGTTTTACTGCATTAATCTTTTTAAACTATAACGCTTAATGAATTATAATACTGCCAAGCATTCTAATTAAGGTTTGAACTTGTCTACTTTCTAAACAGAAAGTACTTATAATGTATTTAAACAATTTGCTTATCATTTGCAAAAGCTTTACAGTAACAATAGGATCACCAAGAAATGGACACTTACTAATCACATATGTTACAAAATATACTTTTTTAAAGATCAAAAACTATGTGATAATAACAAATTAAATCTTCATGTAAAATTATTCACTATATATATATATATATATATATATAAACATTGATGCATTGAGTTCATTTTCTATTTTTTCAAATATATAAATATTTTTTAAATTACGAATATTGCGTAATTTGCGTATAAATTATTAAATCAGTATTTTTTTTATTTAATTAATGTTGAAAAAAAAAATAAATAATAATAACCAACACGAATTGAACAATGAAAAATCAGAACAAAAACTTTCAATATTCATGTTATCATTATTATTATTACAGTGAATATAATGCAACTTTTATTTATTATTTTATTTAAATACTGAATAAGCAATTGATGCACAGTATTCAGTTTAAAAAAACACCAAGTCAAAAGTGAATGGTTATGCGTAAATGCCATTACACTTTCTAAATGGCTAAATAAATTTTTATTGATACAGAATTTCTCATTCATCGATTTTCTTAAAAAAAAAAATAATAATCCGTCAAAAAAAAGCGTTAAATGTTTTGTCGGATAATGTTTAATTCCATTCAAAGAAGTCTCACGAAATCCCGATTAGTTTGACTATTGCAGCAATAATTGATACTCATTAGAAACCTTTAAGAATAATTGAACCTTTTACGTGAATGCGTATTATTTAGTGGAACAGCTTTTAGGAAATTTTGGTTTTACTACATTAATCTTTTTAAACTTTAACGCTTAATGAATCGTAATACTGCCAAACATTATAATTAAGGTTTGAACTTGTCTACTTTCTAGACAGTAAGCATGTACAATGTATTTAAATAATTTTCTTGTCATTCGCAAAAGATTTACAATGACAATAGGATCACCATGAAATAGATACACAAGCGATTACTAATCACATATGTTACAACATATGTTTTTTAAAAGATTATAAATTAAGTCATAATAGCAAATTAAATCATCGCGTAGAATTATTCCCTATGTATAACATATATATAGATGCGTTATATTATACATTGAGTTTATTTTATATGTTTTAAAATATAAATAATTTTCAGATTACGATTATTGCGTGATATTAAATCAGGGATTTTTTTTAAAATTAAGGTTGACAAAATAATAATAATACTAATAATAACAACCAACACAAATTGAATAATGATATATCAGAACAAAAACGTTTAATGTTCATATTATTATTTTTATTCCAGTGAACATTTTACGACTTTTATTTATTATTTTAAATACTGAATAAGCAATTGGAGCAAAGTATTACATTTAAAAAAAAACACCAAGTCACAAGTGAATGGTTGTGCATAAATGTCATTACACTTTCCAAATGGTTAAATAAATTTTTATTGAAAAATAATTTCTTATCATTAATCTCTCTATTCTAAAAAAAAGTAACTACCGCTGTCACCGCCGCCGCTGGTTTTGAATTTTATTGTGACCGGAGGTCTTTCTTCGTTAATATTAAGCAAAATAGTGCATACAAAAATATGAAATCGGTAAAATTATAGAGAAATGTTTGATAAACACGCTGATGCAGACAGTTTTCAAATCGAAGAAATATTTAAAGAGATATTTAATGCTAAAGTTGGACAAAATCGTTCCATTAAAAAAGTTTTATAGGAGCAAAAACTGTACATCGGACTTTAATCATTTTTAGATCATTTTATGCGTCAGAATTTCCCGGTGTGCAGACTGCACTCAGTTTATTAATTTGACTCATTTTTTGAGGTTTTATTTCTATTTTAAATTCAAATTTTCAGCATTTCGAGAGATATTTTTTTACACATTTTAGAAATTGGTATTAATTTAAACTGTTGCCAACTGTATAAACAGTGCAAATAATAATATTTGCTTCAAATTAAAAATTTATTTTACATGTGACTATTATAAACAAGAAAATATAAAAAGCAGGAACTCATTGAAAATTATCATAAAAACCATATTACAGGTGAATTTTAAAAGTGAAAGAATGTTGCAAAATAATAAATTCATTAACATGCGTTAGAAGTCTTAAATAGGAGAAATTACGTCACATTTACGTCACATTACACATTACGTAAAATGAACAAAAAATAATATTGCAAAACAGTTTAAATTTAAAAATTGCGCGAGACATTTATGTAATATTTTAAGATGATATTTTCAACTATTTTTCTTAGGATAGTGCAAATAATATATCATTTCTAACAAAATTATTTTCACATGAATAGTAAAAGGAGAAAGAAAAGTTCAGTGAAAATTACGTCAGATTAAAAACGATACATTTAAAGAGTCATTAAAATAAAACTTTCTTTTCGCTTTGCTAAAAAATACCGGGAGGCAAAGACTCTGTTTATTTAATTTATTTTATATTAGCTTATTTTGAAATGTCAACTGATTTTATTTAATCAAAGACGGAAACAACCATCGTATCATTTAACAGCCTCTGATTTGGCTTTAAAATTCCCCAATCAAAGAGAAATGAATAGAAACCCGTTTATAGGGAGATCACCACTGTTTTTAAACTTATAATTCAATCTTCCGAAATATTTTTTAAGCCGATCAAATTAGCGTGCTTTTAGAGTCTTCGGTGTCTGAACGGGGGTTGACGAGCGTAGCTCGTAGGGGGCAGCGCCCCCTAGTTTTCTAAAAAAAAAAATAATCCGTTCAAAAAAGTGTTAAACGCTTTGTCACAAAATGTTTAATTCCATCTAAAGAGGTCTCACGAAATCGCTATTAATTTGTCTATTACAGCAATAATTGCTACTCATTAGAAACTTTTAAGCACAACTGAATCTTTTATGTGAATTCGCATTAATTAAAGGTGCAGCTTTTAATAGATTTTGGTCTTACGGCATTAATGTTTTTAAACTCTAACGCTTGGAGAATCATAGTATTGCCAGGCATCATAATGAATGTTTGAACATGCCTGCTTTCTATACAGAAATCATTTATAATAATTTGCTTGTCATTTGCATAAGCTTCATAATAACAATAGGATCGCTAAGAACTGGATACACCCGGGATTACTAATCACATGTGTTACAATGTATCTTTATTTAAAAGATTAATAATCAAGATAACAAATTAAATATTTATGTAAAATTACTTCCTTTCTTCCTTTTTTTTTTCTTTTTTTGTATTTTTAGATTGAAACATTGAGTTTATTTTCTATATATTCAAATACAAATACTAATTTTAAGATTACGAATACAGTGTAAGTTAAATCCGTACAAAGTTTTTTTTCTATTAAGTTTGAGAGATAGAAGGACAATAACCACCAATACTAATTAAACAGTAATAAATCAGAACAAAAATATTTAATGTTCAATTGTGCATAGGGCCAGTAGACATTATGTGACTTTTATTTTTCATTTTTAAAACTGAGTAATTAAGCAATTGGAGCAAACAATTATTGCCCAAAATTTGTGCCATTGTTTAATTGTTGTCGGTAAGTAGCATAACGGGTATCCTAAAATGGACTTTTTTATAAATTCAATAACTTGCAAATGGTAACAGCTATTTTAAAAATTCTTGCAGAAATGTAAGATGGCAGGATTTTTTTTTACTGACATTCCCGGTTTTAATTTCAAATAGCAATGATAGATGGCGCTGAAAGCAATATGCGCTCAATCGAGGGCCAAAACATAAATCACTCAGCATTGATGCAGAAATCACTCAGCATTGACGAAGGAGGTTAAACATATGGAGTGGGTCTCATTCACCTATAGAATCATGTTCTTAGGGCTCAAATCTGAAGTCGGGAGACTCACTCCACAGGTCTAACCTCCTTCTTTCTTATCAATGCTGTGTGGTTTCAGTTTTGGCCCCCGATTAAGCGCCTATTCATTGTATCTCCATCTATCACTGATATTTGGATCTAAAACTAGGAATCGCAGTATAAAATCTCCTGACATCTTACATAAACCTCCAACAAGAATGTTATTTTAATAGCTGTCACCATTTGCAAGTTATTGAATTATAAAAAACAGTCAGAGTATTACAAGACAAACGGTATATTCCAAATTTCTAAATACGTTTTTATCAATATAGAGTTTTTTATATAACAATTTCTTAAAAAAAAAATACTCCCACAGAAAAAGTGGTAAGCCCTCTGTCACAAAATGTTTAATTCCATTCAAAACGTCTCACGAAAACGCAATTAGCGTGTCAATCATAATAATGGTTGTTCCTCATTAGGAACCTTTAAGCATAAATCTACCCTTTATACGAATTATTATTTTATGGTGTAGCTTTTAGCATATTCTTTTTTTTTTACTGCTTTAAGTTTTTTTAAACTAATGCACTTGATAAATGATAATATTGGCAGACATTATAATTATTGCTTGAACATGACTGCTTTCCAGATAGTGACCACTAACACTATACTTAAATCATTCGCTTTTAATTCGCATATGCTGTCAATAGGATTCATTAAAAATCGATATATGGTATTGCTAATATCATATGTCACAGCGTATCTATCGAAAGCTTAAAAATCAAGTTGTGATAAAAATTTGATCATGGGGTAGGATTATTCCCACTATGTTTTTTTTTTCTTTTTCTTTTTAATGGTTGATCTTTTGAGTTTATTTTCTATATTTACAAATATAAGTATAACCGCTGTTTCTTCTAAAACCGTTTCCTTAAACATTTCATGCGAAAATTTTATTGTTTTTGTCGGGAAAAAATAACAGTGCAGCGGAAAAAAAAAGAAAAGAAATACTTGCAAATAAAAAAAGTAAAATGAAAAAAAGTTTTTGTATGATTTTTAAAAATCCCACATTTGGAAATCACTTCAACTATGGCAATAACCGAAAGAATTATATTAAGAGTGTTTTTATGTACATTTGAATTCACGTTTACATTTTGAAATATCTCTCCTGGTTATAAGTTTATTTTACATCATCTATACAACTTTTTCGGCTAGTTATTGAATGAATCATGTATTTGCATCTCTATGCGTTATTTCCCATGAAAAAGTCATACGCACGGAGTTAGGGCTTAACTTGCGGCGGAGCTTACCAGAGCTTAGCTCCGGTATTTCTCTGCTTTTAGTAAATATTTAAATATTGGTTGGAATTCACCAGAGCTCATAAATACAGGCCTCCGAAGCCCAATGCTATAGCGTTTCCGAAAAACCGAAACCTAAATTCCCCTTTCCTTTCCTTCCCACCTCCAAGCTTTTGCATTCTTTTTTATCAAAATAGCTTATATGTGACGTAATGTATCGCATACGTAGGGGATTGAGATAAACCGGATTCAGTTTTTATATCAGTATTTGGACTTGGACTGACTCAAACTCAATCTGTCTTGCATTCAAAATTTTATTTATTCATGTATATAAATATATATATATATATTAAAAAAAAAATACTTTTCCTCCTTCAAAATTACGTATTTAAGGTTTACGCATTAGTTCTATTTCAAATAATTTTAATGCTATTTCGATCAGAATGAAGAGAAAACAGAACTCGTGTTTTTCTATTTTCGCGGCGACGCATATGATGACGGCGCCACTCAAGAGACTGAACAAGGAATTTGCTTTCAGTTCTAATTTCTTTTGTGACAGTAGGATAATTTTTAAATGTCTGTTTTTTTATTATTTTGATATTTAACCTGAAAAGAATATTTTCTGTTTTTAGCCAATGAACATTAGCTTGAGGTTTTTTGTCTTCTATTGCGTACGAGTATAAAAATCATGTTAGAGATTTTTCAATTTATTTTTTTGTATCATGAACACTGACCATGCTAAGGCTCTGTTCTGCACATTTACAAAGTCACTTTCTTTTGTGATTAGATATAATTACCTTATATTGTTATTCTGATAGAAAGAAATCCAACAGTGTTTTCCCTTATTTCTATAAAAACATCGAATCTTTCTTATAACGGTGTCAAATTTTTAATTTAATGTGATTTTCAAGTACTCATCACAAGACATTGTTATGTGGAAGGGAACGATTATAGTTTAAGAAATTCACCTTTTATAGGAAATTGAAAAACATTGCTCAATTCTTAGGCATATAAATATTAGTTTCTGTAAATAAAATTCATTTTTTCATAAAAATGCAGAGCTGCGAACTATCCTTTTTTTGTGCTAGCACTATTTCCGAATCATAATTCTTACTATATTTAATCGTAGAATTCTACAATTAATTATCAACACTAAAACTAGTCAAAGATTACTATTCGGAAGGGGAGATAACCAAAAAGTGGAACAGTTGACAGCTAAGTATATACTGATATTGAAATAGCAATTAAAGCCTTTATGCGGGAATATCAAAAAGCAGAAAACCAATGTTTAAAAATGAACAAATAACTAGCAGGAATGACCGAGCTAAGCTCGGTCTAAATTAGCTTTCTGTTTATCTCGATATATTTTTCCCACTGAATCATTCTTGCTGTTTTAGATGCAATTAGCTTGACCGTGAGACACTGTGACCCAAAATGACACACTAATCGAATTATTTCGAACATGCGACCTATCACAATGCTTTTCTCGAGCCTGAAAGCGATGGAATACAAAATTTAGTGAAAATCGTTAGTCGTTTTCTAGGTAAAATAAGCTTGATCCACGTTGATTCAAAAAACCACTAACCGAAATTCATCGACGGATGTGAGCTATTTCAATGGTCTTTTTGTACTGTGAAACAGTATAACAAAAAAAAAAATGCCAAAATTGTTTGAACATTTTTGAGATGCCGTTAGCTTGACCCCGACCCATTATCACCAAAATGACCCACTAATAGAATTTTCTTGAGCATGCGACCCAGCCCAATGGTTTTATCTTGTCTAGAAACGGTGTAGTACAAAGTTTTATCAAAATCTTTTGAGCGGTTTTTTAGATACAGTTAGCTTGATCCTGATCCATTAGGACCCAAAATGACACATTGATTGAATTTGCTTGAACGTGCGACCCTGCCCAATGCTCTTATCATGCCCAGAAACAATATTATACAAAATTATGTCAAAATGTTTTGAAGCGCTTTTTAAATACAATTAGCTTGACCCTGATCCATTGTGATCCAAAATGACCCACTAATCGAATTTTCTTGAACATGCGACCTAGCCCAATGGTCTTCTCAAGCCCGAAAACGATAGAATACAAAATTTAGTCAAAATCGTTTAAGCCGTTTTTTAGATACAATTACCTGGACTCTGACCCATTGTGACCCAAAATGGCCCACTAATGGAATTTTCTCGAACACGTGGCTTAGCCCAATTCTCTTCTTATGTCCAGAAGCGGTATACGTAACATAAAATTAGGTCAAAATGTTTTGAGCATGTTTTCAGATTCAATTAGCTTGACCCTGGCACACTGTGATCCAAAATGACCCACTAATTGAATTTTCTCGAACATATGACTTAGCCCAATGGACCTATCATGACCAGAAACAGCCGTATATTAAAAAATTTTGTGAAGATGTCTTGAGCCGTTTTTTTAGATATAATTAGCTTCACCCTAACCCATTATGACCCATAATGACCCACTAATCGATTTTTCTCGAACACGTGACCCATCCCAATGGTCTCTTTTTGTGCCCGAAAACGATAGATTACAGAAATTCGTCAAATCGTAGTGCCGTTACCTAGATAAACTTAGCTGGACCCACGGTGACCCAAAAATGACCCACTAATCGAATTTTCTGGAACACGTTACCAATCCCAATGGTTTTTTTGTTGCCCGAAAATGGTTAGATACAAAATTTAGTCAAAATTGATTGAGCCATTCTCTAGATATAATTAGCTTGACCCAGACCCATTATGACCCAAAATGACCCACTGATCGAATTTTCTCGAACACGAGACCCATCCCAATGGTCTTTTCGTGCCCGAAATCAGTAGGGTGCAAAATTTCGTCAAAATCGTTCGAGCCGTTATCTATGTGACTTAACTCAATGGTCTTCTCGTAATCCAAAACTGTAGAATATAGAGTTTAGTAAAAATCGTTAAAGCCGTTTTTTAGATAAAAATAGCTTGACCCACAGTGACCCACTAATCGAATTTTCTCGAACACATGACCCATCCCAATGGTCTTTTCGTGCTCGAAAATGGTTAGATACAAAATTTAGTTAAAATCGATTGAGCTGTTCTTTAGATATAATTAGCTTGACCCTGACGCATTATGAACCAAAATGATCCACTAATCGAATTTACTCAAACACGAGACCCATCCCAATGGTCTTTTAGTGCCCGAAAAGGGTTAGATACAAAATTTAATCAAAATCGATTGAGCCGTTCTCTAGGTATAATTAGTTTGACCCTGACCCATTATGATAAAAATGACCCACTAATCGAATTTCCTCGAACACGAGACCCATCCCAATGATCTTGTCGTACCCGAAAATGGTTAGATACAAAATGTAGTCAAAATCGATTGAACCGTTCTCTAGATATAATTAACTTGACCCTGACCCATTATGGCCCAAAACGACCCACGAACAGAATTTTCTTGAACACGAGACCCATCCCAATGGTCTTTTCGTGACCGAAAACAGTAGAGTGCAAAATCGTTAATGAAGTTATCTAGATAAGCTTAGCTTGACTCACGGTGACCCAAAAATGGCCCACTAATCGAATTTTCCCGAACATGTGACTTAACCCAATAGTTTTCTCGTAATCCAAAACTGTAGAATATAGAGTTTAGTGAAAATCGTTAGAGCCGTTTTTTAGATAAAATTGGCTTGACCCATAGTGACCCAAAAATGACCCACTAATCGAAGTTTCTCGCACATGTGACCTAGCCCAATAGTTTCTTCGTGTCGAAAAACGGTTGGATGTGAAATTTGGTCAAAATCGCTTGAGCCGTTTTTTAGATATAATTAGCTTGACCTTGACCCAAAATGACCCACTAATCGAATTTTCTCGAACACGTGACCCATCCCAATGATCTTTTCGTGCCCGAAAATGGTTAGATACAAAATTTAGTCAAAATCGATTGAGCCGTTCTCTAGATATAATTAGCTTGACCCTAACCCATTATGACCCAAAATGACCCACTATTGGAATTTTATCGAACACGAGGCCCATTCCAATGGTCTTTTCGTGCCCGAAAACAGTAGGGTGCAAAATTTCGTCAAAATCGTTAAAGAAGTTATATAGATAAACTTAGCTTGACCCACGGTGACCCAAAAATGACCCACTAATCGAATTTTCTCGAATATGTGACTTAGCCCAATAGTTTTCTCGTAATCCAAAACCGTAGAATATAGAGTTTAGTGAAAATCGTTAGAGCCGTTTTTTAGATAAAATTGTCTTGACCCATAGTGACATAAAAATGACCCACTAATCGAAGTCTCTCGAACATGTAACCTAGCCCAAAAGTTTCTTTGTGTCGAAAAACGGTTGGATGTGAAATTTGGTCAAAATCGATTGAGCCGTTTTTTAGATATAATAAGCTTGACCTTGACACATTACGACTCAAAATGACCCACTAATCGAATTTTCTCGAACACATGACCTAGCTTAATGGTCTTATCATGCCCGAAAATGGTAAAATACAAAATTTCGTCAAAATCGTTAGAGCCGTTTTTAAGATAAAATTTACATACACACACAATTTTTGCTCGCATTATAGTATAAGATAAGTGAGAAAAAAGCAAAGAGCTGCTTCGAATCTACTAGCGAGATTCGTCGTCAGTGCAAGATAGAGCAAGACACAGCGTGCTAGAAAAAGCAAGGCTGAGCAAAATGCAGAGACGCAAAGTGTTATAAGTAAGCGAACAAACTTAATGCTGGAATCAGGCGTAAATTAACATAGTTGCACCACCTTGTGGACGGAGTGATAATTCACATACGCGGGTTTTTAGTGTGGCACGTATTTTCTAAATCTTCAGTTACTCATGGAAATGAATTTTGTTTGCCACATTTATTACAAAATAATGGCGTAGCGAGAGGGGTATCCAGACGCACTTGACACCACAAAGTTTTCTTCGCCTTACCAGAGGCACTTCAGTTATTAATCAAGGTGAAAAAAACTTTACAATTTTACTGGTGTCAGAAAAAAAACAGTTAGGTATCTACATGTAGCTCACACTCCATCCGCTACGTGGCGCATGACCTTGATTGATGTGACCTCGCTTTTAATCTTGCGGTTACTTGTCCCACTTAAGATAGGACGCTTAATTATATCGCTTTGCAGAGACGCGCAGGCTTATATAGCCGATACGGGTAGAGAATGCGCCAAAACAACCAATGAGGTAGAAACAGGTGAAACGACTGAGTGGACAAGTAGCGACATCTACCGGAGAATGAGAGAAAAAGAAACCATAAAAGGGGAAATTAAATTAATGCTTTCAAATACTTGAAAAATCAGGAGTGCAAGATAAGTCATTGACTGAAGAGTGAGAATTTTTAATGATGTGGTAAGTTTCCCAAAAATCAAGATCAGGGTTAGAAGAACATTTCTCGATAATGATGGCTGAGGAAAAACTGAACCTATGTTGAAAAGACCAACAATGTTGAAAAATAGAAGAACGTTTAAGCTCCTGATTTTTAACATAACTTTCATGCTCTTTTAAACGAAATCTAAGAATATGTTTAGTCTGGCCAATATAAGACAGACCATACTGGCAAGAGTATACCCCAGTAATACCCCGGGTAAATACCCCAGTTATCTATGCGATCAATGGGGTGTTTGAGATTTGAAAAAGAGATTTTATTAACAGGAGAAAAAATAACATTAAAATCAAATCTTCTTAAGATTTTAGCAACTTGCTGACTGATTTTAGGAAAAATGGCAACACAACTGAAGTATTCGAGTTGGAATTAGAATGCTTTTCAGAATGGACGGGTTTCGTCAATTCTTATAAATAGAATCTATAATATTAGAGGAATAACCACGATAATAGCTTTGATGTAATTAAGTTCAGCACTGAGTAACTGAGGAGTGAAACAAATATTGGTAGCCCGAAAAACAAAAGTATTGAAAGCAGCGAATCTCTGATTAGGAGTATGAGAAGAATATCTGTGAGGTGGGACACTGACAGCAAAAGGTTACAGAACTTAACTTTTCTGGATATCAAGTATGGTATAAAAATCGATTACAAAATTCTATCTCTGCATACAAAAAAAAAGTATGTGTTAAATAAAATTGTACAAACCATTTTTTAATTGGAATATATTTAAGAGGTCAGCTTACCTTAAATTTGGTCAAAAAGCAGATTTTTCTTTTTTTAATATTAAATGAAAGCCTGTTTAATTGTGAATATTTTAACACCTTATTTTGACCCATACGGAAATTATATCGCAAGATATTGTAAATTTTTTTAATATACTCAGTGCAATTACCTACACAAATTAAAATTTTAAATACCTTTTTTACATGTTCATATTTTCTTCACTTTTTTATTTTAAAAATGCTAAGGTTCTTTTTCTATTTGAGATAGAGATTAAACCTTTTTTGTACATATTCTTTGTTATATGTGTGATTCTTTTTAAAAGTTTTAATTAAATATGCATATGCAGTTAAAAAAATCTTTTTTTTTTCAAAGTGTACTTTTAGTTGAAAATTGATATGCTGTGAGTTCCCCATCTGAACCCTATATTTTAAAATAAACAAAATTGTTGAAAAAGTATACTGTCCCCTTAATTCTATCTATTCTAATTAACTAAATATTTTTTAAATTGAAGAAATACATAAAACAAAATTTACAGAAATATCCTTCCAATTTAATCTTGGTCATTTCTAGACGAGTAAACTGTCGATGCTATTTGATAAATTTATGCTGGGTTTTTTTCTACATTTTTATCATTTTTGCATATTAAAATAATATTTTATTTTTTCGCTTTTGGCCCATAAAAAGGATTTAGTTGTAACAAAACACGACTGATTGTCTTATGATCAAATAACAAAAGAACAAACTTTACAACACCTGTAGCAAAAAAATGTACTTGTTTTATTACTTTAGATATCTGGATTGTTGTCGTCCATTTTCATATATGCACCACATTAATAATGCAGTCTTTCGTACGAAGTTGAAACAGATAAACTTTAGACCTAGAAATTGTGTTTCCGGCTTTTTTCCTCAAAATAATGCAATTTCTTTGGAGAAAGCCGCATTGTTAAAACAAAGGATCCCACATAACAATAGATAAATTATCGCAAAACCTAATGTACTCTGGGCGTTGCTAGAAAGGCAAACATAAAAAAAGCGAAACATTTTTATGAATGAAACAGATAACATTCATTTGAAGCTGTCTCCAGACCTACTCATTGACATGAAAATCAAATTGTTTTTCTTTTAAAAATATATTAATAGCATCAATTCAGTCTTATATATAGATTAAGAGGAAGACGTATGTATGCCTTTATTAAATTTTTAGATTCACTGTTTTTACTGTAGAAGGAAAAGCATTCATGATCAGCTACATGGGACAGTATCACAAAATATGAAAATTGCAGTCCGCACCATAAAATGTCTATTAAATGTTAGATAATGCAATTTTCTTTTTTACATTCTAATATAAAAAATATTCTTAGAGGTATTTTCAAGAGGTATTATATTCATAATAACACAAAAATAAAGCAATTAAAAGACTTAAACTTTCAGATTGTCATTTTCCTGGCATGTCACACTGTGATGTATGCAAAGTAAAAGGCGTTCTGCTATACTGTACAAATATCTTTCTCAAGTTTTTTTTTAATTTCTAATTATTAATTACACCTTATATAACACATATAGGAAGAAGATAACAAGTTCTGTATTTTACAAATAATTTTCCATAATTCAAATATGATTGTCACTGAAAATGAATGTCATTGTCCTGACCTGCTCATTTTAGTTCTTTATGAGGTATAAAGAGGGTGTTGCAGAGTAATTCTTCTTGTTCTTGACATAGTTCAAGTCAGAAGTAGTAAAATCATTGCTACCAGCAAGATCTTATAGATATTTCTTTGAAAATAATATGTTTAAAGAGTTTGTAAAAATTGAGTAGACTTTTATTACGTCATTTTTCTGGCTTCTATAAATTACAAATAAAATTGGACATTACACTGAATTTGAAGTACTATAGAGGAAACATGTTCCTTTAAACAAAATTAAAATGTTAGATCTAACAATAAAAAAACAAGAATATGAAAAATGTTTTAGAATGAAATTGTAATTATCCTGGCATACATATGCCAAGAAAATGACATATAATTATAATTACATAAAAATTAACTTAAGCTCTTCAAACTTTAACAATTTTACATATAAATTCCTTTATTCAGCTTTCCAACCAACATTTTTTTAAATATCAGAAACTTTGAAACGATTTAAATTTTAAATTTTTTTGTTTTCAAATTCTTATATTTTGTGATATCCACCCATATATACCTTTATTAAATTTTAGATTCACTGTTTTTACTGGAGAGGGAAAAGTATTTATGTTCAACTGCATGATCATTGCGGCACACATTTCATATGCATTTATACTTTTTTCTTTATTATTTCTAGCATGTGTTGATATAAGACTTTGAAAATATACAAAAAGAAACAAAAAATATTCTTGAACGTTCTTCTAGAAATCTGATATATACATCTTTTTTCAATTAGATGCATGTAAAAATAGATTCTCATTGGTAAAAAAAAGTAAAACAAACAATATGTATTTAATAAAACATGCATGCTAAATTATCTTTACGTTTTTAAACATAAAAAAAAAACAAAATAAACAAATGAATATTGTTTGAAAATTGAATATTAAAAAAAATCGATGCTTTTATATAAAAATAAATATATGAGATTCATTTCTTTATCAAAGCCTTATCACTTGTATAAAAATAAAAAAAAATATTATTATTATTATTATTATTTTGAAAGCACAGATATAGAATCAGTTTCTAATACTAGGACCCATGCATTTTTATTTTTCCTGTTCTTACTAATTATGGAAAAATCAATTTCAGCATAATCATTATTACTTACATTTCCTCTACATTTGTACTTTTTATCTTTTTTCATTAATACAAAATTTTGATTTTTCAAAATAACTTGCTTAAAATTATAACCAATGCTTAAAATTCAGACAAAAATATTGACGTCTTTTAGAAAAAAAAAAAAAAAAAAAAAAAAAAGATAAAATTTATTTAAAGCTATCTCTGGGCTAAATTCGTTAGCAAGAAAATCTAATTGTTTTTCTTCTTAGAAATATATATGTTACCGAACAAATTTTGTAATATTATTTAAACAGCTTAACATTTTTTGCCAATAGGAATAAGCAGCCTAATAATTTATGTAATTATACGTTGTAAAAATTTAAATATAACTATTTCCTCACTACATTCTGTTATTTTTTATTACTATTTAAAAAACATAAAAAATAAAATTATATAATATATTCTGTTTCTATTTATTATTTATCAATTAATCTATCAGTAATATGAAATGTATTTTTCGAGTGACTTTAACTATCATCAGTTAATTTATAAAACAACGGATTTGTTTTATTGTCAAATTGTTTATTTTAAACTTTAACGGTTAGACAATCGTTATTCTATAAAATAACTAGTTAAAGTGTAGAATCCAGTAATATTATACACTTTAACGGACTTGGTTAGTTATTTCATGAAATTAGTTATTTCATGAAATAACTAACCAAGTCCATTAAAGTGTATAATATTACTGGATTCTACACTTTAACTAGTTATTTTATAGAATAACGATTGACTAACCGTTAAAGTTTAAAATAAACAATTTGACAATAAAACAAATCCGTTGTTTTATAAATTAATTGATGATAGTTAAAGTCACTCGAAAAATACATTTCATATTACTGATAGATTAATTGATAAATAATAAATAGAAACAGAATATATTATATAATTTTATTTTTTATGTTTTTTAAATAGTAATAAAAAATAACAGAATGTAGTGAGGAAATAGTTATATTTAAAATTTTACAACGCATAATTACATAAATTATTAGGCTGCTTATTCCTATTGGCAAAAAATGTTAAGCTGTTTAAATAATATTACAAAATTTCTTTATCCAAAACTCAAAATATAAATAATACTTACGAAAGAAATAATAATAATAATGTTGAATATTGTTAAAAAATGTCATGCTCGAGGGAACAATTATGTTATTTAATAAAAACATAAATATTTAATAATTCATATTTTTTTTTCCAGAATGAGGTAAGTGTGTGTAAATACTACAATGTGTTAATACTATTAGCAATCAGACAAGTATTAACAATCACATTAGGACTTTGTGATTGATATCTGGGCAAGTCCATGGAGAAGTCCCTGGTGCTAGCTTTCAGCAGAACTGACCACAGAAAAAGGAGAGCTCTGTTTACCTCAGCAGTTTTTGTCTTTAATTTAGTTAAAATGTTTATCCTGGAAGTAATAAATTGTGGGCTGAGAAACAAAATTAACAATATATAATAAATTATAATATATAATAACAATATATAACTCTAATAAATAATGGGAAATAAAATGAAGGTATTTCACAAATTTTTAAATCAATATTATCTTACATTATTGTTTTGAAAAAAATTATGAATTTTTAAATATTTATGTTTTTATTAGATAACATAATTGTCCCCTCGAGCATGTCATTTTTTAACACTATTTAACCTTATTATTACTATTTCTTTTGTAAGTATTATTTATATTTTGAGTTTTGGATAAACAAATTTTGTAATATTTTTTAAACAGCTTAACATTTATATATAGGACTAAGCAGTTTATAAGCTGTTTAAAAAATATTACAAAATTTGTTTATCCAAAACTCAAAATATAAATAATACTTACAAAGGAAATAGTAATAATAAGGTTAAATATTGTTAAAAAATGACATGCTCGAGGGAACAATTATGTTATTTAATAAAAACATAAATATTTAATAATTCATAATTTTTTTTTCAAAACAATAATGTAAGATCATATTAATTTAAAAATTTATGAAATACCTTCATTTGATTTTCCATTATTTATTAGAACAAGGATTGCTGTGATGACACTTAGAATTACATTGCATATTATTTTTAAAACAAGCACACTTTTTACTATCACACAGTGTTTTACACGAACACTTTTTAAATCCTTGCCAGTGCCGCAACTTTGAGCTGTTGCAATAGATCGCAGAGTTGTCTCAACATTTGGAACTTCTTCAATTGAAATTAATTCTTGATCGCATATACTAAACTGAGACCTAGAGTACAGCTGCTTTATTTGACCATTCCATGATCCTAATCGGAAAAATCCAACGCTAGTTTTTTTCCATTATGACAGCTAAAACCGATCTAGCATCTCCTCTTCCTCTGTCCACTTCAGGAACTGGAATACGGACTGTAATGCCTATACATGCCTCAGAATAAGATGTGTCAGACATTAATTTGATTTTCGTAGCTTGAATTTCTAAACACTCTTTAGCTCCTAGTCTTTCTTTCTCGATATTTATTTTATTTAGACACAACCTGCAGACTTTCTGTACCATTTTGTCTTCTGTGTAACAGACTTCTAGGCATAAAGCATGGATAGGTTGCTCACATTTACAGCAAAATAGGCCGTCTTCGCAATTTTCGGAACACACAACACACAATTTTACAGTTTCATTCAAAGGCGTATCTTCCATGGAAACAACATTATCATAACGCTCGAAGGACACTTTCCCAGTTTGATTCAAAGGTGTTTCCTTGACGGTGCCATGACCACGTTCAAAAGATGCATTTAGATATTTAATGCATTTTCAAATTGTTGTTCATCCTCTATTGAATCAAACACTTCTCTTGGAATAGGAGTTGTTAACAGTCCAACTCTAGGAGCACAGCAAAACATAGCCTCGTAAGGTGTTCTCTTTATACCAGAATGAAGTGCTCTGTTTTTAATGAATTGGATAAATTTAAGCCCGTGACTCCATGAAGTAGATTGGTTGTCTTGGATCCAAGTTGTCAACATATTTTCGATGTCTTGGTTGGCCTTTTCAACGCTACCTTGACTCTGACTATGTCTGGGTTTACCATATGTCCGATCTTAAATTCTGGCCAAGTTATTTTCAAGTCTTCAATTATTTTGTTCCAGAATTCTTTGCCGTTGTCGGATTGCAGAATACATGGAGCACCAAATAATAGAAATATATCGAGCAACTGCGTGGCGACTTCTTCTGTTCTCTTTGTTTGAAGAAGTCTTAAAATCACAAACTTCGTCAAATGATCTTGGTAAACTAAAATAAATTTATAGCTTCCATCAGGTTGAGACTGGAAATCTATAAGATCTACTTGACATCTTGAACTGAGATGAGAAAACACCATGGGTTTCACCACAATTCCTTTCTTTCCCGTGTTTCTTTTTTGTTGTCAAGGTTTACAGACACTCAAAAAAATCTTTATGTCATTCTGAGTGATGTTTTTATATCTCCGATTCAGTTCTTTTATCATACGGTCTCTACCACCATGTCCAATAGATATATGAGTTTCATGTAAAATATCGAACAGCATATCACTTGAGCAATAAAATATGACGTTTGGTTTTAAATCTGTTACTGGCACAATTAACTTTTCTACGCCCTGAACTTCAAGGACATCATAATGCTCGATTAACCAATAGTCACGTGGTATTTTTTTCTGTGCTGTTTTAGCCTTTTTCACTTCTGCTATCAAATTTAATAATTGTCCTTGAGTAAGTATAACACTGTTTTCCTTTGTCTCACGCTTATTTAACAAAGATTCAAACCGCTCTCGCATTAAGTCTTTCTTATTTACCAATTGATCTCTCATTTCTGTAGAACTCATCGTTAAAAGAAAAGATTGGAAAAATATTCGTTAATAATCCCAAATGAAAAACTCTAACCTAAATACACCGCTTACAAATTTATGCAAGTTCAATACACATTCGATAAAACATGAACTGTGAATGACAAATGAAGAAATGCAGAATGCACACTGATTGCAAACCAGCCATAACCGATTCAAAACTGACTAAAACCAGCTATAACCGGTTCAAACAGCTATCGCATGCCGTCTTTAATACTTTAACGATTAGGCAATCGTTATTCTATAAAATAACTACCGTATATACTCGCGTATAAGTCGAGGAATTTCTGACAATTTTCGGTAAGCAAATTTGGGGGGTCGACTTATGCGCGAGTCCGTTAAAAAAGTAAAAACGAAAACTTCGAATACTGCAAAATTATGGCTTTTTATGTGTATCAATAAAAAAATAATATATAAAATATACCAATAATAATAATTTTCCATTTAAAATAATTTCAATGATTTGTTTTTGTTTACTTACTACCTTTTCACATTGGCAAGTGAAATCTTTGGTTTGATTTTGTGCAAAATTGAAGTAAAAAGTTAGGGGTCGACTTATACGCGGGTATTTGATTTTTTCTAAAATTTGCATTTGAAAGTTAGGGGGTCGACATATATGCGAGTCAACTTATATGCGAGTATATACGGTAATTAAAGCGTAGAATCTAGTAATATTATACACTTTAACGGACTTGGTTAGTTATTTCATGAAATAACTAGGTATTCTATGAAATAACGGATTATACACTTTGACGGTAACATATGTATCGAATCAACCCATTCTTATAAATAGATTAACCCTTTATTTACTGACGGTACTTATAAGTACCACTCACTTTAAACCTCCATCCCACAGTGAATATTACTAATATTCTATTGGTACATTGCAAAAACACTCTTTTAACTCTACTTTATCCGGATACATGGCAGCAGTAGTTCTAGGTTTGTTATTTTAGCAAGGAAGGAGGCTACCTTTGACGCAGACGATGTGTTTTGTGCCGACATTTTGTACAGGCTGTCAGGCTCGTCTTTTTATTGCTGCAAACACAGTAAAGGATATAAGATAAGTGTTGGATTTTTTATGTGTTCATTATGATCTTAGAATACAGTTTAGATAGCTATTTCAGGTGAACGGTGTATATTTTGATATAACAGTTGAATTACTCGGTGGTACTTAGAAGTACCGTCAGTACACTGGGTGTTGGAGAAAAACTTCTTGTTTACTTTTCGTCTATGTAGTTATCCATCGTTTTCATCTGCTTTAAAATGCAATTATTAAAATGTAGTGTAGTAATGATTTCCCTGGTATTTCTTTTCTGTTTCATTGTTATTTTTTATAGGAAATCGAAAAAGTTGTAGCACCGGCTCGTTTTTGCTATGCTAGAAATGTCATATGTAAATTCATATATTGCATATGTGGAGATGCGAGTGAACATATTGTCCCTGGAACATAGAAGTCGCATAACTAAAGGACTGTTAACAAGATCAAAACCTAAAAGAAATAAAAAAGTTTTTTTAACTATTTCAGGGGTGAAGCATTTTAAGTTCTAAAGTGTTGAAATAAAGGATTGGCACCAGAATTTGCCGAGATATTTATTTGTAAATAAGAAAAAGCCTATATTTCACTTACATATTAAATCGAAAATATTTTCTGGTGCATTTGAAATACCTTGTGGATTTTATGTTACGATATTTTATTCATAGTGTACTGACGGTACTTTAAAGTACCACTTTAATTAATTACCTCTAAATAATTAAATTTCTTCCGGGTGAGTATTTTTTTTTTTAAGTTTATCCTTTAATTTTCAACGTAGTAACTGGAAGGATAAAAAATTGCAGTAGATCATGATGCAGTAGATAAAGGGTTAGGAGGAAGATGTACACATGCTTTTATTAAATTTTTAGGCTCGCTATCTATACTGAAGAGATAAAATCCAATACTATATAATCATTGCAGTACACATTTCATCTGCATTTTTACTCTTTACTGTTATTGCTCACATGTGTTGATTTAAGACTTAAAAGATATATATAATGAAATAAATATATTTTTCTTTCAGAAATGTCATATATATATATATATATTATTTTGAATTGAAATTATAGAAATATACCAATTTTTCTCGATGAAAACAACAACAACAAAAAATTTAATTATTTTTCATTTGAAACCATATATGTATAATCAGTTCTTAAAAGAATAAACCATGCATTCTTATACTGCATTTTTAGGTTCACTGCTTCTATTTAAGATGGAAAATCAATTTCTATATAATCATTATGATTTCATTCTTACTATATTTTGTCCATATTTATATTTTACACTTTTTTATTAATATCAAATTTTGATTTTAAACAATATCTATGTCTAAAAGTCAGACATAAAAAAAAAACCTAGGCTTTTTTAATGAAAAAAAATAGATAAGATTCATCCCAAGTTGTCTCCAGACTAACACACTGAAATGGAAATCAAATCGTTTTTCTTTTTAAAATATACCGATACCAAATATTCAAGATTATAAATATATTTAGAGAAGACTCATACATCCCTTTGTTGAATTGTTAGAGTTACTGTTTTTATTGAAGAAGAAAAATCAAATTCTACATCGTCATTACGACATGCATTTCATCGGCATTTGATTATTTAAATATTATTGCTCACATTTGCTGATTTAAGACATTAAAATATATAAAAGGGACGTAAAAAATTATTATAATATTATTCCAGAAATATAAAGTTTGAAAATATTAACAAGAGCTAAAAATCATGCGTCACACATAGATTAAGAAATACTTATCAACATTTCATAAATATTTTAACAAAACTGCACCCTTTAATAAGGTAAAAGATGATGCCTACGTAAACAATTTGGAAAACACATAACACATTTGAAAACCCGATTTCAGGAATTATCATTAACGGTCGGAAAAAAATCCTTCTTCTACGCAGCCCAGTATATGATCTATAGATTTGTATATGCTACTACCCAGTATATACTATATACAGTAAAAGCTGTAAAAATGACCACCCTTGTAAGTTGACCACTTGTCAATGTTGACCTCTGTTGTCAGGAACCAAATTTATCCTATATAAAACTATAAGACAAACCCTTTGTAACCTGACCACCTGTCTATTTTGTATCTTGACCACTGAAATAATTAAAATTTGAATAGAACTATTATAAAATGCCCATCAAAACCCTTTATAATTTGACCATCCAAAAAGCCAACAAATCATGAATAGAAAAAAGTAACTCCCCGCGAAATTTTCTATTTTTCTCCCGTTTTAACCAGAATTTCTAAAAGGGTGAAATAGTTATTAACGTGGCAAATGCTTTTAGTAGTAATAGGCGTAAGTAAATAATTCAAGGCTTATCTATTCTTACATTGTTGCTCTTGTGGATTTGGCTTTTCAGCCTTCCCCCTCCATTCTTTGATTCTAGATTTCTTTCATCTAATTCTCATTTTCTTATCATTCCTTCCCTTTTTTCAATAACCCCAGGTGGTAGTTGGTAAGCAGAACTATTTCCATCAGTTGCAATAGTTTGTGGCAATTTTAACAACCCATTTAAGAAAATTATTTGTGATAATGATGAGTTACACTAGAACTGTGTTTTAGTTCAGAAGGATTATTATTTTCATCCAGTAAACTTGGTGCAGACGTAGTATACAAGACATTTACATTTTGTAATTGCAATTTAAGAAGGAAGATTTTGTTAACCTAAAATGGCTCTAAAAAGAAATTTTGTTGAACTTTCAAATGATAATAAAATATTAAATATTAAATTTAATTGGAAAAGGATAATTAGAGAAAATTAGCCGACAGATTTGGATGTAATAGATAGATTATGTGCAATAACTAGTACAGTTTGAAGAATCACTAATTAGCTGTTTAAAAAAAAAAAAATAAATGTATGTAATACTAACTGATTTTAAAATTAATACAAAACTATTAATTCATTCTTGTAGTTAATCTTTTCTTTTCTAAGGTGCTAGAAATATGCATGGTAATACAATATTATTTTAAAGCCCTGTCAATAAATAAAATTTTTCCGGGAAAAAATGATATGGTATGAATATTACTTTAAACAAAAAGTAAATTTAACATCACCCTTTATAAGTTGACCACTGAAGTGTGGCACCGCAAATGGTCAACTTACACAGGTTTTACTGTAGTATGCTGAAATTTAGTTCAGTTCGGAAACGTATAGTACGGTCCCCTTCAACAATTTACGCCAATCTGCGGAAATGTATTCGAGATATTTTGTTCTGCCCTGCATATAATCTATAGAACTTAACACACCAAGTTATAGACAAAAAGTTCGTTACATTTAAAAACGTGTTCCACAACTGCAAACGCTCTTCCACTAATTATTGTTAATAGACAGTACTGAAACCGAATAATTTTGTGTGTTTCTGTAAATTAACTCTGTAAATCTTTTAATTCTATACACACTATATTTTATACTAAGCCTCTTTAGTGAATCTCAGTTATACGCATATCAATTTCAATATGTTTCAAATAGTGTAAGATGATTAAAATACACCACAAACCATTTTTCACCCTAGACTTTAATGTAACTGAATTCTTTTGAGTGTCGCTGTGAATGAGCAACATATGCTGCACACTTGATTTTGAATACGAAATATGCCATAGTAAACCTCATTAACGTATATAACATTAGAGGACGACAGACAGACAAACCGAATTCATAAACGCTTTTGGTTTCATATTGGAAAGTGTTAAGTACAGTTTCATCGCTTAAAAAAAAAGAACAAAAACAAAAACAAAACAAAACATGCACAATAAAACTTTTCTAACTATCTGAAACGGTGGTTTCCACGCGAAAAATAAATTAAAAAAAATAATCAAAATTCTTTTTAAGGGGACACAGTACCTTTTAAACAACTTTTTCGATTTTGAATAATACTGTAATATACTTAAATATAATGTCACTACAGATATTAGGCACTATAAAGCAAATATAATTTCATATAATTAAAGAAAAAATCTTGTAGAACAGCCTATTTAACTAAAATTTAAATTTTAAAAATATATATATATATTTTTAAAATCCCTACTACTTTTTTAAATATGAATATTTTTGATTCAAATTTTTTTTCCATAATCCTAAAAACATACTACATAAAATTGTGCATGGATTTAACATTCAAGGTTATAGTTATTTTTTTTTTAAGAATTTCTATTATTTTTCCTTGATTTTTTACTATACAAAACAGAAAAATATTGATATTAAATGTAATATTCCATACATCTAAAAATCCATGCACCAGTTTTATGTAGTATAATCTAAGGAATATGGAAAAAAAATTTGAAGCAAAAATATTCATATTTAAAAAAGTAGTAGGGATTAAAAAAAATTATTATTTTAAAATTTAAATTTTAGTTAAATAGGCTGTTCTACAAGATTTTTTTTTTTTTAAATTATATGAAATTATATTTGCTTTATAGTACCTAATATCTGTAGTGACATTATATTTAAGTATATTACAGTATTATTCAAAATCGAAAAAGTAGTTTAAAAGTTACCGTGTCCCCTTAAAGAAATCAATAAAGAGCAAAGTTCGTTTTTGTAATGTAATCCATAAAAGTTATTTTTGCAGCATATAGATTATAACACAGTCCTTATCCACAGGCTTGGTTTATATTGTTATAGAAAAGCTGTTATTCTATTGTCTCTACGATATGTCTCTGCTTATAATAAATAACTTTTAACCTTTAGATTATGCCAGGATTAACGACTATTTTTATATTCAATCGTACTACAATTTACACAAATTTTCTTTGTGGTAAATAACTCTTGAAAATATCCTAGTACAAGTTAATCGGTCATTTTGAAAAGGGGTCAACTCCTATTTTTTTCACCAAGTAGGTATTTAGTGGATTCTTATTCAGTAAATATCAACTCGTCGAATCCATATGAAAACGATTCACATCTCAATCTTCTAATGCCTTTTTAACTAATGTTTATATCCAGCGTTCACTTTGAAAACGGGCGATATCCGAAAGATTCGCCACTAGGATCATATTTATTCACCTTACGTGTATGAGAGTCTCATTGAATCCTCATCAAAGACAGAAAAATTCAAAGTTAAACACGTCAAACTCATCGCGATGTTGTGGCGATGAAAAATAGTGCGATCATCGCGATGAAAAATGGTGGTCAACCTTCTTTAACCCTTTATGGCCCGATGGTACTTTATGATGGAAGGTATTTCATATATTCACCTAATCAAGTTCCGAAACATTTTCCCCCATCTGCCACAGAAAATAACATCATTAAAACTTGAAAGTGGAAGAATGGTTTGCAGCTAATTGATAAATGAATCAGGAAGTCTGTATTTCTTCCTTTTTTGTATCATGTGAAATATGTAATGCTTTAGCCATATGCTTGCGCGTATTTTCTTCTGGCTTGCATATGAACTTATATACATTATAATTGACTTTTACTCCGAACTTTTATTTCGTTTTAACTTTAATTTAATATAAATAGCCAATTATACTTAATTGGATGATTGCAACAAAGTGCAGAAAATATATACTTGTTAAAAAATTAATGATGTAAGCCGAGCGATGTAAATGTGTTTTGTAACTCACCTTTCCTATCGCCTCTCGACTGTGAGAGTCGTCGTAAATGTTAAGCTCTTTCTTTTTAATATGTCTAGTTAAATTCTCTTCTTTTTTTCCCATTACAAAATTAGATTCATAAAACATGACACACTCCATAATGACACAAGATGATTAAGCACGGAGTACAACTGTCAATGGATACACGATTGTTGAATAACATTACGTCTCCACGATAATTCATTATGTCCCTGGCTAACCGGTGCACGATACGGATACCTATGAAAAAGATAAGCTAATTACTTATTCCTCTTTTTTGCTGTAGTGAGACATAGTGCTATTTAAATTCATAGAATTTTATTAATTGAGGAGCGTGAGACCTCACGTCAAGAAATGTTAGGCATATATTTTTCTAATACTTTAAAGTACCATTAAAATAACGTGTTATAAAATTAATTTAAAACATCGATTAGTAGTAAAACAGTTTAGAATTATAGTTATACATACTTTACTTTATCTTGTTCTAAAAGCATTATCAGTTGCACAAAACAAAAATATTTTAAAAAGGATGATTTCTTTTTCATTTGCATCTTTTCAGTTTTCTTGAAGTTGAAAAATTGTGTGGGAAAAGCTTCAGTTTGAAAATATGCCTATATTTCTATTGTAAGAGAATTGTATTTGTACATTTCCTAATTCTATAAAATACTAAAAAGAAAAGAAAATATATAAACAAATGTTTTGAGCAGAGTTACATAAATATTGCACAAAATCCCTATAAATTCAAATTTAATTAATTAATGTTAACTGGCAAAATCCTTCTAAAATTTATTAAATGATTGTGTACTCTCCTACTGTAGATTCAAAATTCACAAAAATTGCTTTAGAAGATGAAATTTTCATGAATTCATAATTTGGCTCATAAAGGGTTAAAAAGAATGTTCTCTCTTCTAGAAGTTATGGAAAAACAATTCCTAAAGAACAAAAATCCTATTTTGCACTAAACAACTTTTATGCATTTTTTTTTTTTCTTTTCTTTTTTTTTTTTTTTTAAGAAAGCTCTGGGGGAGGTGATAGGCCATCCCTTTATTGACAGTATAGCAGAGGAACGTTTTTTCCTGCTGAAAATCACGAGCTTTTAGGCGATGCCTCACCACTATTCATCCCACACCCTATGAATGACACTGGCTACCAAGAAAACATCTCGATCAATTACAAGAAAATCCAAGATATAAAAAGCTCTTCCAGTACACTCCCGAAGGACACAGAGATTTTCATACAGAAATACTTTAAGATTTATAAGTTTTCTTTGTGCGTAAAATTTGTTTGTTTTTTGCTCATCATGCTCATAATGTTTATAATATAACGGTTAAATTAATATATGCATACGTCAGTTGATATTTTAAATTAAAAAATGTAAAAAATTTGGCTAAAAAAAACTAAACTAAAGCTGTGGCTGTACGATCCATGAAGAATCAGGGCTTAGAGTACCCAACTCTGTTTACTTGACCCTTGGCCCCGAGGTGCTATACAGCCTGTGCCCCGGCCAGGTGGTTAACCCAACGCGAGACACTCGGTGTTTAGTTCTCAAGCAAGCTTGCTACTCATTTTGTCGACCCCGAAAGGATAAAAGGTTGAATGAACCTTGCCCAGCCGGGCGCCGAACTTGAACCCTGTAGCGTGGCAGACAGGTATGCTGACCACTACGCTACTGAGCTTCGTTTGGCTAAAAAAGTGATGTTAATTATTGAAAACCGAAATTAATTTTGACAACGGGTCATCTCTTATCGTGAAAAACTGTATTTGCTAAGCACTCACTGCAGAAAAATATTGATTGTGGCATATCTCCGTCCCATACTATACGATATTAATAAAACATTGATTGTTTTTTTGTTTTTGTTTTTCAAAATGACCGATTTAAGTAGGGTGACTGCTCCAGTAGTTGATACCCCTCTAAGTAGTTGATAAAATTTTTTAAATATTGCACCATTTCAGGTGGAAATGATTTTTACACCTGACACTAGACATAATATTTTTGTCTGAGTATTGGAGCACCTGTTGTCACATTTTGTCAATTGCCTGCTGTAAGAGAAGTCATTTTAAGAATTTTTTTTATTAGAAAATGTAAAAATTTAGTTTTTGATTAGTGAGAGACCATTACGCTACGTTAGAATAATCCACTTCCATCTTGCTTATTTCAAATAATAGTTTTATATGAATTATTGTTAAACACAGCTTAAGCATGATATTTTATAGATTAATTTTTGAATTTTTGACTGATTTCTTCGATTGATAAACTACTGGGTAAATGGCAATTAAAGGAACTAATTACTTATAATTTTTTTTGCTTTTTAATTTCAGCAGATTTAATTTTTGCCATGATAGGATATTCATTAAGGGTTGTAGCAATCATGTTAGTTTACTTCTAAAATTTAAAAGGAAGGAAATATTATAAAAACCCCGTAGCACCGACCTTATTTGTCAACTACTGGCTCCGTCACCCTATATGGCTAAAAATTATTTTACGTATTTAAAAGGATACGAATAGAATAATAAAATAGTCTCTGTGTTGTACGGTGTCTCAACACCGTAATCAAAAGTTTAACATATAATAATCGTGGTCAAGACGTTTAAAGCAATGTGCTAGTTTAAATTGATTTAATTGCTGAAATACATAATGTATTTGCATAAATTAAAGATTATCTTATCAACAGCAATAACTCATTGAAATCGCAGAGTCCAATTAATCAAATCTATGCTGGTGCCTGATTACTGTCGAACACCCATTTGTCCTTGGAAGAAAACGCCAGTTTTACACCGATTATGAGTTATATAATGACGACACACCTGAAATATTTATGCATAAATGGCAAATACAAAATATTAGACAATAATTAAACTGAAACTACATGTTTTCGAGAACCACGCCTCTAATTTGATTTCACGAAACTTATTGAGCAATTGAAAGGATATTTTATCAGAATTAGATACAGAGACTTTATGTAGTGACCGATCATGACAGCTTTTAAGGAAATATAGATAATTCAAAAAATTGATGGTTCATAAATCAGTCTAGCAGAGAACTGTATCAGTATGTAAAAATTTGTATGCAGTGTCGGCTCAAGAATATGTGATTTTTAAGAGTCGTTTTAACAATTTAAGAGTCGTTTCTAAAAAATAACGTCCCGTTCTATAAGCCAAACGAAAATAAAGCAGGTGTATCATTCTACGGCCATGTACTCTACTGCAATTTTTTAAACTTCTAAGCATCGCACATTTTCAATTTTTATACCATCGTAATGGGAAAAAAAATATTTTGAAATGCAATTTGCTTGAAAACTGCATCTCAATTTATTTTTGATGTATATATATATATATATATATATTTGTAGTTTTTAGCGCCCTTTGTTTAATGTTGGCAACTCAAGTATTCCCTTTCTGTAGAAAGTAAAGGCAAAATAGCTGGAAAATAGTAATTAAATCTTTTTGTTGTCATTTTCCCATAACAACGGAAAAAAAATGTTATTAAAATACGTGCTATTTTGAAAAATATAAATGAACGATTTATGATAAAACATGGAGCTATTATAAACTATATGTAATTTTAATTATCTATATTAATATTACAAACAAATGAAGGCAAATTAATCCTTAGATAGTTGATTTTTTTTGTCGAGTTTCTTGAATGAAGACATCTCTTTTTTGGATTTTATGTAATATTCAGCGATAGTGACGTTATAAGCATACATTACTGTAGATATTGTTTAAGAGTGGATCACAAATGTGGAATTCTTCAGCGGAGGCGAATAACGTCATTTTATATAAAATAAAAGTGTGTGTTTTAAGTCTTGAAACTGAAATATGTTTTGTACTATCTATATTTATATACATATATAAGTATATATTTTTTTTCATCGGGGGCGACACTAAATTCTGAAAAAGCAGAATTACTGTTTTCTAGATTTCTTTCTTTCTTTTTTCTTTCTCGGCCTTTACGAAAGGAATAACCTTTAAAAAAAAAAAAAATACTTGTTTAATAACCGTAAAATACCGGGTGTCCCAAAAAGGACTGACTGATTTTAAAATTCAATAACTTGCAAACGGTGACAGATATTTAAAAAATTCTTGCAGGAGGGTTATGCATAAGGTCAAAAGTTTTTTTACAGTGATTTTCGATTTTAGTTCGAATTACAAACAATAGATGGCGCTGTAAGCAATAGTCGCTAAATACAGGCTCGATTTCTGGTCCTTTATCTTGTTCCATGCTGAAAAAGGAGATGGAAATGTATTATCCGGGCCACGAAAAACCAAAAATCGAGCCTGAATTCAGCGTCTATTGATCGCAGCGCCATCTATTGTTTGTAATTCGAACTAAAATTGAAAATCACTGTAAAAAAACTTTTGACCTTATGCATAAACCTCCTGCAAGAAATTTTTAAATATCTGTCACCGTTTGCAAGTTATTGAATTTTAAAATCAGTCAGTCCTTTTTGGGACACCCGGTAGTTTATTGAGGGCAGATTTGATCTGACAAGGAAAGTCCCATACAGGCATACTCCGAAAAATTTGAAAAATATTTAGCATATTCTGCTTATGAGGATAGATATATTTATAAAAAGAATTTCGGCAGAAACTCTATAGACTATCCGTAAAAAAATAATGAAAATTTTGTCGTTTGGCGATGGAATAAAATTTCAAAAAATACTTTTTTAGGTCAAATACTCTTTAAGGTAAAAATGTTTCATGTTGAACTTGCTTAAATAAATTTAACTTAAATAACTTGTCAATGTTAATAGTTTTGTCAGTTTTAGTTTGTTTTAACTCGAATTTTGTCAAATATATATTTATAATGAAAATTAACTATGAAATTTTATTAATTAAATCAAAAATTAAATTAATTAAAATTGTTTCAATGTCAAAACTAAATCCAATTAAGCACTGTCGATTCAATTTTGTTGCTAAGAAACAAAAACTTCCCGTTAGTTGATCGCTTTCTCTGTATTTGTAAGCATCTGATTTAAATTCAATAGTTGTATTTTGTAATAACAGTGGGAGAAATCGTATCGTTTCAAAAATTTTAAAGTTGCTTTTTGTAGAATAAATTATTTAACTCTCTTTAATATTCGTAACTCTCTTCAGAAAATTAAAAATAAATAAATAAAAGATAAGATTTTTGCTAAGAAATTCATTGAGTAATTCATATGCAACATCCATAAACTAGTAGACTTCATTAACCCTCTCGCTGCGTAATCGTTTTATTAAAATTGCTTCAAAATAATTAAATAACTTCTTTTGCCACCGGTTTTTCTAAACAGAATTTTTTGTCTAATTTGATCGCGAAAATCCTCCGATTAAATAAGGCAAAATTTACAAAATAATAATAATAATAATAAATAAATAAATAAATAACTGGTGGGAATAATCAAGGAGGATTAATTTGACGGAAAACTGCATGTCCGAGAGAATCTCGGGTTGCGCAGCGAGAGGGTTAATAACTAAAAGGTGTTGCAAAAGCCACAAAAACAGTGAAGAATTCCTGAATTTGACAACTATTAGGGAAATATATTTAATTATTAAAACCAATACTTCACAAATCAGTCTACTAGCAGAACACGATATGAATATGTAAAAGTTTTTATCCAGCGTCGGCTCAAGGATATTTGGCGCTCTAGGCACTTTTATTTCATTTGCACCCTTTACGCATGGAATTTTCTTTAAAAAAAACACTAAATTACCATAAATTGTTTATTGAGGAGATATTTGAAATTAACATTAAAATATTAAAATTACCATGGAATACAAACGGTCTTTTCCTGGTTACAGACAATATTGCTCGGTATATACGTATACACAACATAGTTGAAATTTTGTTAAATAAAAAACTCAAATTTATTTTTTATATTTAATATATTTTATTAGATTGTTCGCAAACGACACCCAAAAGCAGCATTTTCATATGACAAATATCAATTATGTTTTCAAATAAAGTTAAATTTTCTTTTAATTATTTCTCCAAAGAATAATTTTCAGTAAAATGTTCAAAGACAAAGTATTTCACAGAAAAGTCATAGATTTAAACGTTAGTAAATCGCTGTTTTTCGTATTTATAATCATCTGGTGGAAATTTAACAATCGTATTTTGCAACACTAGAGCATGAGAAATCGTTTCAAAAATCTAAAATTTGCTTTTGTATAAAAAGTTATTTGTTTAACATTTGTAACTCTTTTCAGAAAATTAAAAAGAAATCATGTAAAAGATAAGATTTTTGCTAAGAAATCCATTAAGAGTAATTTGCATGCAACATGTATAAACTAAGTATACTTCATTAATAGACAAAAGGTGTTAAACAAAAATCATAAAACGGTACTAAAATTTTCATTAGAGACGTCGCCAAGGGGCGGGGGGTTATAGGGGGAAGTCTACCCCTCAATATTTTTGAACTTGGGAAATTTGAGCTTAGAGTTGGGAAATTCTAGATTTTTAAAGACCTTTTTTCTTTTTAAAAAATAATAGTAAAATAAACATGAATTTTTTATTGTTTTGGAGATTTCTTTTCCAAGAGCTATAACTGTAAACAAGTTAAATAATCAAAATAAATACAAAAAGAAAGCAGCCAGACTTAGTTTGTCATTGTGCTCCTCTCTTCTATGAAAATATCATACATCCAGCAGACCTTAATTTCGCTACTCCTGTCCATCAATCGCTGACTATAATCCATATCGTTTATTTCCTCCAAAACTTTGTTCTTTACTTAACAATTTCAAATTATTTTCATATGAAAAGCAATTACGATTCGTAAACAATTGAAGACAAAGAATTAACAAACTTTAAACTAATGCTAGTTGACTAAAAATAATAAACAATTAAATTTAAAAAATCAAAAAACCCGACTGTGTAAAAAGCGAACTAATTAATTATTTCTCATCATGTTAAACTATTTTTTTTTCAATTCCTACAATTAGCTCACACTCTCGCTATATATATCTTGTTCAAATTTTCAACTGATAATAAAATACTTATTATTCATCCAATCTAGCTCAAATATTTTTTTTAACTTGTAGTGGATGACACTTGATGTTAATCCAGTTTTTTTTTCAAATATTAATTCATTAATTAAATTAAATTAATTAATTTTCAATAATCGATAGAGCCCTCTTCTTGATCAAGGTATTTTGAGACCGAGAGAGCCCTCTTCTTGATCAAGGCATTTTAAGCTCCAATCAAGAGGAAAGAAGAATGGGAGAAAAAACAATTCTCAGATTGACCTAAGTAGGAATTGACTTAAAATACTTTTTTATATTACTTACCTATTATTTTATTTACTTGTATTGATGACTTTTAAGTTGTGTTTAATTGTTAGTTCCTATCTATAAACACTGTTTTCGTGAGGTCTATAGATGTCTATGATGGTTAGAGTTTCGGTAAAGCTAGATATCTTACATACACAACTTCCAGGTTGTATAATATTTTAACGGAGCTTGTGGCTGTAAAATAGTCAATGAAACATCGTCTACATTTTGAAAGACCTATCCAATGATATGTCACTGAATAGGGTGCGTAAATTTTTTTTTCGTGTCTACCGCCATTTTATATTTATAAAAACAAAACCTAGCCTATAGCCATCGGGCCGTTAAGACGAATCGATAGAGATCCCATTCATTAAAATCCATCCAGCAATTGGGATGTTTCGAGGGTATAAAGAAATCCACATACACAGATACGCGTGAAACACATAACCCTTCTTTTCAGTCGGGTAAAAAGAAAATTGTCATTTCATGTTAGATCTCTAAAAATAAAAAATAAAATAAACGTTCCAATAAAAAATATCGGAGAACAAATTATTCAAGCGTCTTCCAACTGGCGCTACAACAATAGGTCATTGCCAGTTTATACAAGGTTCTTAGTTGTTGCCATCAATGCTAGATGTAAATCTGAAAATATCACAAATTTCTTTTAAAATAGCGTTCTATTCAAATACTAGAAAAGAAAAACACGATTACCCCTTATTTTGATCTTAAATAGCATTAAAATAAGTTGAAATGGAATAAATAATTTTTAAGAAAATAGAAACAAAAAGTTATTTTTTTTTCTTCCTATGCATGAATAAACAACATTTTCAGTTTCAGAAAGAATGAGCCCGAGCTTCCTTAACCATTCATTTTGGAAACGTTTATCTTATCTTTTGATCTTTATTTTAATGCCGAATTATTCGAAGATGGGAAAATAGAAACGAATCTAGTTTTGATTAGAATTACCTAAGTGATAGACGTGTATTTAAACTTTTAATAAACGAAGCAATAATTAGAATTCTTACGTTTTTAGTTTCAGTACTTCTCTTTGCAAAGGAATTTTTTTTTTGCGCATAACTATCATTATCATACATACTCGTACATTGCAGACATTGGCGCACCCACGGGGGGAGCTAAGGGGGCTGAAGCCCCTCCTAGACAGGACAAGATATTTAATTTTTTTTAAATTATAAAAGAATGTTATTATTATTATTAATAGGTCCTTAAAAAATCGGAATTTTTATATATATGTTAATTTTGTAACAAACTTTTATCTCTTTTATAACTTTTATTATGGAATTCGAAATATTAGCATGTTTAAAATTTACTTGCTTAAAAATTCAAGACCCCATGCAACCTCTTGTTTTCTTATAATATTTTGATAATAAAACTTTAAATCGTTTTATTGCAAACACACTATAAAATTATCCAAATACAGAAACACACCAAGAAATCGCAAAAACTAAGATTATGTGACCCTATATTTTAGTACAGAATGTTATTATTTAACATGTTAAAAACATTCAGAATTAGCCCTACCAAAACTTTCCAGAGCTTCCTCTGGCTAGCTACGACCCTGCTCAAATCAGCAGAAAAAGTCCTTCCGGACAGTGCTGGGAGGAAGAGGTAGCTTTCATATTCCTTATTTTAAAAAAGCTAACTTATATTATTCAAACACACGAAGCTCAATTTAGTGGAAACCGAATATAGGAGATTCAATACTAATTTTTATCAATACTAAATCATTATGAATGAGAATTTTGCGAAATTAATCAGCTTTATCCAAGCTGCTTTTATTTAAAGTAACTTATATTTGGCTGCCAAATTCGGGGATTTCTTAAAGTGCCTGTCATTTTAAGACAACATGGTGGATGAGGCTAACCAGTGAACTTGGTCGAGACCTTAGTAATTGCTGTGCACATGCTCACTCACATCGGAATCGGTTGATATATACGAGTGCTGTCGCAGGCAAAAAATGAATTTTTTCAAAATGTCACCCACATTAGAAATTAAAACTGCTATATCTGAGCCATTTTTTAAGATAAAGACAAACAAAAAATGTTCCTGAATCCTTATATCAAGGTCAAATACTTAAGAAAGAAACCTTTTTCAATTTCTAATTTTTTTGCACCTCACTTTAAATATAATTTTTTTTTAATTTGATTGCCGCCATTTTGAAACAAGATAGCTGATGAAGCTGGCCAGCGAACTTGGTCGAGATATTGATGTATACTATCCACATGCCTTCTTACATCGAAATAGGCGAATACTTGTGTTATCACGTGACAAATACAAGTTTTTTTCAAAGTGTTAGCCATGCTAGAAATTCAAAGTGCTATAATTCAACCATTTTTTAAGATATAAACAAAAGAACAAATTTTCAGAAACAAAAACTGCTCCAGAATCTTTGTATCAAGACAAACACATAAAAAAAAAATCTTTTTCATTTTCCAATTTTTTAATACCTTAAATTAAATTTTTTTTAAATGGCAACCCTTTTGAAACAAGATGGCGAATGAAGCTGGCCAACAAACTCGGTTGAGACATTGGTATGTACTATGTACAGAGACAGACCAAGTTACATGCAAATCGGTTCATAAATACGCCTGTTATCGCGTGACAAAAATCAGGTCGTTTTAAAATGTCAGCCACAATAGAAATTCAAAATACTATAACTCAGCCATTTTTTTAGATATAGACGAAACAAAACCTGTTCCTGAATCTTTGTATTAAGGTAAAACACATACGAAAAAAATCTTTTTCATTTTCTAATTTTTTGGTATCTCATTTTAAATTTTAATTTTTAAAAATTTTTTTAAATGGCCGCCATTTTGAAACTAGATGGCGGATGAAGCTGGCCAACGAACTCGGTCGAGATATTTGTAAGTACTATGTACACGCCAAGGTACATCCAGATCGGTTCATAAATACGCCTGTTATCACGTGACAAAAATCAGGACGTTTCAAAATGTCAGCCACGCTAGAAATTCAAAATGCTATAACTCAGCCATTTTTTAAGATATAGACGAAACAAAAACTGCTCCCGAATCTTTTTATCAAGGTTAAACACATAAGAAAAAAATATTTTTTCAATTTTTAGTTTTTTGGTACCACATTTCAAATTTAAATTTTTCTTAAAAATATAAATGGAAGCCATTTTTAAACAAGATGGCGGATGAACCTGGCCAACGAACTCGGTCGAGACATTGGTATGTACTATGTATAAACGAAGTTACATCCAAATCGGTTCATAAATACGCCTTTTATCGCGTGACAAAATTCAGGACGTTTCAAAATGTCAGCCATGCTAGAAATTCAAAATGCTATAACTCAGCCATTTTTTAAGATATAGACGAAACAAACACTGCTCCGGAGTCTTTGTATACAGGGCAAATACATAAGAAAAAAATATTTTTCCATTTTCAATATTTTGGTACCACATTTCAAATTTAAATTAAAAAAAAATTTAAATGGCCGCCATTTTGAAACAAGATGGCGGATGAAGCTGGCCAACGAACTCGGTCGAGACATTGGCATGTACTATGTACACACCGAATTACATCCAAATCGGTTCATAAATACGAGAGTTACAGTATGACAAAGGTCAGATATATATATATATATATATATATATATATATATCACTTTTGAACAGAGGGTGGTTTCGGGGTCCGGGGGTCATGATCGATGAAAATATACCAAAATTTTTTGAAATCGCTTTCCTCCGAACGGCTTCAATAGGTAGCTTTTTGTAATGAAAGCTACCTAAAAGTGTAAGTCAGGACCTGATCCGGCACATCCGATCAAATTAAATGAAAAAAAGGACAGAGCTCGACAGTGGGCTCTCTCAGATCTGGGCGCATGTAGGCCTCGAAAATGTGATAGCACCCTCCAAAGCGAAATCCTGGATGCGTCACTGATTACAGATGTCATTTGAGTTGGAAATTAGAGTAGTTTGTTTGAAGTTGGGAAATTTCTGAATCCCCCACCCCCCAATAAATATCTGTCGCTACGCTCCTGGTTTTCATATATAAACTGTCTACATAGTTAGCATTCGCCGAACCCTTTTTCAAGACAAATGTGATTGTTTGTAGTTGTACCATCTACAATACAATGATTTGAAAAGCCCTTTATTATGTTATATATAAGGATTGACCGGAACAGGTTTTTAAGACTGAAGCCGAAACTTAATTTCGGTAATCTTCCTATTTTCGACCGAAAAAGAAAATGAAAATGTCCAAAGAAAATTTCAATTAATTAATACATACATAACTATATATAATTATTAATTAATTATACGCGTTTATTACGCATACATAATTATTAATCAATTATATATGTGGCCCAAGTTGCTTCTCTGTGCCTTTGACTAAACTTTTTATTTTCATATAAAGTAGTATGTAATTATTTCATCAACGACACAGAAGGATTTTCTAATTATATGAATTTAACTAATTAAAAAACGTTTCCGATATACATACCTCGATTTATCTTTTATAATGATTTTTTGTAAATGATCATCTGTTATATTAGTCCAGGCAATAGAGACCGTATAGGGGCTCTACCTAGCAAAATTCATGGTAGTTCTGGAAAAAGGCTTACTATATGTTTTTTGGGTAGCTGAATCCGAAATTTTAACTTCCCACCAAAATTTCCCCCGGCAACCCCCGCAAATTTTGGTAAAATGCCCCCCAAAAAAGGTTTTTATTACAGAAATGTATTTTTTTATTGTTTTAGGGGAAAAGTATTTAAAAATTCAGAAAGTAGGCAAAATTTGCAAAAAATTAGATGCATGACATTATGACTTAGGATGAAGGGGAAGGGGGGATCTGACTCGGAACATGCGCGCGGTGCTGTGTGAACTAAGTTGTGCAATTCCACTTAACCACTCACACGTTTACATTCGCCCTCCCATCTCCCCTCCGAACTTTCTCTATAAGGTTTACTTTAAGTTTTTTGGGTCGCTGAATCCGAATTTTTAACTTCCCCCCCCAAAATCCCCCCCCCCGAATACCCCCCAAATAGTTGTTTTTAACTTAAATTTTTCATTGTTTAAGGGGAAAAGCATTACGTAATTCAGAAACTAGACAAAATTTGCAACAAATAGGATATATGACATTATAACGTAGGATGAACGGGGAGGGGGAGGGCTGCCTCTGAACATGCACTGCGGCGCTACGTGCACTAAGTTATGAAGTCCAGGCAATAGGGGATTTTACCTGGAAAAATTAATACTAGTTCTGGATTTCGACTCACTTTATGTTTTTGGGATCGCTGAATCCGAATTTGTAACTTCCCACCAAAATTTCACCCGGCAAACCCCCCAAAAATTGATTTTTTGAAAAAAATTGGTTTTTGAGAAAAGCGCGCGGGGAATGTTCCGAGGCAGCCCCCTCTCTCCCCGTTTATCCTACGTCATAATGTCATATATCTTATTTGTTGCAAATTTTGTTTACTTTCTGAATTTCGTAAAGCTTTTTCCCTAAAATAATAATAAATTTAAGTTAATAACAACTACTTTGGGGGTTTTCGGGGGGGGGGGGGGGGATTTTGTTGGTAAGTTAAATTTCGGATTCAGCGACCCAAAAAACTTAAAGTAAACCTTATAACGAAAGTTCGGAGGGGAAATGGGAAGGCAAATGTAAACGTGTGAGTGGTTAAGTGGAATTGCGCAACTTAGCCCACGCAGCACCGCGCGCATGTTCCGAGGCAGATCCCCCCTCCCCCTTCATCCTAAGTCATAATGTCATATATCTAATTTGTTGCAAATTTTGTCTACTTTCTGAATTTCTAGATACTTTTCCCGTAAAACAAAAAAAAATTGATTTTTTTAATAAAAACCTTTTTTTTGCGGGGGGCAGGGCTTTTTACCAAAATTTGGAGGGTTGTCGGAAGAAATTTTGGTGGTAAGTAACAAATTCGGATTCAGCGACCCAAAAAAACATAAAGTAAGCCGATTTCCAGAACTACCATTAATTTTGCTAGGTAAAATTCCCTATTGCCTGGACTATATTAGAACTTTCACAAAGAGTATTCGAAACACTTCTGGGGTTTCACACTAAATATTTTCTATTACTGCTAAGTCTGAAGCTTTTAATGAACACGTGAAAAGAGTCTTCTCAAGTTTACTCATATATGCATTACTTGTTTTATAATTTGCACCCACGTTATTAGTCAGTCATGACTGATAATATAAGCAGTGGAGTTCATAGCAATAACTACAGAGTGTTTCATTTGAGCCGTTACAGCTCAAACCAAAGAGTAATGTTAAACATTTTCGAAAGAAGAAAAGAGATTTTTGGAATACAGATAGAGTCGGTCCGGCCGAATTTTCAACAGCATTTTCGCCGAAAACGAATTTAGACGAAATTCTTATTTTAGGCCGAAAAGGAAAACAAAAACGGATTTTTGCTCTATCTCTATTTTATTATATGCATAAACTAGTTTTTAAATTGCTTAAAAATTTGTAAATCAGTATAAATTTTCCTCTTAGATTTAAAATAATAATAATAAGGTTATATAGGCAGAATAATTAATGCGGTAAAGAAAAATAGCTAAATTCTTTTGAGAACTGTGTATATCAAGATGTATTCAATATTCGTTACTTATTTTCTAAATTGTTGTAAATGGAAAACAAATGCTTGGGATAAAGGTATAGTTAATTTATTAAAGCCTACATAAATTCTTAAAGTTAATTCATATTTAAAAGTTTGTAAAATTAGAATCATTAATATTTGAGCCATTAGCTTGCAAAATGAAGAAATGAATTACATAATTGGAAATTACATAAACAGCAAAGTTTACTATTAAAAAAAGTTACCTAAAACAACCCTTTGTTTTAACCACACATACAAAATCCATATCACAATGCCATTACAGAATAAAAAAAAGTATTACATATTTTACACCTATGTAAATGCAGAGTTAACTGATGATAATTTAAAACAGATATTGCAAAAAAGTTATCAAGACTGTTTTGCTTCTGTATCACAAATAAAAAATCCATGTTCTATAATTGCTCATTATTCAGTAAAAAGGGGTATTTGAATATCTCCCATGCACGAGGTGTGCATCGATTACATAAAAGGAATTCAAAAATCATATTATTCAGATTTCTTTTTTTTTAATAGCACTGCAAAATCGGCAATGGACACAGTCTTTATCGTTCGATATAGAATCATTTGTTCAATACTACCTAGGCATGAGGAATACATCATTACTTGAATGTAATTATGGAATTTCAAAATTGGGTTACTCAAAAAATGTCATCTTTTATCACGCTTAAAAATTGCCAGAACGTAAAATGCACATCATTTAATAAGAGAATTTGTTGAATTCTTCCCAATGTTAAGGAATACATCATTATTCGAATATAAGAAATGATATAAAATTGCGTATGAAACTCACTTTAAAATCATTCAAACTAAACTAAAAATAGATAAAAGTGATAAAAAATACACTTATAGCGAGGCCATACATTTTTATTCAAAAGTAATTCTTTTTCTAAATTTATTTCCCTTTCTTCGCTAGCATTAAAAATATAACGCTAGCATTAAAAAATGATTCTCTTTATTTCTAATTTATGCGCAATCGTTTCCCCCGCATAAATATTCTTTATTGGTATTTTATTAGATAAACGCCGCTTTTTACAAATCTATTTACGTAATCTAGAAATCATACATTTAATTTAATTAATATGGCGCCTCGTATAAACATTAAAAGACCCATAAATTGCATTTTCACTTTTGCCTGCAAGTAGATATTGGTCATTAATTATCCTTGCCGTTATACTTCTGTAAGCAATAATAGGTTTGCTTTTGTTTTTTTCACTTTTTAATTGATAGCCAAATGTGGTTTCAATACTTGGTGTTTATCTACTTGAAATTTTAATATTTCTCACAGTCTAACCGATACTTTGTGATTGGTGTATTGGCTCAACACACAGTTATTCTTGGCGTATTAACTTACGCAGATTGAACTGCACTTTGCCTCTGATCCTGCTACTGGTAACGGCTAAAATTTTGTTGAGTATGTGGTCACTACTAAGGATATTTACAGGAAATGATCACCTTGGATTTTTTGTTCGCAACGCTTTTGGATTTACATTTACGACCAATCCGCGTTTTTAGTCAAGATAGATCATACTTTTCTAAAATTCAACTTAAACCTATTTCATAACAATCGGTCATAAAGCTTAACATCATAACAGTTAAAAGGCGTATAAATACCTTTATTCAGATCGACATATGTTTCATCGCTTAAACGATGACATTCTATAGGTCTTTGTTATACAAATATTTTCGCTAAAATTTTTAAAAAATGTTTAAATATTTTGTATATGTTTAATTACAAATTTATCAAATATTCGATATTCGATTCGATATTCGAAAATTCGCTTAATTATAAATTTATCGAATTTATTATTATTAAATTTATTACTGTTTAATTATAAATGTTTAGAAGTTTTTGCGAAAATATTTGTATCGACACAGATCTTGAGAATATCGTCGTTTGAGCGATGAAACATTTATCGATGTGAATAACGGTACTTATATGTCTTTTAAGAGTATTTTTCATTAATTTTAACAATTTTTAGCTTAGTTTACATAAAATGAGTTCAAAAATTCTATTTTTAATCTCTATAATAATAGCCTAAGTCATGTGACTGTCATCAACAGTTCCGGGTTGACCGCTTCGCTTTTTATATGTCAGGAGGTCGATTTGGTAATTTAATGTTGGCCGGGCGCACGTGGCAAATCGCCAAATATTGTTCCATCGCCATCATGTCATCAGTATTATAATAGACCATTTCATGCGACTGTCATAAACAACTTTTCGCGTGCTAAATTAAAACAAAGCTTTGATATTGAAATTAGATATTATGGTTCATAGTTTTATTTATTGCTTTTCAAATTTTTTTTTTATGAAATAATTGAGAGCCATAAATTTTAAATATTTTAGTTTTAAATTAAAGTTATGTATTTTAAATAAAATGAGTGAAAGTATTATATTTTAAATGAAATTAATGAAATACGAAAAAATACGACGGGAACAATGTTTGGCAATTCATCACATGTCCCCGGCTAACATAAAAATACCGAGTTCATGATTTTTGTATCAGAATCTTCCGATTTGGCGAAGGATTGAGAAAGTAAATTAAATTATGAATAAAAGTAACATTAATACAATGCTTAGCATACACTTAAAGGAGACCTAACTGGTCGTCAAGGGCAGCTAGTTACAAATAAAAATCCATGTAGCATAAATAATCCTCATCATTCAACACGAAGAATTTTTTTAAATATTCTCCCTCCATGTTGAATGAATCATTACTCGAATATATAAAAGAAACTCCAAAATAATATTGTTCAAAACATTTCACTTTTTTTTTTTTTTTTTTTTTCGCAAATCAAAATTTCATGTAGCCCATTATTATCATTTTTTTATGAAAATAAGTTTTGAAAGATACTTTATATGCGCAGAATATATTTAAAAATAATTTAAAATTCAGAAAATCAGAAATAATTTAAAATTCAGAATAAATGAAAAAAAAAAAAAAAAAAACAAAAAAAAAAAAAAACAATAATATAGTACACAAAAAGTCGTCAGTTTATATATATGAATGTAACTATAAAATGTGTCGAACAAGAGTATATATGAGGACGTGAGTTTCAAAACTCGCATTATCCAAAAAAAAAATAATAAAATTTTGGGAAATCACGAAAAACTCCGGATTGCGTCCATTGGTTTTCATTGTAAACCAAGATTTTACAATGGCAGAAATACAGGATAAAACTAGTTTTTTTTTTTTTTTTTTTTTTTTTTTTTTTTCAGATTGTTGTATTTTTTTTGTTCAGGTTTACCAATGGAATATAGAATAAATTGATAGAGAAAACACGATTTTTAAATTTTGGATAAGGTGAATTTCAAAACTCACGTATATATATATATATATTCTATTAAAAAACGGAACTCATAAGTTATTACAAAAGTAAAAAATTCCCCGTATAATAACCAGTTTTTTTTATTTACTTAAATTAACTTATTTAATTAACGCTGGAGACACAAAAAATATATAGTGCAGAATAAAATTCAATTACTACATTTAGAACTCTCTAAAATTAAAATGTATATCTTTGAGACATCAGTTTATAAATTAAAGAAATGAATTACATATTGGAAATTTTTCGAACAGCAATGCTTCTTCTTAACAAAACCTTCAGAAAGTGTCACCTAACATACCCACTTGCTGTGCCGTACAAACAGAATCCATACATCATTACCATGATACATTGAAACATGCGGTATACAGTTTATATCTATCTAAATGCGGAATTACCTGGTTTTCGGAAAGAAATCATAAAATAAGTTATCCAAAATGTTTTTTTTTTTTTTTTTTTAATTCAAATAAAAAATCCATATATTTTGTACTCATCATCAATCAATAAGAAGGGGTTTTCGAATACCTCCCATGCACAATTAAAGCAATATTAATAAAATGTTTTAAAATAATTCCAAAATTACAATATTCAAGATATTTTTATTATTATTATTATGACAGATGAAGAATATAAGTAGTATATATTTTTCATCCGTCAGTAAGAGGAGTTTTTAAATACATTCCATGCAGGACGAATGTACTATTAGTTGAATATATGGGAAAAAAATCCACAATTACATTATTTATTTATTTTTTATATTACGAGTACAAATAAATAAATCCATGTAATGTATGCTCATCAATCAATAAGAAGGGGTTTTCGAATACCTCTCATCCATAAAGAATGTATCAATAGTTAAATCTATAACAAAAATTCCACAATTGCATTATACGAAAAAATTCTCTTTTTTTTTATCACAAATAAATAAATCCATATAGCGTGTACTCGTCATTCAGTAAGCAGTTTTTGAATACCTTCCATGCATAAGGCATGCATCATTACTTGAATGTATGAAATAAATTCCAAAATCATATTTAAAACACTTCATTTTTATAACAAGTAAAACCTCACATAGCACATAAATTTTTTGATGAAAATAGTTCTCCGGAAATACTTTATATGCATCAGCAGCCAACATTAACTAAAAATACAGAAAAATCACAAAGACTAACCAGATAGTCTTAAAAATATATTTATTTTTTAATATTGTTACAATAAAAATAATAAATCCGTGTAGTATACGCTCCTCATAATTCAGTATAAAGGAAATTACAAATACCCTCATGAGTAAGGAATGTATCATTAGCGGAATATAAACAAACAAAAAAATCATAATAATTAATCATTTTATTCAAGAATGTTCTTTTCTTATCACAAATAAATAAATCTACATACCATGTATCCTCCGATTCAAATATTGCCCAAGCATTGCTTGAATATATAAAAAAATTTCTAAATTATATTACTCAAGAAATTTAATATTTTATCACAAATAAAAAGCCTAACTAGTTTGTATTTCTCATCCTTCAATAATAGTCCAGGCAATAGGGGAATTTACCTAGCAAAATTAATGGAAGTTCTGGAAATAGGCTTACTTTATGTTTTTTGGGTCGCAGAATCCGAATTTGTAACTTCCCACCAAAATTACACCCAGCAACCCCCCCAAAAATTGATTTTTTGAAAAAATTTGTTTTTTGAGAAAAGCGCGCGGGGAATGTTCCGAGGCAGCCTCCTCTCTCCCCGTTTATCCTACGTCATAATGTCATATATCCTATTTGTTGCAAATTTTGTCTAGTTTCTGAATTTCGTAATGCTTTTCCCCTAAAACAATAAGAAATTTAAGTTAATAACAACTATTTTGGGGGGGTTTCGGGGGGGGGGAATTTTGGGGGTAAGTTTAAAATTTGGATTCAGCGACCCAAAAAACTTAAAGTAAGCCTATTTCCAGAACTTCCATTAATTTTGCTAGGTAGAGCCCTTACACGGTCTCTATTGCCTGGACTATAAGAAGGAGATTTGAAAATATCCCATGCAAGAGTAACGCATAATTAACCGAATATATGAGAAAAAACGCAATAATTTAATATAGATTACTACAAATAAATAAATTCATATAATATATGCTTCTCATCATTCAGTATGAAGGAAATTATGAATACCTCTCATGAATAAGGACTGTATTATTAGTGGATATATATAAAAAAAATCAGAATTCTTATTATTTTATTCAAAAAAGTATTTTTTATCACAAATATAAATAAATCCATATAGCATGTATTCGCCGATTCAGATATAGTCCATGCATAATTACGTGAATATATAAAAGAATTTCCAAAATTATATTAGTCAAGAAATTTAATATTTTATCACAAATAAACAATCCAACTAGTTTTTATTTCTCATATTTTAATAAAAAGCAGTTTTTAAAATATCGCATGCAAGAAGAAAGCATCATTAATCAAATATATGAAAAAATACACAATATTTTAAAAAAAGTTATTATAAATAAATATATATATATAATATATGCTCCTCAGCATTTAGCATGAGAAAATGATGAATATATCTCATGAATAAGGAATGTTCCATTAGTGGGATATATACAGAAAAAAAAAATCATAATTCTTATTATTTTAGTCAAGAAAGTTTTTTTTTTATCACAAATAAATAAATCCCTATAGCATACAGTCCCTGATTCAAATATCCCCCATGAATAAGAAATGCATCATTACTTGATATATAAAGGAATTTCCAACATTATATTAATCAATAAATTTAATATTTTATCACAAATAAAAAACCCAATTAGTTTGTATTTCTCATCCTTCATTAAAAAGCAATTTTGGAATCTCCCTCGCAAGAGGAAATTATTATTAATCGAATGTATTAAAAATACTTAATAATGCTTTTGAGAACTGTGGGGTTTTTTTTCGAGATATATTAGCTTTCAAGATGCATTACTCATTTTGTAAATTGTTATAGATTGAAAAGAAATTCATAGGAGTAAATAAAAGAAATAAGAAAGACTAAATTGAACAACAAATCTTGCCATGAGATGATGCAAAGTTGGAAATTCTTTATAGATTCGCCAATTTTTATTTAACACATCCAATTAACACTGGAAATGTTTGAAAGTAGTGCAGAACAAAGGTAATTCATTTTTAAAAGGATGTAAGATTGAAATTTTTAAACTCTCAGCCATCTGTTTGCAAAATGAAAAAATGATATCCATATCGGAAGCTATACAAACAGCAACCCCTATTAAGAAAAAAGAGAGGCTTCAAAGGAAAAAGTTACCTTAAAAACCTTTTTTTTTTTAACCACACATACAAAATCCACATCTCAATGCCATAATACTTTACATCTATTTAAATGCAGAATTAACTGTCAATATTGTTTTCAACAATCATAAAATAAGTTATCCAGACTGTTTTGTTTCTGTATTACAAAAAAAAAAAAAAAAAAAAAAAAAAAATCAATGTTGTATAATTGATCATTCAATAAAAAGGAATATTCGAATATCTCTCATGCAAAGGACTGCATCGAATACATAAAAGAAATTAAAAAATATGATAGTATTCAGAAAATTATATTATTTATTGCACTGAAAAATCGGCAAAGCGGAAAATCGTCTTCATTCATGTAGAAGCATTTATTAAATTTTACCCAAGCTTGAAGAATAAATCATTATTCGAATATACAAAACGAAGTCCAAAATTGTATTACACAAAAAATTTCATCTTTTATCACAGTTAAAAATCGACAGAGATTCCATACACTTCTTAACACTATATCACTATTCTTATCAGCATATTCTAATCAACACACAATTCTTATCACTAAATTAGAGCATTTGATGAATACTGTTCCTTCTTGAGGAATACATCATTCATCACATCATCACATCATCACATACATTATTAGAATATATAAAAACGTATTCAGAAAATTTCTTATTTTATCACAGTTAAAAATCGATAGAGCACATAATCCTCACTCATTCGATAAAGAACATTTATTACCACTCATGTTTGAGGAAAACATCATTACTCAAATATGTAAAATGAATTCCAAAATTGTATTATTCAGAAAATTTCATATTTTATCTCAGTTAAACATCGGCAGATCATACAATCCCCATCATTCAATAAGAGCATTTGGTGAATAACCATCCATGTTTGAAGAATACATCTTTATTTGAATATATAAAAGGGGTTCCAAAATTGTTATTATTCAGAAAATTCCATCTTTTATCACAGTTAAACATCGATAGAGCACACAATCCTCAACATTAAATAAGAGCATTTGATGAATACTATCCATGCTTGAAGAATACATCATTATTTGAATATATAAAAGGAATTCCGAAATTGAATTATTCCGAAAATTTCATATTGTATCACGGTTAAAAATCGACAGAGTGCACAATCCTCATCATTTGATAAAGAGCATTTGTTCAATAACCCCCATGTTCGAAGAAAGCATTATTACTCAAATATATAAAATTAATTCAAAAATTACATTATGTAGAAAGTTATATTTTTAATTACAAGTAAAAATACATGTAGCACATAATACTCATCATTGAACAAGAAGACTTTATTTAATATTCTCCTTGCATATAGAAAGTAATATTACTCGAATCTATAAAAGGAAATCAAAAATAATATTATTCAAAACATTTCACTTTTATCGCAAATTCTATGTAGCACATGATTGTTATTCTTTTTTCATGAAAATAGTTTTTGAAAGATATTTATATGCAAAGAATTTAGAATTATTTTAATGTCCAAAATAAATGAAATAATCCTATAATATATTACATAGAGAGTCTTCATTTTACTATTATGAATTGAAAAATCTAATGCATAGAATAAGACTATACGCAGGGCTCGAAATGGAAAAATCCACTAACCGGAACGCTATTTCAAAATTATTGTCGACTAATTTTTTTATTTATATTCATATATATATAATTTTTTAAGTACAGCAAAATCTCGATTATCCGAGTCCCGATTAACTGAGTTTTCGCTTTAACTGAGTTATTTTCTTCTGATGGATTGATAGTTTCCATTATGATGAAACAGCCATTATAAATGAAGTGTTAGGTGAAGATGAAAGAGCAGTCGTAAAAAGTTAGAACTCTGATTTTCTGGTCAGAATGAAAAAAAAAATGGCTATGGCCATTTTTTTTCAGCTTGGTCCATATTAAATTGGATAATCGGGCCTTTACTATATAGCAAATTTATATTTAACAGTAGAAAAACCAATTTTAAAAAATGTATTCAAGATTCTAAATAATTAAAAAAAACACGTTACAGAGAGCATAGTAAGCCATATGTATGAAACTTTAATAATATTTTTTAATATGAATCGGAACAAAATTTCCATACTTTCACGAACCGGAACAATATTTGTCACAATTTCATGAACTGGAACATCGTTCCGATTTGCTCCGGTACATTTCGAGCCCTGACACTCTAGCTAAAAACAGAACTTGTAAGTTATTATAAAATTTAAAAATTCTGCTTAGAAACACCAGTTTTTTTCCATTTTACTTGAATTAAGTTATTTAATTATCGTTGAAGATATTTGCAATACACTGAGAAAAAAATCATTCATATTTAAAACTCTTTAAAATTAGAATATATATTTTTGAGCCATCAGTTTGTACAATGACTTACATACTGGCGATTTTACAAACAACCATGCTTCCTCCAGAAAAAGTTTTTTTTTTTTTAAATGTACCTAGCATACCTATTGTTTGTACCGCACAAACAAAATCCATACCTCAATACCATGATACATTAAAACAAGTAGTAGATAGTTTACATCTATCTAAATGTAAATTACCTGGTTTTCTGAAAGAAATCACAAAACAAGTTATCCAGAATGTTTTCTGATTCTTTATCACAAATAAAATATCCATATACTCCATCTTTCAATAAGAAGGTTTTCCGAATACCTCCCATGCATTATGAATGCCATGATTACTTGAATATATTACTTGAACATTACTTGAATATATAAAAAGTATTTCAAAATTTTATTATTCAAAAAATTTAAACTTTTATCACAAATAAAAAAATTAAGTAATATGTATTTCTCATGTTTGTTGTATTTATCATCAGAATGAAACTTTGTATATCTTCCATACATGAAGAAAACATTATTAGTCGAATATATGAAAGAATCCGCAATTACATTGTTAAAAAAATAATCCTCTTTTTCAATTTCAAATAAATAAATCCATATAGTATATGCTCCTTATCATTAAGTATGAAGGAGTTTACGAATATTTCTCATACATAAGGAAGATATCATTACTTGAATATGTAAAAGAATTTCACAATTACGTTGTTTCTTTTTTTTTTCAAATCACAAATAAATACCATGTAGCATGTACTCTTCATAATTGAGTAATAAGGAATTTTTAAAAATCTGCGATGCATAATGAATGCAACGTTACTGGAATATATAAAATGAATTCCAAAATTGTATTACTCAAGACGTTTAATTTTTTGCCACAAATAAAGAATCTTAAGCTGTATATATTTCTCATCTTTCGGTAAGGAGTTTTTGGATACCTCCCATACATGAAGAAATCATTATTAGTCGAGTATATGAGAAAAAAATCAACAATTATATTACTTAAATATTTTCTTTTTATATTCCAAATAAATAAATTCATGTAGTACATTCTCCACATCATTCAGTATGAAGAAAATTATGAATACCTCTCATGCTTAAAGAATGTATCAATAGTCTAATACATAAAATAAATCCACAATTACATCATACAAAAAATTCTTTTTTTTAATCACAAATAAATAAATCCGTATAGCGAACTCATCATTCATTAAGGGGTTTTCGAATATCTCCCATGCATAAAGAATGATTGCTTGAATGTATGAAAGAAGTTCCAAAAAAAAATATATTAAAAACATATAGTTTTTTATCATAAGTAAAATCTCACATAGCACATAATCCTCATTATTTCATGAAAATAGCTTTCCGGCGGTACTTTATGTGCATTAGAAGTCAAAATAACTAAAAATACAGAAAAATCAAACAGACTATCCAGAGAGTTTTGAAAATATAAATATCACATTACTATATTTTTCATTGCAGAATAAATCAAGGTTTTTCTTCAAAGGATTACACATTCAGTAATGCAAAACAATCTGAATATCGGTAAGAAAGCATTAAGTCACCAAAGAGAACTAGTGAAAGATGCTTCTTCCAAGACGCCTGAGCTTCATTCTGAGAATGCTTCATCGATGACATCTTATGAAGATGGATATTAACCAAAAGTTTTTTTTTTTCTGTCATTAATTTATGCATCAGTAAAAGATACTAAGAACCTTGAACACTTTCAAGGTCCATTATTGTCATCAGCATGCACAGCCGTATTAAGAAAACGATCTTCATTTTATTTTTCTTTACCCGCTTCTATTTAACTCAGCTTGGTTTTTAGGGTTCCGTACTTAAAAAGTAAAAACGGAGCCATTATAAGATCACTCCTGTGTCTGTCGGTCTGTCTGTCTGTCACAGCCATTTTACTCGTAAACTACGGAACGTGGAAAGTTCAAATTCGGGGAAGTAATAAAGACCATTGACCCACATATTTTCAGATTAATGAACATTCATAAATATATTTAGTAAAAAAAGTAGAGGGGATAATTATGCTACTTGAAAAAAAAAATCTTTTCTTTGTATATCATGTGGGGTATCCTGTGAAAGCTTTTGTAATACATTCCTTTTAATTTTAGGTATTATATTTTCAAAGATATTGTTGAAAATGTAGCGCAAAAATATGTCCCCCCCCCCCATCTAATTCCGAATCTACTGAAAGTAAAATTATGAAAAAATTAGATGTAGTAGACGTTAATGTAAACCTTGTCGGAAAATTATAGCGATTACCCTAGGTCACATAGTTTTTGAGTAATTAGCATTTTTCTGTTATACACAAATTTCGATTTAGGGGCATTCAGAAAAATTGAGCATCGCTGAATATACCTATCGTTGCAGAAGAATAAAATCATTGTTGATAATGATTTTCGAAAAAAATCATCGGTAATTAGCCGAGATATTAACCCTTAAAGGTACGGTCAGTTTGGACATGCACAAGGACAGGGGCGGCGTACTCTGTGCCTAGTTAACAACTTTTAATGATATATATGTGTAATGTAATGTCCAGTAACAGTATAAAAGCAATAAACGTCAAATTGTTAAAAACATACTAATTTAAGGGGTCTCGGGACTCTAAAAAGTGGAAAAAATGAAAAAAAAGGCCATTTTCAACATTTAATGTCTTAAAATGTATGTGATTTTATAACACAATTTTAATTGGGATGAAAGATATAAGTATGTTCTTTCGTTTCATGTATTTTAAAAATTGCAAGATACCGAATTAGTATTTATAGGGGGCTCGAAACTGTTGGACATTTGTCGAACAAAAAATTGGCGTAACAGTTTACGCGCAGGATTACAAAATAAATATTGCAACTAGAATGAAAATTTTGGTGCTTACTTATACTTCAGATTGTAACAATTTCCCTGAACTTAAATAAATTTGTATTTAAAGTATTTTTATATTTTTAATGCAATGTTGCATTTAGCTAATAGAAAATTTTGAAAATTTAAACAGTAAAATCACCTAAAAAAATTTTTTTTGAACAATAAAAAGGAAATTTTAGGTTCAGTTTATACAGACTAACATGAAATATATGTTTTGAAAATTTCATGAAAAAGTATTCAGACGTTTTTGAGGTATCCTGCGCGTTATGCCCAAAAAACGCCATTTGGAAAATAATGACTTTAAAGTTTCGGAAACGCCGCTTCAGCTATTGAGCGGGTATAATTCTAAAAGCTTCTGTTCTAATGGGAATTTCAAGGAAACAATTATATCAAAATATTCAGAAAAGATAGGAGTTTAACATCTAAAAAAATTAAAATTTCTTAAATTTTGAAGCTTTAAGAGTCCTGCGACCACTTAATCCTTTCCGGCACGGAGTAATTCTATTTATAAACTTATGAAATAATGAACTGACACCAGAATTTATAAACGTATTTATTAGAAAATGCGAGCTTGCTTATTTTCACGTACATGATAAAACGAAAATTGTAATTAAATATTCTTGGTGCCATTTGTCTGTTTTAGAATTAAAATTAGGTGTCCGTTTTTAAAGGGCATTGCCCTCGAAAGATTTAATTAGAATGAATCGCATAAATACTGTGGGATTCGCGATAGTTTGCATTGATTGTATCTCTCAATACTCCTCGAGTGACTTTAAAAGTTAATTAAACACCTATCTGAAAAAACGCGGTACTGACCAAGGCGGCTTTGCAACTTTGAGACATCAATTCGAAGCACGCTTAGCACAATGCCAAATTTAAACTTTGAACAAAGGTTTTGTTTTAGCTACACTGTAGAAATAAAGGTTATTACTACGCTGAATTTAGTTTCATGAAATGCCAAATGAAGTTTAAGTATGCACTGCTTTTATTGTCAGTACCGAATTAAATTCATCATAAACAGATTAGGATAATATTAAAAAAAGAGTTATACGAATAGCTATATTTGATATCATTTAGGTTCCATATTTCTTTGAACTTTCATGGTATACCCATTTACACTTTTCTAATATATACAGCTATACCCAACCCTACGTTGTATAATTTTTTACAAATTCTTATTATTTTTTAGCAAAGATTCTTTTGTAATAATACAGTTAGTAATTAATATACTTATTGTACGGATTTTTACAAAGTCTTAGTATTCTTTTAGCAACGTTTTTGTTTGTTTTTTATAATACTATTACAAATTCATATATTTATTCTACGGAACCCTCTGTACGCGAGTAATGCTTGCACTTGACAGTTTATTGTATGTAAAGATGGAATTTTGTAACCAGTTTTTACCTCACTTCTTGATTGGCTAGAATTATGAAAAATTGTGTGCAAAGGTGTGTTTCTGATGACGATACAAACATTTTTGTATTTTAAAAATTTAATTATAAATTGATAAAATAATTTGAAAGATTTTTTCTATAAGTCGTCTGCGGACGATACACTTCTGGAGATGGAACATTTTCAAAGCCCTGTCATCAGCATTCACAAATCCAGAAAACGATCTTCATTTTATTTTTACTTTCTTCTATCTTCAATAGAAGAAAGTATTGTAATCGAAATTTTTTTCGACTTCCGGTTTTCGACGGAATTACATGTTTTAGGGGTCAGAAATCCCAAAAAACATGTTTATAGAAAATGTCTGTCTGTCCGTGTGTCCGTGTGTCTGTCGCCATTGTACCATCAAAAAGTGTATGAAGTTATGCATAGAATTGAACCAAATTTTTATGTTAAGTTTTTGGCTATGGCAAGCAGATCCTCCCTGAATTTGGAAAAAATTCGCCGGTAGGAGGCGCTGATATAGCGATTTTTGTGCGATTTTGAATATTGTACCATCCAAAAGTATATGAAGTTATGCATAGAATTAAACCAAATTTTTATTTTAAGTTTTTGGATATGGCAGGTAGGTCCTCCCTGAATTTGGAAAAAATTCGCCGGTAGGGGGCGCTGTAACAGCGATTTTTGTGCGATTTTGAATATTGTACCATCAAAAAGTGTATGAAATTATCCATAGAATTGAACCAAATTTTTATTTTAAGTTTTTGGCTATGGCAGGTAGGTCTTCCCTGAATTTGGAAAAAAATCGCCGGTAGGGGACGCTGTCACAGCGATTTTTGTGCGATTTTGAATATTGTATTATATAAAAGTGTATGAAGTTATGCATAGAATTGAACCAAATTTTTATTTTAAGTTTTTGGTCTTTGCAGGCAGATCCTCTCTGAATTTGGAAAACATTCGCCGGTAGGGGGCGCTGTAACAGAGATTTTGAATATTGTACCATCCAAAAGTGTATGAAGTTATGAATAGAATTGAACCAAATTTTTATTTTAAGTTTATGGCTATGAAAAGCAGCATCTCCCTGAATTTGGAAAAAATTTGCCACTAGGGGGCGCTGTAATAGCGATTTTGCATATTGTACCATCGAAAAGTGTATGAAGTTATGCATAGAATTCAACCAAATTTTTATTTTAAGTTCTTGGCTATGGCAAGCAGGTCCTTCCTTAATTTGGAAAAAATTTGCGGGTAGGGGGCGCTGTAATAGCGATTTTCGTCCCATTTTGAATATTATACCATCGAAAAGTGTATGAAGTTATGCAGAGAATTAAGCCAAATTTTTTGTGTTTCTTTTTGTTCATGGCATGAAGGTCCTCCCTGAATTTGGAAAAATTCCGCTGGAAGGGTGCGCTATAATTACGATGTCTGTACCATTTTCTTTATTGTACAATCGAAAATTGTATAAAATATGCATACAATTGAACCAAATTTTTTGTGCATGTTTTTGGCTTTGGCCAACAGGTCCTCCTTGAATTTGGAAATATCGCGCGGTAATGGGGCTCTGTGATGGCGATTTTTGTATACTTTTCTTGATTTTTCGTAGTTCTATTGTCCATCGGCGGCTCGTGCAAAGGCGGAACTCACTTCCTGCTAAGCCGGCTATTCACAAACATCTGATAACAACAGAATAAGGAAAAAATATTAATTTTAACAAATATCATGATATAGATTAACTTGTTTTTTGTTCATTTAATTGACTGAAGCAGAAATTTAAGATGAAAATCAAAGTTGGTATAGTAATGAACTAATAATATTGAAGTATTAACATGTGTAACTAGTTTTTGAAATATTAAGATGTATAAGATAGAAGAAAGTTTTGGGATTGGCACATCCAACTAGTTCTTTACACTCTTCTATTTAACTCAACTTGGTTTTTGTATGTAAAGATGGAATATTGTAATCAACTTTTAACTCACCTCCTGATAAACTAGAATTATAAAAATTGTGTAAAAAGGTATGTTTCCGATGACGTTACAACATTTTTATATTTTTAAAATTTAATTATAAATTAATAAATTAATTTAAAAGTCTTTTTCCATAAATCGTCTACAGACGATACACTTCCGGAGGTTGAACACTTTCAAGGTCCATTATTGTCATCAGCATGCACATCCGTATCCAGAAAACGATCTTCATTTTATCTTTCTTTACGCTCTTTTATTTAACTCAATCTTTTTTTGTAATATGTAAAGATGGAATTTTGTAATCAATTTTTAACTCAACTCCTGATAGGCTAGAATTATAAAAATTACGTACAAAGGTGTGTTTCCGATGACGATATAAGATTTTTATATTTTTAAAATTTAGTTCTAAATTAATCCATTAATTTAAAGACATTTTCCGTAAGTCGTCTGCAGGTGATAAATTGCCAATTTTTCTTTATAATTACAATTGTGTAGGAGTTGCAAAAACAATGGAGTGAATTGTGCGCCAAACTGCGCTCGCCAAAATAGTCCAACTGCCTGTGATACAATTAAGAAATTGATTAAACACAAAAAAGTTGAAAATATAAAAATAAAGAGTAATACATTGTAATACATTTTTTAAAAATACACTTTAATCAATTAAAATTTTCATCTTAGTTAAATTATGATTGTACTTTGAGAAATTAATTTAGAAATCCTAAAAATATATTTTAAATAAGGCTTCTTTTTTTTTCTGTTTCTCTTGTTAAAAAATGCTTTTTATTTTCCCTTCCTGTTGCCATACCTAAAAAGAGAATCAAAACAATAATTATATATATATAGTTAATACATTCACTAGCTCCCGCTTTAAAAAAGCGGGCTAAGAAAGCATTTCTCATAATCGGGTACGGTGTTCACGGTCAAATTTAATGCATTGTGATGAGATTTTTCTTTTTTTTTTTTTAACTCATGAATTGCAGTTATTAAATTAGGCGTGATTTTAAAGATCAAAATTGAATGTTTAGAAAAGAGTGCATTTTAAATTAAATATTCACTCTTTTACTTATATCTCTTTCGAGAATTTATGTCTCACATATATTAACTGTTGAGAACTTAATTACTTTTAATCATCACTCCCATTTATGAAGGTGAATAACAACACCGAGTCAAAGTACAACTCGCACTGTAAAGTCATCGCACTCAGACGAAAAGCGGAACTCTCGCTGTTTCTGGAAATCAGTGGGAGCAAAAGAAATATTATTTTTACAAATGCTTCCTTAAATCTCGAAAATATATTGATTTCTGGTGATTTTAATGTTAATAACGCTTCTCGAAATCGTGGATAACTCGGTTAATGTTACACTATACTTTTGTTCGTGTTTATATTATATATGGGCGTGAATTTCAAAACTTGCCTTATCCCGAAAAACAAATCTTGGGAAATCGAGAAAAATCTCGACTTGCGTCCATTGGATTTCATTGTAAGTTAAGATTCTACAATGCCAGAAATACAAAATAAACCTTTTTTTTCAGATTCTTGTGTATTTTCGATGAAGGTGCATCAATATAATAGATTGATAGAGAAAACTCGATTTTTTAAATTTTGAATAAGGCGAATTTTGACATTCAGGTCCTGATATATTCCTAGGTTAAGAAACATTTGTCTTTTTCACAGAGTGCTGTGAACTATGTCTAGAAATATGGTATATCTAATTGTACTATGTCAATTTGAACCAGTGTTCTCGCTGACTTTTTACGAACGTTAGCAATTTGGCTAATCTGAAATTAAAAACATTCGCCAAATGAAAAAAAAAAAATAGCAAAGTAAATTCGTTGTGAAACATTAAAAATTCGATATTTAACACCATAATATATCCCCCTTTTTTTCAATGTGTTCTAAAAAACCTAAGTTTTTGTAACTGCTTATAGATCAGTTATTCATCTAAATTTAATTATCTACTACAAAAACTAAAAAACTAAAAAAAGAAAATAACTATATTCTAAATGCCTTGCGCAATGAAGAAAAAATTTAAAATCTGAATTAACTCAATAAAATGTTATAAAATAAAACTTCCAATCTCAGTTAACTCAGTACTATTTTAATTTATTGCACGCAATGAAATCTGAAAAATTCAAAATATGAACAACAAAATGTGTCAAAAACTTTATTTTTCTAGAATTCTTCGGCTTTTCATTAAAGACCATACCTCAAAGGCAATTTCAAAATAGTACTACTGGTCACCTGTTGGGCACATTAACACATACGGAAATGGCATTTTTCCTTACTGTGGTTTCGGCTTATGCTAAATTGAATTGGTGTTGGTTTAATAACTCTAAACATAATGTAAAAGGGTACGGTATAATTGAATATAAGTGACATCTACCGTTCAGTAATGTAAATAAGAGTGTCGCCTGTACTACACAAACAAACACACACACACAAAGATGAGCAAAATTTGAGCATTCGCAATTTGACGAGTCTAATCATCCGTTTACTAGCCAAATGAAACATTTTGTCGTGATTTGGCGCAATGGCGAGCGGCAGCGAGAAGCCTGATTTGAACACATTTATCCAAAGTCATAACACCATTAAGGAGACGGTGAACGTTTAAAAAAAATTCTTTTAGTTTTCATAATAGAGATTTGAAATTTTGCGCAAATATAGATATCATCATAAGTATATAGAACACCTTAAAAGAAATTTCCAATCTTATTATAATTTTAAGATCTTTTAAAAAATTAAAAAATTTTAAACGAAATTTTAAAATGCTCCTTGCATCTTAATTTTTTAAATATCTCATTGATTTTAGACTTTAATCACATAAAGTTCTATTACAAACAAATCGGTGTACCGATTTTTCAATCCCTTAAATAGTTAATTTTTTAGAGATACTTTTCTGAATTCCATATCGATTTTCATCAAAATTCTGCCTTTTAATCAAGTTAAAAATCAAATTTAATTGTCTTAATAAAGTCGAATTTAAAAATGCATACACAGTTCCTTTTAAGCAATATCAGGATTCTTCCTTATCAGTTTCATGAATTTTGATCAAAAATTAAGTAGCACGGAGTATTTCAAAAATTGAAAAAAAGCTGAAATATTAGTATTGAGAAAATCAGATTAAAAAAATATTAAAAGGCCAAAAAATTGTTTGTGCACAAAATTAAAACACTTGTAACTTTGCGTAAAATAATCGCATATGCATGCGGTTTTCCACGAATGATGTAGTACAAATTGGAAAATAATAACACATACAAAAGGAAATGTCGATTTTGGGGTCAGGTTTTGCTCAAATAAAGGTCCATGGTCCCCTTAATTAAAATTTTCATTCAATGCTTCTCCAGGACATTTCCAATTTTTACCACATCGTCTATTACAGGGTGCATCAGTGATGTTTACAACATTGCACTTATGGTTTCGAATCATCAAGGACTTTTATTTCTAACACCGACATAAATGCTTTATTTTGACCGATGAATTTTTTTTTATAACAAAAGTAATGATTTAAAAAGATTTTTCTAATGCCGCGTTTGAATTACAAATCTATAAAGGTTTTATGCAACTGAAATTATTAAAATTTGCATTAATTGAACGGTTAGATTTTGAGTTAGTTTAATATTATATTTTGAAAATAATCCGTACCATATTTTGAAATTATTTAAGCCATATTTTGACAATTGTTTAATACTTATTTACACTGATGACTTAAGAAAACTCTTAAGAAAATATTAAGGTTGCTAAAACGGCATTGTAGCAGAAACAAAGGACTTTTTTTTTTCTAAAAAAGTATGATTTTTCTGAAACATTTTTTTTTTTCTTAAAAAGGACTTCGGTTGCTGCATTAATTTAGAGCCTGCTTTAAAGTTAAATTTTGTAATAAATTTCATGAATGTTTCCATAAATATTACATTTTATGTACTATGCATTATGAAGGTAAAAATAATTTTAATGTAAAATAATTATGATGTGTAATATGCTTTACAAAATATTTAAAAGCATCACTATCGAAGAAATATATAAATCGGTTTATTATGTGTAATTAACCATTAGTAGAAAACTTATATTGATTTTGCTGCGGCCTAATATTGCTCCAATTTTTATTGACCTGAAATAATTCTAAGGAAAAACAAATATTGATTAAATATTTGAAATAAAAAGCTATATAGAATATAGTTTTAGATTGGAAATATCTTCTATAAAATGGCAAAGTATTTATTTGCAATATTGCATCCAGTATTGGCAAAGTATTTAAAAATGAACTTGAATGAAATGTATTTCATTCATTACAGCCAATATCGGCAAAGATGCAGACAACATAAACATTATTTGTTTGATATTTATTTGCTACTAACCGAAACATTTTATTCCAGAAAATTTGATCAGAGTTAGACCCCTGAACGGATCGGGTTGTAACCGATCCAATTTCAAAAATAAACTCAACCCCAAACCCGATAAAAAAAATCCTTATCCCAAACCCGAAGCTAAAGGAAAAAAATCTATATTTTAATACAATTATATTTTTAATATAAATCTTACATTTTGCATAAAAATGTACACATATACATACACTAATTAATACTCAAATTCGTAGAGTTTTTTTTTTTTTCATTAAAAAATATTCAGGACTTTCTTTTGAAATGAACTCGACCCATGTCGAAAAGATTAGCGTCAATCCAACCCGACCCGATCCGACTCAAACAGCGGATCGGATCGGGTTCGATAATAATCGGGTAACTTTATCCGATACAGGACTCTCGTCCAAGTTCAATTGATTAGGTTCAATTGAGTAGGTAAAAAAGTTGAAAGGAATACAAAAACTTCATTCGTCATCTTCAACAGCAGAATGTTTGCTCCAGGGTGCCAATAACTCTGATTTACCTTGACCGATATTTATCAGTTTTGTGTGCGATGCCGATACATTCTAATGCAGATATTTTGTAAAATGGCATATATTAGTTGGTGGAAGCGAGGTTTCTCATTTGCAATATTTAAACTTACGATAGTCTATTTTATGTGGGCATGTAAGCTATTATAAATGTTTTATGGGATCGTAAATGCTCAATATGTCCCCGTCCTTTCTAACAGAGCGTTGAAAGTAACAAACCCATAGTGACCCGATAAAGATAACAAAATAGCCAAAGAAAATCATAAAAAAATATAGGTCATTTTTTTGTAATTCTGACCCGTCGAGAAAATGAAGTGAATTTGATACTTAAACGTTGTTAATTTTATGCTCTTGTGCGACTAAAAGGGTGTTACTGTTAAAGTATACTTTCGGAATGCTTTAGCAGGGTTAAGGATTTTTTGTTTACGTTCAAAAAATGTATTGTGTAAATGGATCAATACACAAATACAAACAAACGTTTTGAATACTAAATTATATCTACTCAGCCCAACTCTGAATGAAACTGGATTTTACTACATGAGAAGAAATAGTGATTAAAACTTATTTCAATCTAATGCCTTTAAGGTACTGCATGACATCGATTTGCGTTGCTCTTCAGAAAGTAAATAATGCCTTTTTTAGTCGCGTTTATTTATTCACTTACACTTACATTTTTTCAAGTAAACTAAATATCGTGTGGTTAAAATATACGCTTTTTTTAATATTTTGTCTTTAGTTGAAAAAAATTTGCGACTTGGATCTGTCTATATGCTTGCGTTCGCATATTTTGTATTAGTGAAATTACTATGGAAATCATGAAGTTTTAACTATTGAAGAATTTAGTAAGCAGACTATGATTTTAAAGCAGTTATTATAATACTATTACTAATATCGAAGTACAAATAAAATAACTGGAAAACAATGTAATAAATATACTATTATTGAAAATCTTTCTTCTTATATAATTTTCTTTTTCGCATTAAAACATGTTTTATTGCAAAAAAATATGTAATTTTTTTACTCTTTTCCTATTTCTATGCTATGTATTTATATTTGCATATGTGTGTGTATGGGCACGTATGTATGAGTTTGTAGGAATGTAGGTATACATGTATATGTGTGTGTGTATGTGATATGTGCATGTATGTATAGATATATATGTTTTTTAAGTATATATTGGTACATGCTCTTCTTAAGTGGATTTGTTTTATTCATCTTGATATCGTAATTTTTATATAATTGAATTCTAGTATGTGCGTATACTGTACCAATATACAGGGTATCCATAATTAAACGACTCTTACTTTAAAGTTGTCTATAAACGAAACTATTGGTCAGAAAATTGTGAAATTTTGTGACGGACATAACGAAGGATTGGGAATTTGTTTGAATGAAAAATAAATTTAGTTCAAAATTTCGCAACCAGGGGGCTTTTTAATGGATTACACATTTTTTAAAGTTTTTACACTTTATTTTTCTCATATTAAATAAGACAAATATATAGACCGCCCCTAAAAATAATAAAGCGTAAAAACTTAAAAAGTTATTGGTTTTCAAACTGAACGGACAATACAAACTCAGAAAAAAAGAATCCGCTCACGACAGCCGCCATTTTTTTCACAGAGCTCAGGCCTAGTATTCAGTGGGCGGTAGCTAAATGTGTAATTTATTAAAAATCGCCCTCTGGTGGCGAAATTTTCAACTAATTTCTTTTTCATTCAAACAAATTCCCATTCCTTCATTATGTCCGACACAAAATTTCACAATTTTTTGACCAATATTTTCGTATTTAGACAACTTTAAAGTAGGGTCGTTCAATTAGGATGAGCGAAGCGAATCCTCTACTAGGCTACACATATTACATTTTTTCATACACTTTACAAAAAAAAACTATTTAGTATTTTCATTTGAAACTAAACATAAAAATAAATTATGATATGTAGATTTGCACAATATTATTTTTTTTTACAGAATAACCTTAAAAATTTATTATTTTAATTAATTTATTTTACATGTTTTTTCCATTACGGACACGTTTTTGCAAATAAAAAAATAAAACACGTATATTTTCAGAAGAAAAAATAAATCATGGAGTTAGTAATAATAGATAGAATCATGATTAATTAAATAAATGAAATGTATTTTCATTATTCCGCCAAAATATCTGAAAAACTGTTTTTTAAATTTAATTAAGGAATGAAATATTTTTGGACTTGATAGAAATGGAATCTGATCTGTATGCAGACGATACTTTCGCATTTTAAAAGAATTATATTATGATTTTTTTTTTTTTTTGTAAAGTGGCAAAAAAAAAAAAAAAAAAAAAAAAAAAAGAATTCTAAACAAATAAAATTTATTATTAAATTCGTTATATAAAGTGTTATTCGAATTCGAAGGTTGAATAATAACAATAACATAATAAGTTAATAATTCTTTGCATCAACGACAGCAGATTTCAAATGTTTTTCCATAAAATAGGATTTTGAAGAAATAACATTCTTCAAGCTCTCTTCGAATATATTATTTTAAGATTGCTATCAAAAATTATTTGACGTAAATTCCAAAGACTGGGTTGGTTGGTTGGATGGATGGATGATTCTTGACGGCCGATTATCTGCACTAGGGATATACGTGGTGCCCTTCGTGGAGTTCTTTCTAAGGGAACCTAACCCGTATTTACGCATAGAAATCCATGGCTCGAAGAAAATCGCGAAAACTCCGAACGATTAGACCGACGGGCGCGATTGGGTTCGAACCCAGCACCTCCCGTCTACCAGCTTCGAGAGCAGAACCTCTCAGCCACTGGTGTACAAAGACTGGGAACATACCCATTTCAAACCATTTGAGAAAACACCAGAGGCTATTGGAAAATGTAAAAACATCTTTAAAAGATCTTTTAGTTAAAAATTTAAAAATCTTTTGGGTACGTGTTAGTTATTCCGTCGATCAAATTACTGTCACCAAATTGTAAGATTAAATGCCAATAATGGTTGATCGTAAATGTCACATTTACGTGACAACACGTGTTTACGTCATCAAGTGATTTTTATTTCGGCGTTTTATTTCTATTTTTATTAATTTTATACTAATTTATTTGTTTTTTCGTTATTTAAAATAAAAATTATGCCAATCATATATATTAAATGATTAAACGAGTAAGCAATATTCCGATTATGAATGATATCGTAAACGACTGAACCGATTTTGCGAAACTTGCATCCTATACTAAATCGAGCACGAGAAAAAGATCTAGCTAGGTCCCGAATTCACAAAAAATCGTTTTTACAGGGTAATACAAGATCACAGGTGAAACTTCTACTTTCGAAGCGTGTTTTCTATACTAATTCGAGCACGAGAAACATACCTAGCTAGGTTTCGAATTCGAGAAAATTGGTTTTGATCGATTAAAAAAAATTCAGCACTGAAAATATTGCTATATATCCAAAACGGCTCAAAAGATTTTCATAAAACTTTGTTCTTATACTCATTCGAGCACAGGAAATCGATCTAATTATGTCCCTAATTCGAGAAAACTCGTTTTCTACTGTTAAAACAAACTCACTACTCAAGATGACGGTACCAATTGAAAACAATTCCGCCGATTTTTATGAAATATGCTTTATTCGATTATTGGAAACCCATCCAACTAAGTCTCGACTGCTGAAAAAAAATTTTTGGTAGGTTTAAAACATTTTTTTTTTTTTCTTATTTAATCTTCCGCCATATAAGCGGCATTGGCAACTTAACCAAATTTATTCGCTTTGCACCACTTTCTTTTTTAGGGAACAATTTTACTTGCGTTTTTAGAAATTTACAAAAAAACTTACTTTTAAAATATAGTGTTGCGAATGAAATATAAAAATAGAATCATGTATTTAAAGCTACGTTCCGTTAAGGGTTTAAAATTATCAATTGAACTTTTACTTTTTTTAAACACGACTTAATTTTTTTTTAAAGATTATTTAAAAAAAAACTATATATTTCTTAATGTGTCATTACTCCAGTTTTGTATGAATATTTCTATGTTGATAATTTTTTTTTTGAAAAGCTCGTTTTCCTTATGGTCTCCTGTACATTTTACTAGTAACGTAATGTGCAATGTTTGTTTGTACTTTTTCCTATCTCTCCGTGCTTTAACTTTTGCACAAAAAAAGTTAGATTCAATATCATGAAATTCGTAAATATTGAGGAAAGCATCTTTGTGTTCCCTATTGACAGTAGTCATCGGAACATATACTTTTATTTGACATCATCACATCAAAATTTTGAATAATGTTATCATCACTACCTTTTGCAAAATGAATGAAACATAAAAAATAAATAGTTTATTGGGTTTTGTTCTATTCATTAAACTATTTCACAAATTGGAAATACCAAGTCAAATTTCCATCTTTCATGCCCCTGGCAAATATATTTCTTCCAGCAATTTGTAATATATATATATATTTGTCAAAAAAAGGAATAAATAATAATTAAAAACATTACCTTGATTCAAGAAAATAAAGTGTTCCGGAAAATAAAAGGTAATTAAAATTTAAATAAATTACTTGTTGTTTTCGGTTTAGTCAGACTGTTGTCAGATTTTATCTGTAAGATAAATTATTGTTTGAAATTGAAAAAGAAATATCTTAAAATCTAGAAACGCTATCCTTGATATGATAATAAATGATAACACTATTTATTTTATTATTCTACTTACTAAACCACACCATAAATTAAAAACACCGAGTCAAATCGACAACCTATATGTGTCTGATGTCTGATGAATATCTTTTGACTAGTAATATACACAACAGAATAGTCGGATACAGTTACAGAACATAAACAACATGTTTTTGGCCAAAAAAGTAGAATTAAGTCGCCCAGTGGCGTGGTCGGTAGCGACAGCTACTGCCACGGCGGGGGCCCGGCATCATATCCACGGGTACGACATGGTTTTAATTGTGAATATCCATCTGTAGTTATATAAATATGTAATGAAAAAACGAAATAAAAATTGTCGTGGTTTGTTGCTGTTTCTGTGTATAATAAGGATCTTTCGAGGCGAAAGCCGTAGTTGCTATAGGCCCCAATGTCAGCTGCATGTCAAGAAGAATTAACACCCTTATCTTGATTCGAGAAAATAAAATAATCCAGTTATTATCAATTTATCGCGATTAGAATCCATTTTGTGTAACAAGCATATCTGTAATATTTTACTTTGAAAAAGTATTTCATTGGTTTGTTTAAACTCTATTAATAAACATTACCAGCAGCATCCATTTTTTTATCTCACTAGAATTCTACAAAAGAGAAAAAATACAATGTGATTATTAAATAATTTTCCTTGTAAGTCAAAAGTAAAACGGAATGAAACTGCATTCCATATTTAGGCTTTCAAAAACAAACAGACTTTCAAACTTTCGAAAGAATTTAGCATCAACAGAGAAAGTTTTGCGACCCCCCCCCCCCCAAAAAAAAAGAAAAATGCACTTTCGGATTTAAATTTGTTGAGTTAGACGTCATTTGGCAGTCATTTACTTGTTTTAATCATTATTAACCCCTTAAGCACCAGATTCATTTTAGTGATAGTATGCTGAATACCATATATATTAAATTTTGCCTAAAAGTAGTTTATGTCATTATTTTTAATTACATGTGAATTACTTAATTTCATGTAATATGAGGAGATGAAATAAAGGTTTATTTATATTATACAAACAGAAATAAGGAAACAGAACTAACAGAAATAAGCTCTGTATAAATTTAACAAGCCTAAACGTCCTTTTTTCTTTCGCTCTATCTCTTCCTCCTCATGCTCTTTCAAATCATCCTCCTCAACAAAAAGTGGCGTCCTTTTATACTTTTGTTTTTAGGGCGTTACGCATTTGTTCTGACTCTTCTGCTCTGATTAATGAAATTAATTATCTCAAATCTCTTGCCCTTTCTCGTTGTTATAATTCCTCTTTGATTGATAAAGCTCTGTATAAATTTAATAAGTCTAAACTTCCTTTTCTGATTCAAATAATCCTCCTAATTTTAACTCTATAGTTCTGCCCTTTTAATCTCTTCTCTGTTTTAAATTTGCCAAAATCCTTTCTCTTTTTAATTTTAAAGTTATCTTCAAACCTATGAATAAAATTAAATTCTCTTCTCTAAAGGATCCTATTCCTACTGAGAACCTGTGGGGTGTTTATTTTATTCCTTGCTCTTGCAATTTAGGTTATATTGGTCAACCAAAGAGAGCTTTAAAATTCAGATTAGGCGAGCATCAGAGGTATATGGCAAATCAAGAAATCTAAATCTTCGATTGCTTCTCACTGTTGGTCTTCCAGGAATTGTTTCAATTTCTTCATGGCCAAATTTTTTTCTTCCCCTGCCTCTCCCTCTCACTTAGATTTTGATGAAGCATATCTTATTTCTAAAAATTCTGATAATCTTGTCAATGATCTCTCATCATCTCCTTTCCTCTCTCCAGCGTGGAAATTACTTTTGTAATTCTTTTCCCTCTTCTCTTGTTTCTTTTATTTTTATTTTGTTAAAAAAAAAAATGGTTCTTTTGTCTTTTTCTTGTTTTATTCTTTTATATTTCTTTCTTTATTATTATTATTTATATTCGTATATATTTTAATTCACTTCTTTTATTTTATTTTAATTTTGTTTATTTCTTTTATTTCCATTTTTCCCTATCAATTTTTCTTCTATCAGTTTGGCAACACTTTCGTCTTCTGCTCCTTTCAGCTAGCGCCATCTGTCGCGTTCTTTGTGAGCTCTATTCTCTACCTTTCAGTTCATTTTTGACCTTGTCCCCTTACGGACACGTGCTTACTTCAGCTGATGACGAGCTGTTAATATTTTTAGCTCGAAACGCGTCCTATGTATTGTTTTTATTTTATGGTGATTTTTTACAAAGCTTTATTATTTGAATTATTTTAATTTAAACAGAAATAAGGTCCAAAATAAATATTACATGTGTAAAGTTCGTAAGTTTTTCGAATAATTGTTATATTACAATAATGCGCAGAAATGTAGAAAATAAAAAAAATAAGCTATGTATGTTTATGCTATAAAGACCGTACAAAACCAATCGCAGTAGCAATTAGCCACGTAGAAAAAAAAAAAAAAAAGAAAAACAGGTGCCTAGAACATAGCAGTCTGGACTTAAAATGAGGACGTACGCAAGTATGTCCTGGTGTTGTAATAGAAGATTTCATGACGTACGCAAAGAAGTTAAGGGGAATTATGCTTTTTATTCTGTGCACAGGTGACAACAAACTCATTAATTTCCTTTGAAAAATTATTGGGAGTTTTCAGAAGAAATAATTCTTCGAAATGACTGGTGAATTGTGCTCATTAGGCACTGAACCCTGACACATTGGATGCGAAATATTTTTTAGCAAAAATCGTAAAGGTTTATAATTCACATAAAATATTTTTTTTTATTAAGACTCGTCATCATTCAGGCCGAAAAATATCCTCTCTAATGGTAAATTTGTAGTCATAAAATGTATTCATTTTTTAGATAGCTACAACACATTTTTTATCTAACTTTTACTACAAAGCGTCAAAGCTACCTATTGCAGCCGTCCGGAGGAAAGCAATTCCCTTGAATTTTTGGTATATTTTTACCGAACCACGACCTCCAGACTCCAAAACCACCCTCTGCTCAAATGTTGATATAGTATAGGGTAGTGGAATACACAGTGAGACAGCAACCATTTTGACATATAGTTCTAACTTTTTCTCCTAGCTGGAACACACGCTGAACCACCTCATCTAATGCAACACGTGGATCTTCAGTTACTCGTCCGACAAAATAGTAAATAATTCTTTATTTTATAGTGGTTAAATTTACATAAACGTCTATTTTAGAGTTTATTTCCTTCAATATGACATATATTTACCAAAATCTAACCAAACCTAGCTATGTCTAATAATAGACTATTTCGACAAAAACAATGAAATTTTTAAAGCGATGAAATTGAAGTAACAGATGTGACATCCATTTTGTTACAACGTAACGAAAGTACACAGTGAGACACACTTTTATGGTACAGAGTAAGATGTCTCTCATTGTGTACCTATTATGTGGTTTTGATGTTATGAAAAGTTATTTATTAATAAAAGAAGGTTTCTCTCTCTCTTTCTGTGTGTGTATGTGGGCGTGCGATGGCTAGGGAAATCTACTAAATGTAAGAGGCTGAAAATTTGTATGAAGGCAGTCAAGGTCTTCCATTGTCCACCAGAGGCTCATATTTTTAATATTTTAAAAATCTACAAATAGTAATTAGAAATCATAAACTGCTGAAAATTATTAATAGAGTGTAACAATGTATGATTTATGAAAATTGTCATTTATTATACATTGATTGAAAGTTATACATTGTCACACTGTGTACCACATGTGGTACACAGTGAGACAATTTCCGATACTCCGTTCTGTGCTTTTATAAATAACTTTTTTAAAACCAATTCTACATTAATGTGTAGCGTATTTGTGTAGCTTAAAGATGTAGCAATTTTTTTTTCAAAACAATAAAAATCGTTGCCATTTGTTAAGTAATAATAATATTCGTCTCATTATATACTACGCTCCCCTATACATCTGATATTTGTCATGCTGCAACTGTCGTATTTATGAACCGATTTGGATGTGACTGAGCATGTGCACAGGGCTTACCCAGGTCTCGACCGAGTTCGTTAGTCATCTTCACGCTCCATCTTATTTCAAAATGGCGGCCATTTTTTTTTTATTATTATTCAAATAGAGATAGATATAAAATATTAGAAATTAAAAAAAAAAAAACTTTTCTAGTGTGTTTGACCTTGATACAAGAATTCCGGAGTATGTTTTGTTTCGTCTTCCTCTTAAGGAATAGCTGAGATTCAGTTTGAATTTCTAGGGTGTCTGACATTGTGAAACAATCTGATTTTTGACATGCGATAGCACACGTGTTTCTCAACTGATTTGGATGTGACTGAGCATGTGTACAGGATAGACTAAGGTTTTGACACAGTTTGTTAGCCAGCTTCATCCTTCATCTTGTTTCAAAATGGCGACCATTTAAAAAATATAAAATTCAAAATTCAAAAAGAGGTAAAAAAAAATGGAAATTGAAAAAGCTTTTTTCTTAAGTGTTTTACCTTGATGCAAGGCTTCCGAAGCGTTTTTATTTCTTCTTTATCTTAAAAAAGATATAGTAGTTTAAATTTTTAAGGTGTCTGACATTTTAAAACAATCTAATTTTCGTGATGCGACAGCACTCGTATATATTATCCGATTTCAAAAGAACTAAGCATGTGTACAGGACTTAACAATGTCTCGACCAAGCTTATTGGTTAGATTCATACGCCATGTTGTTTTTAAAATAGTGGACACTTTAAGATAGTGCCAAATTTCGCGATCAAGCATAAACCGTTCTAAATGAAACAACTTGGATATAGCTGACTAATTTAGCGAAATTCTCATTCAAATGCGATTGAATCTTCTATTATCGAATTCTTCTTATTTTAGCTTCGTGTGTTTAAGTAAAATAAGTTACATTTTTAAAAACAAGGAATGGGGAAAGTACCTTTTCCTTCCGGAACAGCCCGGATAGACTTCTTTAATTTCTCACCAGTCAAATTTTATTTTCCTTCTTTCTGCATACTCTTCTTAATGGATTTTTTTCCAGTTTAAATGTCAAGATATTATTGTAATTTATACATGCTTTTTTTTTAAAGTGTTTAAATGAATCGTTAATTATGTTGATGACCTGTTAATGAGATTTTAATACTTAAAATTAAATGCGTAATTTAGAAATTTTTTGCTAATTAAATAGCAAAGAAACATATTTTATGCTGATACCTGTAAATGAGATTTTAATACTTAAAATTAAATATGTAATTTAGAATTTTTTTGACAATTAAATAGGAAAGAAACATATTTTTAAAATACAGTAGTACATCGACTTGCGTCAGCAATTCGTTCCAAGACTAGTGACGTAAGTCGAAAAGGACGTAAGTCGAGGTACATTTAGATGAGCGAAATGGATAAGTAATAAAATTTCACCAAAATCTAATGAACATATTATATTGTATATAGGGATTATGTTACATACATTTAACATTAGCAAAAAAATCCGTTTGTACTACAAGAATTTGTAATTAATCAATAAGTTATTAACTTACAATTTATTGTTCTTTTTATAGTTCAATTTATTGTTGCAATTTATTGTTCAAGCAGGCCCGTTCGAGTCTTTGAAAATGGGAAAAAATCTTGTAGTGCAGTTTGAACCGACAAGTTTCTTCTTTTGTTCTCTTAGAAGCTTTTTGTAACAGCAGAATGAGTTTTCTAAGTTTTTTCTGGTCGTTTACTCGCCTGAATCAATATTTCCAAGAAACGTCATTCCAGTTTCAACAAGGTTTATTCTTCAGTTAATTTTGCATCCGTTATAATCTTCTCCCTTCCACCTAGGCTCAACATCTTCATCTATGTCTTCGACAATACTTTGTTTCTTTAATTTGATAAGTTTGTCGACGGTTAATTCCCAATCAGTGCAATTTTTGAATTCAACAACATCTTCAGCATCCATCTCTAAGTTGAGTTCTATTCCGTTTTCGACGATTTCATGAATTGAGAGAGATACAGGATCACAATTTTCATATGTTTTCCCAGTCTCTGCGAGGGAAAAGGGTCACAGTTTCTTCCAAGCACATATCTCTATCTCTCTTTTCTTTTTCTTTTTCTTTTATTTTCTTTTATTTTTTTTCGTTAAACCCAATGAATCCCCTATGACTGTGACTGCATCTGAGATGTTAAATTTCTTCTAAAAGTCTTCAAAAACGTTCAAAGTGCGTCTTAATCAAGGAAAAAAAATTCAGGCTAGACGACATAAATGCGGGGTGACGCAAGTCGATGGGACGTAACTCGGGGTGCTACTATAATATTTAACTTTATAATATTTAACTTATTTAACTTTTCTGATGAGAATTTAAAAATAAAATCAAAATGCTTTCCAATCCCACGGGTTTAACTTTAAGAAAGGAAATTTCAGACATGACTGACAGCAAACCTTAATGAAGAAAAACCAATAACTTAATAACGTATTTACCTTTATTGAAGCAAAACTAATTATTATTATTATTATTATTATTGTTATATAAAGCAAAAAAATAATAATTTTAATTCCACTAATAATCCATAACTCTGATATAATAATTACTGAAAAACATTTGTGAATTTTATGAGGGTTTTATTTTTTCGCATTATTCCGATGAGATTTCTTGCAACGGTCTCGAAGATGACACCTGTCAAAAAAATCTATTTTTGTATAAATTGCGCCTGATTAAATTTCTATCACCTTGCGTCATTCTCATTATCTATCTTCGGGTTTTTTTATCTTGCTGCTATCAAAATACATTCTGCTCGAGATGCATTTTCAGTAAAGATGTGCATCATGTGATGAAAGCATATTAGGAATTTCATTGAGGATTGTTATCGCTTCATAGACTATGATACAATTTGTCTTGAAAATATAATACTCTCACTACTTCAGAATATGTCACATCATGTGAAATCAATAGATTAGTAGACCATAATAAAAGAAAATAAGGCATTTAAATAGAATAAACTAGTGTATAAATTATACTAGCGTAATGGGTTTTTATCGCAAATATTATATGTGTGCATCTGTGTAAAATTAAAATAAAAACTGCTTTATTAGTAGAATGTATTTGCGGGGTAGAGTAGCTAATATTAGAAAAAAAAATATTTTTAATTTTTATTTTAAAAGATCGAAAATATTCTAAACATATCTAAACAGATTACCTATGCTCTAACATAAGTATGTTTGCTAAAAGATAAACACATCTGCACATTTACGATGCAATTCTACAGTGATGCAAATAATTAATACGGTAAAGTATTAAAATTGAAATTGAAAGGAATTAATTTCTTTTAAAAGAAAAATAATATTTATGTTTTGTTTCTCTTAAAGAGGCATTTTTAAAAAATAAATAAATTAAAATAATGTGTGATAATTAACATCACAATATCTACACTTACACATCTGCACCTACTCACTTATACCCCATATGAACATCTACACACTTTTGCCTCTTCATCTAGACGCTTATACGTATGTACATCTTCATCCACACATCTACATCTATATATCTACACATGGACATCTAACCAACTACGTCTACATTCCTACATCCTGATTCAGCAATAACTTAATAATTACAATATATTCAAATGAAGAATTTTCCAATAATGGGTCTATCCTCCAATTTTTCAACAAATAAGAATAATAGCGGATATTCTCTTTCTAAAAAGTTAAAATTTAATTATTAGCTGAAATATTATATTTTACAGACGGTCACAGAAGAGAAAATGTTTACTAAATCGTAAACTCTTTATTTTAAGATATACAGTGAAGTACAGATCTCTTCTCTTCCCCGTTCACAAGATGCCATGCCATCCACAACGCCGGTTAAGAAAATGATGCGGATCGGTGTTAGTGTCGGTTTATAGATAGTCTATTGTGATTATTATAATCATTTTTAATAGTAAATAATAAATCATCTTACACTTCATGCACATGTGATTTGAAACAATTACTCAGTTTCCCAGTTAAACTTTCATATAGATGCTAACAGTTTTGATACTGCAGCTATTAGGGTCAATGATAAAAATTTTGTCCATACTAAAAAATGGGACTTAAGCGATTCAACTATGAATGTTTAGCTTTTTAATGTCAATATCTCGTTTCAAGCATTCACTGTGTACTAGTTTAAATATGAAAAAAAAAATAAAGCACAAATTTCAATATTAATTTTTTTAAAATGAAAGATAGGAAATGCCATTACCGAGGCTTGTCCCAAACTTAATGAAGCCTTTATTTTTAAGAATTGGAAAGCTTGAGCAAAGGCAATGTGTGGGTATATTTAATTTCTATTTTTTATGCTGTATAGTCTTGTTTTGCTCAATCGATAGATCTCAATAGAGCACTGTCAAGAAACTCAGACGTTAAACCGAAATATTCTCCCTCTCATACAAAAGCGATGCAGATAATACAATTTATACACTATTTATTCTATTTAAATGCCTTATTTTTATTATTATTAGGGGGCTCCGCCCCCCTGCTCGCTACGCTCACCAACCCCCCGCGTAAACGCTTCGCGATTCCATTTCGGTATCGCGAAGCAATCATTATTTTCTAGTCAACCCCAGCCGTAATTGTTTCGCGTTTCGATTCTGGATCAGTTCGCGATCCCTTATATTCTATGCATTCAACAATTTGTAGTTACAATAAATAACCTTATCACATAAATCTCCTCTTCTCTGAAATTTTCCCTTCGCCGTCTTTTCTCCGCTAACATATATGTGTAAAATTATATATATAATGTTACGAATATTGCAAAGAGTTAGTGCTTGTGCTTAAAAATAATGTAAATATTTCAATTAAGCTCTATTCATAAGCAAATATTAGTTTTTGTTGCATTGAAATATCTCAATTTGTTGATTTTCTGTAAGCAAGTAAAACCTATTGGATTTCAATGGGAGTCTATGGGAAATTGGCGAAATACTGGAAATAGCGCCAAGTTGGCGTCACTTTTGACGACTAATTTTGGTCGCCAAATTTGGCGATATACCGCCAAGTTGGCGCCAAACTTGGCTACGTTTGGCGACAGAGGCGGGTTCCCCTCCCCTTGGTAACCCACCTTATAGCGTCAGAAAACTGTGAACAATCAGATGCTTTTCGCGGTAACTACGCAGACTTTCATTGGTCCATTTCCAAAGCGTTACTTTTTTAGGTAGATTTCGTATGAAATACTACCTATTGGGATCGTTCCTATGTTGGAATTTCTGAAAAATTTTTGCAGATCTACACCGATCATGACCCCTAGAACCCAAAACCACCCTCAGTAAAAAACTTTATATATCTATCTATCTATCTATCTATCTATCTATCTATCTATATATATATATCACTTTCTTCTGGACACGATAACTTTCGTAATTCTGCACCAATCTCTTCCAAACTGATACATAAAATCAATGGGCATAAAATCTCGGTCAAGTTCGTTAATGGGCAAAATCGGACCAAGGGGAGGGAAATAGGGAGGGGTTTTGTGAAAACAGAAAACCCCCCATAACTTCTTAATTTTTGTACATATCAAATCAGTTTAAAGTTTTTATTACTTCTAAAAATAGGGCCAAAAATTTATGTATCACAGATTTTTGATAAAGTTAAAAATGGGCTCAAGGGGCGCAAAAAATAGGGTTTTTGGGAGAAAAAAATTCATAACTTCGTCAATTCTCAAGATATCAAATTCAATTAATTTTATTATAAATCTCCTTAACATTATCTAAAACTTTTATATTCACAAGTTTTTGATAGGAGCAATTCGTACCGCAAAAAAAAATTAAAAACGAAAACAAAAAGGGCGTTTGAAGAAGAAAAAAATCCATAACTTCGTCAATTCTCAAGATATTAAATCCAATTAATTTTATCATGAATCTCCTTAACATTATCTACAACTTTTATATTCACAAGTTTTTGATAGGACCAATTCGTACCGCAAAAAAAATTAAAAACGAAAACAAAAAGGGGGTTTGAAGAAGAAAAAAATCCATAACTCCGTCAATTCAAAAGATATAAAATCCCCATGAATTTATCATATATCTTCTTAATATTGTCTACAACATCTATATAGACAAGTTTTGGCTAGGACCAATTCTTAGAGCAAAAACAAATTAAAAATACATACCGGTTGAAGTAAAAAATGATCTTAGTAAGGGTGTATTCAAATCCAAACTGCTTATTTTCTGACTCATTTTACAATTCATTTTTGCTCTCAAAGGCTTCCAATTGGTACGTTTTCTTACTCAGAAACTATATAATGTACTGTAATGGTCGATTTTCTGATAGGGGCAGAATATATTTTTTTAAATGCTGTTTAAAAGGGCGTTTTGAACCGAATTTACCGAAGCGGATTGTGTTGGAAAAATCATTGTATTAAGGATGCTCTTAAATCCAAACTGCTTATTTTCTGACTGGTTTTTAAATTCATTTTTGCTCTCAAACGCATTTAATTGGTAGATTCGCTTATTCAGAAACTATATAATGTACCGTAATAATCGATTTTTAGATAGGGGCAGAATATATTTCAAAAAATGATGTCAAAGTGGGCATTTTGAACGGAATTTCCCGAAGCGATTGTGTTAGAAACGAAAACTATTGTCCTTCTGAGAAAATAATTGTCTATATATCAAGTTTTAATTAATTGAACAAAAAATATCGCTTATAAATCTCTTCAAAAATCACGTCAGCCAGTTTCATATTTTTTTTAAAATTAAAAATGAATCTGGAATTATGCCAGAAAATTTCGAGTTGTTGAGCATGGAAAAGTATTTTTTTGAATACCGCCCTAACATGATTCTGATAAAACCAGCTATTATATGAAAATGAAATAAAAACTCGTCAAGAGCGGCCAGATAAAATTGTTAAAGTGGATTTATCTATAATCATGATTTAGTTTTTGTTTGTGAAATTAGTATATTTGACTTCGAAATCTACCTCTGCCTGTAGGCCGGGCCGGCAGGGATTTTTTATGTATAGAAAGATTATGGTATACTAATCTACTGATTTCATTAACCTATATAACCCTGATATGTCAAATTCTGAAGTAGTGAAAGCGTTATATTTTCAAGGCGAATTGTATGATAGTCTGAGTAGCAATAAGCAGGGCCCGGCTAAGGCTATGGGAGGCCCCGGGGCAAGCATCATTCTGGGGGACCCTTCTATATATCTATAGAATTCTTTTGGAATAATGTGAAAGTGGCTAGTACTAAACTTCATACATATTGTATGTATGCATAAATTCTGTAACCGGTACTGTTCACATCTGTAAACATGGTATCACAAAAGGATGGTCACAACTTTAAGAAAAAATACTAGTAGTATAATAGTTGAAAAAATGATAGACTGGTTGATACGAATATTTTTTTGCAAACTTTTACTTTGCTTATCAACTTACGTTATAAGATGTCTAAAAGGAAATGTCCCAAATTGATCATAATTAATGGTTTTAACTTGCCACATTGTGCGAGGAAAGCATTAATAAAGAATTTCTTTTGAAAACAATAGAATGCTAAGTTGTCATAATAAAATCTTAATCATTAGTTTACTCATATAGTTTGTTTTTGCATGGGTGCAGGGGTACTGGAAGAAGAGAGGGGAAGAGGGACCATACTTCTTCCTAAATGTTTGAAAATATATGAATTTTGGTCACTTTTGGCTAATTTTAATAATTTGACAACTTTTGATGAAAATCCTGATTACTCTCATGGGGGGCCTCCTAAGAAGCGGGGCCTGGGGCAGCTGCCCCGCATGTCCCTGCATAAGTCGGGCCCTGGCAATAAGAAGCATCAATGAAATCCTAATATACTTTCATCACATGATGCAAATCTTTACTGGAAATGCATCTCGAACAGAATGTATTTTGATCACAGGAAGATAAAACCCCGAAGATAGATAATGAGGATGATGCAAGCTGATAGAAATTTATGCAGGCGTAATTTAAATAATAATAGATTTATTTGATGGGTGTTATCCTCCAGACTGCTGCAAGAAATCTCCTCGGAAAAATGAAACTTTCATAAAATTCTCAAATGTACCATAAAAATCTTTAGCGGATCAATTAGACTTGAATTAAATTCCATTTTAACTCCTCCACCTGACAGTATAAAAGACATAACTAAAACCAAGAGATTAATTCTGATAGTATTTTAGACAGCTTGAATATATTACATTTCACGGCACTTGAAAGGCCTTTTCGAAGCGGCAAACAACAAATGGATATTATACGATTACCTACAATTGCTTATGGGGTCTTTGTAGGATTTTTGCTTGGATCGTGTTAGAAAGCAGCTCATTTCCGTGCTTTTCCGAAGTCACAGGTCTCTGCGATATGAAGGACAGGTTCACACCGAGTAGCTAAGACCCAACGGGCGTCTCAGCTCAGAAAGCAAAATAGAGTACAAAAGTACTCGGGACCCAAGAACACACGCGTAGAATAGAACAATTCTGCGGACAAGACTTATCTATGTAAGTTCTTCACAATTATCTGCAAAAGTTTGTACATAATAATTTTTCATTCAGCTTTTCATTAGATGGTCTTTCTTTAATGATAACATTCTTGAATTGTACAGTTCCACAATTCATACAATCAGTGATGTTTCTTCTTCTTCTTCTTCTTCTTCTATTTTTTTTTTTTTTTTTTTTTGTTTAACTAAGTACCACTTTATTTTCTTCGTCTTGTTTCAAAATTTTTAATCTATGTATTTATTAGGTCATTACTAAATTTATTATTTCCGAAATACATATTTAATAATTTAACTTTGCCGAATGAATTTATATATAAAGGTTTGAGTTTGCTTTCAATGTAAACAGAATTTTTCTAGAAAGTTATTTTACATGATTACAGAAAACTCTCTCCAAAAAAGAATCTACATTTCAACCAGAATATGTGGTCCTTCTGTGACGTATTCTCCGTGGAGGTTTATTATTTCAAATGCATATTGACATTTGCATTGATTAGAAGCTTGTGTAAAGCTTGGAACGTCTACAGCAATTTAGTACAGTAACTAGCTGACATGCCCGGCGTTGCCCGGGCCTGCCCGTGATAATAGCTTTAAATGAATCTCAAGTTTATGTAATTTGATATCTTTAACTCCATTTCGTCTAAATTTATATTTTTAAATGAAAAAATTGCGAAAAAATATTGAATTAAAAGTATTATGCAATTTGATATTTTATTTTCTGCGTAATTTCATATTTTGAGCCTATGCGTACCAAAAGCGGGCAAAACTGTGACGAAATACTCAAGTTTTTACTGATTTCATCGAAATTTTCACACATTTTATTTTGTAAAAAATATTTCTGTCCATCCGAATATTCCAAAATTTTTGTAGATGATGTAAATCTGGTCTATTGAGATGCTCTGAAACAATTGCGTTAAAATACGGACGTTTAGTTACTTTTAGCGTAGAAAAAATATCGTCCCTATAAGGCGCGAAGTTACCTGCGTTTTCCGGTATATTTGAAAGGGCTAATATAAATATTTTTTTAACCAATTGTACTATAGATTAGAAGAAAATTTTAGCTTTAAGAAAACATTTTTGATTTGTCGGTACCTCTAAAATTGCTCCCTGATGGGGCGTTGCCATAAAGGGGAAAAACGTTTTTTGGAAAAACCACCATTTTGATATTTTTTTCAAAGGGTTAACTGGAATATATTTTTTAATTGATTGCGATATTTGAGGCGTAAGAGGAGAATCTTTCAGAATATCTTTTCAGTTTTCAATTTTACTAAGCGGTTTGGCTGATGGAAGTTAATAAATGATGACAAAATACCCCTCAAAATGCTTTCGTTTGACCTTCATTTCTTCCCAATACGTAAATAGAGCATCTGCTCATAAGCAAGCACTTTTTCCCACTCAAAAGGACTGAGATTAGTTCTTAATGAGAAATCTTTGTAATTTTTAATTAATAGCTCCGCTAATTATTAGAAATTTAAAATTCTTTGTCTTAGGTGCATCAGGAGAGGCTTTGGACTAACCTCACACAAATTTTCAGCCTTGTACACGCTGTAGATTTTCCTAGCCATCGCACACACACACATGCACACTTAGCGAAACTATCTTTTATTAATATAGATATTAATGTTTTTTTTTCATAAATGTCTGAATTTAAATACCTTTTCTTTAATTTTAAATTCTGATTCAGACGTACTATGTTTAGTTATTTGAAACATGAACGAAGTTCTTTTTACCTCCTTTTAAATGATTTTTATAGGGGAAATTTAAAATTTTATCTTATTTAATTGTATTGTAATTGTTCTTGTAAGAAAACTCGCGAAGTTATTTATAGAAAGCGTTATAAGTTTTTAAAAATAATAATTAATTACTAACTTATTTTTTGTGTATTTGCGGCATTTATATTCGGCTGTTCGTCCTGTTCCCCGCCCCGCCCCTTAGTTTTGTCTTCTGAGATTATAATTATTTTTTTGATATCATTTGTATACATATCCACTACAGATTAATTAGTACTATGATAGTCATCGGCGATTAGGAAACTTTTAAGAATTTCAAGATAAACTTTAAAATTTTAGCTTAATTTGTATATTCACCATAGCGATCATTTGTCCTACTTCGCCTTTTCCTTTAGAGTAGTCTATGAACATTTATAATTTATTTATGTGTAGGAAGGTGTCATATGTAAAAAGTTAATTTATTGAATAATTCGAATGGCTAGACATTGAAATAACAACGCATGAACTTTAATATAATTCTCTAAAGATAATTTCACAATATTCCGTTGGTATCTTCTTCAAATATATAACGCTTCTCACTTAAAACATATAATATACCTTCTTTCGAACAGTCTGATTAGGCCTAAACCCTTTATTTATATTTCATATGTCGATGCTATGCCTCATGAATGATAGAAATTAATGGACTGACTCTTTTTACCCGACTGCCAAGAAGGGTTATATGTTTCACGCGTATCTGGGTATGTGGATTTCTTTATACCCTCGAGACATCACATCGGCTAGGTGGATTTAAATGAACGGGGTCTCTATCGATTCGTCTTAACCGTCCGATGGTTATAGACTAGGTTTTGAATTTATAAATTCAAAATGGTGGCCGTAAAATACAAAATAGCGGTAGAGACGAAAAAAATTTCTTACGCGCCATATTGAGTAGCATATCATTGGATAGGTCTTTCAAAATGAAGACGATGTTTCATTGACTGTTTTACAGTCAGAAGATCCGTTTAAATATTACACAACCTGAAAATTGTTTAGGTAGGATCTCTAGCTTCACTGATACTCTAACCTTCATAGACGTGTATTGTATAGGCCTCATCAAAACAGTGTTTATAGATAGGAACTAACAATTAAACACAACTCATCAACAAAAGTCATCGATGCAAGTAAATAAAAAAAATAGGTAAGTAATATAAAAAAATAGTTTCACATTGATGAGAAATAATTAATTAGTTCGCTTTTTACGCAATCGGGTTTTTTTATTTATTTTTTTTTATTTAAATTTTACTTGTCTAATTTTGAAAACCTCCCGACCTTGTGCTCGTGAATTTTCGCTCATGCTTTCAAGTCATTGGATAATAAAAATACCAGAGAGTCAGTTATTTTAATGATCACGCACGTCATAAGGAAAATAAATGATGTTTAAATTCAAATCCTACAAATATATACAGGGCGTTGCTGAATTCCACCGACAAATTCAGAGCGGTGATAGTAAGCATCAAGAGGATGAAAAATTGCCATAGAACATGGGAACACCATAATCTGTCACACCGCCTATCATAAATACGGGGTGTTTCGTCCAAACTGAACTTGGTTTGACTAGAGCCTCTAGAGTTTACGGGCCGGAGCATCACCGCCATATTTAGGTACACTTTGGGTACACGCCTGCTTCTTGGCGACTTTAGCGCCTTGTTGGCGATTTCAAGAAATTTGTTTATCACATTATTTGAACTAAGTCGATGTATGCACAAAAAGAAAAGTTCTTCTATTATTAAAGGTAGTACGGTCCTTGAAAATCTTTACATTTTTCAAAAAAAATTTTTAGTCCTTAAGTCCTTTTATATAAATTCTGCAAAAAGTCCTTAATTTCAAACTCTTATTTCTTAATCAGATGTGAAACTCTTCTACATTTCAGTGAATTTCCAATTAAAAAAAAATTCAACTAAATCCCTCTCTTTTCGAAATTTTCTTCGCTCCCTTTTGCTTGTTCCTCCCCCTCCCCCTCAAAAGCACTCAAAGTATAAAAATCCTTATTTTTTTTATAACTTTTCTACTCTATTTATTATTTTATTGTAACAACATGATCATACAAATTCCGTTAAAATTTAATCTAAATTCCTCTATCCCAAAATTTTGCTTCCCTCTCTACCCCTCTCCCCCCTTCTCACAATACTCGGTCTAGTTTAAAAATTTTTAAACTGTAATTTTTTAAAACTTTGTTTTTGCTATATCTGTCATTTTATTAAAACAATAAATAAATAACCAATCATATATTTTTTTCCTCCCTCCCCACCGAAATTCACGTTTTCCTTACTCCTTCCCCCTGATACCAAGCACACAAAATTTAAAGTCTTTAAATATCTTTTTTTTTTTTTTTTGTTCTATGTGTAAATGTTTAGTAAAGTAAATAAATAAAAAGTCATCAAATAATCTCTACCCCCTTTTGCAATAAAATCTTCTTCCCCTTTGCCCCCCCCCCTGTTCATAAAGTTTAAAGTCTTTAAAAGTATTCTTTTTTTCTGCTGTTTGTTCCTTTATTGTAATAATGAGTAATTAATCATCTAAAATCCCCCCTCTATCTGATATGGCCGCTTTCCCTTTAGCCCTCCCCCCCCCCCTTATTCTTAGCACACAAATTTTTAAATCTTTAAAGTTTTTAATTTTGAATTTTTTTTCTGTATAATTTTAAATCTTTAGTAACAATAGTTAATAAGTCATCTAATGAACTTACTACCCACCCCCCATAAAATTCTGTTTCTCCCTTAATCCCCCCCCCCCTACTCACAAAATTAAAAATCTTCAAATATTTTTAATTTTTAAAACTTTCTTTACTCTATTTATTACTTTATTGTAACAATAACAATAAATAATCATTTAACATCCTCCCACCACCTGAAATTATCTCTCCCCCGGTCTTTCCTACCATGAAAAACTTAGTCTTCGAAACTGTAATTTTTCTTTCTGCCCCATTTGCGAGTCGTTAAATAACTAATCATCCTCCCCCTCGCACCACAAAAAAAAAAAAAAAAAAAAAAAAAAAAAAAAATATCCTTTCCCCTTCTTTCTAAACTTACAAAGTTTAAAATCTTTTAGACTTAAAAATTTTTCTCCAACACCAGTGTGTTTCCAATGGATAAAACGTTAACATTTCGGGCAAAGAATTCAGGTTTTTCTAATTTTATTATTATTATTTTGGGTAATTGGTAGAGATGCGACACCGCTAAAAAGAAAAACCGGTCGCCACGTGACACAATTGCTCGTAACTCGATAAATAATGTATTTATTAAAAAATAGAAATCTCATATATAGTTATTTTGGGTAACTGGTAGAGCTTTTAAACTCAAATTCCTGAACATCAACAAGGTTGCAAGATTGCAGATTATTTGATGAACAAGTATTTACATGTTGCGTACTTAAAGCTGTTAAGTGAAATTTGCCATTTATATCTCTTCTTTTTACATTAACTCACTGTTTATATTAATAATTGATTAATTTATGAAACCCTCCTAAAATATTTAAAAAAATATATATAAGCAAATTATTCCGTATTATAATTTTCTGAATCTGTAAAATAATAGTAATAATAATAATAAACGGTTTAACCTATTTATGAATTTTATAGAGAATTAAAAATCTGCAAAAAGACTTAAAATTATATAAGCACCTCTTAAATAAAAATTCAGCTTCCCGATTTTCTCCTTCGGCTCAATAAACAGTTTGATATTTAAAACTGTAATTTAAATAAAAAATATCCTACATGTTTTATAGTAAAAATAAATCAAGTAATCTAACCCCCCCCCCCCCCCCCCCCGCAAACAAAAGTAAGAAAAATCTGTTCCTCTCCAACACATGAAGTTGAGATTTTTTTTTTCTCTCTATTTGTGACCTTGTAGTGACAAAAAATAAATAATTAATGGGAATAATAAGAAAATAAATAATCCAAAATCTCGTAAATATTGATTAATAACTCTCAAAAGTTTGAAAAAATTAAGAGTATAAATAAACATTGTCTCTTATGTATATTTATACACTTGTGTAAATATTATAAACATAAATAAATAATTAAATTTAAAAAGAATCGCAATCGTCAGTCATTTTTACACGTTTTAGCAGACTTTTAAATTTGGCGCTTTCATAAATCCCGCCATTTATCTCGAGGACAATTGATTATCCACTTTCTTCTTTTTGTATTTTCTTCGAGAAATTTGAACATCCGGTGTCCTTTTCTAGAATGGTTTGGACAATTCATCGCAAAGCAACCTTACATCATAAATTTCGTAACTAATTATAACGTGTAATTAATAAAAAATAACTATCTAAATGTAGAACGTTGCTCTGAGTTTACATAGAAGTGAATGGGCGCTGGGTACATATGGCAAACCCAAAGGCACATTAATGGCGGATGCTTCAGCTCGTATCTCTAGTAGCCCTAGGTTTGACGGTAATAATTTTGAGAACAATAAAAACCTTGTAATGAAAATGCATACGATACGTACCTTGTTTTGCGCGAAATGTTATAACATCACTAAAAGTTCTGAAGAAACAGGGTGCTCAAGCAATCGATGATACCGTATGAAGAGATAATCGCAGTTCAAAATGTGGAGCGCCAAGTGCATACTGCTGGTGCATATAATGGAAATTTCTACCACTTTTTTTGATATTATCACATTTACAACAAAATAGAGAATGTCTGTTAAAACTTTTGTTATAGTATGCTTCATATTTCTGAAAGTTATTACAGTAAATCCAAATTGAATTGGGATAGAATACCCCATATTTTTTATTAAATTTGATGTTTGTGACCCCATGTTCTATGTTAATTTCTCATCCTCTTGATGACGAACACTGATACTATATATATATATGTATGTGTGTGTGTATTTGTATTGTGTATTAGTCCTAAATTCGTATTCTTTAGCCTCTTTATGGCTAATACGAAGATGAAACCATTATTTGTGAAACTCAAGGCATTTAGAATCTGATGAATCTGTCTTGGCACTACAGATTTTCATTATTCATTTTCTCTTATTCTTACTACGTTTTTAAAATCCACGATGAAACGGTTAAGGGGAACTGTTTCATTGTCACTGAATAAATTTCTTTTTTATTTATAATTTCACAATTTTTGTTGGTAATTTGTAATGGTTTTTAATGGTATTATATATATATATATATATATATATATATATTAATAGGATTTTATTAAAATTTGGAGGTTTTTTCATATGTTTTATATGGATTTATCGCCCGCAATGTGCTAGTGAATTAGTGGAATTTAGAATGATTTCTGTATTACTAGTTACAGGTTCCATCTTTATTTTGTATAATATCAGTGTTATGAATTGTAGCTAATTTATTAATTTAATTTTAGTAATTGGAAATCGATGATGATTTGTAATTATATAATAGTTATATATATATTTACATTTGAAAAATCTATCTTTGTGGTTGATTTAAGAGTACATCTGACCCTTTATACGCCTGATTCTAAAACTGATTTTTAACAGATAGATCCGGAACGAAAGTGCCATGAGTAAGGGTTTTCAGGACTCCTTATAAGTGTTTATCTTTAGGTAAACTTTAAAATTCTAAAATATTATACAATATTTCTCGCACTTCAGTATTTATCAGCTCGAACGTTCGTCCTACTTCCCCTTCCTGTAAAATCGCCCCCGTGCATTAGAATTATTTTTTTTTTTTTAATCTTTTGCTTTTATGCGACACAAATTAATTAGTGCACAGGGAATTCTAGGCGAGTTTCACAAATTTCTAGTTACCTTCTAATTTTATTTTAGCAAATTATGTAATTTCGCCACTCCTATCTTTTTTCCGGTTCGATCGTTCGTCCCAGGGCAATTTTCATTATTTTTTAATATCATATGCATAGTAACCGACTTGGATAAATTAGTACAATAATAATAATTGGCAGCTGGGTGGTTTTAATCAATTTCTAGCTAAAAACTTTTAACTTTTATTTGTCACACGTCCGTATTTGCCGGTTTGTTCGTTCGTTCTATTTCGCCGTCCCCTTAGAGTCGTCTCTGGCCATAATCATTACATTTCGATAACATTTATTTTTTGTTTTTTATCCGACATGGATTAATTAATTAGTGCAATGATAATGGTTGGCTACTGGACGATTTTCACCTAACTCCAACTAGTTTTCAGCGTCAAACCCAGTGAAGAATAAAATTAAATAGATGCTTAGTGACAGAATTACCTTATATCCAAATTGATTAGCCTATGAGAATGAGTCGTCTAACATAATAACTTACACAGGAACGGATACTGTTACAAATACGATAAGTTCATGTAAATTGAAACTCCCTAATAGTGTTTGCTCGAGGCTACGACATAGTCTAGATAATGAATAATAAATACGCCTCTGCCAAGAGCAACGAATTTTTCTGTGTTACGTAACATTTTACCCACGTATCCGGTTTCACAGAAAATGCCACATTTTCATTTTTAATAGTTTAGCATCAGTTTTAAAAAAAATCTGAAACGTTGTTAATTTATAATCATGCTAGAGCTACTGCACAACTCCGTACCTGGCAGTTAGTAATAGTAAAAAAGATTTGAAATCTAGAATGAAAAGTCAGATTTTCTACCTAGATTTCACATTTTATTCAATTTGATATTTAAGAAAGTAAAAAATGAGATATTGCAAAAATTAATCCAATTAGGTTTTTAAAATAATTTGAATTTCTCAATATCTTTCTTAAAATAATAACCATAGATACCAATTTTCCACCTTATTTAATCTTGTTTTTACGAGGTACTTATTTAATTTCATTTATTAAGTAAAGTTACTAATTCAAAATATTTATATTTGACGGAAAAAAAGAGAAGGTTTTCAGCTATGAATGGCCATAACCTAAATTTTAATCATTAAATCGTGGCTATTTATTTATTATTATTATTTTTTTTTTTTTTTTTGTATGTTAAATATGGATTTTTTAAATAAAAAACGGAGATACATATTTCAAGCAATAATATCTTTTCTCAGTTTTAAAATAGATAAATAAGGATCTTTGAAATAAAATTTTAGATAAAACACAATTACTTTATTAACAAAGCGTGTAATTTGTAAGTAAAGATCTATCTAATAGAATAAGGAATAAAACACTACAAAAGGAGAGTAGAAAATAAGATAATTTTATTTCTCCTAGTTTTTATACGTTTAGTTTTTAAGTATAAATAATTTCCCACATTAGATGCTTAAATCTCCGCCTAAATTAAGCTCTCTCCTAAAAAATTTAAATTATCTGTTACACAATTAATGTAGGAATATGATATAAATGTGACAGTATAATGTACATGTGTTCCTCGTTTTGCTTTTTATTCCTTATATGTCTTGTGTAATGTGGTCAACAGAAAGTAATGTATCATATAAGTATAAAAGTAGAAACAGTTTTTTAAAATACACTCTTTTATAAGCATCCAATGTTTATTATGCCTAATTTTTTGGCTACAATTCATGTATTTTTCCAAAAAGTTTTTGTTACAACATATTAATTTGGCGGGAAGGGACACATCATTCAATTATGAGAAATTCACTTCTTTTTTATGTTTGGTAGAAAGCACAAGCACGTGAATTTTTTTTTTTTTTATTATTATTAAATAAATTTTCCTCTTTTTTCTTCTAAGGGAAGCACTATTTAAGCTATCTTTTTAGGATTTGTAAATTGATTCTGAACATATAGTCGTAAATTCATTAATGTTAAACTAATTGGCATAACTAAGCGTATTTTTTAAGTATTACATAATCTTCATTTTTTATTTGTAGTTCCACATTTATTTGGCATATTTTGGCGAGCGTTAATTGGCGCATAATTAAATCGATTGTTTTTTCAACTCCCGTACAATTGAAAGAGTTACAGATAATATTTGGCGATTTATCACTTGTCATGGGCTAACGGAAAAAATGCTTTAAAATTAATGCAGTAATTATAATTAAGTTGTAAAAATATTAAAATGTTGCATTGTCATCGGCAAAACACCCATTAACGTAATTTTTATTATTACAACGGATCTTTGTACAGTCATGGAAAAAAAAAACTAAACACTTCTACTAACTCCTCAACAAATTATCGTAGAAGAAAGTTACTGATACCGAACGATTGGAAATAAAGTCTACTTTTAAATGATGTATATAAAATTTGCTTAGAGGGCCATCTAGATATTAAAACGAACCATAACTTCATTTTTTTCAATGGCAATACCCAATTCTGACAGCATAAATGAACTCTACACCCTTCAATTAGCCTAGAAACAAATTTTTATGCAATTCGTACCAAAAGTTTACAAGAAATTATTTATTTTAATGCGAGCGTATTTTAAGGACTGTATCCAAACGTTTGAAACAATTGAAGTTCGGTACTCGATTGTTAACCCAGAGAGCCCCCTTCTTGATCAATGCACATTAAGCACCACTCAAACAGTCAATGGAGCCTGTTACATAACAGGACACCAGAAAAAAATTTCAAAATATCTACTCACTTTTAACATAGACGGCCCCTTAAACCATCATTTTGCCGTTTTTAAACATAATTTGAAAACTATTTGGAAGAAAAATATAAAATTTTGGATTTTCGAAAAACAGGACTTAATAAATCTAAATCCATCAAAAAAAAATTTGTAGGTTGCAATTCATAATTTTTTCGAATATTAATTTGATAATTCATAATTCATATCATAAAATTACAAAAATTGCAAATTCAGCGTATTTATGCTTGGACACGTTAGTATTATTGCTACACAAAAAAATTAGCACATTAGGAGCATAATTTCAGGAGATATAAATAAAAATATGAAAATGTAATTTAACATTAGAAGCACTAAATTTTGAATGTTTATAATTCAAAAATTTATCATTCAAATGACTAGAAATTTGGTGTCTACGCATAGTTTGAACCGAAGATTTGAAATATCTTGTTAAAATTGGGTATTGCCATTTAAAAAAATGAGGTTTGGGTTCGTTTTAATATGTAGATGGCCCCCTAAGCAAATTTTATATACATCATTTGAAAGTAGACTTTATTTCCAATTGCTCGGTACCAGTAACTTCCGTCTACGATAATTTGTTGAAGAGTTAGTAGGGGTATTTACTTTTTTTTCCACGACTGTACATAATTTTTATAATTCTAGCATTTCAGGAAGTGGATTAAAAATGGATTGCAAAGTTCCATCTTTATATGGGGCATTCTCACAATCTTTTGACTTTGGGAATAAAAATCTGGTGAAATTAAATTTGCTAAAATACCATTTTAATCTGATAGACGAATGCCGCAGTGATTCTAAATAAAGAAAAAATAGTCAGCAGCGAAAAATTTTTTATTTAACTGAGGTTTAAGTTAAACTTGCGAGCTTAATTTTCCTTACCATATAACCACTAAAACTTTTTTTTCCTTCTAAATTTTTACTCATAATGAATTTGCATAGTGCCCATATCACATTCAGATAAGAAATAATAACAATGTAGTATTTTTAGTACAAAATTTGGGTATAACATTGTCTTAACCCCTTAATTCTTTCTCCCGTCAATATCCGGGCTGAGGTGTCGTTCGTTACTTCTCGTGCCCGTCATATTTCCGGGCTGGAGATTTACTGCTGGAAAACTTCTGAAACCAGAAAAATTTAACTGGCATTTCCGTGTGAAGTCTTTGAATAATAAAGTTTGGATTTGGTTTTTGGAGCTGATTGCGAGGTTGGACTTTGTATTGGATGTTTCGAAATGTATCACACTCAAAAAAATTATTAATAATCAAAATTTAATGTATATTATATTGTTTCAAATATTATTTGTAAAATTTGTTTGATGATGATAAATAAAGATCTAAGATGTGAAAAATAAAGGTTTTAATCGCATTAATTTGTATGGTGTTGCTGGGCAACATATAACAATAATATGTTCCCGCACCATGTTGGTTAAGTCAAAATACAGTTGCGTAATTTGTTATTTCTGTTTGTACAAATTCTTTTTTATAAAACATAATTATGAGTGTAAAATTATAATAATTATATTTTCGAGTAAAATAGGAGTGTAAGTTCATACAAAAATTATTAAGTTGATTTTAAATATTAAATATATATTTTTAAAAAATTGTTTTATTGTAAAATGAATGTATAATGTTGAATATAGTACGGATCTCAGATAACAACAATAGCCAGACGCAATGGTGTCGTTTTATGACAAGCCAGCGGAAAGTGGTGTATAATTAGAAATCGTAAAATAATAAAAATGTTGGAATAAATTTATGGCCTTAATAAAAGTGTTGGAATAAATTTATGGCTTTTTAGACCACCCAAACTTTAAGGCGTATAATAATATTAAAGTATATGTAAGGGGCCATTTGCAGACTGTTAGCTAATAGGTCTATCTAAGGATAATGCAAAATCTTCTCACATCCAATAAGGGAGGACTATACAAGTAGTTCCATCCACTGCCAAGAGTTGGTGTGCAAGAAGAAAAAGGTTTGAAAAAGAGAGTCTAAGAAAAGAAGTCGAAGACGCAGGAGCTATCCTGAAAGCCCATGTAATGAATCCGGAGAGCCCTAGTAATGCCCAGGCGAGATGGACATATCGGAGTGAGCCTGAGCAAACCTAATTGATGATGTCTTCCTGGTGTTGAAATAAAATGGATTGTTCTACTGCGGTCCGTAGCTATGCATCCCGCCATCCCGATTTCGCCGCTCTGATAAGAAGATGAATCCGGATGATGTTTGGATATGATCCTTAGCATCGCGACAGCTCTGAATTTGATGAATAAAGGCCACCATCCCGTATATGATTCAAGGTATTACCTTAATCTTTTTCTTTACCACATTAAATTATATGAGAAATTATAAATATCCTTTTATGATATTTTATGGTAGAGAGCAATCTGAGATCCAACAAAACCAATAATTAAATATAATTAAGGTATTTTAAAAATGAAAGAGAATTATTTTTTTTTTGCAAAAAGAAAAATATATAATAATAAGAGTAAATGAAAACATTTTCTTTTTTTTTAAAGATTAAATATACATGTAGTAATGAGCAGCAAACAAAAGTTTTGCTTTCCCTTTTTGAAGTAATATAATGTGTATATGTATATAGTTGTGTTTAATGTAAATAAAATATTTAATCAAGTTTTAAAAAGTTTCTGTAATTATTTAATTGATAAATGTTTAAGGTGTGTCAACTTATTTTTACAGCTTAAATTTAGTTTAATTCATAAGTGGAAGAGTTCGTCTAAATAAATCACAACGCAAACTCTTAATTTTATTCGTAATTAATTAAATTTAATAATTACAGTTTTACGCGGATTATAATTTAATTTTATTAATTATTCGCGTTGCTCTTCTACTAGAATTACGTAATTACGATCACTTATGTTATTTGAATTTATCTAAGGTATATAAAATTAGGTATATAAAAGGTATATACCGATTTACTATGAGGTTGCTAGGATGATTTGGACAAATTAACAATTTTGGGTGTAAATTAAATAGGAAATAAACAAGTGTAATTATCTGTCCAGCAGGTGTAAAACAAACATTAAAACACAGAATTCTCACATGATGGCTTTTCCAAAATGTGAATTTGTTCTATAACATCTTTTTTTCCGTTTAAAAAAAAAACTAATTGCATATTTTATATAGAAACCTTATAATTATTCACTTTCTGTAATTAAAAAAATAGGTACTTTTTTGATGGTTTTTCCAAATATTAAGCGATCATTAAGGGGTTAAAGGGGTGTTAAAGAAGGGACGGTAAGGTAAAAAAAAGGGGACGGTATAGGAAAAAAGGGAAGAAATGGGAAAAAAAGGGACGGTAAGGATGGAACGGTAAGGAAAATTACCGACTATTTTAGGCAAATCATGTTAACTCTCTCGGCGCTGATTTTTTTTTTTACACTTTTGGGAAACTTTACTTTTACTCTAACAAAATTAAAAGTAGCTATCGAAATCACAGAAGTTAAAGTTTACTGAAATTTAACGAATGTGTCCTTTACAGAAACCTAACGAATGTAGCTATGTTGCGTGTTTTTCATATAAAAATAGTCTAAAGAAGAATTTTTTAAGACGTTTGGAAAATGTCGTATTACAACCAGATTAAACAAACATAAAAAATTTAGTAGTATTTTTTATCTTTTATCATAAATTACTAATTCGGAAAAGGAGTCCCTAATTTAAATATGAAGAGTGAAATATAGTCCAGGCATTAGGTGCTCAAAAAGGACAAATAGGGGAAAGTTTTGGTGTAGTTTTGATATTTGGTGCCTTTATGTTTTGTGGGTCGCTGAACACGAATCTGAAGTTTGCCAACAAAATTTATCCCGGGAAACACGTTTTTTTTGGCAAAAAACGGGAAAAAACGGGATTTTCTTTGTTTTTTCCAAATAACTTAAAAATTATACATTTTACGTAAAAGTCCTCAATGCATAAATTAAAGAAGATAAAATTTCCTACATTTTATGTATTAAAAGTTTTTTTCTCTGATCAATGGTTTAGCCATGACAACGCCACAAAAATGGGAGTGAAAATCAAAAAATTCAGAGAAAACGGGAATTACGCCGCTGTACGTAGATTTAACATAAAAACTGGCTATTTTGCACAAGCATTGACTATAAATTATACTAAAGATTATATGAATGACAACATTTTACAATGAAGTTGCTGATAATAAATAAGACGACTCATTATGAATCATTATTTAATTATAAATAAACATGTACATTAGTAAGTACATTTATTTAAAAAACAAAAAAATGTTATTTCCGCTTTCTTTTACTTGAAGGTCCCAGCTTTTCACCGACATCTACAGCATAGAAAATAGACGTATGGAATTAGTGGGTGTTTTTATTTCGACCAACAGTATAAAATAAATGTTTTTTTAATAAAAAATATTTGATACCTTCTGGCATGACTTTTTCTTGACATTTTAGTTCAAGTACCATTTTTTTTTTTTTTTTTTTTTTTTTTTTTTTTTTTTAATCAAAGACAGCAGAATTTAAGTTAGTCACATACATAAACTTTTGCTCCATTATGTAACGGCAACAAGATTTAAAATGTAACGAAAATGTGAATTTGGTTGAAAATATTTTGTTTATAGAGGAAAATTACAATGAAGAGCACATGAAGTTTTGCAAGAGCGAAATGTTTAAATTTATGACGAAATTTGGACAAAAATTGCCAGTTGTAAGTAGATATATCGGGACAAAATCATTTAAAATATATTACTTGGCTGCAAATTCTGAGTGGTTACAAAATTGATCCAGACAAATTCTCCAAATTCAGATTTGATACAATGCAAAACATAATGTAAGCATTTTCTCATGATATATTAATCATGATATCTTATGATTCCCTATCTTTACATAAGGTTCCTGTTAGGTTTCCTGTAAGGTTTGTGCAGGAATAAATATGAATATACAACAGAATATGCAACACAGCAATTTTCATTAATGCTATCGAATGTTTGTCCCGTACCTTAAATTTTAGAAAAAGAAATTTTAGAATTTGTTATAATAATACAAAAATAGTTTTATCACTTTAGCTTCCATACCGTTCAGAAAGTATCATTAAAATTATCAAGAAGAACGTAAAATCATGCGTCAATCAGATTATGAACGCATTCGGGCTACTATAATAAAACTTCATAGTTTAATAATGTGAAAAACGATGTCTAAGTAATAATTTGTAAAACATATAACACGTTTGAAAACACAATTTCAACCAAAATCGAAAAAATAGCTGAAAATTTTGTACATCTCTGTATATGAACTATAGATTTATCATATAATTCACACTATGCTAAAATTTAGAACTGTTAGTGAACGTCATAGCACAGTTGAAAATTCCTCGTTAGCAATTTCCGGCAATAAGCGGGTATATAGATGTCTTGTGCAGCCCTATATATGATTTATAGAATTTATACACGCTAAATAGTATGCAATTTTTAAAATTTAAAAAAGTGTTCCACAACTGAAAACGCGCTTCCATCAATTATTGTTCATACAGAGAAAAATATAACTGATTTATTTTGTGTGCCTCTGTATATGAAAGATCAATGGCACATCGTATTCAATAGTAAGCATCTTATAGAGCACCTCGGAGATATATATCAATTTAAATACTTTTGAAAAGGTGTAACATGAACAAAATACACCAAAAACAACTTTTCTCCATAGACCGTAATGTAACATAATTCTTTTTAGTGTCCCTGTAAATGATCGATAAATACTACCCATACCATATTCTATAAGAAATCATCTTGTAGTGCACTTCATAGATATGTATATAAATTTCAAAGTGTTTGAAATTATGAAACATTATTATAAACCACATTAAACGATTTTTCCCTATAGGCCGTAATATAATGAAATACTTTTGAATGTCCCTGTAACGAAATTATGACTGCTACACGCAACATTTTACAATACCTAACCTTCAATAGTGAATATCAATAACATTTTTCAATTTCATGGCGATGCGACTATATTGACGTCAAAAATAATTTTGGCCAGCTAGAATTGGTAAATCACCCACCGTGCATTGCCGTAATTCCCGATTTTTCAGAATTTTTTTATTTTCACACCCATTTTTGCGGCGTTGTCACGGCTAAACCATTGATCAGAGAAAAAAACTTTTAATACGTAAAATGTAGGAAATTTTACCTTCTTTAATTTATTTATTGAGGACTTTTGCGTAACATGCACAATTTTGAAGTTATTTTGAAAAAACAAAGAAAATCCCGTTTTTTATTCCAGTTTTTTGCCAAAAAAACGTGTTTCCCGGGATAAATTGTGTTGGCAAACTTCAGATTCGTGTTCAGCGACCCAAAAAAGATAAAGGCACCAAATATCAAAACTACACCAAAACTTTCCCCTATTTTCTACCAAATGACTGGACTAATATATGTTTGAATTAAAAGAAACGCCAACGGTTTTACTAATACTTAATGAAACTTTTATTAATATTATTATTATTAAATGCTGAAACATAAGTGAAGTCATAATAATAACTGTATCGCCATATACTATCACTATTAGGTGCTGGAATTAACAAAAGTATTTTTTTTTCTTTCAAATATTGCAATTCGAAGTAGGAGCCTCATATGAGGATCAGGGTGACGAGAGGGTTAAGACTAAGTGGTAGCCACAATGTGCATTGATTTTTAGAAACAGTTATTTACATTGGATTAAAAAAAAATTAATTTACCTCGAAAAGTGCAGGAATAAACCTTCGGGCCTGTAAGACTACCAATAAAGCCACGATGCTTGAAATTGATATTTAAATGCTGATTTAAATTCTGCAGTAAATTTCCTGTTAAAGAATTTTAGACATTATTTCTCTAGCATACTTCTGCATGAGAAAAAACTTGAAAAAAATTTTGTGCCTGCATCTGAAGTGATTTTCTGTACAATTTCAGAAGAGAGACGGTGAGGAATCTAAAACTCAGGGACAGAATTAAAAAAATAATAACAACCCTAAAAATGTGTGCAAGTTAATTTTTTGCTACATATTTATATAAAACAATAATTCCAGTTTCGGAAAACAATTACATCGAATTATTTTTATTGAAACAATTTTATACAGACAGCTCCAAACTTAAAAATCAGCATCAGGGCCACTGTATAGGAGTTTTCCTGGTATTTGGACCACCCCCCCCCCAACATCGTCCAAAACTTATTTATCTCGTTAATATTGTTATGCAATCATGCAATGGAATGTTACCCAGTATATGAAAAAAAAAATACAAGAATATATACTAAAATAAAAATTATTATTCAGGGACATAAAAGTCAAAAGATTATGAGAATGTCACATTGTCACACATACAAAAGCCTGGATGAATTAAATAAAAAAGTGTAAAAACTAAACCAAATCAAACTCTTTTTTTCCTTGGAAATAAGCATAAATTAAGAATAATTTTAACTTTTAAGACATTGGCCTGGATTCTGTTCGAAACACGAAAAAATTATAAAAAAAAAAAACATGATATGGAAATTATTAAATGTACTAATATTTTTTTGGTTTTATATATTGTATGATAGTTCATAGTTTCCATTAATAAATAGAAAAATACATCATGAAAAATTAATTGATATTTATAAACATATTGAAAAATAGTAATTTTTTTACTAAATAAACAAATCGGAAATTGTACGTCAAACGTGACAAATGAGGTGCTATAACTAATTTTATAAATATTCATATCTTGGTGAAATAGCTGTTGCTCTCTTATGCAAAAATGTATGAATACAAAATTTATTACGATTGTATATATTAAATTCAGTAACACGGAAAGATATGCTCCATCTTAAATAAGACGTAATCACCACGGCAGCCTATAATCATTACCTATCATGGGATATCATTGAATTAATTACGTATGACAGGATTTAATAGAATGAAGAAAACTTTTACTAATATCTTTTTAAGTTTTAATTCATTCGATTTTCTTACAATTAAAAATGTTGCGACAAAATTCTACAACGACTATATATATTAAATTTTAAACCATTCGGTTGGGTAGTTTTCGCACTGTTATATGCGGACAGAAGGACAGACAAACAGTCGGGCGGACCAGATGACGACTATAGGTACGACATACTTATGCAATTACGAACGCACTTAAAAATGCCACCTGATTTGATTTAGTGAAGTTTGAAAAACTAGACAAATTTTACCTTAGAAATTCAGTAAATTAACCTTTGTTATTTTGCCAGGTATCAATTTCGCGTTCTTAATTGAAACTGGACTCTTCATATTTAAAAGAATAATTTATTATAAAGGACAAACGTATCCGTCCATGATGCTGATGTTATTTTGACGGTGGCAAAAGGTGAAGAACAAATTTCGCCTTTACTGTAGTTTTCTGAACCTCTAAAGATCGCACATTTTCCCTTTTTACACCGTCGAATTGGGAAAAAAAAATAATTTTCAGATGAAATTGTATCAAAACTGTATCACATTTTGTTTGAAAACCGTATCACAATTCACTCATTTTTTATGGTTTTCGAAAATAATTTTTAAATTAAAAAAAAAAAAAAAAAAAAAAAAAAAAAGCTATGAAGCAGCACTTTTTTGAATCTGAAAATTGAATTCCCTTGAAAATATTCGGTTGTTTGTATCTGTATGAAGATGGTTAATATGCAGCCGGCCGCCAGCCCGGTTATAAAAGGAGGGGTTCTTATTTCTTTTAACTAGTATTAACAAATATTCTGACATTTTAATGGTGTTATGAACCTTTTTTTTTTTCTGTGGAACCATTAAGTTCGTTACTGTCACGTTTTGATAGCTACTCTCTAGTTTCCAGTTAATGTGTATATATCATGATTATTTTACGCTTTTTTAACGGAAAAAACCCGAATATTAAGTAGAAAGAAAAAAATTAATTTTCGTTCTAAATATTGAAACTGAACAGCTGCGAGTTCGAAGTAATGAACCAAAATCTAGATAATGCATAATAAATACGCCTCTGCCAGGAGCAATAAAGTTTTCTGTGTTACGTGACATTTCGCCCACGTATCTGATTTCAGAGAAAGTACTCCATTTTTTTTTTTTTTTTTTTTTTAATGGTCTAATACATGTTAAAAAGAAAAAAAAAACAGAAACTTGTACTTTAAAATTTGGAGGTAATACTTTAAGTAGGTTTTAATTAGTTTTGAACTACTGCACCGCTTAGTACCTGGTAGTTAGTAATAGGAAACAAAATGTGGAAAACTAGAAAGAAAAATCTAATAGCATATGTAGATTTGCGATTTTATTTAATTAGTTACTTTTAAAATAAGAAACAAGCTAAATTTGCCTAGGAACAAAACAATTTGGGACAATATTGTTTGTACTGTGTCTATAACTGGACCAATATTGGTTTAATTGCTGCTTTAATATTTGGGTGCTTACATTTTTTAAATATCGAACCAATATTTTCAAAAAATATTTCAAAGCTTATTACGAATATTCGCTGTTTACAGCCAATATTTCTGCAAGTTTGTCGTTTCATAACAGATATTTTCAATATTTCTGTAATATTGAAGCATATCATTTTAAATGTTATCAATGTAAAACAAACATTTAACTAATATTGGAATTTTATTGTTTTTCCGACAAATGCTTTATTTGCATAATATGAAATCCCTGGGGTTAAATTAATTTTCAGTTTACAATTTGGGGATTTTCTTGACTAAATTCCTTAACTATTTAGACAACTATTTAAAAAATTAATTTAATTAAGTTTTCAAACAATTCCGATTTTGCAATATTTTATATTTCTCAAAAAAGTCAATAAATTAAATCTTATTTATTACCCTGTACTCTTCCGAATTGCCCATGATTCCGAAAAGCGGTATTTACCATTAGAAAATTCAAAAACCATTTTATATTCTCAAGATTTAAAAAATCATTTATAAAAACAAAGTTTTATTTACTGCCACTGATTTTTAGAAACATTGACAAGTATATTTTAGCTCACAGTATATCAAAGCCTGAGAGCTAATGCGCCCGCAGATTCTTTATCTACGTAGGTATGTATGCACATAACGTGGTAACTCTTGATAAAAATATCCGATTTGCTTCAAATTTTCGATATAGGTTCATTTTGGCAAGGCGCTTCCTTGATTAGTTTTGGGATTTCATTAGTTAAGTATAAAAGAAGTAGTTGGGGGCTAACCTCCCCCCCCTAATTTAGATAAGTGTGTTTTTAATGCAGAATTATCCGATTAGCTTCAAATTTAGTATACTGATTTCTTCTGATAAGGCGCTTCCCTGATTAGTTTTGGAGGTTCATTGGTTAAGTATAAAAGGGGGGGGGGATGTGGAGCAAACCCCTTCCCCTTTAATTTAACTAAAAGTTTTTTTTTATTATTTCTTTATTTTTCGAGGAACATGTTATTCTTGGAAATAAGAATATAATATACAATTAGTGTGAATAGCTGTTAATTTATCATGTTTGTCTGTAAAACATGTTTGTTGAACATGAAATGTTTAACTGAGCATTAATTAGTATCCTAAAAAACCTCTATTCAAGGTTGAGAAAACCAATTCAATATAAAAACTACTCTGAAACGTTTTCGAAAATCATTTGCAACACAAAAGTGCTTCTTTAATTCTCAAAAATACATCAGTTTCTAAGGTTTCTTAGATAAAGAACGTTTTTCGAAATAGTGGTTAACTCGGCGGATGTTATTGTATATTTTCGTTTGCGGGTATATTTTCCTGAGTTAAAAAAATGTTTGACTTTTTTTTTTTTTTAATAGCTTGCTTCAAACAGGCCACTGCATTGTAAACTAAAACATGCTTTTTTTTCTATCCTAGGATAATTACTAAGTTAAGGTTACTTTTTGGCGGGTAATGAAGCTTGATACAAACTCTTTCTGAAAATTAGGAAAAAATATTTATGTTAATACGCTATTTGTAGTTTGTTTTGTTCCTTTTAACTATCAAATAACAAAATTCAAATAACGAATTCAGATGAAAGCGTATTTATATAAAAGATTGAAAAGAAAAAAAGCAGTTTAGCTTGCAACGATACATCATTATTACAAATTCAACGAAAATACGAAAATTTCAAATTGAACTTTGTTTTGCATTAAATTGATTTAATACCTGTCACGAGGCGTCTTCTCGTGTAACGGTTCCCTATAGTAATTAGTACTGATGAGATCAATGATAACGCATGCCTCTAAACAAAAAAAAAAAAAAAAAAAACATTTAATGACGTTACACAAACTATTTACATTTTGATTATTCATTAACAGGTTAGGCTCACTGCCTACCTATCCCATGTTTCTGAGAGCATTCAATAATAAACAAAATCGCAGTTTTTGCGACCAGTGGCCAAACATCTGTTCACCCTTCCAGGTCAAGGGCCTGCTACTCTCTCTCGTAAACGTAAAGTTTTTATCTCCACAAACCAAAGAACCCCTCACATCTCGCATCCACGGACACTCCACTTCGAGATGCATTAGGGGTGCAAGGATGTTAGAGTGTTCGGGAGCCACACGAATGTGCCAATACCACTAGAGGGCTCTGCCCCCGACGAGCTACGCTCGCCAACCCCCATTCAGACACCGCAAACTCTAAAATCACGCTAATTTGATCGACTTTAAAAAAATTTCGGAAGAATGAATTATAATAATAAAAAAAAACAGTGGCTGTCTCCTTGTTAACGGGTCGTTTTCGTCTTTGATTAAATCAGATGATTGAAACATGTGAAAATAAGCTAATATAAAATGATTTAAGCAAACATAGTCTTTGTCTCCCGGTATTTTTTAACAACGTATAAGAAAGTTTTTTAAATAAGACATTTTAAATGCATCGTTTTAAATCTGACGCAATTTTCACCACGTAATATTCATGTGAAAATACTTTTGTTGTTACAAAGGAAATATTATTTGTGCTGTGTTAGAATACTCAACACAAGAGCAATGCGACTCTTCTAGGCACTTCAATAAACTCTGCATTAGTTCATTGGTTCAAAATACCTCAATTTGTTGATTTTCTGTAAGCAAGTAAACCCCAGTGGTTTAAAATGGAAGTCTACAGGAATTTGGCGAAATATTAGAGATATCACCAAATTGGCGTCACTTTTGGCGACTAATTTTGTTCGCCAAATTTGGCGATATATCGTCAAGTTGGCGACAAACTTGACGGCATTTGGCTACAGAACAGGATCCCCCCTATGGTATCCCCTCCCCTTGAGTAATGAATCTTGATACAAACTCTTTCTCAAAATTAGGAAAAAATATTAATGTTAAGACGCTATTTGTAGTTTGTTTTGTTCCTTTTAACTATTCAAATAACAAATCTCAAATAACGAATTCAGATCAAAACATATTTTATATAAAAATCTTGTAAAAAAAAAAGCAATTTAGCTTGCAAAGATACATCATTAATACAAATTCAACGAACGATTTCAAATTGAACTTCATTTTGCATTAAATTGATTTTACCATTATATTTATTGTTTGGAAAAAACGTTTCAATTTATCTAGGGTATAAAAATAAGATTTTTTGAAGCCTCATATAAAAAATTACAAATCAATACTGATTTTACAGAGAATAGAAATAGTAGGATGGAAATTTACATATATTTCACTTCCACCTACCAGTTAAAAGCGTTTATTCAAAAGAAAAAATAGTCCTTGAACTGACAAACTTATTCACGATTTACATTCTGAAACCTTGAAACGTTTTCAAATTTTTAACGAACGAATGTCTTGTTAATGTTTCCTTCCTTAAAGCTATTAACTTAACTGTCATTTCATCTGGTAAAATACCTTGATGGCTTATTTAATTTTGATCGATCCTTCATTTTCTTAGACTACTGTGTAATCTTAACCCAATCTTGGCGTCAGTAGAAACAATGTTGGACAATGAACCAAATACACTAACTAAGTATTAACTATATGTTAAACAGAGTTCCAGTTTTGTTGTGTACAACCTGCAATACACCAATTTTAACGGTTGAAAAGCACTTATATCTTCGGGTAGCTGGCATTTTAATGTTTTGTTAAGATGGATTAGAGCAATTGCGAACGAACATAGAATACTATTTACAGATCTTTACATAAAATAATTGAGTAGTATTATCACCCAAGGATGATGATGTTTAAATGCATTGTAATAATGTTATATTTTATACTTGTAATAAAGTTAATGTTAACTTAGTAGTTTTTTATTAACAAGATCTCCAGTGTTTTCAATAAAATGAATCATAATAATACTTGCTTGAAATATCAAATTCATATGGAATTCATTATGGAAAGTTTTATTGGATCTGTAATTAAATATTTTTATTCATATTGTTTTACACTTTTTTTAAAACTAAAAGCAATTGTTATTGTGATATTCAAACGGATTCTGAATAGGGATCAAATATAGAGTCCGTTTCATATAAAAAATACACCACCTTTATTAGCAGAATACTACAATAAAATCGCAACAAAGATTGGCTCGGAATTAAGTCTTCTTTTGAAATAGGAATGAAGTTTTGTTATCTACATGTTAAAATTTGTATCAATGTTCGCTTTTGAGATTGTAACAGTATAACACGCACTTTCGACACTTTGAGTTCCTTTGTTCTTTATATTCCTTGGAGCTCCTCCTTGCTCGTTTCTTCGGATTCCCCAATTGGGAAAATTACATAATTTAAGCGTTTATCTTTATATACACTATATGGCCAAAGGTGACCGGTCACTTACAACTTTAGACATTTTGTCAAATACCTAGAAAAATACATGACGAATTAACCTGAAACTGCAGGTGTGTAAACAGTATAGTATAAGCCATATATTTCGGCGAAGATTTTTTTCCCGAAACCTCATAGGGGACAGTCAACATATTGAAAAAGAACGCATATATTTTGGATAACCCTGTAAAAACTAATATAGCAAAAGCGTTCAAACTCGAGATTATTAATTAGTAGCTTATTGTAATATACTGTGTTCATTTTTATGAGAATAGCATGTATGCTCTTAGAAAAATTAAGGTTTTTATAAAAACAGTCCCATTCCAAGTTTTTTGCTTATAATTTGTAGAATTCTTAATATAAAAAAAGTTCTTTTCAGAAAATATGACAAACAACATTGTACACAATACCCTTCAATCAGAATGAAAAAATAATAAAAATTGTATGAAAAATGAGCAGGTTTACTAAATAATGATTCTGCGCATGCTCGAACGTAATCAAAATATAATTTGCACAATGTGTTAGCTAAATGTATAGAGCAACTTTTGTGGAAGTCTCAAAAACATAGTTTGAAAAGTAAGTCTGAAAATAATCGTTTATAGAATAATCTCAAAATCCATTATTCATAAAAGGAAGCAAAACAATGAGGGGCTGTATCCAACTACAGTAGTACGTGCGATATTGTGTATGCTATATTGGCACTAATCAATGGATATACGGATACTTTCATCTTTTTGCTTCATTTTGGGAACAACGGATTTTCAGCTTATTCTATAAACGATTATTATCAGACTTTTCAAACTATGTTTTTGAGACTTTTACAAAAGTTGCTCTATACAGTTAGCAAACACATTATGCACATTATATTTTGATTGCATTTGCACGTGTGCAGTGAAACATTTTTTAGTAAACCTGCTCATTTTTCATCCAATTTTTATTATTTTTTAATTCTGATTGCAAAGTATTGTGTACATTGTTGTTTGCCATATTTTCTGAAAAGAACTTTTTTTTTTTTATGTTAACAACTCTACAAATTATAAGCAAAAAAACTTGGCGAAATTTGGGACTGTTTTTATAAAAACCTTAATTTCTCTCCTATTATACATGCTATCCTCATAAAAATGAACACAGTATATTACAATAAGCCACTTATTAATAATCTCGAGTTTGAATGCTTTTGCTACATTAGTTTTTACAGGGTTATCCAAAAGATATTCGTTCTTTTTCAATTTGTTGACGGTCCCTTATGGGGTTTCGGGAAAATATCTTTGCGGAAATATATGACCTATACTATATTGTTTACACACCTGCAGTTTCAGGTAAATTCCTCATGTATTTTTCTAGATATTTAACAAAACGCCTAAAATCGCAAGTGACCGGTCAGCTTTGGCCATATAGTGTATTTATAAGGGGGTCTTAATTTGATTATGCCAGTGCTAAATACACGTGAAAAGCTTTAATTTACCCGAAATATTATCCTATTGATTTTTTTTTTCTTTTTCTTTTTTTTATGAGATAGGGGAGACCGGGGTAGATTTTCCCACTTTTAGAAATTTATTTTTGTATTTTTCATTTTTATATATTTTGAGGTCAACAAAATATCATTGTATTCCCTAGACCTTTATTTACAAACTGGCATAATTGTTTTTCAAAAAACTAAGCATAGTTTTTAACAAAAAATGGTTAAGTCAGATCATGTAATGTTGGAAAATGTGCCCCGTATGCGGGGCAAATTTTCCAGCCTACTAAAAATGTACAGGCGCAAATTTTCCAACTATGCGTTAAATGGTAAAACACAGGAAATAAATATTGCTTGTTAATTAATATGCATTTTTTATTGTAAACTAGAGAGGCATAACAATAATACGTAGAAAAATTAAGTAAATGTAGAAAAGAAATGCAACTTAATCGTTTTACAAAAACTGTCATTTAACAATTTTATAAAGACAATTTTTTTTTATTTTTTTAAAGTCGTCATCATTGTCTTAGTAACGATGAACGCAAACATAAAAAGAAACATCCTGGTGAAGTCTTCATGTGCCCATTTCTTGTATCGCACGCACTATTCATTTGCCTTTGATTCGGATAAGCATAACATCCGAGTCTAAATATTTCAGAATTCAGTGAGAAATTCCGGAAAATAAAAAAAACGCCATAATATTGACTGGATTTATCGCCAGTGGATCAGCTCTAACCAAAATGGACGGGATGTCATAAATTGTCTTAGGCCTCTTATTCGTACATACTCAAGCATCAAAAGCAGTATTAATTTACTTTTTGAGAGGCCCATACACACAGTGATCTATAGTTTGTAGCTTATGACTACAGTGATGTAGGAATGCCAATAAAGGCATAATTAACATAAAATGGATTCATTAAATTAACCCATTTTAGAAAATAGTTAACATTTTTTTTATATACATTTGAATTTACCTTCGTTTCTATATTGGTAGTTCAATGTAATTGGTAGTTTATTGGTAATTTTAAAGGACTAAATGATCAAAAGGGTTTGTTTCGTATACGGTTATTTGGCCGATTTTATTGCGCAATAAATACATTTTTGGTGCAATAAGACTAACTGATTTAGTACGGGGTACGTTTTCCAACTATACACATGTTGGAATACATGCCCCGTATGTTGTTGGAAAACCTGCCCCGCCGCCATATTGCAATATTTTCACTACCTCGACGAATAGTGGCGTAGCTTAATTGCAAAAGAAACCCATAGTTACATGAAGAAAGAATCCCTTGTTTAGTACTAATGAAGATATTTCGGGTATATCCACGAATTTCACATTATTCTTAATTAAATCACAGTTGGGAGAGCTAAGTTCAAGATTTCTAATACTATCTATCTATATTATAACGGACAAACATATCAGTGCGTAACGCATACGTCATTTTGCGAATGGCAACACTTTGAAATTTAAAATACAATTTTGGTTTTGCAATTTTCTCTACTGCAAATTTTTCAACTTCTAAACATCGCACATTTAAAATTTTTACACCGTCGTATAAGGAAAAAAAATGCTCTTTTAAATGCAATTTGTTTGAAAACTGTATCTCAATTTATTTTTAAGATATTAATTTTTTTGTAGTTTTTAACACCATTTTTCTTATTGTGGCAACAAAAGTACCTCATTTCTATTGAAAGTCATTGAAAGTAAACGGAAAATAGTCTAAAATAGGAGATACTGTATCTTTCTGTTGCCATTTTCTCATAAAACCTGAAGAAAAACAACAACAACAACAACAAAAAAAAAAAAAAACAGTTGAAATTAAAATATGGGCTATGTCAAGAATATTGTCTGTTATTCCGTGATAATGACGTCATATGCACACTTTTCTATAGACGAAGTTTAAGACTGGGTTGTAAAAGTAGATTGCTTTAGCGGATGCAAATGACGTCATTTTATAAAAGAGCGTGCATTTTAATTCTTAAACCTGAATTATGTTTTGTAGAAGTGCCTCATTTTCACAGCCCAGCTGCTTTGAAATTCTTCACAGGTGAAAATGCTTCACTTTTGAAAATAATGTAATCGAAATCACACACTGATAAAACGCAATGCTTTACAAAAATTTAGAGTGTCTTTATAAAAGAGAGGTGAGATTCAAATAAAAGCGATTTATGTTACAGAAATTGATGATTCTCGCCTGGATGGATTTGCTTCGCCGAGTTAGACAAGCAAAAATAATTAGTGGTTTAAAATAATATCGTGTTCCTGAAGTTTTTGTCGAAAATTCTCTCGAATAATAAAATTTTAATGCTATTCTTAAGGACATTCTACGACAATTTTATCAAAATAACATAATTTGCTTAATTTAATTTTTCCTAATTTTATATAATCTATATATTTTAAACACAAGTGTGTTATTTAGTCATCTGCCCTGATCTTTCTGCTGAACCAGTTTTACTAATATATTTTTTAAACTGAAAGCTCTTCCGTTGTAGATGTGATCGCACTATCTTTTTTTTTTTTTTTTTTTTTTTTTTTTTTTCTTTTAATATCCCCACTTTTATATTTTAATTTAAAAAGCATTTTATGAAAATTCTTCAAAATGATGAAAATTAGATAGCTTTCATTATTGCAGACAAGAGAGAAATAATGAGGTATTTTTAACTTTATTCATGTTATTTTCTGATAAAAATTCAAAATTGTTGATAAAAGTTGTTGTATAGGGTTTAGTGGCGCAAAATCCCATTAGCAGCAGAATATTATATTAGGGGCATAATAACTGAAAATGACATATTGCTTTTGAAAATACATATTTTTCCTCATAATTTTATATATTGCTTTTCCTTCCGCATGTGTACTGATACTAAGTTTCAGACACTAGGTGAAATGCTTATTTAAGTGAAAATGAAGTAATATTTAAACGAAAACGGTCATTTGCTTAGACAAAACTAAACATTTTAACACAATTGCGTCTAAATAACATAAATTAAGGAAATTTTTACTCTCCGGAATTGAGATTAGAATCTCAAGTAATGACTACGTCTGTTCACATAAAAGATGTTGCTGACAATCGTGACTTCAAGTTTTGAGTTAAAATGATTTTTAAATGATCAAACAAAATACCATTTTTTTTTTTAAATGATGAATATGGATATGAGAAGTGCATATGCAAATTTTGAGAAGGTGAAAACTGCTGTTTTCATTGCGGAAATCCAAGAATAAGAGCCTCAATTGATAACCACATCCTAATAACTGATCTTTATTATATTTTGCTGATTAAGTATCTATATTATAAAGAACAAACGTATCTGTGCGTAACTCTGATGTCATTTTGCGAATGGCAACACTTCCCGATCAAATTTCGGTCTTGAAATTTTCGCTACTGCAATTTTTTAATCTTCTGACCATCGTACATTTTCAATTTTCGTCACGTAGGGAAAAGAATTTACTTTCAAATGCAATTTGTTAAAAACTGTATTCAGTGACTGATGTATTATATTTTCTAAAATAATTTTTAAGCTTGAATTTTTTTAAGTTTATCTTATCACGTGCCGGTTTCAATACATAATAATAATAAACATTTAGCACATAAAGCAGCTAACATTTTTCAGCATTTGTTTCTGACTTTTTTGCATAACGAAATTAATACTTCCTTTATAAACAAATAAAAGAATAATATTAAAAAAAAAAAAACTACCAATCTAACATATTTGTGAAAGACAAATTAACAAAATTAATAATTTTTTTATAAATAAATAAAAGAATAATATTGAAAAACAACAAATCTAATATCTTTGTAATCGTACAATTTAAATTTTTAGATCACCAAATAGGTTTTTTTTTTCAAATGGAATTTGTTTGCGAAGTTCATCTCACTTTACTGATTTTCTATGGTTTTAAAAACAATTTTAAAGCATGAAATATTTTTTAATTTATCTATATCGCGCGGAGCTCGATTACGAAAGATTAATCCGTTTGCCCTTAAAACAAAATAAAGAGTTCATCATTTTCTTACGGCTAATATCCATTAAAAAAAATCCCTATGAATAATAAATAAAATAATATAAATAAAACACAAATTTACCAGACATGTATAAGCTCTGAAATTATCAGAATATAAAAGGATGCCATAAGTAGCAAAATCTTGGCAAATAACTCTTAGCATGCGGCTAATAAGAAAATATCGCATTTGATAAATTTCAAAAATTTATTTGATTGTATAATTCGTATTTTCCATATCAAAAATGCTTTTTTAATGTAAGTGGTCAATCTAAAAAAATTATTGCATATAAAAAAATTATTAGTTTTCAATTTAAAAAAAAAAAAATGATTTCACCTATATTCTTTAACCCGGGAAGCCCGGGTACGATCCCCTAGTCATTTTAAAGTCAGCATATTTCACAACTGAGAGGTTTTACGCTGGTGTTGTTCAATGTAAGTGAACACAAGAAAATTAAAAACTTTGCTAATTCTATTTTCTACACATTTAAATATATACTCTATTTACAGCGAAAACATTTGATTAATACTTCTTTAAATACATATAAATTCCTCGCTGGGAATCCAATATAATATTTTATAAAATCAGGAATATTTATTTCTTCCTTTTCGGAAGATCAAGAAAAATGCAGCGTGCATGCTGCGTTCGAGTTTCACTTTCTACTATAAAACTAAAGGGAAAAAATGTTTTTAATATCAATTCTCTAGTCAGAACACGTGACAATCGGTACCGTTTCAGGGTACCTGAAAGGAGCCCGAACAGGCAGTTGCGCAAATATTCCACTAAGTCCTCCCCGATGAACAAGGGTTCATCAAAATGAGGATTCAAAATATTTAAAGTAGAAAAAAAAAGTTATTCTAATCGAACATCAATTACACTATATATAACTGCAATACAAATCAAAATATATACTTACATACTGGATTACAAATAAAATGAATAAAATGAAATTATATCAATATTTACTAACAGATGTCTCCTACTAAAAATCGAAAAAACAATTTAAATCTATACAAATTATTATAAAATATATCAATACGAAAATGAAACTAAAAATTATATCAAGCAAATATCAAATTTTTAAAGTCAAAAGAATAACAGTTTAGAGTGTATTAATAAAATCAGTTTTTTTTAGTTTGTCAGTTCTAAATTGTACAGTAAATTTATGGGTCTTTTAATAAATGAATTATTTGTTTTCGAATAACAAGACCTTATCTTGCCGTCTCTGCCCATAAAGGTTTGGGTAACTTTGCCCAACTTCCACAAAGTTCTTGATAAATGTTCATCATGTATACATATTTGTAAAAAAATCTTTTTCAATATCAGCCGAAAAAGTAATTTTATGGAAATGGAATTTCAAAATTATATCTAAAACATTAGGATTTAAGTTAGATGACCATGATTCAAACATTCGTTTAATGATAGAGACTCAAAATATTTAGAAGAAGCATCATAGACTAAGCGCATTTTTATTGTAGTTTTGCCATCACGGAAAACAGGTCTGTGTGGCATGTAATAGGAGTTATTGGAATTTTTCTCGGTGCACAGTTCTATTACACCCTCATTAAACTGCTCTAGCAAAATGGAGTTATATTCCTTAAGTAAAGAATCATTTTCAAGAATTTATTTTCTGAATTGAAAATCGCTTCTTTGCTACTTCAAGATTATTCCTAAGCAATTCACGAGAATTTTTCCACAATAGTTTTGTTTCATAACGCCCATTTACGAATTTTAAATTTTCATTTAAATTTCTTTATTACCTCAAGATCGGTAATATTCTTTTCATTGCTTTCAGCAATGCCAGTTGCTTCGAGATCCCAAAATGCCTTCAGCTGAGTATTTATATTTTCAACTGAAACACGCAAACAAGATACTTCTTTTTTATTCGACTCTTTTGCCCTCGGACCGCATGACCGAAAACAGTTTCTGCAACGTATAACTCTGTTGCCAATTTTCGCTCGATATCCTTTAATATTTTCCACAAAAAGTCGGACTCCAGCAAATTGTTTATTTCCTGTTCAAGACCTGTATCTGCAGGCTTTTGGCCTCTTGTTCTCATTATCTCTAGAAATTCTGGTTCTAGAGTTTTTACAGAAGCTCCAGTTATATTATCAACTACAAGAGCTTCGATCTTTATCGAGTTGATAGGTTGTATATCACTGAATGATCCAAGAGCAACAACTTCGTAACATGATTCATAAGGGCGTCTCTGTCCAAAGGGATAAACTAATAAATTTTCTCTTCGCAATGGCTTCAATTTTAATTTTTGTACTAGAGATCTCCTCACAAAACATTTTTCAGAACCACTATCTCATAAAACGCGAGATGGTAGGCATTGTTTACCAGCAAACAGAAACTGTACAAGTCTGCAATAATGTAGCTTTAATTTGTATATATTTTTGCTCTGACATCATAGATACAATTGCATCTTTCGTTTCATTTTCAGGATTTTCTTTTATTGTTTCTTTAAAACAAAACAAATAATTATGGGTATTTTTACCACATTTGAAACAAGGGTTAATTTTTGTTCTACAATTAACTGATAAATGCGATTTATAAAAGCGTTTGTAACAGCGACCTTCTTTTTTTAATTTATATCGTTTTTGTTCATCCGTGAATTAAGAACAATTTAGTCCTACATGATCAGAAGACTTTCAAAATATCCAAAACTGTTTTGTAGATACATTTAAAGCAGCAGCTGAAGGTATGTTTTTGAGAAAAATTTTGATATTTACTTGAAAAATTTCATATTTGGCTTTAGAATTTTCATGAACCTTCCTTTGGGAATTATTTATTAAATTAGTAGCTTTACGATATCTGAATTCCGTTTTAATAAATTTATTAAATCGGTTACTTCGCAATCCTTATCGGTGTCACGTTTTCGATGGAAATTTAGCATCAAATTTTCTGTTAATAGTCTTAATATTATGGATAGTAATAAATGGCCGTAGGAGCTTGATATTACTCCTAACGCATCAAAATTTCTAACACTTGTTTCAATATTATCGTTCAATTTTCTTAGAGAAGTGACATTGTTAGTAGATTTTACTGGTTCAAGATTCAGAATTTTATTCATATAACAGATTATTATATTTTCCTGCTTCCCATACCTTTCTTCTAACAACTTTAAACATGTAGAATAATTTTGATCTGTCAATTCGAATTCATCAAAAATATTACACTATATGGCCAAAGGTGACCGATCACTTGCGATTTTTGACGTTTTGTTAAATATCTAGAAAAATACATGAAGAATTAACATGAAACTTCAGGTGTGTAAACATTATAGTATAGGCCATATATTTCCGCGAAGATTTTTCCCCAAAACCCCGTACGGGACCTTCAAAAAATTGAAAAAGAACGAATAACCTTTTGGATAACCCTGTAAAAACTAATGGAGCAAAAGCGTTTAAACTCGAGATTATTAATAAGTGGCTTATTGTAATATACTGTGTTCATTTTTATGAGGATAGCACGTATACTCGAAGAGAAATTAAGGTTTAAAAAAACAGTCTCACATTTCGCCAAGATTTTTGCTTATATTTTGCAGAATTCTTAATATATAAAAAAAGTTCTTTTCAGAAAAAATGACGAAGAACAGTGTACACAATACTCTGCAGTCAGAATTAAAAAATAATAAAAATTGGATGAAAAATGAGCAGGTTTACTAAAAAATGTTTCACTGCGCATGCGCGAATGCAATCAAAATATAATGTATATAATGTGTTAGCTAAATGTATAGAGCAACTTTTGTAAAAGTCTCAAAAACATAGTTTGAAAAGCCTGATAATAATCGTTTATAGAATAAGCTCAAAATCCGTTATTCCCAAAATGAAGCAAAAAGATGAGGGATTGTATCCAAATACAGTACGTGCAGTATTGTGTATGCTAAATTGGCACTAATGAATGGATATATGGAGTACGAAAAAATTTTTCACGCACCCTGTTGAGTGGCATATCATTGGATAGGTCTTTCAAAATGAAGACGATGTTTCATTGACTATTTTACAGTCAGAAGCTCCGTTTAAATATTACACAACCTGGAAATTGTGTAGGTAGGATCTCTGGCTTTACTGCAACTCTAACCTTCATAGACATCTATAGGCCTCATTAAAACTGTGTTTATAGATAGGAACTAACAATTAAACCCATCAATTCAAATAAATAAAAAAAATAGGTATGTAATATAAAAAATAGTTTCACATTGATGAGAAATAACTAATTAGTTCGCTTTTTACGCAGTCGGGTTTTTTTATTTTTAAATTTAATTTTTACTTGTTTGTTTGTTTGTTTTTTGTTACTCACTAAATTACACTTTAAAAAAAGAAAAAGTGGCATATTACATTACAAACTATGAGAAAAACTAGCGGCTATTGTAGTTTCATTACTTCTAATGTGCTACTTCAGACCACTGCATCTGCATGTATCAAAATTCACCTAAAACTTTATAAGTATATACTTAATTTAAAGAATCTTCCATATAGATGGTAATGATAATTTTTGGTAATGAAGCTTTTTCAAAAATAGCAATAAGTAAATAAATATGTAAATGCTTTTGAAAAAAAAATCTAATTTTTTATTTTAGTAGATAAATACATCTAAACATTTGACCTATGCAATCTAAATCTTTATGCTTGTGAAAGAAACACATCTAAATCTCAATTCAAATAAATTTTTATAAGCGTATATTTGAAATCGGAAAATTCCTAATTTTTGGATAACGATGCTTTTCAACGAGGAATAATAACAGCGACCAATGCATCACTAAAAATACACTTGATAAATAAAATAAGTTAAAAGAAAATTTTAAGATTAAGAAAAAGAAAATTTGTCATGAAATAACAAAATTTCAATAAAATGTCTTTGCCATATAGGACAGCGATAATCACGTTTTATTGAATTTCCAAATATCATTTGATTTTGATTCACTCAAAAAATCTCAGATTTAAAATTGCATCATAATAATAATCCTAGGACAACTAACTCTGCTGCTTAAAACTTTATTCGATATCATCCTAATGTAATAATGAATTTTAAGCTCAGTGCATTTCTTGGAATTTAAAATCGATTTATAAAGATCCCTTTCAGATTTAAAAAAAAAAAAAAATACTAGAAAATCAGCGTCCGCAGTTAGCTTTTTAGAGCCAAAATTATAAAACATACATTCGAGGGAAAGTTGCAAACCGATATATGAGAGATCGGAAATTAGTAGTAAATTGTTTCTAAATATGCCAGTAGGTTAGGTATTGTTCAACTGTTAGATATCAATTTCGAATTTGTGAGACAACTGCTGTGCAAGATGAACAGGGGCGTGCAAAAGTCGTTGACGAAGAACGGAGTGGTCGTCCTGTTGAGATTGCGACAGAAGAAACAATGCGGAAAGTTTAGGAAATGGTTAGTGCTGGCAGGCGAACAACAATAGGCAGCATTAACAACTGCAACAGGATGTTCACATGGTTTAGCCTACAGCCGACTGATGCAGACGTTTAATGTGAGGTACACAGATGGCTGAGAGTGCAGTCCAAAGACTTTTATGCAGCAGGTATTAGAAAACTCATAAAGAGATAGTACAAATGCATCAATGTAAATTACGATGATATAGAGAAATAAACATGCCTGTTAAGTATTATCTTGGTTTCCCTTTTTTTTATTGGTTTTAGTCACCTACTTACTGGTTTGCCCTTGTATTTATTTTAATAACCTCGAATATGAAATTCAGTACTACACAACAAAAACGGAAATACAGCTAAAACGTTCAATTCAAAAATCTTTGTTTAGCAGAGACTTTTACTGAGTAACCAAAACTGAAAATTGAATCACATTTCTATTTTATAAGCAGCTTACGTACAAATTTTGGTACTATTCTATCCCACCGATGTATCCAATTTTGGGGAAATGCGTATACGGAAAGGAATGATAAAGTCGCCATTTGAGTTTTTTCCGATGTTAAAGTGTACCCGCCATGCTGGGCGATACAATTGTCACAGATGCTGGTAGTATTGTCTGCGACTTTGAAGCGAAAGGCTACATTTTCGTAGTTTCAAATTCGTTTTATTGTTTTTTTCGTATTTTTGATTTTAGGCATGTGGCACAATTTCTTGATTATAGCAAAATAATAGGTAGTGTTATAATTATGTGCTCTTAAATTGACTGATCAGAGTGAAATAACCTTTTAACCCTTTGCCTGTGAAAAGAGAGAATTTGAGAAAAACGTTCCAAAAATGGAAGAAAAAATATCTTTAATTTTGTTCGTTATTATCATCAAAATGTTAGAAATAGATTATTAGGAAAAAAAAAACAAATAAACGAAATAACTACTATATTCAATATTTTCACATATATGGGAAATGTTAATGAATTACAGTACTTTTTACTCAAATTATAGCAAAATAAATCAACTGACATAATTTTCAAGATAAATATAATAAACTAACACAACAATGTTATTATTTATATCAATTGTCATGAATTCCATGTCCTTCAGATTCCTTTGAATTTCAGAAATCCTTTACAGTATGGTATATACGAAAACATGGCACGGCACACACGCCTACATCACAGTCTTTACAATAAACTCGAATTTTGATTCGTATCCTCTTTCCCTTTTCATCAGTTTTAAGACAACAAAGAAAACATTTGAAGACCGAATGAATTTGAATAGAAACACCGATTTTTCTCTTCCCCGAACTCTGGTCGGCCATTCCTAAACTGGCGCATTTGCGTTGCCAAAATGAGTTCACAGGTAAGGGGTTAAATAATGTGTGTTTGAAACGCAAAGTCCTGTAGATTAGATTCTAGGCCACAGTTCTTGTTGTGGCGTCCTTCCGAGCAAAGTGGCCACAAAGAGATCGTGCAAAATGGCCAGATGTCTAGTTTGCCAGGAAACGATTTTGTATTCATTGTTCATAACAAAATACTACTGAAAAGTATTTTCTTTGACAGAAAGAAGACAAGTCAGGGCAATAACTTCTGCGGAAAAAGGTTTACTCTGGACATTTGCAGCCTGCATGTCTGTATTCTTCCATTTGTCACATTGCTACTCATTACTGTTCACCAGGGCGGAAACTAGCCTTTTTTGCGCCCGGGGCAAACATGGATTTTGGCGCCTCTCCACCACTCCTCACGCACAGTAAAAGTTGTCTACTTCAGGGAGCCTGTATACAAAGAAAAAAAAATCCTTAAAAATGAAAATCATTTAATAATAATTAAAATGCAAGCAAGAAATATGTAAACAGCGCTCCCATAAAATTAACATTAGCTTGAGTGTTAAGAGCCTACACTAGTCACGCGAAGAAATTGAATCGCAAATGTTAAACCCATGGGAGCGGTCTTTTAAAAATTTCTCACTTGCATATAATAGTTTTAAATGATTTTTTTTCTTGCTTATAATAGCTGAGATTGCTAATAGGGTTAGTGTTTACTTTTTCGATTTTGGTTGCAGATCTTTTTTATAAAGCTACTTTCCCCTTCACAAATGTGAAAAGAATGCTCCCATAAGTTTAACATTAGCTTGCGAGGGTTTTTTTTGTTGTTGTTGTTTTGTATTATATATATATATATATATATATATATATACATACATTTTTGTTTGAAACGACAACCAAATCTTCATTTGGCGCCCCCCTTCGCCTTTCGTTATGGCGCCCTCTGTAACCCCCCCCCCCTAGTTTCGGCCCTGCTGCTTACTTTATCTTATAAGAATTTAAAACTGAAAATACTACAAAACATAATGCTTATTCTTAATGTATGTTACTTTAGCTCGTGTTGATTACATATACATCCTGAATCAATTTGATTTGTTCATTTAGCTATGCTGATCACTTTACCCGGCCTAGACGGGCAAAGTATTCATTTTGTAGTTTTTATTTTAAAGTAACGTATACATTTGCAAATAGCAAAACAAAATAAAATAGCAATTGAAACTAAAGTTATTATAGTTACTATTGGTATTTGTTTCTAGAACTTTATTGATTAAAAAATTATCATAAAAAATTCATCAAACCTTAGTGTGGATACTATATCCGCCCTTCCCCTATTAGTCTTTGAACGTCAACAAAATTGTTTAACATTCAGACATAGGTTCAAGAATTGACGTATCGCTTGTATCCCAAAATGAGTAAATCCAGTCGAAAACCAGAAAGAAAAATTTAACGAATCCAATAATTCCTTCTTATGAATGTAGAAGAATGTAATCCGCAAAATGCGACATGGTAGGAATTTTCTAATCATAAATGATAATAATATATCTACCCTATATGTATAAAATCCCAATGAAAGGAATTTATGAAACGATTTTATGAAACGAATTTATGAAACAATTTTATGAAACGACTGATTAAATGACTGATTATGTTCCACGGCTATTTCTCCTAAAATGTGGAATATTATGCGGTGAAATTAACACAAAAAATTTGTATTGATCAGCAGATCTCAAAACTGGTATTAGAATTCCAAAATTTGCATTAGTTTTCGAGATATTAATTTTTATCTATTTTGAATTTAATTATTCTAATGATGGCAACCAAATTACTTCCTTTTTGTGAAAAAAGGGAGAAAACGGATAACGATAAGGATTATTAGATTTCTTCTTCTTCGCCATTTTGAAATTAAAATTGAAATTATCTTTTATTTCAATAGGTAGTGAATACCATATTGCGATTAAATTATGTTTTCAGGAAATTTTGAAAAAAATAACTCATTAAATAATAATAATATTAAATAAATAATAATTTCTTATTCAGTTTAATTAAATTTTCATCATTTCAAGAGATATTTTTTGCATATTTTAGAAAAGTTATTATTTCAAATTGTTGCCAATCGTAGAAAAAGTGCAAAGAATAATATTTCCTTGCGATTAAAAATTTATTTACACATGACTATTTAAAAATGAAATACTTCAAAATTAAATTATTACATGTTAAAATCAGAGAAATATTGAAAATTGCGTCATAGAAATTGTATTTACTATGACTATTAAAACAGAAAGAAAACTTTAATATAATAAATAGGCATTAAAAGTAGTAAATGCGGGAAATTACATCATATTTAAAATGGCCAAGTAATAATTCTGCCAAACAGTTTAAATTTAAAAATATACTTACAAGAGTTTTATTTAATATTTCGAGATGCTTTTTTTAACGTTTGCCACCAATTCTAAGGCAATGCAAATAATAATTCTTCCTTTCTAACAACAAAACTATTTTCACATGAATAATAAAAAGTGAAAGAAAACTTTAAAATGATACATTCATTAATATTCGTTAAAAGCAGCAAATATGAGTAATTATGTCGTATTTAAAATGGACAAATGGTAATATTGACGAATAGTTAACAATTAAAAATATATCTATGCGAGACTTGAATTCCAAAGATATTGGGGGGGGGGGGGGGGGGGTGCGTGTGTGCGTTCCCATAACAAGATGGATTAAATTTCAATAAAAATAATAACGAGTTTTTACAACTTAATGGAGGCTACACACTTTTAATTAAACAATGTATGTACCAATGAATCTTAAAAGAGAAAAATCTCTAAAATAAATAAATTATTGCATGGCAAATGCATTTAATAGTAGAAATTACGTCATATTTTAAAATGATACATTTAAAACGATTTTCATTCAGGAGAATTTTAATGTGACGTTACATGGTATAAAGTAGAGCAGCAAGCAAATTTATTTGTATATTACATCACTTGATGCAGCATAAATACAGGTAAATGTATTCGCAAAATAATTTAAATTAAAATTCGATAAAAACATATTAGAAAATTCGGATATTCTTATTAATAAATATAAACAATATGCAATGTAATAAAACATAAAAATCTGCATGATGGTGTATCAAAATAGAGAAAATAATTCATTAATAAGCTATGCATGTTCCTGAAAATATCCAAAACTCGATTAAAACATATAATATAAACGCAAACACAATGGTTTTCAATATCGCGGTTCTTGAAAGCTTTTCACCAAGCAGATGGAGTTTTTTAACCTTGAACCTAAAGGAAGAATATTGTCCTTAGCGTCTTTATAAAAGTCTGAAAGACAGCGACATTTTTAATGTACCATTTTATACAAGCTGATTTCCAAGTGTATAATTGATCTTACTTATTAACCTCACAGTCACCAGTTGTTACAACAATGATGGATGAGGTCATGGTAACAGAAAAATGCCCCATACAAACGGAGAAGCATAGCAACCCGATTACAGAAAATAGCCGCAGTTATGGTGATCATTCAATCTTACGTAACCTGGTAACATTTTTTAAACAGGGCACATTACCATAATTTCAGAGGCTGCGAAGTCTGAACTGGAGTTGGCGGGCGTAGCTCGCAGGGGGCTGAGCCCCGTAGTATATATATATAATTTGAATCACAGGTGCATGTAACGTTTGAAAAACAATGTAGCACCCAGCTAATATCATTCATCATTATACATCATGTGTTTGACACAGAAGAATTAATGCAAATAGCATTTCATTGAGACTATTAATTTTTAAGGAATGGGTTTTTAGTTATTTGGTTTAGTTATTTAGGTTTTAGTTTCTTTTAATTCATTCGAATTTTATTGCTCTTAAGCTTACACCATAATTTGCTTTAGAATTAATGGTAAGTAAAACGCATTTTTTAGCATTATTTCTTTATAAACCTTACTGTTGCTAGGTAGTATTTAATTGCACTCTTTAGTACGAAAATACGGCATAAAATAATTTTTACATTGTAATTAAACGACGAATTGTTGTGTTTTATTTTCTATATGTATGTGTAAAAAGCAATAAGCAATGAGATTTTATTTATTTATTTATTGTTTCAAACTCTATGTTTTAAAATTTCAAATCAATCTTACGTCTAATGTCAGTGTTGCTGTTCAATTTTTTTTTCATGCTATATTTTTCTTACGTGCCTGTAATTCTCTAGTGAAAAATTATTAATTTTGTATTTTTACTTTTAAAAGTTGTATTTTCTTAATTCCAAAATTGTTTTTGCTAGATTTTTAAAATTAATTAAGTTTTAAATATTTATTTTCCTTTTAAGCGGGCTAAAAATGTTTATTTTTAATGACTAATTTTTTAAAGAAATCAGAGTGTAAAAAAAGTTTTACAATGAGAAATGAGAAATAGATCTTATTTTTATCGATTATCATGTTTTATTATTATTATTATTATTATTATTTCACCTAAATTAAATCTGTAAAGCAAAAATTTCAAAATGCGCTAGATTAACTTGAAATAAGTAATGAAATCAATATTATTAATATTTTCTTATTATGAGACATTAAATTCGTTTAAAATGAATTACAAAGAGACACTTGTTGTAGTTGCGACTAAAATTTCAAAATTATAATTTATCTATGAGAAAAGTCCGTTTTTGCTTAACATTGCCAATGAATCTGGAATATTCTTTATCTGTGTAGTGATTGCCGATAATTTCAAACATTATTAATGATAATCCAGAAAGTAAATTTTAAAATATTTATATTTTTGGAGTTATTAATCATACCAACTTTAATATACTTTAAATTGTTTAATTAAGCACTGTTGTGAAACATTCTATGGATGAAGAAAAGTTTACATGTATCCTATTCTTATCACCATTGACTTCGTACTGAGACGTAATATTAAATCAGGATGGAAATGTAGCGAAGCATTATTTTATTACACACGCAGTATGTTAAAGGAGTACATTCACACAACATGAAACAGTTAGAAATTGAATGCAAAGTCCGTAGAGAACAGTCTATTCTAGTACAGAAATGTTCCAAGTGGGTTCGAGCCACAGTTTGATATTTTCAACATTCGAAAAGTTTTCGCCATAACCCAATCAAATAGGTAACTGGCTGACTTCAAATACTGAGGGTCGCAGGATCCTCAAGAGATCCTTCTCTTTGATCTCTGAAATATGAAATCCCTGTTGTCCCCTCGGGGGTTCTTTATTTATAGATTTGACGTTCAAAGTGCTTTCAAGAGCCTTTTAATAACTCGCAAATTTATAAGGGCATAAATGTCTATATAACGTCAGAATAAGAGCTTTCATTATAATTTTTGGCGTTATAGTGTCTTTTCAAGGGTTTTAAAGAAATTTAATAGCGCTCTCGAACGACGTTCATTTGAGAGGGAGAGGAATATTAGATATTCTTTTTAATGAACCATTCTACAATTAAGCATTGATTATGAAGTTACCGGTTTGCTACAATACTGTACATTGTATGCCACACAGTTGAAACGGATTTTGCTAAAGGCTATACCAGTCCAATGGAACAGCATAAAAATGTGAGTAATGGATAAAATTAGGAAGATGTTGCCGTCATAGTTTTATTTATGATAATTCGTCTTTCAGAAATAATTCGTTACGATTTTCTTTCTACTGATATCATAATTTGTAATATCCATATCGTTATGAGTTCAGCCGAAAATACTTTTTCAAAACTTAACTTTTCTAACCTATTAGACTTTATGCAAGCCTTATAAAATATTAAGAATGATTTTTTAAAGGAATTTCCAATCGGGCGGTAAAAATTCTGGTCCATTTCCCTTGAAAGGCATTTTTCTAAAATAAACCATTTTTTGACATTACGATCAAACACAAACTTTCACATATTATAGACTTTTTCTATGTCGAACTCTGATTAAATTCGTTAATAAAACTTTTTCTGAATCATATTAATATGGTCAGATTGGTTAATTCTAAGAAAATTTATAAAGAACAATTCAATCGATCAATTACAAAAACATGTCGTGTTAGAGGTTAAAGATCAATTTGATTTAATTTAAGCATAGCAAAAATAAAATAAAAATAAAAATAAAATAAAGCGTATATATGTTTTGGATAGAAAAAAAATAGTGTGAATTTAAAATCAAAATAAGCAAAAAAAATTACATTCCTTTCTTAAAATACTTTACTTTAAATTACGATATTAAATAATACAGAAAGGTTCTCAAAATCGTCCCTAATCCAAAACCTGTTAAAATTACCAGAAATTCCAACTCAGGCTACCAGGTTAAAGATGCCCAATGTATTAGTGTCAGGTGTACAGCATAGATGAAAATAGTTTTTAATTGAAAACTCTAATAGGTATTTTACATTTAGTATATTTTTTCAGATTGTCTACCAACTACACCAAAAAGCCTTTTTGGCACTTTCTATTTGCCCCTTGCCAGCGGTCAATCGAAAAACAGTTCACTATTTATAACAGCATTTGTGATTCTATTTATTACCCGACTGAAATGAAGAGTTATGTGTTTCACGCCTATCTGTGTATGTGGATTTCTTTATACCCTCGAAACATCCTAATTGCTGGATGGATTTTAATGAATGAGGTCTCTATCAATTCGTCTTAACGGCCCGATGGTTATAGGCTAGGTTTTGTTTTTATAAATTCAAAATGGCGGACGTAAAGTACAAAATGGCGGTAGAGACAAAAAAAAAATTACGCACCCCATTGAGTGGCATGTCATTGGATAGGTCTTTCAAAATGAAGACGATGTTTATTGACTATTTTACAGTCAGAAGCTCCGTTAAAATATTATACAACCTGGAAGTTGTGTATGTATTGTGGATCTCTAGCTTTACTGCAACTCTAACCATCATAGACATTTATAGACCTCATCAAAACAGTGTTTATAGGTAGGAACTAACAATTAAACACAACTTAAAAGTCATCAATACAAGTAAATAAAAAAAGAGATAAGTAATATAAACAAGTAATATAAAAAAAATTAAGTCAATTCCTACTTAGGTCAATAAGATAATTTTTTTCTCCCATTCTTCTTTCCTCTTGAGTGGCGCTTAAAATGCCTTGATCGAGAAGAGGGCTCTCTGGGCCTTAAAATACCTTGATCAAAAAGGTACCTTGATCAATCTCTCGATTAGTGAAAATTAATTAATTTAATTTAATTAGTGAATTAATATTTGAAAAAAAAACTGGATTAACATCAAGTGTCATGCACTACAAATTAAAAAAAATTATTTGAGCTTGATTGGATGAATAATAAGTATTTTATTAACGATTGAAATTTTGAACAAGATATATATATAGAGAGAGTGTGAGCTAATAGTAGGAATTGAAAAAAAAATAGTTTCACATTGATGAGAAATAATTAATTAGTTCGCTTTTTACGCAGCCGGGTTTTTTGATTTTTTAAATTTAATTGTTTATTTCAGCATTTAAGCACGTAGTTCGTTTACACATCTGGTAAATTTTATTTACTTATTTATTTATTTGTGAAGTTTTTAACTTCGTTTGTAAATTTTGTTATGGAATATTACACAGAATTAAACAAATTATGAATTATTTGCATTGTTCTAAGTGCAGACGGGTTTGTTTTCAGTAATTAAATTTCACGCTTAAAGTTATTTTAGAATGCACTTTTTTTAATCAGTAAATTGTGATACAGCTTTAAAAAAAAAACGTTACTTAGGTACATTTTTCAACTTTGTAATACGAATTAGATACTTTCTATAACTTTTTAAAGTATATATATATAATACATATAACCAACTCTCTCCTTACACGTAGAAAATACACGTATTAATCTAACCACGTCCTAAAAACAATGAAGAGATGATATTCAAAACAATGAAGTAGGCGTCTTTAATTCCTTGTTCAGTCTTTTAAATTTCTTTTTTATAAAGATGAAAAGAAAAATCATTTAGTGCAAGAAATGTAAGGCTGTAATTGACTGAATATAGTTTAAAATATTTTATTATTCATTGCTTTTTTTGTCGCAAAAGTAAGATAGTAAAATGAAATAAGTAGTAATTTCCAAATGCTAATGGGATCGCCTAATTTAAAATAGGTTAGAGCTAGAACATGTTTATGGTTATGTAACTATTTTTTTATTATTATTATTATCTAGCTTTCGACTTTACATATGTTTGTATCTATGTGTGTCAACAGGTTTTTCCCATTTATACTTTTAACCATTTAATGTAATCTGACCGCATAAATCACCAGTTTTTATCATTACTCTGATTATAAAAATTAGCCTATTAAAATATTCCCCTCATTATAATTATAAGGCGGTTCCAAGCACAATATTATTTTATTTTACAGTTGTGATGCATTATTTTCTTTTAAATGAAACAATAGAGTTGGTAGGAAATGTATACTAAAGTACATAAAACAGGTACTCTGGGGATTGTTACTTAATATTAATTTTCACATCCGGTGCTTACTGAATTAAAAGTTGTGACTAATAATAAAAGGTGTCGGTTCCGAATCTTAATTATCTCTTAGATATCGGTAGTGGTTTGAAATTTGTTTTCCGCTGCTTTCCCAATCTGTTCAACACACGCGTCCAAAACCAAATCAAATTTCCATTACTATACTCATAGCAAGAAGTATGTTGCAAATAAGGTGAAGATTTTCCTTAGATTCTTTCTAAAACGTAAATTACGATAAAAGTGTAAACTCGACATTTGTCACGATTTTCGAGCTACTATTAAATTTTAAAACTTTTCTCATACTGTCATACAACTTCTCATACAACTTGCAATGTAAAACAAAATAAATTGTATACTCATAATTTTCAGATAAGTAAAACTAGGGAAGCAGTTAAACGGTGAATTTAATGAAATTCCATACTTTTTCCGTGTTTCAATATATATTGTTTCAGATAAGCATTAAGGAGCCACATAAAAATTAAAATTAATCATGTGAGTGTAACTATTAAATTATATTTATTATTACATAATTAAACGAGTTTTTCGAATCAAAAATAAGCTGAAAACTATTACATTTATTTAATATTAATTGCTGAGTAATATAATAGATTGCCTTTCCATTATAAATATGATGCTGCGCAAGCCCGAAACTAAGGGGGGGGGGGCAGAGTGGGCACGTGCCCCGGGCGTCAGGCGAAGGGGGTGCCAAATGAAGATTTTGTTTATTGTTTATATATATGCATATATATGAAATTTGGATACAAACGTCCCACAGACAAAAAATCCAAAAGGAAAAACTAAACAAAATGCATTAAAATTGACAAACAGTTAAAATGATTCGCAGAAACCTGTATAAAGCAGATTTCCCCCCACATTATACACATACAGGTTTAATGCATTCAATTTTAATGATTCTTTTCGGGTTTTTACGATTCTGTTTCAAGGTTTTAATGAATCAATATTTGAGAAAACTGATTCGTAGCGCAGTATTACGTATTTTTACATATTTAAAATAAATCGACTGTTATAAACTTCGCAAAATTCTATTTGTAAATATAGTTTGTGGAGGAGTGGGGCGCAAAAATCCATGTTTGCCCCGGGTGCAAAAAAGTCTAGTTTCGGCCCTGATGCTGTGTATACTATTATGCAATGATAATTATTGAAAGTGTAAAATGTAAAAAACTAATCCTTAATTCACTTTAAAACATCTGGAAACTCTCTAAAGTAAAATAACTTATCGCATCTAAAACAGTTTTGAAAAAATCCATTGTCTACGAATATTATTTAAAGAATTATAATTTAGTTTTGAAACTTATTTAACTAAACATTATTAAAATTATATATTAAAATCACTTGATACATCAAACTATCTGCTAAACGTGATAAAAAATACACTTAAAAGACAAATAAATACCTTTATTTATTCAGATCGACATGTTTCATTGCTCTGGCGGCAACATTTTCAAAATAAAGCTTGAAAGTAGCTTTCAAATAATGCTTAAAAAACGGCAAAATGACGGATTAAGGGGTCGTCTATGATAGAAGTGACTAGATATTTTGGAATTTCTTATGCTATCCTGTAATTTAGCCGTCTTCAATGACTGCTAAGGCCCTACTTCAGTCACGCGAAAAGACCCGTTCGCTAATGCTATTCCTATAAAAGAAATTTATAAAGATATCTCGGTCGCATTTCCCTATTTTTAGATGATTTTTTTTTTTTTTTTTTTTTTTTTTTTTTTTTTTTTTTTTTTTTGCAGTGGCTAGCTGAGGTCGATCTGTATGCAAGACGTTTTCTTCGTTTTCAATTTCGTTTACAAGTATTTTTAATCAGGACACTTTAATTTTCAGAACCGGTTCCTAAAATGAAAGCATTCTCTTAAAAAAAATCCCCAATGAAAATCGAAAAAGTAAAAAGCGGCCTTTTTACAAATTGACCTCAGCTAGCCATTGCAAAAAAATCATCTAAAAATATTGAAATGCGACCGAGATATTTTTATAAATTTCTTCCTTAGGAATAGCATTAGCGAACAGGTCTTTTCGCGTGACTGAAGTAGGCCGTTAATAAGATGCCTTGATCAAAAAGGGGGCTCTCTCGTTCAACAATCGAGTACCGAACTTCAATTTGGATACAACCCCTAAAATACGCTCTTTTCAAAATAATTAATTTCTCTGAAACTTATATTACGAATTGCATAAAAATTTGTTTATAGGCTAATTGAAAGGTGTAGAGTTCATTTATGCTGGCAGAATTATGTACTGCTATTGAAAAAAAAAAAAACAACCAAAGTTATGGTTTGTTTTAATATGTAGATGCCCCCTAATCAAATTTTATGTACATCATTTAAAATTAGACTTTATTACCAATCGTGTGGCACCAGTAACTTTCTTTTACGATAATGTTTTGCAGAGTTACTACGGGGTGTTTACTTTTATTTCCCACGACTGTACAATCACTAGAGACTTCTGAATGGGTGAATTTTAATTGTAATAGCCTTGTGCATAAAGTTTAGCACAGATACAGTATCCTATGAGTTAATCCAGCCTTTTATTCATATTTTGAGATATCAAGAGATTTCAGAGACCGTTCACTGGTATCTATCTATGCGACAATTTTTGTTACAACAATTAACGGTTGTTTTCATAATTTCCGTTGTAATTATATCATGCACTAGCCGCCCTTGGAGACCAGTTTGGTCTTCATTAGATGTGTGCTAAGCATTGTACCATGTTACTTTTATCCCAAATTCAATTTACTTTCTCAGTATTTTGACAAATCAGAAGTTTCTGGTAGAGAAATCAAGAACTCCGTACTTTTATGTGTACTACTTGGTTATCCCGTCGACCAAAAATCTATCGCCAAAATATAAGTTTAAATACCAATAATAATTGATCGTAAATGTCACATTCACTTGACTTTAAGCAAGTTACACGTGTTTACGTCATCAAGTTATTTTTATTTCGACGTTCTATTTGTATTTTTATTAATGTTATGCTAATTTATTTGTTCTTTCGCTATTTAAATTAAAAATTGTCAATTTGTATAATTTGGCGAGTGGTTTGAAGATTCATATAATTTGGCGAAATGGGTCGACGGTATAACTAAATAGTACCTTTTTATGTTAGCCAGGCGCAAGTGATAAATCATCAAACATTGTCTTTCCCGTCGCATTTTTTCATATTTCATTAAATTCATCTAAAATATAATAATTTCACTCATTTTATTTAAAATACATAATTTTAATTTGAAATTCATGACTTTCTTTCCTTTTTTAAGAAAAAGACAAGAAAAATAATAAATAATATTAAAAACCATGACTTTTTATTTCAACATGAAAGCATTGTTTGAATTTACCACGCGCAAAATGAAAAATGTAAAAAATGGTCACCTGGCATATAAAAAAGCGAAGCGGTCAGCCCGGAATTGTTGATGACAGTCACATGACTTAGGCTATTATTATAGAGATGAATGACGTGCGTTAATTTTTATTTATCATTGCCCTAAATCAAAAATTGCGCATGTGCGAGAAACAAAAATGACGTCATCTCTTGAAAAAAAGAAGAGCAATTTCATTCATAAACCTAAAAAACTTTATATTGTACTATTAGTGGCGAGATTTGCTCCAGGCTAACATAAAAGTTCCATAAATTCTTTGATTATGGCAACTTTTCTACAGTTTTATTCGAAAAAATAATTTTGATTGAAAATGGCTGCCTTGCATATCAAAAACGTTGTTAGCCCGTAATTGTTTATGACAGTGACATGACTTCGTCTGTCATAATATAGATGAAATGATGGCTATGGTACAATATCTGGTGATTTATCACCTGCGCCCAGCTAACATTAAAGTACCAAAATGGTCATCTGGCATATAAAAAGCGAAGCGGTTAACCTGGAACTGTTGATGACAGTCACATGACTTAGGCTATTATTATAGAGATTTTTAACAATTTACTTGAAAGAAAAAACGAAAATCCTTTAAATATAGAAATACCTTTGTTTCAAATTGAAATCATTCAGTTTATTTTCATGACACTACTCAATAAAGCACATTTACAAATTATTATTATTATTTTCCTGTTTACGAAAATCGCAATACAGCGATGACTGCTCATTTGCATTTATGCATTTTCAGATTAAATCAGTGATAACAGGAAAAACGCCTCACCGAATAAGGTTATCTTTCTTTTAGAAATAATCGCGAAGCTGATATTATCAATAACGATTGTTAAACTATTTTTCACGATGCTGCAATGCATCTCTTTTTTAATAGGCTACCGAAATAGACAGTGACTGAAAGAATGTGGCGTTATTATATAATCGATGTAGACTGGTGTCACAGTATCAATTAATATCAAGAATCATAGATTTTAGATTGTTATTTTGCTCTGTTCTTGATGATACAAATGCTGAAATGACGTAAGAGTTGTTTTATGTAACAAATTTTATCAGCATGCTGTATGGCAGTATATAATGAATAATCCAACAGATAAAAATAAAATTCTTTATTAGAAAATCAAATAAAATAACTTTTTAGAAAATCAAATCAAATTGTTTCTGAAAATAACACATTGATTTTTAAAGCCCAACAGGCTGTGATTGTGCGAAAGGATGTAACATAAAATTTGAATAAAAAGACTTTTTATTTTTCTTCGTCGGGACACACTAAGTGAAATTGCAGATAAAGAGACATTTTATTAGCGCTTTTGTAAATTTTCAGCCTTTTTAAAAGTGTTGCCATATTGCGATTGAATATTGAAATTATTAAATGTGCTAAATAAAAGTAATTTTATTTCAGTATTTATTCTGCATTTTTTAAAACTATCTTTTCTATTACACGGCACTACATATCCCCTAGCGACAACTTTTGGAACTATTTTTTTCACGAAATCTTTCATTCCCCGCTTTGTTTAATCATCCAACACAATATGACTCAATTTTCGCAATTATATCGCGCTACAGAACACGCTGAGTACTGTCAGTTTAATTTTAGCCAACTTGTATATTTTGTTTATGATGTGTATGTAATAATATAAAAACATAAATAATTCGCATAATGTCAAACATAAAGAATAAGGCAATATTTTATTACGTATTGGATTATTGCTAATGTTTCATATGCAGTGTGGTTCGGGTAAAAAGAAATGGCACAAACTTTAAACATTTGTATAAGAAACCGGAATTGCAATCCATTTTTTTCATTCAAAAATATATGGTGTCTCACTTTAACATGGACACGGATTTTCTTCTCAAACATTAACAGACATAACAGACATTTCAAACTCTCAGCAGACATAGCTGTCTCGATGAGAACTGTAACAATATCCTGAGAAATAGCGGAAGTGAATACGATCTGAATCCAAACAGTGCAGAGCTAGACGTTCCATATTTTGGAAAGAAATAGGCGTAACATACCGACTACTGAGCAAATTATTAATCTCTTCCGACAACTTTTGTGCTATTACAGAAAGCAAGATAAAGTCTTCTGAAAAGTTCGCTAAAATAACTTCATTATTGTTCAATATATACGTGGTTCGTACGGATACCGTTATTTTTCCAGGAAAACTGCCAGTATCTTTTTATAGAAAAAGAAATATAGGTTAAACGCACAAAATTTCGCCTTTTTTAAGAAGGTTAATATTCTCTTTTAAGAAGGTTATAAGGTTTTCTATAAGATAATACTGGTGCCGAAAATTTTTCTGATCTGCAAAATTCAAGGAGGCGTACGAACCATGATATAAAGGTAGATCAGTATGCGAATTGGAATGACATCTTGTATTTTTGGCCGAACAGATGAATTAAAACCGTGGTTTTGTACGCAAAATTTGTTTCTTATAGTATGCTCTACCACCTTTTCATGTTCAGTCTTCTTTTATATGATACACTCTGTCTATGCTTAGAAAGCAGTGTTAAGTGGCAAACTCCTTTTAATCATACTGTTTTTTTTTTCTTTAAAATAATAAGGGAAGATATTAAATACCAATTTTGAAATTTGCCTGTATAAATTATTAAGAATTTTAAAGTAGAAAAACAATTGAAAAAGTCTTCCCGGATTATACCGAGGGGAAAAGGTAGGTTTCCTATTCCTTGGTTTTAAGAATTCAGCTAATTTTGCATGAAAATACGAAAGCTAAAATGCGTCGAGCCCGATTATAGAAAAATCCCAGTTTTCTTCAATACTGAATTTGAATGGTAAGTTCGAGAAATTAGTCAACTATCGCCACTTTTGCTTCAGATATGGAAACTTATTATGGCTATAATTCATCATCATTCGATACGTTTAATAATCGGCATCGTTAGTTAAGCTAGTACATACAGTGAGCAAAAATAGTATTTGCACACCAGGTAAATTTGTTGTAGCATATGTATAAATAAATAAAAAGCAACTAAGAATTAAAAATACCAACACTTTTACAAAACAAATAAACATATTAATATCTGACTTAATAATTATATTTAAAATATGAAAACATAAAAAAGTAGCATTTGTACTGCCAAAAAAATATTTGCACACTAGCAATAAAAATATAACTAGAGTTAAAAACAGTGATAATATTTAGTATGTATGCCCTTTGCTTCAATTACAGCTTGTAATCGTCTGGGCATTGATTCTATTAATTTGTGACATGTTTCACTGCTGATTTGTAGTCATTCTTCTCTAAGAGCTTGCTTAAGTTCTGATTTGTTAGAAATTTTCTTTTTCCTTATTTTCACATCCAAAATATGCCATAAATTTTCAATCGGATTGATGTCTGGTGATTGTGGTGGCGTTTTCAATTGATTTTTTACATTATAAAGCAACCATAACTTCGTAATATATGCAGTGTGTTTCGGATCGTTATCCTGTTGGAAATAATATGAATTAGGAATTCCTAATTTCAGAGCACTATTAGATAAATGATCTCGCAATGTATTAATATATAATCTATATAGTTGTACAGATTCTACAATGCTAAAAATTAGTTTAGTAAGAAAACGCATGACACAGTTCAAAATTCACCTTTAGTAATTTATACCATTAGACGGAAATGTACTTAATCATTTTGTACAGCCCTGTATATTACATACAGATTTTTATACACTTCCAATATTAAGATGTAATTTAATTTAGGCAAAAAGATGCTTAAAACTACTGAAACCACTCTTACCGAATTTACTATCCATAGGTAGCCATGTATCCAGTTTTTTGGATAGCCCTGCATATGATTTTATTTATAAATTATAAACATCTCTTAGTAGACTAAATGTAGTGGAGCTTCAAAACTCATAACTCAAATTGAAAAATACATTTCAGCAATTCAATCTCATTCTCAGTAATGCTTACTAATTCTTTTGCGTAGCCTTGTATATGGTCTATAGAATTTATACGCAGCACGTAGTGTGCAAAAATTTAGTTAAACGTAGTACGCATACCATAACTGAAACGCACTTTCAGCAACCATCCCTAATAGACAGCACTACGGATACAGTGTTATATTCGCAATCGTTTATATGTCCCTGTAAATGAATGATAAATGTTCAACCCATAGTCTTTAGAAACCACTAGCTAACGTAACTGGCGTTGCCCGGAATTATAAGAATGTTTGTTGTGAAAAATCGATTTCAAAATTAAACATACAGTATAAACAAACAATAAAGAAAAGCTATAAAGCCATCTGTATTTCAATTCTGCACTAAGAATAAGTTCTATGGGCCTAAACCTTATTTCAGTCCTGCGCTAAGAATAAGCTCTATGGACCTAAACCTTTGTGGAAATTCTGATATATACGCATGCACACACGGAATATATGGAATAGATTTAAGAATGTCACAAACAAACAAATTCAGATAATCTCGAAATGTTAAAATATGCCAATATTTCCATACTTTTTCAAACTAATATGATATTATATATTCGCCTGCTGACGTCCATTATATTTTCAATATGACGTAATCTTTTCTTTTATTATTCGTGAAAGTATTCATTTCATTTTCATTTTTCACGTGGAAATCTTGCAACAGAAAAATTATGACGTAATTTTCCCTTTTTTTAAAAATTTGCCCAGCAATATATTTCATTTTATTTTTCACGTGGAAATCTTGCAATAGAAAAGTAATTGTTGTGGTGAGAATTTTATTGTGAATTTTTAATTGTTGGCAACTGCTATAAAGAAAAATGTTTAAATTTGATAGGAAATTGCTGTTAAATTCGTGTTTTTTTATGAATTAAAAATTAACTATAAATTATTTTTATTCCGGATTACTTTAGTTGCCTCGGCCGTGTTTTAATACACATGTACGTAATATTTCACAATTCTGGCTTCCAAACTGTGGATTTGTATAGAATTATGGACAAACAGACAATTTTTCATTTTTATATATTAGATGTTTTAGTTCACCTCAGAAATTCATATAAATTTCATTCTGTTTGTAACAGAGTGATATTATTAAAATACGCCCCAAATGATTTTCCCCCCATGTACCATGTATAACAATGCTTTGAGTTCCCTTGTCACGAACTATATGTGATACACATCGCATCCCAATAATGTATATAAAATTCATTATGTTTAAGATTATGTAACACTGTTAAAACATACCGCAAATAATTTTTTCCCATAGACCCTAAAGCAACGAAATTATTTTAAGTGTCTCTGTAAATAAACTATGAATGCTGCACATTTCATTTTCAATACTGAACATGCCATGGCAAACCTTAATAAGGTATATCAATTACATGTCAATCCGAGTATATTTACACTAGTTAGAGCACGGATAGGCAAACGAAGTCATAAACACTTTTCAACTATCTCGGAAAGTGTTTAAAAAAAAGCAAGTCGGAACTTAAAAAAAATATATATTTGTTGTTGTTGTTGTTGTTGTTGTTGTTTAATAATGCTGAAAATGTTTAAAAAAAAAATTTAAAAAATTGTAAAGTTGAAATTTTAAAACTACAGTGTAGAATAAAAAAATAAATGTAAGGAGCTAATCTGAAAATATGCCAATTATTGCAGATATTATATCATACTAAGTTCATTAAGGGGTCATTGTTTTTCTAGTTTCAACTATGTTTCGCAAGTACAACAAACGCAAGTATAAAAACTAATACAAGCCTCATAAAGTTTAAGTTAATTACTTGACTTGCATCATATGCTTATTGTGGAAGTAATTGTTTTTCCTAAACTCTATTACGATGAAAATTAATACCTCTTAAAATCACAATTAGTAATATTGTTTTTCCTTTTACTAAGATGTCATAAACAAGGCAGTCGACAATGGCAATTAATTTTAATGAACTTGCTTTATAGATTGTTCTTTTTGTGATAATTTTTTTATGCTCAAATTTGCATAATGTTATATTTCATCGTTTAGGCAACAAATAACAGAAAAAAAAAAACATAATCTAGATGCATTTAGTGTTGGGAAGCCACACTGTTTTTGCTTTTTGTGACAAGTATATATCTTATGTTGAGCAAAACAGACATTTTCCTTTTATCAGCTTGAATAAAAATGAAAATTTTATTTTTTTCGTGCATGAGTAATTATGAATGTGAATAAGCTAAGAATTTATTTTCGATTGACCAATAAAAGAGGTGGGTTGATAAGGGCTATTTTTCGCCCATCATATACGCGGAATAAAAGTTTCGGATTCCGGCAATTATTCAGTGTTTTTGTACACCTAAAGATATATATTTTTGTTTAATATAAGATTTACGTGATAAATAAAAATGTAAGTCATAGAAATTATAGTCCGAAAATAGAGTGTTTGACTTTTTCCTACATTTTTGTCGTTTTTTGTATCTTTTAATTATTTTTTTTAAAGCAGTGCTCCATGAACCAAATAAATTTTGACTTACAATGATACTACCTTTTATAAGCTTTTATATGGGCATTATTTTATTTTGGTTCAGTGTGCGCTTCTACCTATTAGAGAAAAAATGTTTCGTGTGAGAGTATCAGTTGCACTGCTACAGATCGCGTTCAGATTTGTTTTGCCGCGCTCAAAAAGTATTTACGTTGTTCAGATATCAATGTTGTTTTATAAAACTGTTTTTGTAAATATTCATTGAGCAACTTAATAATAAATAATGCTTGGAAGTCAGTGTAATTGTTGTAAAACCTGACGAAAAACAAATAGTGAATTTCGTATCTGTTCTAACAGAAAAACTATATCGATACTTAGATATTCTAAAAACTGCGATATACAGAGTGGTTCTAAGTTCTACTCTAAATGCAGATCCTATATATTTCGTGTGATTCTGGCTCGAAATACTCTTATTGCTTCTTCTGTTGTAACAATAAGGGATTATGCGTCAACGTGTACGGCTGACGACACCACAAATAAAAAACCTAATATACGTTTATCAATACCTCGTTGTCACAACTCTAACACTTGTTGTATAATGTGTAAAGGTAAAAACTGCATCATGACTGAACCAAAAGCAGCTCAAATTCAAACTTTTATAGAAACTAGAATCTATATTTTGTTGGGGAAACGAAGCTGTAAAACACATATTACGGGATCGCTATTCAGTGAGTTGGCTCTGCAAGCTGTACGCCCTGTAAGTGAGAATACATCAATTTATGAAATATATATATTGAAAGTCATTTAAACAATATCAGAAATGTAGCAAAGAAGAGAGGCCTCGATTTTGACACACCGGAACACCTTTCCGAGTTCGATTATTATACTCTCATCGGTATATCCATGTCTGATTTTAATTGTATTTTTGAACTAGTAAAGTCCAAAATGCGTTCCTCGAAAAAGAGGTCATCTCGTACTTGCTCGGCGGTGTTACTTGTAAAGCTTAGGACTGGTCTATTTAATGGTGTTCTGTCTACATTATTCAATATATCTTCTGTGCATTATGCAAGCCAAGGTTTGATTGAGAACTTTGTTTACACTTTGGAATGAAACACGTAACCAGAACATAAGTTATTGAAAAATATGCCAAACCTTTAGCAAGATGAATATTTATTCCGGATGACGTCAATGATACTGTGATACTAGTTGCTGATGGCACGTACTACATTTATATCCATAAGAGTGCGAACTATTCCTTCCAGAAACGATCTTTCTCGTAACATAAAGGAAGACCTTTGGTTAACCCTTTCAAGGGCAAGTTATTGCGTTGCTGTAATGTCGAATTCACACCGGAATCTTTAAAAAATTTTATTGTAAAATAAGAAAAAGCAATTTTACGATTTTTTTTCCACCAAAGTTATAAAAGTAAAATTTAATAAAAATTTTTTGGTGCAAATCTTCATTAAATGTAGGTGGGATATAATATATCCCACCGACCCTCAAGAGATTAAGCCTATGATGTTCGTCACTACCGCAGGTTACATTTTGGATGTCTTCGAACCTTACTTCGCGGATCCAAAGAACAATGACGCTAACATACTTACACATATATTAAAAAAATATGTACACAATATCAGAGAGGGGCTGAAGCCAAAAGATATTATGATTATTGATAGATGCTTCCGGGATTGCTTGGAAATTCTGCAAGAAATGGATCTCGAACATGAAATGCCAAGATTCCTGAATAAGCAGCAACAGTTTTCAACAGAGAATACTAATGATATACGTTTTGTGACTAAATTTCGATTGCTCTGGACATACTAATGCGAAAAACTTTAATATTTGGATAAAAACAATCGAAGCAAAATCGAAGCAACATCATACAATGGTACACTCTAAATCGAAATGTCTTAAATTCAGACACTTAAGTGTCTGAAACGGAGTGTTCAATTTTCAGACATTTTAAAATGTCTGAATAATGACACCACTTTTTGCGTCTGAATTTTAGACACTTCAAACGTCTGAATCGCAGCCATTTTTTTAAAGCATTATACGTAGCCATGTTTGACCACGTTGATCCTGGAAAAGTACATGGCCATTATTCTGCCCTACTCTCCCCCCCCCCTCCCCTCCCCCCCACACACACAGCCTAATTTTAGGGGCTCCAAAATATGGTATGCAATTTTCATAAAGCTGATAATTGAAATCTTTTTCGACTTTGTACTGATTATAATCAATATTTTGAATTTATAGAGTAGAATAAGATTAAAAATTAAAATATTTGTCACAATACAGTAAAACCTCTCAATAGTAGGCACCTTAGAACCGTGGAATTTGTTCGCCATTCGGAAGTGTCTGTTTTTCTGAGGTAAAAAATATAAAATATGTGCATGTTGTTAATAAAAAATGTGCTTCTTAAATAGTTGTGTCCTCTATGTAGGAGTGTCCGTTATGGAGATTTTACAACAAAACTTTCATAGGACAATTTTCTTCAGCGAACACTGACCTTTTTCAAGATAAATACATTTTTTTTACCTCATAAAAGCGAACACAATCGAATAGCAGGCAAATTCAACGTTCCAAAACGCGTTCAATTCGCGAGGTGGCCGCGATTGAGAGTTTTTACTGTATTTATTTTTTTATTTAGTTTTTAATCTAATTCTACTTTTAAAGTTCAAAATGCTGATTATAATCAATAGAATGTTGAAACACATTTAAAATATAAGCTTTAAAAAAAAATCCATATCGAATTTGGAGCACGTAAAATCGTAGGGGGGGGGGGAGGGTCTGCCCATGCTTTAATCAGGCCCTCCTTCTGGAAAAAGTCCAACCCTGTATTATGATTCGATAAATGTACGTGTCAGTTTTAAGTGCAAAATCTAGCTATATGCAAATAAATATTTTATAAAAATCTACCTCTTTACTTTGTATTCATTTTTAATTTCAAATTACTTTTTAACTAAAAGTAATCAAAAAATCAATATTATATAATTATTTCAAATGAAATATATCTGTATATTTTTACCGCATTCTTACAATTACGTTAACGGTACATGATTACATGAATTTAAGAATCTAAAAATAATCATTAAAATTTAACAAAGTGACTACAGATAACGCGAGATCCTTTTTCTAAATCTTTGTTGACATCAACAAATTTTTTTCTGATTCAACGTCTACATTAGTGACGTCAATTTCCGTTCAAACAATCAAATCATGAAGCTGTGGTTTTGACTTTTGAATCATAAAAAGATTATATGTTGACTATTTTCAGTATGGCAAATGGGATATTTCTAAAATACTCGGAAACACTAAAATTATAGCAAAGGGAAATCTTTTAATTAGAATGACCGGATTTAATGAGTTTTATCAGTCAAAACATTTTAAAATAAATAAATGAACACAAGTAATTCGCTGTATTAAATATATGGGGGAATCAATGAATGGAAGGATGTTCGAACTATATTCTTTTTTTAAATTTATGATGTACACACTATGAGGCAGAAGAAAACTTCATTAGACAAGAAAAGCATAAATAATAAATAAAAGCAGCTATTAACAGGAATGTTTACTATAAATGCTTTTGAATTCCAGTACATAACACATAATAAATCTATCAGAAATGTAAAAATCGATGTAAACATTACAAATGCTGCCGCATTAAATGCTTATAAAAATATTGTATACGTAAATAAATAATTAAAAAGGGTACTTCAGAGTAATAATTACACCAAAAAATACTATTAAGGTAGTCTTGATGGTAATTAAGAAGTATGAGCCAATCAACAGGCGATGTCACTGCGATTTTTAAAGTAATGGCTACATAAGAAAAGGCTTAGGAAGGTGTAAAATTAATAAATTCAGTAACCGCTAATATACACCATGCAGAGACACCAAAATTTATTTTAAAGATAACATTGGATAGAAAATAATACAGAAATATGATTGCAGATGATTTGAAGAGTAGAAATTTAAATATTAGCAAAATAAAATTTTAACATGGAAATACCATTGGCAAAATGCTTTGAACATATTTTGGCATAACTCAGGAACTAATAAAGCTATAGACTCGTGTGAGGTCTTCATTTAAAGAGAAAACAATCACAGAGAGTTTTAAATACATAGTTAAGACCCCACTTACCTGGGAAAAGGTCTGATTATTCCAAAAGCACATTCGCCCAGAGGACGTCCGGATTGGAGACTACGTTAGTATCCGTTAGTTAGGCAGACTTGGATATTTAAAAAATAAAATCCCCTTGCACATCCGGCTAGCTCTGTTAAAAGGATGGAAAATTTCCATCCTGAAAACATAGCCCGCCAGACAACAGTTCTCTTTACAAATTTGACGAGATGAAGAACACTGTATTAGTTTTATAGATAAATATTAATACGGAGTACCACTATGTCGATAGAAATTAAATCCCGGAACTTCACATTCCGCAAAAAACAATCAAGTCAAAATAAATTATTAGTTAAAATGTACGCGTACATAAAAACAAGCATTCAGTTTGAATTACAAACGAACATCGAGTTCGAAAGGAAGACGCATGCGCAACTGAGAGTGCCCCCTGGTGAATGCGGAGCGGAGTTACAAAGTGTCTTAAAATTAGATACTTGCAGATTTTTTAGACACTTTTATCAGTTCGTGTACACTATGATCACAGTAAGACACTTAGGTGTTTTAAATTAAGACATCTATTGTGACTGAATTTTCAGATTCAGACACTTAAGTGTCTGAAATTCTTTTTCAGTCACATATGTATCTTAATTTAAGACGCCTTTATTTGCAGTGTACTGTCAGTAAAGTAGGCGGAAGTGTCGTAGGGCACTGTGCACATGTTACTTCCGTATTATGGTTTCTGGCTTACTGGCGCCTACCTCAACCGAAGTTTAAAAAAAAACAAGTCTTGGATATGCTCATATGCTACAAGAAGCCGCCGCCAGATCGTCCAGTAGGGATTCGGGTGAAGAAATCAAGAAGACTAATCTAAACCATATTGCCAAAAGTGTCTTGAACAGTATGATTATTTTCGGTTATTGTTTATTTTCCGATATTTCATGTATTGAAATAATAGTCTTAATAAGCTCCATTAATCCTCTTAATTTTGAATTTAGTGTTGTGTTTACTATTGATTATATGGATTGAAACTAATGACAATTGTGTTTATGTTCATTAATGTACATAATACTTATATATTTTATTATTCCCGTGAATTACAGAGCTTTCATTCAAAATAGTTTTTTTTCTTATTTGTAATGAGGTATACTAAGGAAAAAAATGTATGCCACATCAAGGGGTTGATGGGCGAAAAATGGCCCTTATCAACCCACCTCCTTTGTATTATTGCTTAAGTGGAATGGTATTTCAATCAAAATAAACTAAATGACAGAAAGTTTCAAATTATTTTTGCATAATGCTTCTGACTATCCCATGGTATTTTCTTCTTAAGTTTATTGTTTCCATTCTAATTAATCAGCTAATTTGATTCAATCAAAAATCTATTAATTATGTATAGTTTATAACACACACACTGGCTTTGGACATATATCGTAAAACAAATCATCTGATAAAAAGAGTTATTTTACAATATATATATCAAAATACAATGTTTTCATAAATATTTTCCATAAAGAAATCATTGTTGTTGTTGTTGTCCTGTCTAAGAAAATACCATGGGATACTCAGAAACATCATGTAAAAATAATTTGAAAATTTCTGTCATTTAATTTGAGTGAGTTCGTAAACAGAAATAAATATTAGACTTACTAGTCTTATAAAATACAAAAATTGTGAGTATAGTGCTTACTATTTATAGGTTAGTTTGTTATATCTTTAGCCCCTATCGATAAATGTAATGTTCTGTTTTGATTGTTTCCACCTCATGTCAATTTTTTTAAATCTGCATAGGCAGTTGATGCTGCATTTCCCATATAACAGAATATTTTAATTAAAAAATATAATTTGAAAATTGTTTATACAAAAAAATATAATTATCATATTTGGAGTTAGTATCATTGCTTATTGTTTAAAAGATTATTTAAACTTAAATCATAACAAATAATAGATATGATGCAATAAATAGAGAAAGATATTTGATGCGGATTAGTAATGTTTTAATTGAATAACACTTTTTGAAAAATATCGTTTTTCCCAAGATTGGTCAGAATCAGGTAGTGATGTAAGTTTTCTAACATTGTACTTCTAAAATAATCGGGCCACTTTCCCTCTAAACGTCCTTCGACCTATCACGCCCCAGCCGGTAGTATGATGCAAACTGACTTATTCTTCACAGTAGCTGCACCACCAGTGGCCGAGAGGTTGTGATCTCGAAGCTGGTAGACGGGAGGTACTGGGTTCGAACCCAAGCGCGTCCGTCGGCCTAATCGTTCGGAGTTTTCTTGGTTTTCTTCGATCTGTGGATTTCCGTGCGCAAATACGGGTTAGGTTCCCTTAAAAAGACCCACACGGAGGGTACTCCCCCCCCCCTCTTAGGGCCTATATCCCACGTGCTGATAACTGGCCGTCATAAACACAACCAACCAACCTTCACAATAGCTCGTCCTTTTTCTCACAACAAGAAATTCTTAAAACGTATTTTCTACTCACTAGGTACATTATAGTAAAGAATACACATTTGCATAGAAATATTATTGAACTTAGTATTAAAAATAGATCTATCCGGCGTTACCTTGGATGGTTAATAATAATTTTAAAAAAATTATTCCTTCCGGTGGGGGAATATATTTCTTTAAAAAAAATCGCATAGATAGACTTTGTTCTGGGAATCATTAAGGGCAGTCGGAATCCCTATACCTGCCATGTTAAATTAATGAACCTTTTCTCATAAACTACTTAAGATATGGACTTGAAATTTTTTGTTTGCATAAAATAAAGAATTCTTAATAATCTGAAGTTAAATTTATAATTAAATAAAGCTTAGATATTTTTTTAAAAAATCTGAAGTAGAAACCACATTCAAATTTTAAAAAAACATACATTTTTTTCAAAGATAATGATACTAATAAAAAAAGTTCTTTTTGCGAGTTTAAACAAACAGGGATATGTATGGAATGTTCAAGCAAAATTTCAAAGCATAATGTATAATAGTTTTTTCAAAAAGGTACATCGAAGTTAAAAAACAGTATTTTGAGAAAACCAAGTTTAAAGTAAATAAATGCTCTAGTAATAAAGTAGATAAACAAACAGAATTATTAAAAATTTTGCAACTTCTGGTTGCCGTAGAAACAAAAGCAATATGTCAGTAGAAAGAGGAGAAATTGTAGATTCAAAATATTAAAAAATCGAAAATTCGAAATATTTTAGGTTTGGACTTTCCAACTGCCCTTAAGTCGCAAAATTTCTTATAAGGTTATCATTTATCATAAGATAACGTTCCATTCCTCTCACACCCTGAGTTTAAAAAAAAAGTAACCCTCAATATCATGTGCCTATGTCCTGAAATTTATGTTCCATCAGCATGCAAAATTTAATGCGCTGATAGGGTCTGGGGCATTTCTTCTAACTGAAGAGTGGTTGGGGAGGGGGGGCGGAGTGTATGACGAAAAAAAAATACATCTCCCGTTCTTCAGTATCCCGTGCATACTTCCCAAGGTTCACTGTCCTGTAACAATTCATCTGTATGGCTCTGATAGAGTTTGGTTTTCATCCCCTCCTCGACCAGGAGTCCCAATGTTTTAAAAATCCTTGGTAGGGCAATTCCATCATAACTGACGAAACATTTGATCATCGAATTTTGTTTTCAAAACTATACAAAAAATTTACTAATAAAGCTAGAACAAATTTTTACAATTTAAAATATTTCTTACTAAGGACTTAATACCCAAATACCTGCAGATTATTTCAATCTCTCTTTTAGTCCCAAAACGGAATTTCAGAATTCTGTAACTGGCGTAACATAAAATATACAAACATTTTTTTTTTTTGCCCTCAATGAAATGTAAAAATTATCAAAACTATCCCGTTATAAAAAGTGATTTAATGTTCTCAACAACACTAAGTAATGCCAAATTATAACAGTAACGTGTTTAATGTATTTCTGAATAATAAAAAAGAAACAAATGGCATTTACACGTGTAACTGGCGTAACATTATGACTTTACAAAGACAATAATGGTACTTAACTTAGTTTGTAAACAGTAATTTACAATGCCTTTTTATAAGGATTTTATTATAGAATATAAAAATATCTAGTTTTCCAATCATACCCTTAAATTAAACATATTATAAATTTTATTCCCCCCACAAAATGATAATTTTCTGTGGAATTGCCCGGTATTTTGAGCTTATGTCTTTAGATTCAATACCTCACAAAAGTTCATCTCTAAGACTGAGATATGTTTTAAAGTTTGCAATCCCCTCCTCCCCCTCCAAGGGGCATTTTTTCATGAAAATTTCTTTATTACGTCTTATCTATGTCCCAAGGTGAATCATCGCAAAATTTCTTCGCATTTACCCCCAAAAGATTCCGACATCTAGTGGTAGGACCATGAAAAAAAATAGAGAGATACATTAAAAATTCTTTTGAGACATTAAATAACTAGGCTTGAAAGAGTTTAAATAAATTTTTCGAAGAATTTACTGGTTACTTATATAGATATACAAATTAATTTTAAAACTTTTTGAATATTCTTAGTCGAAAAAAAAATTGCGTTTTTGCTCTAAATATAATGTGCGCATTTTTTTTTTCACCTTTTTACATGACTTCACTTTCTCTTCCTTGTGCATTTTTTACAGAATGAGATTTTAAATCATTAATATCAAAGTGAAATTGAAAAATATCTGAATTTTTCCCAAATAGATTACCTACAGCTAATTTGACGTTAATCTGTACAAAAGAAAGGATTAGTAAACTCCACATCTCGCATTTGTCTTGTCTCGATCACACCCGGCTGGTGAGAAACAAAGAGAAAACCCCAATGGCAATGACAAGGTTAACAACAAATCAGATTACTCAAGACAGCGTTCTACAGAAGCAGTGTACCGTTGCGACGAGAGCCGTTCTATCGCATTCCCTCATATTGAGCAAGTAGTGACGTAGATGGACAGGCTAGTGAAGAAAAAAACCCAATAAACAAATAACCCAGAAAACAAAAAATAATAATAAAGCCGTGTGTTATGCTTGCATTGATTACTAGCGTTGAAAAGAGAAACTTCGGTGAAAACGAAGGTAGGCGACCGTCCTCCGACCTAGTAAGAAATCAAGAAAGGGAAGGAAAGTTCATTACGTCACTCAACTAAGACCGTTGCCAATTGGAGGAAATGAAATGTTTTTTCATGAGTGGTTGGGCATGGTTCGTCGGATCCCCGTTAGGGACACAAAGTAAAAGTGTTTATAGGCAAGGGGGTTGGGCAGAGTTATCCGTTACAAACTCTTAAACGTCTGGACACGTGACCACATACAGACGAGGCTTTTCTGTATTCCACGAAACGAACTGGTATTGTCTTAGACTTGGTGGATTTTTGCAACGCATGGATCATTTAAGCAGTGGCAGTCGATCGCAATACAGCTAGTGAAAGTCTTTGTTTATAGTTTGTTACGGACTTACTGTAGGGACTTGACGATGAGGTACTTCTGTTGGTTTAACGTCAGCTTAGTGGTGACCCTTCTTTGGACAATCGCCGATGGACAGTTTTTCGGTGACAGACGGTGGACATCATCTGGTTTTAGAAAAAAAGATCGATTTCGGAAAGCATTTAGCAAAAGTCATCATGATACTAAGCTGGACAAATATCTTAAAAAAGCAAGGAATATAAGGCATTATTATGTAGCTGCTATCGAAGTAGACTGGGATTATGCTCCTGCTGGTAATCTTCTCGGCCAAAGATCAGAAGAGTAAGTCAGATTAAAAAATTATTCATTTTTCACACCATTCACGCGGTATAGGCATAAGAATATATACAGCAATAGAAGATATATTGGTGCGAATAAAACGTACAACTATAATTTTTTATGAAGATTCACTGCGCTTTTTGGAAAATGGAGAACTATTTTATATATAGGAACTGACACTGACAAACTATGGTTCATTAATTCTTACAGACTTCCGGTTATTTTTAATTTAAAATTTATCATATAACAAAAAATATAGAACATTATTATTTTTTTTATTTTATTTTAGACATTGATACTTAAAAAATGAATTTATGGTCAAAAGAGACTAAAAATTCATTAATTATTCAAAGTTCTCATTATTTGTTTTTGATGATGTTATTACAGTCTGCAATATAATTATAAAAAATAGATTTCATTCAGAAACACTCTTAAATAGTTTAATAAAAATATTTTTAAAAAATGCATGTTTAAAATGGCGATTTTCAAAAATAAAAAGGAATAGAAATAAAAATAAATAAAAATAAATAAAAGTAAAAATAAAAATATAAAAAAATAAAAATATAGCAACATTTAATATTAATATTCTAAATTCATAGAAACCTTAAATTTTTTTGAAAACCATGTGTACCTTTGAAAACGATTGCATTAATACTTAGTGCATAAGTATCTATATTCCAGACCTCCCCCCCCCCCCAACCCCGTGCGGACTATATCAATTAGAAGTCATGTGATAGTTATGATATTCATTCACAATTTCAATGTTCATTTTCATCTTACTCATATTAATTTTAAAGAAAAAACCTGTATGACACGCTTTTTTGAAGAAAAAAAATATTTGATAATATATACAGTATTAAAAAAATTTTTAAACAATATTTCCAGATAGAATCAAAATGGGAAAAAAATAAGTTTAATTTTGATCTAAATTAAAACATTGGACAAAAAAAAAGATATTCGAAGCCGAAAAGTTTGATTGCTGTATCGCACACACATATTTCAAATACTGTTTCGTATAAAATTAAATATACCGTAAATAATATATATATATATATATATATATATATATTATTTACGAAACATATAATTCATATACATATATATATATATATATATGTATATCAATTTAAAAAAAACACTAAATTTTATTTAGGCATTGTTTTCTCATTTAAAGATATAAAGAATTTTAGAAAACTTTGTAATATATACACATATATATATATATATACTTTTTTTTTTAATAATTTTGTATAATGACATACATTTGTTATTTCTTTCGTGCTTGTGTGTATTGTAAATCGTTTTTTTTTTTCAATCTATTTTCAGATTTACAAACTGATACTAGGTGTGATCTAAAACAAATTACAATAATATAATACTTTTACAATGTGAATCAATGCGCGGTAATTCCACAAATTGAAGCGAAAATCTACAACATCTTGGATCACAAAAAATAAATCAATATATGCAGCATTGGCTAAAAATTTTTAAAAATAGTGATATGCATATAAATTAGAGAGATGAAAAATGGCTGATTTTATCGTTAGATAAATATAAAATAAAACGGCGGGTTTAAGTGTTTTATTACCATTCGTTATGTAATGGCAAGTTGAACCAGACACTGACACATTTTTTTTAACATTATTATTTTAACTCAGCCGAGTTCAAAATTTTTTTAACCTGTTTTTAATTTCGATAAGGTTTTCCAAACGGCGGGATAGAATATAGATTGAGCTTCATTTAAGATTTAGAAAATAAAAATAAAAACGCTATGAGGAAAATAAAAAGAATAAATTAGTAATCAACAAGAGTAAAACCCGTAATAAATTAATAGACGGAGTTGAAATGACGTGATTATAATTAATTATATTTAAATGTTCGTCGGCATACATTTATTTCTAATCAAATGTAATTCTACATGTCTATTTTAACACAAGGGGCGAGGCATAAAAAAATGTATTCAGATTTTCAAGGTCTTCAGGATGATTCTCTGATGTTAGAAAAAAATGTATTTCTATTTCAAGGTTGTTTTATCTTCTTTTGTGATCTTTAAAGAAGTAGGGATGTTCTTTCATTAATATTCTTGTCACAAAAAATTACAAAACAAAAAAAAGACGATAACCTGAATTCTTGCTGGGAAAACAATTAACTTTTTTTTAAATATTATTATTGATGAAACTGCCTGAAAAAGATTAATATTAAAAAGATAAGTTTATGGCTTGAATTAAAAATTGCAGAATCTTCCATGACAGTTTTCCTATTTGTACTTTTAGTAAAGGGTTTTCAGGTATTCCAGTTTTGTTTATTTAGATTCTAGTACTTTAGCGTATTTTGAGAGTCTTCATTTTTTTAGTCGTTTTTTATTAATACGATCCAACATAGATGAAAAGTGTTTATGAATTCGATTAGTCTGTCTTAGTCTGTCTTTCCGCGCTCTAACTCTTGTAAATATACTTCGATTTCTACGTGATTTATATACGGCATATTTATAATATGGTATGTTTGCTACTGAAAACGAAGCATGTAAAATTTATGTTTAGTTTACAGGGACACTCAAAAGAAATCCGTTACAGTGTGGTCTACGGGAGGGGGGGGGGGGGGGCATTTGCAGAGAATTGTCATAGTGTTGGACTATTTTAAACATAATAAAATTGATATGCATTTATGAGATGCAGTTAATGCATGTTTTTGGTAAAATATGGAGAGAAGAGCATTATTATCCATTTAAAGGTTTAAAAAATATATCAATTATATAATGATCTACGGGATAAATAGTTCGCAGTGTATTTTCATTATTTTACACTATTTCAAACATCAGAAAATGTTCATACATTGCAGATGTGCATTCGAGGTTACTAATGTATTATATAGAGTGCATAGAATTTACGTTTCATTTACAGGAACACACAAAAGATTTAGGCTATAGTATTGTCTGTGAGCGATAATTGCTGCAAGTGCATTTTCAACTTTTATTTGAGTTTTTAAGTTTAACTAATTTTTTTTCGTACTGCATGGTATGTATAAATTCTACACATCACATACAGGGTTACACAATATAATTCGCAAGAATTATAGCCTAGGGGCGTGAATTGCTAAATGGTGTTTTTTAATAGAGTAGTACATTTTCCATTTGAATTACATTTAATTAAAAAAATGTTACTAGACTGTAAATAACATCGTATAGCGCAAAGTACATACAAAGTACATACGCAAAGAAAATGATACATTGCCAACCGAAATATCTCAATAAATGGAAATTTTTTTTTAAATGATTAAGAAAATTTTATAAGTATATAAAAAATGTTTTTAAAGATTTCATAAAAACACTATATATAAAATGTTGCATGCAAAATAATTTTCAACTATGTTTTCTTCCGGTAACTATTCTTGTATTTTAAATAAATTTTACGCATATTAAGTATATCTATTTTCCCCAAAAAATTTTGATACTTTACATAAGAGTTATAAATTATGCCATACTATGATATCGATATTACTAAAGGGTAAATATCTAATATCTATAAGTTAAAATAACTTTATAAATAATTATAATTATTTTAATTATAATTAGAAAAATATTTAACTATATAATAAAGAATATGAATGAAATTGTAACCTTTTTAAATTACCTATAAAAGCACAAATAATTGTACAAAAATTGCTTTCCGGTGCATAAATATAATATGAAGATATTTAAAATACAAATTAAAAATATCTTAAAATACATTAGAAAAACCTAGAGCGTTTTCAACCATTACAAGGCCTTCATCAATAAGATTTAAATGTTGTAATTATTTTCTTTCGAGAATTATTCAAGAATTTATCGTATCTCTTTTGTTTAAAAAAAAATTATTAACAATACAAGGAATGTTTACTTAAAAAAATTGAATTCAAAATTATATGAAATCGCGAATAAATAGTTCATCTGGTAGTTAAAGGGTATCTTCTTCCACTAGCTATTATTGTGTTTTAAACGTATTCTGTGCATAATAAATCTGTCCAATATATTTTTTAAATAATTATCTATAAGTTAAAATTACTTTTATATGATATATCACTTCAAAATTTAATGTACATTCACTAGTGTAACTACCTTAATGGGAAATAAAAAAAATATATTACAATTCATCAGACATACAAGTAAAAATTACATTAATACATTTAATACAATTAAAAAGCAAACGTTTCGAGGTAAATTTTAGCCCCTAATCAGTGCAATAAATAACATTCAAATGACAGAAAACTATATATCATGTTTACAGTTAAAAATAATTGCACTGATGAGGGGCTAAAATTTAGCTCGAAACGTTTGCTTTTTAATTGTATTAAATGTATTTATGTAATTTTTACTTTTATGTCTGATGAATTGCAATATATTTTTTATTTTTAAATCGTATATCAGACGTTAAACAATGATTATTTATTTTACCTTAATGGGAGTTTGCACCTCAAAAGTGAACTGTACGTCCCCTTGTCCTACTCTTAACAAAAGACAAAGCGAAGTTAGGGATATACCTACCCCCACTTGTCCCAAGTCTTAGAGATCTGTGTTATTTGCAGTCACAGCCAACTTATAGTGATGCCACCGGATACATAAAGCTATGTCATTTATATTATATATATATTTCGCCCAACGTGTTATACGCTCTTAATTTTTTTAATTATTATCAGATTAGAAAAATATAATAATTATACGCCCACCTTATAGTCATCCATAATTTTGTTTTCGTTTTATCATTGTTGTTCTTTGCTTTTGTGTTTCTTTTTTCTTCCTTTTCTTTTCTTTTCTTTCTTTCTTTTTTTTTTTTGCGCGTGTTTTTAAAGGGAAGCATATGGTCAGAAAATAGGTATAAAATATTTCTCTGTTTTATGGTTATAGAAAAATAGTACTTTAAAATGTTCAGGAAGAAAGAAAAGTATTTATTTATGACGTTACAGTTTATTATATAAACGACAGTATTAGAGCTAATAAAACATTACTTTATAGTTTTGACTGGTTAACGGGTGTATACATAATAATAATATATAAATAAACAAAGGTGAAATAAAACTAATTTAATGAGTTAAAATCTTAATTTCATCTAAAAGAATTCTCCAAAAATATTAAATTGGATAAAATATTGTATATTCTAAAAGAAATTTAGATTCTTTCTCTGCATTATGTATTCTCAAATTTAAAAGGCAAATTATTCTTTGGAGAAATTTAATGTACTGAAATATAATCTGAGTTGCTACAATAAAAACTTCTTTATAGCCTTAAAAAGTGTTATTGGAAACTGCATGTTCCAAACTGAATCCACCTTCCTCAGGGCATAGATCCCCCCCCCCCCTCTCCTATATCACTAGAAAAGCTGATGCAATATTGTTTCAGCTTCTGTTCTTATTATATTATCAGGCGTAAAAAGAAATATTTATTTCCTCAAAACGGGCATAAAAAATGTAATCTTTACTAATATTTTTATTTATTTTATTTATTTTAATCTCTTTTACAGTTGCAGCGTTTTCTGTTTAATTAAATTTAAATCAAGTTTCTGTTAATTTTTATTTTTACATCTTGACTGTTTAGAATTTAGTTTTATTCACACTTTTATGCAATTGATATACTTGGTTTTTAATTAAATTACCCTTTTCCTTTTTAATCATATTCTAAACGCTTTTTTATCTTTATTTATATTTATACTCACTGTTTAGTAGTTTAGACTACTAAGCAGTCAAAAATTTCTTTTAATAAAATTGCTTACCAAAATACCTGAAAAATTTTTAATAATATTTTTACAAATACATTACATTTACATAATACAGTACCCTCCCTCTTAACCGGCCTAAACGGGACCGAGGGTTAGCCGGTTAACAGAAAAACCGGTTAAACCAGAGAAGTTTAAAAAAAATTAAATAAGTAACTGCATATTTAATTAATTAACTGCATAGGATGAATTTAGTTTTTGAATTTGTCTAGTTTTAAAAAAGTACATATTTTCTACATTTTGTGAAATGAATACTAGTTGTAATTATCTAAATGGAAATAAAAATTATCACTAATAACAAATAATGAACAATATTTAATACAAATTAAATTGTTGAAAATCTTGTCACATACCTTTATAAGAAGTTGAAATTACTTCGTATTGTATAAATTTGAGTTAATTAACAATAAAGAAATGAAAACCGGAATTTTCCTTTCTGAACTTTGCTTAATGTTGGGGGGAAAATCGGCCGGTTAAAGCGGAGTTCCGGTTAAGAGGAGACCGGTTAAAAGGAAGGCTACTGTATTTTCAAATTTTTTCAAGACATTAAATGCGAGTATATTCTAGCCTGAAGAAGATTGGTTCATTTCTTCAAAAAAAAAAAAAAAAAGAGTATAGATTTTGTGAATATTATAGTATTTAGGAAAATAAATAATAACTATATAAAAAGGGAAAATTTGTACCAGCATATTTTTACAACTTTTTTATAGGTTGTGCTCATGCATCACAATGTTATTAGTTTAAAATATAAGTATATGTTATTGCCGTTATACTTACCTAGTCTATTTATTACGGTTACCTACTATTCCGCCGTTTCAAAAAAATTACAATAACAAGAAACATAAGCAAATCGTAGCCAGGAAGAGGAAAACCAGTTACTCTTTAGTGAAAATAATTCTTTGATTACAAAACGAAGACTCTTAAAATAAACTTTACGGGAAAAAAAGCCATACTAGTTTCGAAACAGTTTTTCACTTGCAACAATGTGTTAACTTTCTTTGCATGTAATAAAAATACTTTTTTGAAAATTCTTTTTGAGAAAATAACATCCCAAAGCTCTTGCGGTTTTCTAAGCAAATTTAAGGATTTAAAAGAATTTTAGAGTTATTTTTCCTTTTGAATTAAATTAAAAATTCAAACATTGACGGGCCGAATTCAAATCCCGGTATATTTAGTTTTTTTTTGTCATATTTAACCTTTTTAGGTGCCTTTGTAATAAAGAATCTATTGCACGTTCATATGTCTGTCTATCCGCCTTTCCGCATACAACAGCGCAAAAATTTCCCAAGCGAATGGTTTGAAATTTAATATGTATAATCGTTGCAGAATTTTGTCGAGTCATTTCAAATTTTATGAAAATCGGATCAAAACTCAAAAAGCTGTTAATAAAAGTTTTCTTCATTCTATTAAATTCTAGGATCCGTAATTAATTCAATGATAGATAATGATTCTAGGTTGCCATGGTGATTGGGTCCTATTTAAAATAGAGTGATATTATTTTCGTATTACTTAATTTAATATATATAATCGTAATAAATTTTCTATTCATGCATTTTTGCATAAGAGTGAAATAGTTATTGCACCAAGATCTGAATTTTCATAAAACTAGTTATTGTACAAACGCACCTCATTTTCCACGTTTGACGTACAATTTCCGACTTGTTATGCTTTAGTTAAGAACCTCAATTATTAAAATGGAGCGAAAGTATGATATGAGGTTTATATATGATTTGTAACAAAATGTATCATTAACCGGATTTTTGAAATATTGCATTTTTTTAAAAATTTATATGAATTTTGTAAACATGTCAGTATCATTTAACATGAATCATTCAAGGAACAATAATTTTTAGAACCATTATTTACCGATTTTTAAAGGTCTTGAATCGTTTTTTAAATTAATATGAATTTTTAAATTGCTATGAAAAAAGTAAAGAAATCTGCTTTTATGGCTTCTGCGTGAAAAAAAAAAAAAATTTGTCTGAAAAAATAAAATCATTTTCTGTTATAACTTCTACTTCTTTAAAATCAATATGAAATTTATTTTTAAAATTATTTTTACATTCAATGTTCCCAATCAAAAACATTGGTCAATAAAGTTTAATAGGCATTAGAATTACCAATATTAAACAAGATATTTACACTGGAGATATACAAAAACGATTTTATAAGAGACAATATAAATGTTTTGACTTTTGCGAGAAAAAAAAAAAAAAAAAGACTCAAACACATTCGTAAAATCATACATTTAAAATTTTATTTTCATGTCCAAAGATTAAAAATATATGTTGCATGAAAAACAATTTTAAACTTTTATTCAAATAACTACTTTCGTTGAGTATAAAATAAGGTACAAGTAAGCAGATTTGTAGAAAATGTTTCCTGGTGATATTCTGTAGGTATATGAATAATGCTCAGAATCGGTAATTATTAATCTAGCTATATGTTATATATGTAAGTGATATGATATTAAATGTTTAATTATTTTTCTTAGTTATGTTTTATATCGTTATAAATATGGTTATATCATTCATCAGTTTATTTGTTATAAGTTTTAAGGCGTTATATCGATTTAATTTCAATAAAAATTCTAAGGAGACCGACTTTATTTTTTGACACTTGAATTCAGAACATTATACAGAGTTATAACAAATGAATGACCAGATTTAAAATATATCGGGGAGACCGGGGCTAGTTGGCTACAGGGTAAGTAGGCGCAGTCCTCATAAATCGCCTGTTTGTGGATAGATTGCGCAACCAGTCACAGAGTACCTTTCTTCTTGCTTTTTACAATCCTCATTGCAGTTTTGCACCGTTACCTACGCGCACTGGACATTTATTACGATTTATCTGTTTTTTTTTTTTGCACTCATAAGTAATTTTTTGTTGCTTCATTCTTTTTTTAATTTCTAATACTTATCTTAATTGCGATTTAACTTGTACAGTTTTTCTTAGTGTGTGATTAACTGTACCCACCCCATACGTGATTTACTTGGATTATTTATGCTTATATGATTACATGTCCCTTTTGTGAAGAAATTTATTATGGGGCTTGTAAGTGTATGGGGCAAGTTGGCTCGGTGTTTGGTGTGTGCTGGTAGCTTTAAAAACAGCAAAAACGAGAAAAGTGGTTGCAATGCAAGATTTTGGGCACACGAGACTTGTCCAAACGAAGACACTCGATTTTTTATTTGTGACAATCGTAACGCTGATGGTGATATAGAGTAGGATAGAAGTTACTCAATGTTAATGTTTTATTCATTATTTTTATGTCTGTAAAATTTAGAATTTACATTGTACGGTTATAACTCCTTTGTTTAAACTTACTGGTAATAAGGAAATTGATTTCGCTTAACTGCGTGTCTTATTTGAATTTTTATAAAGCGTGTGCCAACTTACCTCGTAGGTATAGGCAACTTGCCCCGTGACGGGGTAGGTTGGCGCACAATTTTCCTTTTACTTTAGGAATCCGCTAATCATAAACTACAAAAGCTACGAACTCAAAACTCCGGGTATTTATAGCCCAATGCCTGTTCTTTAAAAGTACAGTTAAAATTTCATAAAAAAACTTAAACAAAAAATTAATAAAAATCGATAAATAAAAACTGCGCCTACTAGCCCCGGTCTCCCCTACATAGATTTTTTTCAAAATTATCCCACATATTTTAATAAGTGATATTTGAAAATAAATAAGAACAGTCCAAGTTTTTATTTTTCAGTTTTTGAAATTTTAGCAGAAATTTTAAAAACTCACAATTACCTTTCAAATATTTTAAGCTTACAGAGGGGTAAAGAATCTTCCTATCTACGTGCTGAAAAAAACAGTGTTGAAATTTCCAAATTTGAATGAACAAGAAGGATAAGTATTTTTCTAATAGGATAACATGGGATTTCCCTTTTTTTCTTTCCTATCAGATAAGTCTCCTTAAACATCAGTGCTGCATTAAGTATCGTTGAATATGCGAAACTGCCAAATGTGCGGAACGAACTTGATTACAGAATAGGTGTTTGTCGTATTACGAGAGATTCGCACATCGAACATTTGTAACTGAAAAAAAAACTTGGAATGTTCTTCTATATTTTCACATATCACTGATTATAATACGTGTAATAGTTTTGAAAATATAAACCTTTAAATTCCGGTGATTCATTTATGCTAATTCTATATCAAGACACACATACCCACATACAGAGAATGTTTTGATAAACAAATAGAATTGATTTTCGAAGTATATAATTCATTAACGTACACAGTAGGATATAAAACACATATAAGATAAATACTAATGTATATCTAATGGAGTAAAAGTGCTCATCATCCCTTCTCTAGCGGTATAGTCGCATCACGCTCGACTATACTGCCAGAGAAGGGATGATTTCTTAAAAATATTTTAAAGTAAATAGTCATAATGTTTTTTATGTGTTAAGAAAATCCTTCTATCTCACATTTCCAGCTATATTGAATTTCGTAGACTGTATCTTGTTAATTTCAAATCCACATTTCTTACGTTTATAAAAACCAACAAATTACTGGGATGTGTGAGTCTTTTTGTTGTTATTGAAGCATGTATTCAGCATTACTATTTATTTAAAGTTTTAAAATTTAATGCTTAAAAATTATTTGTATAGATTAAATATTAGTAACGTTATTACATGCTGAAGAAATAATTCTTTAGCATTCTTAAAATTTCTAAAATAAAATAATTTTTTAGCAAAAAACAGATTTTTAACTGCAGTTTTATACGATTAAATAAAATTAGAAGGTCAAACATAAAAATGTGTGTAAATTGGGCGTGGGTGAATCTTGCTTGTTCATGAATTATACAACTGTAAATTTTAAGGAAGTTGATTTTATTTATGGCATTCTGCAAATCAGCTTTTCTCATTTTTACTCCTATACTTTCCAAAAAACAATTTAAATAATCATAAATGTAAAAATAAATAAATAAATAAATAAGCATGCTTTCATTAAAATTGACAAAAATGTAGAAACAATAATTGAGTTAAATGGGAATTTCGCCAAATTAGCCAACTATCGCCAAGTTGGCTTCATATATAGCAAGTTATTTTTGCGCCAAATCGCCAAGTTCAGCAAAATTTGGCGGTATTGTGGTAATCCTGCCATTAACAAATACTCACTGTTGAAACTGATACTGATTTCTTCATAAGAAATCAAACTATAATTGAGTAACTATTAAGTTTAAGGAGTGTTAACTTTAGTAATGTTAGTTTAACCTTAAGTAGTGTTTCTGCGATGTCTTTCGAAAACAGAGTGTGCTTGGAGGAAGGTCCTCTCCCCCCCCCCCCTACCACCACCACCCTCTTTTTCTCCTTAGAAGTCGAAATTTGAAAAATTCCGAACTAATTTTAGATACACTATAGGCATGTCAAGTTTCAAGATTTTATTTCCGTTGGTTTATTAGATAAGGTGATTTTTTTTATTTAAAATTTTCCCTCCGTTACCCCCCCCCCCCCCCTTTAGAGATAGAATTTTAAAATATCAATATCCTTTTCATGTATTTCCCTCAGGAATACTTATATATTTCAAAGTCCTATAGGAAGTGGGTGAAAAATGAGTAACAAGATTTGACTGCCACATTCAAACATAATTGTAAGTTAAAAGAAAGTATACAAAAAAATACATGCTTCAGATCCTAAAGTACAATAATTCTACTTGAAGCACAAATGAAACGTAATGCTTAAATAATGCAGCATCTTTTCAATCTTAAAATCTCTTCTCTGCCCGAGGAACTGCTCCAATAGCTGAGAACCAATATCTGACATGCTAACGCCTCGGAGAAATATCCAAAATGACGTGTTCTGAATGCATTAAGCTCTCACGGTCATTACTATCATAAAAAGGGGGAAAAAGCTTTTGCTTTTATTTTAGTTTCCAAACAAGAGGTTATTCTGATTATGTTTAAGCTTTAATATAAAACACGAATTATTTTTAATATATAATATAAAGCTTCGCTAGTTGCATAAAATATTCTGTTTTTTATTTAAGGGATGAACATTTTTAAAGGGGATACATGTATGAATTATTCCAAATATGCATAAGTGGTTGTATAAAATTTAAATTTTTGATTTACCAGACGTTTCTTAAATTTGTTGAAAATTAAAGTTGTACATTCTGTATAAAAAGTACCCGAATTCGTTAAAAAAAACACACACACAAAAAAAATAATTTATTCATCAAAATTTATTTTTTCCCCTTCAAAGTCGAGTTCAATACAATCATGCCAGCTCAGGATCCAGTCCTCCATCAATTTTTGGTTGGTAGATTGAGACATGGTCTTTAGCTCCTTCAGCGAATTTTCTTTTATGTCCTCATCGACTCAAGTCACCTTCCTCGAAGTGTTAATTTTAGCATCGGGAACAAGAAAAAGTCACACGGGGCCATATCAGGCAAGTACGGTGCTTGGTCGATGACATTCGTTGCGTTTTTGTCCAAAAGTTCTTGCATAATGATAGAAGAAAACTGAGCTCTTTCGGAACCATGTCAAAAATATTAGTCATACGTGTGAACGAACTTAAAAGATATGTTTACCCATAAGCCGACTCTCTGTGACTTATACGACGATTTTCGAGCACGCAGCTGCTTGATTTTATCTATTCTTGAGTCGTTCGCAGCCATTAAGGGTCAACGATAACAAAGCAAATAAGCTACTACGCCAAAAGTGACGCCAACTTGGCGATATCTCTAATATTTCGCCAAATTCCCATAGACTTCCATTATAAACCAATAGGGCTTACTTGCTTATAAAAAAATCAACAAATTGAGATATTTTAATGCAACAAAAACTAATATTAGCTTAAAGGATTATATTAAATTTTTTTTGATGACCTAAGTTTAACTATTTAGTTTAACTTACAATTTTTTTTTTGTATTACTTGTTACAGAGAATGTACAAATTAACTTCCCTCACTCTCCCACAACCAAAGATTGAATCCCTTCATGAGAAAAATATCTGACTTCAACAATCGTGTAGCTTGAAAATTAAAAAAAAAAAAAATGTTTTTTTAATTTTCTTCATAGAAATATAAAATTTTCTGGAAGTATACATTTCACCATAAGTATATAGAACACCTTAAAAGAAATTTCCAATCTCATTATAATATTGAGAGTTTTGAAAAATTTAAAATTTTAAAACGAAATTTCAAAATGCTCCATGCGGCATAATTTTGGTGATATTTCCTCGATTTTGCATTTTAATAACTTAAAACTCTATTATAAACAAATCTGTGTATCGATTTCTTATTCCCTTGAGTAGTTAAGTTTTTTAGCGATTTTTTTATGAATTCCATATTGATTTCATCAAAATTCTTCCTTTTAATAAGTTAAAAATAAAATTTATTTATTTTAATGAAATCTAATTTTAAATTACATACACAATTTCTTTCTAAGCAATATCAGGATTCTTACCTATCAATTTCATGAATTTTGATAAAAAATTAAGACGACTGGAACATTTAAAAAATCTAGAAAAGTTGAAAAATCAGTTTTGAGAAAAACACATTTAAAGTATATATTAAAGGGCCGAAAAATTGTTTGTGCACAGAATTCAAACACTTGTCACTTTGCGAAAAATAATCGCATTTGCATGCGGTTTTTCGCAAATGGCGCAGAGCAAACTGGAAAATAGTAATATGCACAAAAATAATTTTCGATTTTTGGGTCGATTTTTGCTCAAATCCATGGTCTACGGTCCCCTTAACTACATCAAGTGAAAATGTTCAGTATAAACAGTTAAAGTTATTGCAACTATAAAAATATTGTATCTATATATAATATTTTTTCTCGGGATATTTTGATTGAATTCATTAATTTTCTTTTAATAAAGGGTAACTTTTTATCACTGTATAAATATATAGAAATTTTTCAATGTTCCTTTGTTTAAGGAAACGTCACTTAAAATGGAGTAGTCAAATTGTCTTTTGAACGCCTCTTATAATGATAACACTGTTCGGCATCAAAATCCTCCCTGTAATAATAATGGTTAATTCTTATATACTAGCCGCCCTTGGCGATCAGTTTGGTCTCCCTTAAATGTATACTAAGCATTGTATCATGTCACTTTTATTCATAATTTAATTTCCTTGCTCAATCCTACGCCAAATCAGAAGATTCTGATAGAGAAATCAAGAAATCTGTGTTTTTATGTTATCCGAGCGGAGGTGATAAATCGCCAATCATTATTCGCGTCGCATTTTTTCATATTTCATTAATTTCATTTAAAATATGATAATTTCATTTAAAATATGATAATTTCATTCACTTTATTTAAAATACACTGTAAAAAAAAATCTGTAAAGTTACTAAAGTTTTTCTAGGAAACTGGGATTCCAAGAACTTTTCAGGTAACAGCAACAACAAAAATTCCTGTAACAGCGTCTGTTACAGGAATTTCTCTTGTTGCCGGAACTGTTGATGACAGTCACATGACTTAGGATATTATTATAGAGATTTCACGTTATTAAATCAAAATATTACGATGAAATTACTGTATTATATATAATTTTTTAGGTGATAGAGTTTTTTTTTTAAATTAAGGCGTTTGATATTTTATTAAATCTTAAGTGGGAATTGCTTAAATAATCTGTGCATAATAATATGTAAATAACCTATAATTAAACATTTTGCTAAGACATAACGGAAAATAGAATTAAAATATGTTAGTGGATACTGTTAGACACAAAAAAGGGGGGAGGAGGAGGGGGAGCTGGAACACACACATAAAAAATAAATAAATAAATAAAACGCGCGAGACAAATGTGAACAAAATAGATTTATATGGTGTATTTTATTCATTTGTTATCTGACAGGCTGAAAATACCCTTTACATTAAAATAATAAAACTTTGTAAAAAATCACCATAAAATTAAACAATACACAGGACGCGTTTCGAGCTAAAAACATAACAGCTCGTCATCAGCTACAGCAAACACGCGTCCGCGGACACGTGTTTGCTGTAGCTGATGACGAGCTTGATTTTAATTGCTTCAAATCGCCAGTTTTCGGTGCCGTTTCGCTATACCCTTTACATGTTTTTAATTTTATTTCGCATTCTAAATTAATGTAACAAACCTTCCTTATTTGTTACAACTCTTTCTCGGGGAAAAAGGCAAATGCTAGAGCAATTTGGATGTCATATTTAAATCAAAAATGTCACATCTCGATTAGTCTCATATTTCTTTTGTAGGGAGGCAAATTTGTATTTATTTATTTATTTATTTATTCACTGACCAGTGTAATTTAACTAAAATAAGTAGGTTGAATAAAAGCTTTTTTAAAAGTTCACTGAAATAGATATCCTTAAGACAAATGTGAAATGATGTGGAACTGCTGAAGTGCACTTTCGTTACACATTTTTCTAAAACTTCAGATGAGTAGATATTTAAACGTATTTTTTTCCCTAAACAAATTTTCAGACGCTGTTCCGTACGGATTTCCTGATATTTATGCAACGGAAATGGCTACCTAATTATTTCGTAACAGTCTCATGTGAATCTTTAATCTCTAAATTTCAGTATTATACTAATCAGATATACTTATTTCATTTTAATAAACCCATCAAACCTTCAAAAGCAATTTTCAACAGCCTGAGGAACAGAGTTATGCAGTGAAATAGAATGATTTTCCCTTTCTTTAGTCTATTATTGAAGATAAATTTTTATTGATGTTTTAAATATTTGCATTAACTCTTTTTGTATTTTTATACGTGCCTTTTTTTTATCCGCTAAAATGGAACTGAAGCGAAATCATCGTCTACAAAAGAAGGCGGGAGAGTGAATTTCGAAAAATGTCTTTAAATGTACCGAAACGGATCTTCCGATGGATTTTCTTTTCTTCAGTCTTAAGAGGTTTCAGGACTCTTAAAATTGAAAAAAAAAAAAATGAAAAAAAGGACCCTTTTCAACATTTAATATCTTAAAATGTATATGATTTTAAAACACAATTTTTATTGGGATGAAAGATATAAGTATGTTCTTTCATTTCATGTATTTGAAAAATTGCAAGATGCAGAATTAGTTTTTATATGTGGCTCCAAACTGTCAGACATTTGTCGTGCAGAAAATTGGTATACCAGATACGCGCAGGATTACAAAATAAATTTTGCAACTAGAATGACATTTTTTGTTCCTACATATACTTCAGACTGTAATAATTACCACGAACCTAAATGACTTTGTATTTGAAACATTTTTATATTTTTAATACAAAGTTGTATTTAGCTAATACAAATTTTGAAAATTTCAACAGTATAATCACCTAAAAAATATTTTCTTGAACAATAAAAATGAAATTTTAGGTTAAGTTTATACATACTAAGATTAAACCTATGTTTTGAAAATTTCATGAAAAAATATTTAGAAGTTTTCGAGATATCCTACGCATTATGTCCATAAACGCCATTTGGAGAAAAATGACCTCAAAATTTCGAAAACGCTACTTCAGCTATTGGGCGGATATAATGCTAAAAGCCATAACTTCTGTTCTAATGGGAATTTCAAGGGAAAAATTTTTATGAAAATGTTCAGAAAAAAAGTTTGACATCTAAAAATATGAAAATTTTGAAGCTTTAAAAGTCTTGAGACCCCTTAATAGATTTTCTAAATTTTGTCAATAGCACTATATCCATCTTCCTTTTGTTTGAGATTTTTCTTCAATGAAATTCTTTGGGGTTTTGTACTTCTGATGGAGTGAGATGCCTCTGAGGGAGGAATAAGGCAAAATTTCAGAATATTTCGATGTATCATCGTGTCCCGAAATTGTCTTTAATTCTTTTCTATGCTTTTCTTTTTTACGTAATTTTTAAACCGGTTAAAAAGAATGGAACTAAAACGAAATCATTGAAGCTTTTCTAACTTGTTTTTAAACAAATTGTTTGCGTATATTAACCGAAGCGCGGATAGTTAAATGGTTAAAATTATGTACAACGAACGCTATGTTGTATTATGAATAAACCAACGTTCCATTATTTGAATGGTTCTGATGAAACAACAAATTTAATTAAGCGTATTATTTATTTGTTCTTATATTGTTAAGAAAATTTAACGAAAGAAGGAAAGTACAGCCTTTTAAATGATCTATAGAATTTATACGCTTCACGTAACATACGGAAATTTAAATAAGTTTACTAATACATGTTACAACGAAAACACAATTCCGGTATTTATCGATCATGGTCAATCCTGTAACCGAGTAATTTTGAATGTCTCTGTAAATAAATGAAAAATGCTACGCACTCCAAAATCTATAGAAAGCATGTTCTGTGCACCTCAGTACGCTTTTTTAATTTCATTAAGTTCGAAGTATCATAACATCATTAAAATGAAATGCACAACAAACGCTTTTCCCTCGTAGATAATGTAATACAATTGTTTCGAGCGTACCTGTAAACCAACTATAAATTCTATTTATTCTATACTTTTGAAAAAGCATGGTATAGTCCACCTCAGTGAATCATATCAATCTCATTGTCTTTTGAAATGTGGTAACATCATTAAAGGCGCCGAAAACATTTTTCCCCATATACCCTAATGTAAAGGAATTATTTTGTGTGTCCCTATAAACGAACTATAAATACATTTCATTTTGAAATCCAAACATTCCATAGTAAAGATCAATAACATATAAAAATTAGAAATCCGATTATATTTAAGACAGAGCACAGACAGACAAACAGAATTCATAAACATTTTTGAATTATGTTGGAAAGTGTCAAAAATACAGGGCGTCACACTTCAATTTGAACACGAATTTTGTTCATAACTTTAACAGTAATAAAGGTATTGTAGTGGCATTTCTATCGATTAACTGTGCTGCATGTAAAATGCGACATTATGAGAAATGCAGTGTATTTCAGTCAGTGATGCTGCAAAAACTGCCCACTACATTCAGAATTACTACATGCATTTAACTCAATGTTGTTTACACGTGAAAAGCTCTTAAAGCACTTCGTATGGTGTAGTTTCATTCCACCGAAAGCAAAGTAAGTGCTTTTAAAAATTTGATAAAATAACATTATTATTATTGTTAAAAATACGAAAGAAAATCTGCGTTCGGTTTAAAACGAAAGACCCTTTATTTTTTTATTCAAGAAATTGCGACTTCCAGTACGAAATTTATTACTTATAGTGTGCAACACTATCTCTTAAAATTTGCCCATTCTTTTTTTGTATTACCGTGTATATTAGACTCTTTACTAGGTGATTCATGGATACACAATAATCAGAATGCTTACCTCTATTCAAAAGCATTTCAGCCAACTTACAAGGTTGAAAGATATCATATTGTCCGTATGCCTGCAAACAAAGCGAACAGTAACTAAAATATACTTAAAGAAATTATTCAAGGTACTTATACGCCTTCAAAGACCCGTTAACTGCAATAGCCAGGTTTTTAACTTTATGGGGAAAAACATTCATCATTAAAAAAAAAAAGTTTATATTTTTATTCCTTAAACAACAAAGCCTCTTTTAAAGAGAAAACTTATTTTAAATATGGAATATTATAAAAGTCTTCCGAAATGTAGGTTACGCCCTTTGTACTGCAAAGATAAATTTGCATAAAATAAATATGAACTATACACATCATTGATTGGTCAATATGTATCTTCCGGACTCGTTTCTTAGAATTATTAACAACAAAAAAAAAATATTACTAACCATACTACTCTCCGTAATATTCGTAATATTCAAAAAACTTTTAATGACAAAAGTAATTTGCATAAGAAAAACCACAAGAGTTTTCACAATCTTGTCTTAAGATTTTCCTTTCAAAAAATTCTCTTATCAGACATGTAATTCCATCTTTTGTGTGCGTGAAAAGATCAAGTTCAGGTCATCGAGCATAAAAAAGAGACGTAAATACGTGTTTTACTTCGTTGATGCGAAAAACGTGTTTATTAATTTTTTTCCCGTTATACTGTATATATAAGATTCAGAAAATGAATGCAAGTTTTAGACAAATAATCGAGACAGATAAATGAAAAATTACAGTAGAATAATAGATATCTGCATTTTCTGAAGGTAAAAAATATAAATATAAATTGTGAAATACTCGTGGATGAACGAGTAAAAGTTCTAACAGTATCGTTGTTGGTGTTTTCCCTTTTATAAGATTTTTACAAACACATGAATAAAATATAGTTTTTAGCATTCAAAATCCTTTTGAAATTTTAATTAGATTTTTCTTTTCAAAATATTTTTGTTTGTTTAAATGATAAACATAAAAGAGGCGATTTTAAAATGACATGCATGAAATTTTGTTAGTAAATGTCAGATTTTTTCGATTATTAGTGCAAAATAACAATACATATAAAATTTAAAATCAATACCCTCAAAATTTAATATTCTGATTTTGATAGGAATACCGCTAAAAAATAAAAACTTAAAGAACTATTTTTTTGTACTTTAAGAACTTCCATTCGCGAAGCCACGTGTATTTCATAAATTATATTTGCATTATTTTTTACCACTATTTTTCTTAATTTTTTCTTATCTCAATTATCTTGATTGATTTAGCTTCATCATACGTTTGAACTAGCATGTTTAGCAAATCACATGTTCCCGGGCAAAGTAGTAATATATTCTAAATATTCGTAGGTTAACTTTTACATAATCTTAAAAAGATTTGTATGCGTGTGTGGTCATGTGCATTTGTGTTTGTTGGACGCAAATTTCCCTAAAGCGGTGTAATTACCTTTCATATTAGACAAAGATAAACTGAAATCATCTGGTTATAAACATTAAAATTGTTGATATACATACAGTGAAACCTCCCTGCGAGACCACCTCCATTAAGCGACCACCTCCTTGAACGATCATTTTTTCATGGAACAAAATATATTCCCATAGGCTCAATACTAATTTTACCTCCATTCAGAGACCATCCTAGTTAAACTCCCTCCATGAGCGACCCATTTCTTTGAAGAAAATGAAACAAGTTCTGTTTTTTCATGGTCGCTTAAAGAAGGTTTTATTATAAAAATAATTCAGGAGAGCGCATTATTCATCAAACTTCTGAACTAATTTTAGATTTTCTGTTTCATTCCGGTAACTTTTAGTTGTTAACCCCTTTGTGCCTTTTAAGGCAATGAATTTAACTCTAATGACAAATAAAGAATGAAGTCAATAAACTCCCCTGCCCTATTCTGTCAGGAAACTCTCAAAGAAATAGATAAATTAATGAAATCGTCATTATTTGTTCCCGTCTAAAAAAAAAAAATCCATTTATTTACTGAACTTTGAAAGGATATGGAAATAAAAATTATAAAAGATAAAACCTAAAAATCAAAACAAACGGCAATGTATTCATTTTTTAAGCTCTGCAGTGATTAACTTATGTAATTAACTTTTGTTTTGCTACTTAAATTTTTATATTTTTTCCAAATGTGAAAAATAAATGTTATGTATATGACCTACAGAATTTATACACATACCCAGTAACATTAAAAAAATAGTTAAATTTAAAAACACATACAACAACTGAAAACGCACTTCCAGCAATTATTGTTCATAGGCTTCAATAGTTTAATTATTGCTCATTTTCTTGTATAGCCAAATTCTTTTGCGTGTCCCTGTAAATAAACGATAAGTTCTATGAACACCATTTTATACATTAAGAACCTTGTAGTACACCTCAGAGATGTATACCAATTTCAATATGCTTAAAATACTGTAATATCATTAAAATACACGGCAAACGATTTTTCCCCATTGACCGTATTTTAACAGAATTCTTTTGAGTGTCTCTGTAAATGAACCGTGAATGCTACACATTTCATTTTTAATACCGAACATGCCATAGTGATACACAATAACATTCATGAATTTCATTTCAATCGGACTATATTTATGAGTACGAGCACGAAAAGACAGACAGACAAACCGAATCCATATACACTTTTCAACTTTGTTGTAATGTGTTAAAAAAAGAAGAAAAAAGTTCAGAATATACTTTTATTGTATATATATATATATATATATATATATGTATATATATATATAATAACAACTTTAGAAGATATGTATGTTATTTTAAGAAATCGGTAAAGCAGTTGTCATTTTAAATGTGCAAGGAGTTTATTAATTGATTTTGATGTTTTGTCGAATATCTAGAAGAATACTTGACGAATTTTTCCTGAATTTCGTGGATGTAAAACACATGTTTTGTCTCACACTTTTCAGTAAAGTCATGAGTTAAATTAGTGAACCGACAACAAATGAAACAAAAAAAATATTGCGATCGCCCTGCAATATAAAAAGCTTGAAATGATCTATAGATATCTCTTTAATCTCAAGTCTTCTGCACTCTTTTGATAAGAATGCACATAATACATGTTCCGATTATAATATTGGCTAAAATTCAATGACTGCATATTATTTGCTTAAATAAACAAATTAATCATTTACAACACCTTATAATTCAAATTCACTGAACATCAATTGTTGCCACTCCTTCCTTATTGCCTTTGTTTAAAAATCTGTCAAGAACAATTTGTATTCATATTCCTCATCCTATATTTTAATCCTTTTTATCTGTTTTTTTACTTAAAAAATCTAGGAAACAAAAATAATAATCTCAAATTTATTGCTTGTTTTGAAAGTTACCGTGCTGTGTTATTAAGGTAAGAAAACTAATTACGACAGACAAAGAAGCGTGTCTGTCATACCACTGGTGTGTTGATAATATTTTATAAATCATCTTTCGACTTTTCAGCAAATTAGCTGATTTGCATGGGTGTAGCGTCTTCTAAAACATCCTACAAAACAAGTTTGTTTTTCTCCTGCTTTTTTTCTAAGAAGAATTTTTTTGCTTTAAAGGTCACGTGCAGATAAAAACCAGAGGGTTTTTTTTTTTATTTTTTTTTTTTTTTTTTTTTTTTTTTTTTATTATTAGTCAATTTGTGAGATTCTTTTTTATACATATAGTCCAGTCAAATAGTCAGAAATAGATGCAAAACATGTTCTAGAAGATTTTACGTTTTTAAACTGTTTATGGTAATGCTAATAGCACGAATTAATAATTTCCCAACAAAATATCTCGAGGCTAAACTATGCGGAACCAAAAAACCACGAAATTACTTTTTCTTTCTTTTTTTTTCTTATAACTCGAAAACTATAAAATTTTTGTGTACCATATTTATGTACAAAAAGAAAGAGCACTGAATTCTGTACAAATTTTATTATAAAACCATTTTTCTAAACCCATTACTAAGCGCGCTACAGCTTTTTGAAAATGACACTTTTTTTCAACTTCGCAGAAAGTTGACTGTTTTTCGCCTCTCATCCCGAAAAAATTTATTTTCGTCACTTACTGTGAAAACGAAGTGTACCTTTTGATAAATAAGTGAGGAAGGAAAACTTTTAGGAAGACATCTGTACTTGCAAAACATGCTGAAGCTGGAAGAAACAATGTACCCGGATGCCAAAAATTCACAGCCGAAGACCAATTCACCATAACGTGATCAGATAAGAATTGAGTCTGTGATTTGGATTGATGTGGCGATTGAACTGGAGGACTAACACATGGACGAGAAATGATAGACAGCGTTTTAGCGAGATGGACTCAGGGAATGATTCCTATGCAAAACATATGCAATGAAATAGAGGCATACTGTGAAGTAGGTTTTGAAGTTTCTGAACAGCACGTGAGTGCCTAAAGTTCCCGTATTAATATAGACAGTAATGACTCAAACAAAATGCGAGATTGGTTAGCTAATGCATTCTTCTTTCCACGAAAGTGATTACGTAATTTCCATCAGTAGTGGGATTGTTGAAGGGGCTGATATTAACTGCTATTTAGCTGGAGAAATAGGACAGACAGGGGTCAGAAGAATACTTGGAGCCAATTTCAAGAGTGTGAAATTCAAGAAAAAGAATAAGGTAGTATTTTTGGCTTCTGTTATCAGCAGTTTCTGTTATCGGAACGTTAGAGTTACTTCTGTTCAATCATTGACTCTCTTTCAAAGGGTTTGGTTAATAAAGCAGGATGATGAAAACGTGCAGAGTCTACTAATACATGAACATTCTCCCTATTCTATGTGTCTGTTCTCCTACGAAGTGGCAAGATAAAACACAAATCCTCATTCTACAGTGCATTTATCCCATTAAAAAATCTATATCTCATCGGAAAAGTTAAGTTTTTTGTTGTTGACGGAGGTTACCTTCTTCACAAAGTAAGTTGGCCTCCAAATGTTTCCTGCAAATTTATTGTTAAAAGTTATGTTTCTTACCTTTAGAAAAATTTTGGATCACAGGTCACGATTGTTGTCGATGGGTATCCATCTGAGGGGGAACAGAATGGAACGAAAAGTGCTGAAAGCGTACCACGATCTAGAATGCATACTTCTACTGAAATCATAGTTGAAGCAGAAACGTTAAACGGAGTCCCTCGGGAAAAATTTCTGGTCAATGACAGAAACAAGAACCGCTTCAATTCACTTCATAAAACAGAGTTTCGAAATTACAAAATTCAAACTGACCAGGCAGAAGAAAATGCTAATGTCATGATTGTTACATCAGCTATTTCAAGTGCTAAAACTTCTGAAAGTGTCGTAATTGTTGGAGAAGATTGGCTTCTCGTGATCATCACGATCTTGAGACACCAACACAAAAATCTGTTTTTCTAAAAACCAGGGAGAAGTAACATCGAAACCAAGCGATTTTCAACCATGTCATACAAATACAACTACACCAGTGTTATTTTCACTCATGCAATCTGCGGATGCGATATAAAAACAAATCTTTTTGGCGCAAGGAAAGTCAAAATTTTGTAACATTAAAAAAAAAAACAAGATCAGCATGAGGAAATAGTATGTCTGTTCAATAAACCAGTCTACCCGTCATGAAATCAACAAGACTGGGGAAAACTCATTATTTCACTATACGGTGGATGCATAGGCATCACACAGACATTGAATACCTTGAGCTTCCAGTTATTTGTTATATCTGCCATAAAAAGCAAAGTTCATATTGCAAGTATACTACTAAAGCAAGAGGCTGCACAGCAAGCATAATTTCCTGCAATGCTACCATGAAGTGGAAGCTTGTTTGGGAAACATCCCTCATGAAGAATGGGGGTAGGTTCGTAGGTCTGAGTGTCTCTTTCAGCCAGTTCGAATGTGCCTAAAACCAGCACCTGAAACCTTGATGCATGTTGTCCGTTGTAGCTGTAAAAAGGGGTGTAGCAAGGCATGTTCTTGTCAAAAATCAGGACTGAAGAGCTCAGTCATTTGCAAAAACTGTAATGGGGTGAACTGCGAAAATGTGGACGATATTATTTAGTCAGAAGAAGAGGATTATGAAGTGGATGCCTAGAAATCCAATAACCAAACCAACAACTAAGAGTTTCACGACCTTATTGATGATGCCGCAATAGGCTCAAAGAATATCAAAGCTGTTGAAGAACAACCAAAATGCTCGTCTTCTATATGAATAAGTAATATAGCTCGTCGTAATGTAAACAAATTATGTTATAGAGGGTAAAATGAATGAAAAATGGTGTCAAAAATTGGTTTTTGCGATTTTTCATAAATTTGGAGAAAGAAAAGTCTCATTTTCAACAAACTGTAGCGCGATTAGTAAAATTTAGATGCGTTTAGATGCGAATTAGATGCGTTTAGAAAAATGGTTTTCTAATGACATTTATAGAGAATCGGAAGCTCTTTCTTTTTCTAATTAAATGTGGTACACAAAAATGTTACAGTTTTCGAGTTATAAGCAAAAAACTGCAAAGTCCGAAAACTTCCTGGGTTTTTGGCTCCACAAAGTTTAGCCTCGAGATATTTTGTTAGAAAAATACTAATTCCTGTTATTAACATCCTCATAAACAGTTTAAAAAAGTAAAATCTTCTAGCAGATTTTTTGTATCTATCGGCCCTACTTTTTGACAGTTTGACTGGACTAATAAGTCCAAAAACATTTATATTTAGGAATGTTTTAGAATAGATATGAAAAGATTATTTTAATCAAATGCTTATCATATGCAGATGCTTTAATTTATTAGAACTTGAGCTGTTTTATGGTGCATAGAAGAGCATCTCTTAATATACATCGCCACTGGACTGCAAAAGTATGATAAAAGGCCGCAGGTTATTCATACTCATATGATTTTGTTTTTCGAATGTCGGATTAAAAGGCTGTGATCTGTCGGTATTGCTGCAGTAGAATCATCCTAGTACACAATATGTCGATCGCAGCTCATTCATTACGAAATAGCAACTATATATTTTTAATATGAACATCAGCAGTTGTTGTAGCACAGAGACTGCTGTAACCACGTAATGAGGAGCGTTGTTTATTCTACAAAGTGATAATTCTTATAAAGTTCGCCAGTACAATGGAATTTTACTAAGCAAACAAAACGCAGTTCATCTTTTCATCACAAAACTCAGTTCATCTTTTCATCACAAAATTCAGTTCATCTTTTCATCTCAAAGCGCAGTTATTCTTTTCATGACTAGTACGTTAAAGGAATATTTTATGAACGCTTAATGTAGTATTTCTCAACCTGTTTTATTTCACGGCCCATAAATATACACACTTAACTTTCCGCAGCACACTAAAATACAATTAAAAACGCACAAAAGAAATGTGTATATATATATATGTATATATATAATTGACGCGGTAGTTCTTTTCATGAATTCATTAAATAGTGCTTTAAACGAACATTTTATGAATGCATAATTCCAATATTACTCAGTCTCTTTTAATTCATGGCACACTTACAGTCGTGGTTAAACTTCTGCGGTACACTAAACTATAATGAAATATATACAAAAGAAATATATATATATGTATAATATACATTTGAACTTAAAAAATGACATAACAAAATCACCGAATCTCTTAACATGAAAAATTATTTTTTTTATTTAAAAAGTACGCTATATAATTGATATCCTATAATATTCTGCTGCCTTTCGCTAATTTCTATGGATTATATTTTTAGTTCATGAATATTTTATTGCATTTTGCATATCATACTTATTTTTATATCCCATTTTTGGCTCATATACATATATAGTATTGATTTTTGTCACAATATATTTCGATTATGATTTCTATATGATTTCTATATTCTTAAATAGCTCAAATTAACAACTTAAAAAAACTCAAATTAAGTCAGCTGTAGCGAATGATTAAATCTTGATATGACAAAATATCATACAATAAACGGCAAAGTATCATTTTCAAAACAGATGTATATCTCAGATTACAGCAGTTAAACTAATCAATGTTTCAAAATAAAACTTTCCTGGACGGCACCAATAACTTTTTCAAAAAAAAAAAAGAAAGTTTATTGAATGATAAGTGACGAATGAGACTTACAGTGCCTCATTTCAATATTATGGCAATTTCATGATGGACAAGCTTGTGGGAATAGTTCAATGAAGAAACTAATAACGACTTGGAAAAAACTCAAATTAAGTCAGCTGTAGCGAATGATTAAATCATGATATGGCAAAATATCATGCAATGAACGGCAAAGTATCATTTTCAAATCAGATTACAGCAGTTAAACTAAACAATGTTTCAGAATAAAACTTTTCTCGAAGGCAGCAATAACTTTCAGAAAAAAAATCGAGTTTACTGAATAAAACTTACAGTGCCTCATTTCAATATTATGACAATTTCATGATGGACAAGCTTGTGGGAATGGTTCAGTGAAGAAACTAATTTGCATTTGAATCTTGTCAGTGATTTTATTTATACAAATAAATAAAGGTACGCCTTTATCATCACCTTTGTTTATGTGTGAGGTTAAATTGAATAGGATGATTTGTCTTGCTGTTATTTTGATGTTATCAGGGCACTCAATGAAAGAGTTTTTTCTTATTTTTTTATTTCTTTCATGCTTTGTCAATTGTGTCAGAATTTATCAAAATAAATAGTAGCATGGACGCTTTAAATCACTTTATGGTGAATCTTCGCATGCCTCTGGTAAAAGAATGATGAATGTTTTTCTCACTATCTGAAGTTCAAGGATAGAGTTAACGACTGATAGTGGGCATGAACTACCTTTTAGAACAATACAACTTTTCCGGATGTAACTGATAACTAAACACAGAAACCTTTGCATAAAAAATTTAATATATGAAACAAAGTGATGAATCAATTTTTCAGCGTCTTATGTCATTACTAAGGCAGTTTGACTATGAATAAACGTGTGTGACGGATTCATTGAAGAAATCAATTTGTGTATATATTTCCATCCATTTTTATCTATGTTCAAAACTCCTCAATCATTACTTGCATTTCATATGTGAGACGAAAATGTGTAGGGCGGTTTGTCCTACTGTTATTTCAAAATTGACAATGCGGTTAATTAAAAGGCCCTTTTTTTATCGTTTATGTCATTCACACATTTCAAGTGTTGTAGAATTTTCCAAAATAAATATTAGTATAGGTTTTTTCATAGATTAGTACAGATTTTTTGAAGAATATTAGTATATATGTATGATTAATCTCAGAATGGCTCAAGTAAACGAATGCTTTTCGTTTTTGTGCACTTTCTGAATTTATAGTAATGTCCAGTTTGTCTTCCTTCATGTCTATGCAAACTATTTCTATACACATTTACAAGAGTTTATAATTTGGTTAAGCATCTTAATTACAAAGTCAACTTTAATATCATCAATTTCACCATGATCTTGAATGAGAGGTTCGATTATTACTAATTTGCACGTGCGTCTTACTAGTGTATTTACACCTATAGAAATAAATAGGGGTACTCTTTATCATCACTTGCTTTTCACGTGTGAAATGAGGATAAATAAATAAGATAATTTGTCTTGCAGTGATAAAAGTCATTGCCTTTAATCAAAGCATTGCTTTTTGTTATTATTTTTGTCTTTCATGCTCTGTAAATTGTAAAATTTGGAAAAATGAATAACAATGTAGACTTTTTTTAATAAATTTATGATGAATCTTCAAATTCTTCGGAGATAAGAGATTTTTAAATATATAATACGTGATTTATCACAATGCTAACGAAGCGTAGAACCAACAATGTGAAAAATGTTCAAGCCGGGAATCGAACCCGGAACCCTAGGAATAGCGTTCCAAGTGCTTTACCATTTAAGCTACGAGGACGATGCCCAGCTTAGCATTTCCCACATATTTTGGCAAGGCTGCATCTGCAGCACAAGATGAACTAGTCTACATGAGCACACAATCCTGCGGTGTACCATGAGACACAAACAAACCCCGCATCATTGAACACATACATAATTTAAATTAATTTTCAGCAGTGAAATTACGCTCGAAATGATTGAATATATAATATGTGATTTATCACATTGCTAACGAAGCTTAGAACCAACAAAATGTCCAAGCCAAGGACTTTTATTTTATTTTATTTTTATTTTTTGCACATTTTCTGAATTTTAAGAATTTGTCTTATAAGGAACATCCCCAACTGTCAGTTTTCGATTTTGACGAGAGTCATATCTTTCGAAAGCTTTTATTAGAAGAATCAAGAAACGTATAAAAAGTATGCTCCCGAATCCAACAGTTCACGAAATATTCGCAGTGCAAAATAGCAAGAAAAAAGAAGAAGAAGGAAAATTTTGAAAACTGTTTTTACGAATTAGAGGACAATCAGGTACAGCAAGGAATTTCAAGTAGAGCATTATTAGAGCAAGTATTAGAGGAATTTCAAGTACAGCAACAGGAACTAACTCTTCGTTTGATTCTGTGGGATGAAAAGAAGGCATGCGCAGGGGTAGGTGGGAAGTTTCAGGAGTGGATCAAGGCAGTGGTTTTAAAGAAAGCAATAATTCATTGTTTGGGTTTGGTGTTAGAAACACTTGTTTTCAACATTTTTACGTAGACAAACACTATTATAATTAATTAATAAGACAAAACCATGCTTCGATAATTTTTAAAGGAACCTCATGCTGTTTTGTCTTTTTTTATTACTTTCCTTCCGAAACAGAAAAAGGCCCATATACTGTGAACTACAGCGTGTCCATAAAATAAATCCGGGGTTTTAAAAAATCATACAGAGTTAACGGTATGAGTTAGGTCAGGTCAGTTAATTTTGAAGAAATCAGTAGCTCATCAAATTTTATCCACACTAGTTTTTTAGTTTTTTTTTTCAATACCAGGTAGCGTTGCGTGTCATTGACCATGAAGTAACATAGATGACGTTCATTCCATCATTCGATTCAGTTAATGCAATGCGATGGCGACGTCACAACAAACGGCTCAGTGTGTTATCTGGCTTATAGAAACTGGATCTGTTGCCATTGTACAGCGATAACATTCGACGCGAGTATGGTGGTAATGCGCCTACAGAGAAAACCATTCGTCAGTGGCTACGTGCGTTTAAAGAAACGGGAAGTGGATCTGACTCCATTAGACTTTTTTTCTGGGGTCATGCCAAAAATCTTGTTTACGCTGAGAAAATTCAAGATGTAAACCCTCTTAGGCAAAGGATAATCAATTGTGTGGCCAGACTCCATTCAGACTCCAGACTTGTGTGTCATCACTCCAGACATGTTGGCCACGACATGGGAAGAGGTTGAATACTGTTCAGATGTGTGCCGTGCCGCAAACGGGGCGCACATTGAAATATACTAAATGGTAAAATTCGTGATAAATTTATCTTTAAGTATGAGGATGGTTCAATAATTATTGTACCGAGTGTATTTAAAATATTTGTACTGCGATGGTTGATGTGGAATATTGAATCCTAATGCCTTAGAAGCCTATATGCTCAATTTCAGAACTGTAGCTGCTATATTAAAATTTTGCTTTCGTTTTTGGTGTGAGAGGTCGCAATTAGCTTGAAAGGAAGGGGGGGTGACAGTGAATAAGACGTAACTACTGTCATTTAGACTCGGGATCATAGTAATGTAGCCACGTCTCATCCACTGTCACAAACCTACCACAGAACTGCTTCCGGCCTTGCCCCATAAGCTCCAAACCAACCATTCTCGCCAACCCCCCCTTTCAAGCTAGGTACCACCTCTCACACCTAAAACGAAAAAAAAGTATTAATATAGCAGCTAAGGTTCAGAAATTGAGCGTATAACCATCTTAGACATTAGGCTTCAATATTCTACATCAACCATTGCAATACAAATATTTTATACACACTCGGGATAATGTTTATTGAACTACCCTCGTACATATACAACCTGTGGCCAGAAAGTTCGGTGAATGAATTTTTATTTCAAATACAGTATTGTACAGCATCAAATACAATTTACTGTCCTTCAAAATAATCTTCATGGATGGTAATGCACTATTTGGAACGAGTATATAAGTACTGGAAACTCCTGTAAAACAGTTCTTTCGGAATGGCTTTCAGCTAGGCCGTCACGGCGGAGTCCGCACACCGCCTTGGTTGTACGGCAGTTTCTGACCGCTAATGGAGTTGTGACACTTGATCACCCCCCTTAGTCACCTGATTTGGCTCCTGCAGACTCCTTCCTCTTCCCCAGATTGAAGTCAGCCCTGAAGGGAAAGAGATTTTTGGACATCACCGACATTCAACGCAACGTGACGGCCGAGCTGAAAGCCATTCCGAAAAACTGTTTTACAGGAGTTACCAGGACTTATATACTCGTTCACAACAGTGCATTACCATCCATGGAGATTATTTTGAAGGACAGTAAATCGTATTTGATGCTGCACAATACTGTATTTGAAATAAAAATTCATTCACCGAACTTTCTGGCCACAGGTTGTATATAACATTAACCTAATTTTATGATTGGATTACAAAATTTTGCTTCAAAACCCCGGAGTTCTTTTATGGACGCCCTGTATTGGATTCGGGAGTACAGTTCCTATACATTTCTTAATCTACATGGCAAGAGCTTTCGAAGAATGCGACTCTTGTCAAAATCCAGAACTGATTGCTGGGGATGTTCCCTAGTTATAGTCATGTCTAGATTGTTAAAAAAAGACAAATATTTCTTACTCTAGGAAAATATAATATAGCCCCTAACGAAAATCTATAATAACCTCTTCCGAGTTGCCCACTATTCTGAAGACCGTTCTTTACCTTTAGAAACCCCAGAAATCAATATATTTTCGATATTTAAAGAAGCATTTATAAAAAAAAAGTTTCTTTGGTTGCCACTGATTTCCGAGTACTTTCTTTATAGTGTACTAGCGGACTTCGCCCGCTTCGTTTGTCGGTTTCTCTAAAAGAACCTTGAACCAAACGAAATATATCTAGCAAAGATTAAATGTGTTTACCTATTTTTTTAGTATGTTTGTTATCGGAAATTTCAATTTCACGCATATACCTAAAATGGTTGCTGAGATATGCCAAATGTTCTAAAAGTTTCAACACCCCCTTTCAACCCCCTTAAGGGTCAATTTCTAAAAACGCTGAAACACATGTTTAATTATTTTTTAGTAGATTCATTTTGTGGAATTTCATGGTCCTACTTCAAACAGCTGGTAAGATACGTTCCAAAATAAAACGGCTGCTGAGATATGGCCACGTGCTCTGAAATTTTCAACCCCCCCCCCTTTTAACCCCTTTAGGGGGATTCAAAAATCCGTCCCTAATGCTCTCCCCCTCCGCCCACCCCCGAATTTTCATTCGTCTAGGTTCAGTAGTTTGGGCTGGGCCTTTCATATAGGGAGATAAAGATTAAAAACTATCTCAAACGATTTTCCCCATAGGCTGTAATGTAATGGATTTCTTTTGAGTGTTCCTGTAATCCCCCACTTTCACCCACCGCGACCAAACTGTCTTACTAACAGCAGGAGACCTAGAGCTATCTAACAACTACAACCGCGTGTGAGTGGTAGTAGGTGTTCATTGAGAAAAGTCTCTCTTTACGCACAGACAACTGACTTTTATAAATATGTAGATTAATTAGTATTTTAACCCTTAATATACGTTTTCCGGATGCTATTAATTCTCAAGAAAATATCTTCACGTTCAATGAAAATGTTCTACAGACAAACATGATAAATTAACAACATTATTATTTTGTTATTCTTCATAGTACGAATTCAATTACGTATTGCTGAAAAGGTTTTATTAAGAATTGATAGAATTCTTCATCAAACGTTTGTTATCGATTTTTGGATAAAACAAAAAAAAAAAAAGATATTCGAGTTTGAAAAAAACTGATTAATAAATTATAAAATCTACTCGGAAATGTTTTCGAAAATCTGTGGCAGCAAAAGAAAACTTGTTTTTATAAATGCTTCATTAAATCACTAAAATATTTTGAATTCTGAGATATCTAAAAGAACATTTTTTTCGGAATCCTTGGTAACTCGGAAGAGATTATTGCATATTTTCATTCGTGGTTATGTTATATTTTCGTAGATTAAGGAACATTTGTATTTTTGTTCATTCTAGATCAATATTAAACAGCTTGCGACCCGCGGGTTGCATAGGACCTGGCGGATTATTATGTGCGGTCCGAGACATATATCACTGATTTGCTCATAAAAGTAAATCTAGATCAATCCTAAACACCCTGCGACCCGCAGTCGCATAGGACCTGGTGGACTATTATGTGCGGTCCGAGACATATATCACTGATTTGCCCATAAAAGTATTTAAAAACATCTTAAATGCCGTTTTCTTGGTTAAAAGTTATTTTTACATGTAACCCTATTATGCTACACTCCTATACACATTTCTTAATATTCAACACTAATCAATCATTATTTTTAATTAATAAAATAACACTATATATTTTTACAATAAAAAATAAATAAAAACTTTTGACATCAAGCAAACACCTGATTTATTAGAAAATATCTCCTGATTTTTCTTTTTCTTTAGAGCTTCAATACTCTGCATTTTTATATTATTATGTTTTAATTTTACTAATACTGCTTTTTAGAGTTGAACATTTGTCGACAAAAAATCGGCACTGAAACATTTTGCACTATTATATCCAAACAGCGGAATTTGTGTTATATTCCTATAACATTTACAATATAAATCTACCACGTTTGGAAATTGTTTCGAAGTAATGGTGTTATAATTTTTTGGTAATACTTCTTCCGCGACAAACGTTCAACCTTACTGTTAATATTAACATTACATATTTCTTTGTTATACTATTTTTGTAATCTTTCTATTTTAATTATCCCCTTTTTGTATCCTTTTTTAAGTGTGTTGCTGCCCGCCTAGTGTCGTAAACATATGTTTGCGTCCGCCGAAAAAGAAAGGTTGAGGACGGCTGGGCTAGATTGTCTATTTTCATACATTATCTATATACGCACATTTATACAAGAAAATTTAGAAGTTGATTAAACAACTTTAATTTCTAAGACACTTTTTCTATGAACAAACTTGTTTGACGAGCTCACCGAAATAACTCCTTTGCATGCGTACCTTACTAGAGTTTTATTTTCTTTTTCTGCACACGTTAGAGGTACTCTTATATCATCACTTGCTTTTTTTATGTGCGAGATGAAAGCGAATAGGATGATGTTTTGCTGTTATTCTGAAATCGTCACCGTATTTAATGAAAGGCCTTTTTTTTCTTATTATTTATACCCTTCATACTCTTTCGACTGTCTTAGAATCACTTAAAACAAATGATAGCATATACGCTTTTAAATTTATTTACCTGTTTGAAGAATCTTCGAAGGACTCGGGATAAAAAATGCTTTTTGTTTTTGATCACTTTCTGAAGTTCAAAGAAAAGGTTAACGACCAGTTTATTTATCTTTATATCTGTTTGTGCACCCTTTACACTAGAAATCATTAACGTTGGCTGACCAGCTTTAATTTAACTTATTTAATAAAGGATTATTGTTGATGGAAATGATTAACGTAACATTCAGTAGAACTATAGACCTAATGAAAAATTTAAAAAAAAAAAAACCTGAGGATTGAACTCAATCATTTTTTCATCGATTTGTTTCAATAAAATGCCATTTTTTTTCAGCAATGTTTTAGCACAATATTATTACCGTAATGTTTGTAAAAATCGAATTAGTATATAAAGTAATCGGATCTTCAGTGGGAAAAGTTCATGGTCCCCACGAAAAAAAAAAATACTATACTATTTTAAATCTGTCTAAAGCTGAACTTCCCACCATTCCCTGACGATCCCTTCTTATCGGCCTTTTCTGTATATATAGGGTGTCCCAAAAAGCTTGATATGCTCTTTTATTGTTTACCTGTTGGCGATATGTATGCAATGCCAATCGCGAAAACGTTCAAAATAAGATTGGAATTAAGATTATATGGGTGAAATAGATGAAATCACAATCTTAACTCCTAACTTATTTTGAGCATTTTTGCAATTTACATTGACTGCATATCTCCAACCTGTAAATATTAATGCACGTTTCAATCTTTTTGCGATACCCTGTATAATACAAATGCATAAAAAATGTATCATATTGTTTTCAATCTTACAGTATAAGAATTTTGTAATTTTTTTCTTTCCTAAACAACTTAAACCTGTCTTGAATTGTAAAATTTCAGTACTCATTACTCAATGCTAAATTATGAAAATATAATTACATTGCCTACAAACAATACTTCGGTAGTGAAGAACCGATATTTACACATCTTCTACATTATTTACCTTGTTTGAGTAATGTATAATTACATTTATGAGAAATTATATTTAAAATAAGGTAATTTAAAAACATTGATTTAAATGTACCAATTTATTCAATCGTAGGCGCGAAATATGTCCTGGTGTTTCTTAGATTTGTCCGTCATCTCAAACAAATATATTAAATTACAATTAATTAAATTAACGCGATGCTGAATAATCAAACTAATTGAGGGATTTATAAGAATTATTTTCATTAGTATACAAATAAAAATTTAATTTTAAAAATCAAAAAACCCGACTGCGTAAAAAGCTAATTAATTATTTCTCATCAATGTTAAACTATTTTTTATATTACTGACTTCTTTGTTTTATTTACGTGTATTGAAGACTTTTAAGTTGTGTTTAATTGTTAGTTCCTATCTATAAACACTGTTTTGATGAGGCCTATAGATGTCTATGAAGGTTAGAGTTTTAATAAAGCTAGAGATCCTACCAACACAACTTCCAGACTGTGTAATATTTAAATGGAGCTTCTGACTGTAAAATAGTCAATGAAACATTGTCTTCATTTTGAAAGACCTATCCAATGATATGCCACTCAATAGGGTGCGTGAAAAATTTCGTGTCTAGCGCCATTTTGTATTTTACGGCCGCCATTTCGAATTTAAAAAAACAAAACCTAGCCTATAACCATCGGACGTATAAGACGAATCGATAGAGACCTCATTCATAAAAATCCATCCAGCCGTTCGGTATAAAGAAATCCATATACCCAGATACGCGTGAAACACGTAACCCTTCTTGGCAGTTGGGTAAAAACTTTGCAAAATCAATCATTTTTATTTTTTATATAGTACCAGCCTTTGTGAAATTTCGCTATTTGTTTTTATTTAAAATAGGACAATTTTGAAAAAAAAAAACTTTAAAACTTTTATCATACATTTAATTCACACGCAATATTTATAGAATATTCATTTTTTTATTTCATTGTTATAACGCAAAAAATACAACAAGAATGAAAAATCATACATACGGCATTGGTTATGAAACCCTTTCCAACACATTCAGAATACTATAACAAAACATCACCGTTCATTAAAGCGAAAGATGATGTCCAAATGAACAATTTGGAAAGCGCATAACTATAACGTATTTGAAAACCAAATTTCTGCTATTACCAGGAACAGTCGGGAAAATATACATTGGTATGTATCTATACTACATAGTATGCTAAAAGTTGAAAATTTCCATTCAGCAATTACCGCCAATAAACAGATATTGTTGAAAACTTTTGTGCAGCCTTATATATGATCTACAGAATTTATACACACCAAGTAACAATTAAAAAATAATAAAACTTACAAGGGATATCAGAACTGAAATTGCCCTTTCAGTAATTATTGTTCCTAGGCTTCAATAGTACAATTAATGTTCATTTTCTTCTGTAGCTAACCACTTTTGGGTATCTCTGTAAATGAACGATAAATTCTATGCTCACCATGCTCTATAGTTAGAACCTTGTAGTACACTTCAGTGATAAATATCGATTTCAATATGTTTAAAATAGTGTGATATCATTAAAATACACCGCAAACGACTTTTCCCCATAGACCGTAATGTGACTGTAATGAGTGTCCCTGTAAATTAACTGTAAATGGTACAAACTTTTTTTTCAATACCGAACATGTCATAGTGATACCCAATAACATATATATATTTCATGGCAATCGTGCAATATTTACGCGAGTTAGAGCAAGGACAGACAGACAGACAATGACGGACAGACGGACAGACAAACCTAATTCATAAACACTTTTCAACTGTGTTGGAAAGTGCTAAAAAAAAGTGTACGTTTAACATTGAAATAAAAAAAATGTTTAAACAAATTTGATGCAACAAAGAAATGAATGAAAAAACCCGACTGCGTAAAAAGCTAATTAATTATTTCTCATCAATGTTAAACTATTTTTTATATTACTGACTTCTTTGTTTTATTTACGTGTATTGAAGACTTTTAAGTTGTGTTTAATTGTTAGTTCCTATCTATAAACACTGTTTTGATGAGGCCTATAGATGTCTATGAAGGTTAGAGTTTTAATAAAGCTAGAGATCCTACCAACACAACTTCCAGACTGTGTAATATTTAAATGGAGCTTCTGACTGTAAAATAGTCAATGAAACATTGTCTTCATTTTGAAAGACCTATCCAATGATATGCCACTCAATAGGGTGCGTGAAAAATTTCGTGTCTAGCGCCATTTTGTATTTTACGGCCGCCATTTCGAATTTAAAAAAACAAAACCTAGCCTATAACCATCGGACGTATAAGACGAATCGATAGAGACCTCATTCATAAAAATCCATCCAGCCGTTCGGTATAAAGAAATCCATATACCCAGATACGCGTGAAACACGTAACCCTTCTTGGCAGTTGGGTAAAAACTTTGCAAAATCAATCATTTTTATTTTTTATATAGTACCAGCCTTTGTGAAATTTCGCTATTTGTTTTTATTTAAAATAGGACAATTTTGAAAAAAAAAAACTTTAAAACTTTTATCATACATTTAATTCACACGCAATATTTATAGAATATTCATTTTTTTATTTCATTGTTATAACGCAAAAAATACAACAAGGATGAAAAATCATACATACGGCATTGGTTATGAAACCCTTTCCAACACATTCAGAATACTATAACAAAACATCACCGTTCATTAAAGCGAAAGATGATGTCCAAATGAACAATTTGGAAAGCGCATAACTATAACGTATTTGAAAACCAAATTTCTGCTATTACCAGGAACAGTCGGGAAAATATACATTGGTATGTATCTATACTACATAGTATGCTAAAAGTTGAAAATTTCCATTCAGCAATTACCGCCAATAAACAGATATTGTTGAAAACTTTTGTGCAGCCTTATATATGATCTACAGAATTTATACACACCAAGTAACAATTAAAAAATAATAAAACTTACAAGGGATATCAGAACTGAAATTGCCCTTTCAGTAATTATTGTTCCTAGGCTTCAATAGTACAATTAATGTTCATTTTCTTCTGTAGCTAACCACTTTTGGGTATCTCTGTAAATGAACGATAAATTCTATGCTCACCATGCTCTATAGTTAGAACCTTGTAGTACACTTCAGTGATAAATATCGATTTCAATATGTTTAAAATAGTGTGATATCATTAAAATACACCGCAAACGACTTTTCCCCATAGACCGTAATGTGACTGTAATGAGTGTCCCTGTAAATTAACTGTAAATGGTACAAACTTTTTTTTCAATACCGAACATGTCATAGTGATACCCAATAACATATATATATTTCATGGCAATCGTGCAATATTTACGCGAGTTAGAGCAAGGACAGACAGACAGACAATGACGGACAGACGGACAGACAAACCTAATTCATAAACACTTTTCAACTGTGTTGGAAAGTGCTAAAAAAAAGTGTACGTTTAACATTGAAATAAAAAAAATGTTTAAACAAATTTGATGCAACAAAGAAATGAATGCATCAATTCTATTGTTGAGTAAAAGAAATCTGCAAATCGGAGATAAATAAGTAGATGTTATATTGTACTTTACCAATTTTTTGGCGGAAGTGTAGAGAAGAAAGGATAAAAATGAAAAGAGTTTCTCAGCCGGAAGTTGTTGTGAACACAATACCCAATATATTACATTGGCTTATCACGCCCTTTTTATTTTGCTTACAATGTTGTTGAAAATGTTCTGTAATTGCCGTGGAAATAAATTAACTTGAAAAATAAAGTGAATGATTATATCTACGCTATACATTGCTATTCGGAATTAAGGTTGGATATCTGCTATAAATACCCACTTTTCTTTATGAAAACTTCTTTTACTGTTTTTAAATAATTCTCTCGTTTAACTTAAAGAGGTAGAATTTTGTTTTTCTTATTATCCTCAAAGGTAACTTTTAACTTTGATCTTTAGAGCAAAATTTTCTGCACCTCCAAAACTATTTGCTCTTGTCTGATGAAATGCTGAATAACTGTATTATTGACAACATATTTATTTCTTAGATTTTTGATATAATAAAAGGATTCTTATTTAAAATTAATGATAGGATAGTGTTATATATTATGGGATAATATTTTTCATAATAAAAAATGTAATTTCTTTTTTCATTTTACTTTTTCGTGAATTTAATAAAGTCAGATTATAAATTAGTCATACTAGAGTTAGATAATAGCGTGATACTATTTACCAAAAATATTTTAGAAATATTTGAAACAATATCAGTTAAATAATCATTGACTATTTAAATATGAAAATCACACATATTAAAAAGGTTTAACGAGAATAGTATGTCAATAAAAATCACTTTACACAACTTCGAAACATTATGTATAGAAAGGTTCGATTATAGAAATGTTCGAAACATTATGTATATTTCGAAACATTATATATAGGTATTATTATATGCATTTATAAGTTACTATGTAGGTATGTGTACATGCACACATACTCATACTTAAATGTATGCATGCGTGTATGTATAAATATATATAGGACAACGTCGGTTATATGAAAAAAGACTTAATAATTAAACGTGGATTATTAGAATTGTTAGAAAATTCAGAGCAATTTGTTATTATATGATGATGATGATGAGTGCGTGGAAATATAGTTGATAAATTCACATTGAACTATTTATTCTCACTGTATCTCTCTTGCTCTCATTATATATAGCTCACATGTGTTCATACATAAATATATATGTGTGTATATGTATAAATATATGTATGAGAACCAGTTGCCTGTTATATCTAAAAAGCGATAATAATTAAACGTGGATTTGTAGAATTGTTAAGAGATCTAGAGAAATATTTCACTGTATGATGATGATGAAGTTTGCGTGCAAATATATCGTAGTTAATAAATTCATATTAAGCTATTCATTCTCATCATCATTATATATAGTACTCACACACACATGTATATATACGTATATATACATATGTAATTTAAATGTCATCACACAGAAAAATTAATTTGAAAATAAAAGATTACATACATATACAGTGGAACCTCGGTCCATCGTTTTTCAAGGGGTGCGTGAAAAAAAAACGATGAATGCGGGAAAACGACGAATGCGGATTAATGTCAAAACACGAAAAAAACAATGTCTATGCAATACTAATACATGTAATGCATACAGTATACTAATAAATACTAATTTGTTACTTACCTAGCTGCAAAAGAAATAAGTCGATGTTGTAGAAAATTTATATTTATTTAAAAAATCAGTAATTTTATGTGGGGTTTTTCGTTCATTTTTTTAATTAAAAAAGCAAATTTCCAAGAGGTACAACATTTTCTGGTCATTTTCTGTAATTTAATATGCATATTTAAAAGTTCGTACAGTCTCAAGTGCCGTAATTTCATCAGATAGACTTGGCACTGGTGTAGGTTAAGCTTTATCGGCATGAACATTATCTTCTGCTTCTTCGCCAATATTTTCATTTTTTGCATCATCACACATTTCTTCTATGTTTAGGACACCACATGTCGCACCAGCTTGATTAATGGAAATATAATCGCTAAATTTCGCATCAGATACATCCTCTGTTACATATAACCACTCTTCATCTGCATTACCGTTACCATTATCATTATTTTCTTTCCCTTCTGTTGAGCATTCTTCATCCACAAAATCGCATTTCATGCAACAATTCTGGATGGCTGAAGAAGCTACTTCATGTCATGCTGAAAGTACAAAATGAATAGCCTGCAGAAGGTATATATATGGAGTAGTTTCTTTTGCTTGTTCCATGAAACATAAAAATCTTTCCACTAACTTTCTCCTGTAAAATTGTTTAAAACAGTTGATTATCCCGGCATCAAGAGGTTGTACGACAGATGTACAATTAGCTTGAGAAAAACTGACTTTCATATTTTACAAAGACGACGTAACTGGTGGATGTGCTGAACAATTGTCAATAAATAGAATGATTTTCTTTTTTTAAGCACCGATTGGTCTACCAATGTTATGAAGAAATTTTGTAAAAATATCATTTTTCATCCATGCTTTGGCATTCGAATGGTAGACTACTGACAGTTTCTTTACATTCTTGAATCATCGAGACCTAGCAGATTCACCAATAACGAGGTGTACTCGTTTATGAGAACCGTCCTTATTTGTCCATAGTAGCACTGTAAGTCTTTCTTTGGAATTGACCACCATGACAAAACTCCTTTGAAAGCTAGCGTTCTCCCCGGCAATCATTTATAAATCAGGCCTATTTCGTCTGCATTATAGATGTCATAATCCTTGTATCCTTCAAGTATCTTCGGAAGTTTTTCGAACCTCATTTCTATGGCATCAGTATTTACTACTGCGGCACTTTCGCCACATAATTTCCTGGAAACCAATCCATGGCAAATTTTAAAACGTGAAATCTACCCATTTGATGTACCCATGCTATATGAGGCAGCTATTTCAAGTGCCTTTTTTTTTAAAGAATATTCCCATCCGTGGGAATATTTGAGGCACGAGCTTGCTCGTACCAAGCGAAGAGAAGCCTTTCCAACTCACTGTAAGTAGACAGTTTGCTAGTTTTTCTCTTTTATGAAGAAGTTCCATACTTATCAGCCTGCTCTCTAATTTCTTTCTTTTTCGAAATTATCGAATTCATGGTTGAAGCGATGTTAATATTTTTCACAAAATGATTCTTTTCCACCTCATCTATGATGTGAAGCCTTTCTTCTAAGGTTTGGATTTGTTTTGCCATTCTTAAAATTCACAAAGTGCATAAAATGTAAAGCAAAACGCTTTAAATTGAAAGCTCATACTCTTGAAATTAAGCACGTGCACTGCGCATAACAGTTTAGCCAGGAATGAGAAAGAATGTGGCAGCAGACTGAAGTGGATGCGTCCATCCTCCACTTTACACCGAATAGAATAACCCATTCTCCAAACAAGAACACCTGTTCCGCATTCATTTATTTACACGTAGATACATGTTATAATATCAGCGCAAATACCTGCCCCCCGCCCCCATTAAAACAGCACAAGTGATTTATTTTAGGATAAAATAAGTTAACCCTTTTTTTTATCATGTGGATCCCCTTGAACTTCAATTTTATTACGATGAGGAGCAAAATTTTACAACGATGAATGCGGGAAAAGAACTTTTTGAAGAACGATGCATGCGGTTTTCGTTAACATTATTTAAATATAAATTGTGCAGGACCATAGAAATAAAACGATCAATGCGGGAACGATAGATCGGGGTTTCACTGTATATCAGTTGTAAATCCTGCTACCCAATCTTGACAGGCTCTTTCCCACCGTCAGTTTTTCTACGAAAACTTATTAGAAAAAATTTACTAGAAATTACTGGGGGTGAAATGCATATATATAACACAATATTTCGTGATTCTTTAATGTTTCTTTCTAATTGATGTAGCTTCTCTTTCTTTTGATTTTGGGACTTTATCTAATCATAAATAAAATTCTTTTAAATTTGGTATCGTAGTTGATTGGGCAATTTGAGTAAAGTAATTTATGCTTCTTGGCTTGCTTTGCTCAAACAGAAATCAATTGCGATTTACTTATATTGTGGAACTTTGCCCATGCTAACGTGTTTTGAAATATAAGTTACCATTTTCTGTTTGTCATATCTCTACATTCTGTTCGTAGATTTTTCCTCCTAAATATTTTATTTTTTCAGTTTATGCATTTCAGAATATACCTTTGGATATGCATTTTCATAGTGTATGATAATTATAGGTTCATTTTTCTATTGTCAATTTTTCATGTATTTTATAGTTAATTATTGTAAAAATTTTATTATATATATATTTACTATATTGAAATTCTTTGGTATGCTCTATTTGCTAATAAGTTTTATATAAATATTTATATAACAATTTATGTATAATATTATTACATGCCATCCCCAAATTAGAGGTTCGGTTGTTATTGTAATACGATTTTGTCAGATACTTTTATTTAAAATTACTAAACTTTTCCTAGGAAACTGGGATTCCTAGAACTTATGTAACGGCAACAACAAAAATTCATGTAACAGATACACTTTTGCACCGTAAATCAAAAAATCTGTAAGGTTACTAAGATTTTCGTAGGACACTGGGATGCCCAGAACTTTTTATGTAACTGCAACTATCGTTATAGATAAAATTTTAATAAGATTACAGTAATTTTAGTAGATTCATTTGTAAAGCTACATATTTCTGTAGCTTTACAAAAACTAGTTTTGTAGAATCACATCTTTTTTTGTATAGCTACAGATAAAATTTTAGTAAGCATTAAACTTTACATCTGTGGAATTTCAGATTTTTTTTTTTTTTTACAGTGTAGTATTTGCGTGCAATCATCATATAATTAAATGTTTTTCTAAATTTGACAATTCTTCTTGTCCACACCTAACTTTATTATTTTTTCCATATAATAGATATCCAATTAATTTAAATGACACGACTAATAAACTGTACTTTTCCCTCTGAACAGTATTACTTACTCTGTATCATGCGAAATTTTAAATACAAATGGTAGGTCATTGAATGAATCATCATTTACAATAATTCCTGAAGTTTACTGTTATTAATTGCTTTATTCTAAGACCAACCACGTAATTACATTGTAGAGGATAAAACCTACATTGCATTCATTACAGAAAGATCGAATTATCAATATTGAGCTAATTAATAGTTGAGAGACCTATTCATATTATTTTTTCAGATGTTATCTATTAGAATAACATTTAATTGTTTTAACTTCATGAATTATAGGATGTCGATGAACATTTTTGTTTTATTCTGATCATTGACTTTTCTCAATTATAATTAATAACTCTATCAACAATTTTTTTAAAGAAAAACCATCATTTCCGTATTTCTGTCATGAATAATGCGTGTATTTTAAAGGCGATTTTGAGTGATTTTTTTTAAATTTTAAAACGTATTGATTGTAATTTTAAAAGGCCAAAGATTGGTTCTCAAAATTCCAAAATATATTTAAAAATAAATGGTCAAGTGCGAGTATTACTCGCGAACAGAGGGTTCCGTACAATAAGTATATTAATTACTAACTGTATTATTACAAAAGAATCCTTGCTAAAAGAATAATAATAATTTGTAAAAAACTATACAAAGTACGGTTGGCTATAGCTGTATATGCTAGAAAAATCTAAATGGATATACCTTGAAAGTCCAAAGAGGTATGAAGCCTAAGTAATATCAAATACTGCTATTCTGCATAAGTCTTTTTTTTATATATATATATTACCCTAATGTGCTTATGATAAACTTAATTTGCTGCTGACAATAAAAGTAGTGCATATTTAACCTTTATTCGGCATTTGATAAACTCAAATTCAATATAGTAGTAATAATCTTTTCTTTTTACAGTGCACCGAAAACAAAACCGGTATTCAAAGTTTAAACTTGGCATTCTGCTAAGCGCGCTTCGAAAGGAGATCGCGAAGTTGGAACGCCACCTTGCTCCGTGCATAATCTTTTCTGGATTTTAATAATGAGTAAATGAATAAAAAATTATTTTCTTTCATTCAGATTACTTTAGTCATCTTTTGTTATCAAACAAGTTATTTTTCATTGCTGTTCTACAGATACCTTGCTGAAAGATATGCTTTATTAAAAAAGAAAGAAAGAAAGAAAACTCCTCGTACAAATTATTTTGATGGATTTTTAACCGAGGTTTAATTTATTTAATGATATGATTTATATATGTTATTATTAAATTTTTAAATGGGCTTATTAATTTTTATTTACAATTATTTTTTATCAAATTATAATAGTAGTTATTCTATCGCTAAAACAGAAGAAAAAATTATGTATCCAAGATGTGATAACAACAAAGAAAAAATTTAAATAAATAAATGTCTAAAAATAGGAGTCCTTACAAATATATTTTTAAAATCTTGTTTATAAACTGAAATGCTTGACTTATTTAACACATTTGCTAATCCATATTTCTTTATTCTTTCTTTCTCTTTTTTTTATTGAATACCATAAATACCTGAATTTCATTCAAGCTATCTTTAAAAGTTACGCACTTTGTTGCCTTTTTTGAAATGTTATTTAAAATTCGGACACTGTTTTTTTCCCCAGTAAATTGGGTGAAAAAGCTCTGAACTTTATCATTTTTTAGTAATGTATTTATTAACATAATCGGCACTTATTTCTTTAGAAAAATAGAACCTTAGTGCTTCAGCCAAAAGTATGAAAATAATGTTGAAAGCGGCTGACACACTAATCCAATTCTCAAAATCAGTAGTTCGAGCTGTTTTCGTTCAAAAAGAAAAAGAAATTAAAAATGTTAGAAAGTTTTTTGATATGGCCCTTTTTGGAAATAAACGGGGTTAAAATATTCTGGAAAAATGTCAGTTGAGATATTTTTTTTTATATGAATATGTGCTAATATAGCTCTCTCTACCACCCACTACTTTGTACCTGCTGAATTCGTTTAACAAGTTATAGTGTTAAATCTAAACTTTTTTTACGCATGATCTTACAAAGTATTTAAGGTATGTGTTAAAAATTGGATAAAAATATACTTGAAACAAATAATTCATTTTCAACATAATAAACTTTTAAATCCGTGACCATTAAAGCATCCAGAAGTTTCATTAAAATATCGATATAATAAAAGAAAATTTTGTTTAAAAGAAAACTCTAGAAGTAATTTTTCTTATAATATTATTACTTTACACTGGCATAAATCCTACATAAACCAACATTTTTAAATCTATGTCTGACAAACATACAGAAATTTCATTAAAATGTTCACATGAAAGATTAAAATAAATCTCTGAAAGTAATTTTTCTTAGACAATAATTTTCACTGGCATAAAACCTACATAAATTAACACAATAATTTATGAAATCTATGTCCAAAAAAATTACAGAAATTTCATTAAAATATCGACATTATAAAAAAACTTATTATTTTTAAAAAATATTTTAAAAGTTGTTTTCCTTTGGTAATAATATTTTACATACATAAAACTTACATATACCAATAAAATAAACCTCTTAATCTAAGGTCAACATACAGAAAATTTTCATTTAAATATCGACGATATAAAAAACTGAAAAAGAAAAACTCGGTAATTTTCAGAATTATTTAAACATGACATGCATGACATATTAAAAATTTCTTAAACCAACAAATAAAAAGTTTATTAAGTCGTTGTTTTTGTTTTAAGTTTTAGATATCAAGACCTTAAGACAAAATGTTTTAGGCATCACTAATTATTTTAACTTGGAAAATTTTTGGATCTACATAAAAATAATACCAGAAAAAAAACATTTGTTTAAAATAGTTAGATGTGATGAAAGAAAAAATATTACACGTAAAAACTAACAATTTTTCAGGCTTTTAATGATGGTCTCATCATTTTAACTAATCAGTATTAGCAATATTAATCGACTTATATCAAACGTGGACATTTTGGGATTCGATATGAATGCATTTTGAAATTTATTTGAGTTGTGGTCTACTGTGTCTGAAAATTAAAGATATTTATTGGTCTGCAATAGGCATAATTGTCTTATGTCAATTTCAGTATCATATTAAAATGTTTCGTTTTAGTGACTTCTTTAGAACTAGAATAAAATTTAAAGCACGGGGCTGCTATTATTTATAAAAAAAATTACATTTATGTAAAGTGCAGTTATTAATTTTTATTTTTCAAACACAGGTTAGAAAAATATCCGCCCAATTGGCGAATATGTTATAGATAGTGTTGCCCGATTGGGTGTCCCAAAATTCGGTACAGGAAGATAAAAGAAGGGGGACAAAGCTTTTAAATCAGAACAGAAAACAGCGTATAACAGAATACTGTTTTAAACTTAAAAATTTAGTTGCCGCTATGCTAAGAACACCATACAAATGTACCTAATAAGATAAAAATCTGTTAAAAACGAAATTTACCTCTGCTTTCCCGATCCTGTCATAGCACGTTTTACTACATTAAATAAATACAACAATCTTATATAGTGAAATAAAATGAAAGCAGAATTGCTGGTACAATGAAATTTTTACTTTTAGAACAAAATTCCATTATAAACAAGTTCATTTTCAAAGGGTTCACTGAACAAAGTGAAAACAAAAGCATTATGAAGCGCAAAACTTCCTAACAGTAGATTTCAGTTTAGGGTGGTAGATTTGTAATACATTCTTTCCGAAGGGACTATAAAAATTTTCCGTTATAGACAGGTTATTTTTTCACAGGTTTTACCGTATTAAGTTTCACTCTATGTAGACTAACAAATAGCTCGTAATGTAAAGAAATTGAAAAGAATTTGTGCATCATGAAAAATCTGTACCTTCAGCGTCTCGCGTAGTGATTATACGGGACAAGTCTTGGAGCTCCTAAAAATCGAGACTTTCCGCATAAAACGGGACACCTGGCAACAATAGTTATAGACGAGAGTTGCAAGAACTGTATAGATCTTCCGATGAATTAGGTATTTAAACCAGTTTCAAACCACTTTGAGATAGGTTCTACAGGGAAAATCCCCAAGTAACTATGATCAGTTAAATCATATAAATGTGAACAGAATATAAGTTTTAAATATTGCGGTGATGTAATCAAGCATTTATGGGTTAGAGCTAGTGTTGCCAGATGTCCCACGTACATCGGGGATACAAATTCTCTGCAAACCAATATTTTAAAATAATTTTCTTCACCTTATCAAATGGCAGAATTATCTGCGATTAAAGATTACGTAATAAACTGTAAGAAATTAGTGGTGTCGACAGATTCAGGTTCTACAGGGAAAAATCCCTACGTAATTGTGAACAGAGTATAAGTTATAAATATTGCGGTGATGTAATCAAGCATTTGCGGGTTAGAAGTAGTGTTGCCAGATGTCCCACGTAAATCGGAGCTCCAAATTCTCTGCAAACCAATATTTTTAAATATTTTTCTTCCCTTTATCAAATGACAGAATTATCTGTGATAAAAGATTACGTAATAAACTGTAAGAAATTAGTGGTGTTGACAGATTCAGGTTCTACAGGGAAAATCCCTAAGTAATCGTGAACATAGTATAAGTTATAAATATTGCGGTGATGTAATCATGCATTTGTGGGTTAGAGGTAATGTTGCCAAATGTCCCGCGTAAATTGGAGCTACAAATGCCCTGGACACCAGCAGTGTTACAGTCTTAAAAAAAACTAGAGGTTATACAGAATCCCTTATTTACGTGGGACACCTGGTAACACTAGTTAGAGGTAACGCTTTCAGTTTCGAAACGGGAGGTCCAACGCTCACATCCATCTGATTCTATAAAAATTCGATAATAAAAATTATTAAAAATTTTTATTTAGAAATTTATTAATAAATAAAAATTAAAGATTACGTAATAAACTGTAAGAAATTAGTGGTGTCGACAGATTCAGGTTCTACAGAGAAAATTTCTAAGTAATTGTGAACAGAGTATAAGTTATAAATATTGCGGTGATGTAATCAAGCATTTGCGGGTTAGAAATAGTGTTGCCAGATGTCCCACGTAAATCGGGGCTCCAAATTCTCTGCAAACCAATATTTTTAAATATTTTTCTTTACCTTAACAAATGGCAGAATTATCTGCGATTAAAGATTACGTAATAAACTGTAAGAAATTAGTGGTGTCGACAGATTCAGGTTCTACAGGGAAAATCCCTAAGTAATCGTGAACATAGTATAAGTTATAAATATTGCGGTGATGTAATCATGCATTTGTGGGTTAGAGGTAATGTTGCCAAATGTCCCGCGTAAATTGGAGCTACAAATGCCCTGGACACCAGCAGTGTTACAGTCTTAAAAAAAAACTAGAGGTTATACAGAATCCCTTATTTACGCGGGACACCTGGTAACACTAGTTAGAGGTAACGCTTTCAGTTTCGAAACGGGAGGTGCAACGCTCACATCCATCTGATTCCATAAAAATTCGATAATAAAAATTATTAAAAAAATTTTTTTTGAAATTTATTAATAAATAAAATGAATATATAGTTAATATTTAATATTTGATTAATATTTAAAAAAAAAAAACAATATATTAATGACTTTTATTATTGAATACATGATGCGTATTTGAACAACGAAATTATATTTATTCCAGTTAAAGGAAAATAACAGCTATTTGAGACAATGGCTGATTTTTGGTCCGGTTTCTTAAAAAATGGCACTAATAAATAAAATTATCATTTTCTTTTCTACCATCAGAGAGATAAATCTAGAAATTCTAAAGTTGCTAACATATGAACAAAAACCATGCATTACATTTTTGAACTAAAAGAACCCCAAACAAAATTTTTTCCTGCTTTTCATATCTGCTAAGCATTTATAATTGCAAATGTGAGAATTCTTATCTGTTTTCTTCTATGGTTACACTCGACTAAGTGTGAACGGGAAAAATTATGAAAGGGGTTATTCCTCTAGTGTCACAAACACATTATACAACTCGTTTCAATTCTGAAAGAACATTTAAGTAATGATACTTAATTTAAGATGAATTCCGTGAGTAGATTTTTCCAACAAAATGGGCTGATGAAAGATCTTTATATGTAACTAATTACCTGTAACTAAGTTCAAACAGCTACATTCATCACGGAGTCACGCTTTTAATTTCCCTCATATTTTCAAAGTTAGTGCTGTAACGATATTATCCGGTTCGCTAGTTGACCGTACCAATTGTCTGGTTGAGTTTTTCTAAGTGCTTTTACTTTATATGAGTTAAATTTAACGTTACATTTAACGATGATGAGATGTAGATAAATACTTTTCCGGGTTCAGAAAAACTATGTTTTGTAAAGATCAAGCAATTGAATCTATCTATATAATTAAAAATAATTTAAGTGTTCTCAGGATATTTATACCTTTACTTATTTTTTTACCTTTGCATATGGTCTCTTCGTATTCAAAACTGGACAACAGACAAACATAAAAAGAAGTAGATAATGATTTGCCAAAAGCATTTTAATAATAAGCATTTTTTTTTTTTTTTTTTTTTTTTTGTAACACCTTTCTCTCTGTTCATGTATATACTAACTGACCCGCCCGGAGTTGCTTGGGATCTGGTTAATAACATTTTATATACCTAAAATAAGAGTTGAATTCAAACATTTTTCTCGGGGAGGAATTTAGTTTAGGAGGCCCCTGTGCCTTCAGCAGCGTAACGCTCCGGTCTATTTTTGTAAGATATCCTCAAATTTATATTATTTTATAGTTTTAAATGAAAATCTTTCCAATTCATCTAGTGTCGGGGACCTCATTACCTTCGGCAGTGCATAGATGGGCGTACTACGGTACAGTTCTATTTTTTCAAACGACCCTCGAATTTTTATGATTTTATATTTTTAAACGAAAATCTATCCAAACGAACCTAGTTTTTGGAAATATGTTAACCCATCTCTGTTGCGTTGATGCAACAGTAAAATTAAATGCCCATGCTTAAATTTACTGTCAAGCTACCAATATTTTTTAATTAAAAACTTTGCCTTATTGAATAACAGAAACTTTGATATTTAAATAAAGCGAAGTTCTTTCAAAATTTGTGGTGGCAAACGTTTTTCTGCAAAAAAGTTGAAGATTTCTATGTTATAGTTTCGGCGGTTAATGGGTTAATAAAGATTATGTTCTCTGTCAATCTGCTTATTGGTGGAAATTTTCTGACAAATTTCAGTTCCTTACCTTCTAAGCCACGATTTGACTGCATTTTTCTCTCACTAACCGATTCTAATAGTGAAACTAATTGAACGGTTGTAATCACGATTTCTACGCATGTGTTATATTAGAGCAAACGGATATGTCACGTTTACACCCATACTCGCATATTATGCTTTGATCATCGTGACAACTTATTACCCTTCTTTTTCTTTGTAAGCTTATTTAAGTAAACAAAATCAAATAATTTTACTGTAATTAGTAAAATATTTTACTTTTTTAGTTATTATTGAGTCACATTTGATGGCTGCATGATGGTTTTCATTTGTCTCATAATTTCGTTAGCAAGAATAGAAATTAATGATTTTCTATGTTCCATTATAATAATTTTATAGAAATTTCAACAGAAAGATTAATTTTTAAGAAAGAGAAAAAAGTATGCCTTAGTTAAGCGCTCCTTAGGTTAATTCAAATGAAAGGAAAATGCATTTCATATTAATTGTTTTCAAATATTGTTGATTAGTCTTCTTTTTAAAAGGTTAACAGTTCCATATTTTATTTAAAATTTTAAAATTATTGGAAGTACATACTTATAAGCATGTATACAAATATATATATATATATATATATATATATATATATATATATATATATATTATTTGTAATGGTGATTGTATTTATATAGCTACGTATACATTTGCCTACTAAACGTAAATGTTAATCAGTTCTAATTATCTGATTTTTCTTAACTATACACCATTTTTTATTCTTAACATGCGGATGGTTACAAAATCACGTACCATAATTTTGATATATATATATTTAAAAAAATTATTGTATGCATAAACAGAGGTTATAACTTTTAGTTAAAGAAAACATTTTTGTTTATTTTTTAACAAAATTTTTTCAAAGTTTCTTTTTATTTTAAAATATAACATTAAAATTTAAACTTATCTTTTTCATTTGTAATCTTTATTATTTCTAATATTTTAAACATTCTCTCGTTAAACACTTCTTGATTACAGAACATGACAAAGCATTCCAAACTAAACATGATTTATTGCATTTTAATTATTCTAAGATATGAAAAAATTCTCCACGAAATGTTCTTTTCTAAATAACAAGTTGTAATACCTGCTTGTGTCTGGAGAGAACTAACTCCAATTTTTTTCTTCTTCGAATGCTGGTTTTCTTGTTTCCATTATCCAAATTTTCCTGGTATTTTAGAAATTAATTTAGATCGTACATCTTCGCACCTACCTCCAAAAGGCGTACCAAATTCATCTTGTTCAAGAATGCATAAACAAACTGCCGCTCGTTCGTCACCTGAATAGTTAGATATTTTAACAATTTAAACTTTGTCAAACTATAATCCATTTCCTTCCAATTATTTTATGTATTTTTTTACCCTAGAAAAATAAATGTTGTATCTACAAAATTAATATTTAAGTTTTAAATTTAAAAATTCATCTCACTAACTCGTGATTAAGTGCTGCGCACATGATAAAACTCTAAGTTATGCATATATAAACAATTTTAGAACAACATAGAATCACAACATACCTACTTATAACTTTAAACCAAAATATACGCAAAAAGTTTTGTTTAAAATTTAATTTTAGCACGAAATAAAAAAAAGTTCAAAAATCTCAATTTTTTTTTTCAAGTTTTTCGAGTGCAAAAAAATAAATAATCAAAATATCTGAATTTTTTTTTTTTTTTTTTTTTTTGGTTTTACACTGTAGACTATAAAGAAATGCATATTTGGTTAATGCTTTCTAAGCTGTAGCTTACATAGTTTAAAAGTAACAGTGCGCGCAAACTCCAAATTTACTAATCTGAGAAAACGATTTTCAAAGTTTCAATATCTACGGACTTTCTATTATACTCATCATCTAAAAATGATTATAACTCAAGAAATAATGCAGATTTTTGATTGCGGTTTTTTGCATATTGTTGAGAAATTTTAAAACATTCAGAATAAAGCAAAAACTGAAAACTGATTTTTTGAAAGTTTAAAAGTCCTGTGCCTCCTTTGATTTGAATGCCAATAATTTTTAAAAGTTTCTTGCGACTTTTATTTCTGAGACAAAACAAGTCAAAGAAAACTTATGAAAAATACTGGTGTCTAAATTCAGGGAACAGTACAAATTCTTAAAAAAATACGCCTACGACAGCCGCAATTTTTGTGTCAGTTCTCGGACTCAGGGGGCAGTAAAAATTTTTCTTAATAGCGTTGAATAGTACATGTAACATGAAAAACGGCAACGTAGGACATATGCAAAGAACAACATTGCAAACAACTAGCGACAGAGACAAGAAGAAAAGAAAACTTTTTACTGGGATTACAATTTTTCTGCTGCTTTTTAAAAGTTTTCCACAAACGATAATTTGCTCGTGGCGTTCTATGATTGGTTCATGTTCGCTCTGTCCCATGCCAATCTGCGTTACTAATGAAGTTTTTGTCTGTATAGGCGACACTAGGTAGATGAATATTATGATAGTTGTGCGCTGGGAATATAGGTGCAAGGATAGAGTACCATAGTGTGAAATACAGAGTGTCTCTAAAAACCTTCCATGTATTTTAGAGTATAGAAATAAATACATTAGAAAAGAACATAAAACTCACAGAATTCTTAACCAACATATTATTATTATTATAGTTTAAAAAAAATAATCTATGCCCTTTTCGTTAAACGATAAATATTTAATGAACATTCAATTTTATGACATGTATGTTCCAAAACAAACTTCCTAATTTCCGTAAAACATGTAATTGCAGCAATTACTTGTTTTTTCTACTTCAATATTTTGCACTTTTGATTAATAAACTTTATTTTTGACAAATCCCCAATAAAAAAGGAAAATGCAGAGGTTTAGAAATCTCAAAAAATATCGAATTGAATCATTTCGTCTAATTCCCTTTGTCAGATATTGAGATTTAAAATAAATTCGCAAAATAGCAATTCAATGTGCTGGTTCTAACTCATTTTACTAGATATTTTTTTAACGCCAATGGAAATTATGGGGAATGGCAAAAGTCTGGGTGAAACTGAATTTCGGATTGATGTCTTCTTGCTACGAGAGTATGTTTAAAATTTATTAATTTTACAGATAAAATAGAATGAATATTTTTAATATAACAATTAGCAATTTTCTGAGTTTCAAATTCCTACCTTAGTACGTATTTTTAAATTAATTTCTAAAATTTGTGAATTTTTTAAAGTATTATCTACATAAGAAAAAGCCATCCGAATTCCTTAACCGTTTTCGGCAAAAAGAGTATTACTTATTTATTTATTTATTGCTGTTTTCATTGTTGTTATTGTTGCTTTTTCTACTGATGTTCACTTGTCACTTTGATATGTTGAAATCGAAAATGAAACTTCATTGTAAATGTATAGTTCTAATTACTCCAGGAAATTCTTTTAGAATTGGACAAAGGATGTTTATATTTTTATTTATGCTTAAGTTCTTTAAAGGAAATTTGCATTTCTATAAAATTTAAACATTATATTGATATAAATATTCATTTTTTAATAGTTGTAATTTCATTAAACATTTCCAAAGAAGCGCAAACAATTTATTATATTCACTTAAGATACAGAACAATACTTAACTATTCGCGAAAACTGAATATGTTGCTGAGGTATAGTATAGTATTTTCACTTTTCAAAATAGTATTTTTAGTTATTCTACAGCTGCATAACATTTGAATCTATTAGCTTCTAGGATCGATTTTCCAACGTTACATATCATATCGTACATAGCTCGCAACTGTTAACGGATTCTTATATTAACTTATAGTAGTCCTTCAGCGTCCAAATCCATATAAGGGATGGAATTTAAAAAAAAAACATATTGAGAGACTCCACTCGATTTTTTTAACTGCCTATAGAACATTTAGCATACAGATACATATCTGACTATATGAAATATGCTACATTCGAGCCCTTAATCGTTCCATGTTGAAGCTGAACATGTTACTTCTGAGCCACTGAGGCTTGATTACATCATGTCCTTATTTATGAATTATTCTATAACACATTTTCCTACATAGAAACGGATGCAAAGTATTGAAAAGCGCTTAAAATGGTTTAAGTCCTAAACCCACTGGCCGATTTTAACTAAAAAAATCTATGCAGTTGTTGCAACACTGTTCTATACCTCACAAGTTGAGCTCAATAGGAAACACCGTTTAGGCACTATCATATCGCTCAACCACAAGAAAAGTGACACATCTCGACAAAAGTAAATTTCACGACAGGCAAAAGAAAATTTGCATAATTTTACTATAATGTTAACACGTTCGCTGCCAAAGCTGAGATTCTGCATCTGTTCATACACGCCAAGATCACATCTGCAATTTAGCACTTTTAAATTATTTTCTATTTTATTATTTAAGTACTACATATATAACGAATTACTTTTAGCAACAAATAAATTCACACGAGTATGCTCGTTCTTGGCTTGTGAAACATTGCAGGTATTTTCTTTGGCAGTGCTCGTAATAGGTGATTTAGATAAGAAGATCAATAACGAGTTATCTCGTAGCTGGCAAGGAAACCCAATTGGCCAACTGCGAATATTCTCGTAGATGGCAGCGAACCTGTTAAGTTGCAGCACTTAGCTCTGCATGCAGGAATAAAAACCTTCATAAAAGCATGAAACCCTTAAGAATGAAGACGGAGTATGGGGTTTACAGGATTTGGTAATTTTACCTCCCCACACAATCCATCCCTCTTCTGTGGTCACACATGGACATATAGTGTAATAAAGGGATATTCCGTATAACTATCCTTATGAAACTGTTTGTGTAGCAAGACGCACCTATGACAGACCTGTTATTAGTGGAATAAAACGCAAAATGTATTTATACGAGATGTTTCACTTTTCTTGAGGGTGAGCGATATGCATTCTTATAGATACGTACACACATCATAAAAAATACCAAATCAGTCTCGTCCTAAAAACCAAAAGAAACAGCACCATACATACACATACATGGACACATACATATGTAATTAATGTAAAAATATCAAAAGCGGTTTCAGGAAAATTTAAAATATATATATATTATAATAAATAAATCATTTTTAGCACTTTCCAACATAGTTGAAAAGTATTTATGGATTCCGTTTGTTTGTCTGTCTGCCCGTGCTCCAACTCGCGTAAATATCCTCGGATTTCTATACAATTGATATATATGAATAAGATTTATTACGGCATGTTCGGCATTGATAATGAAGCATGTAGCTTTTACGGTTCATTTACAGGGACACTCAAAAGAATTTCGTAACATTACGGTCTATGGAGAAAAATCGTTTTCGTTGTATTTTAATGGGGTTCCACTATTTCATACATATCTAAATTGATATATGTATCACTAAGGTGATATATATAAGAGGTTTACTTTTAGAATAGCATAGTATTCATCGTTTATTCACAGGGGCACACAAAAGAATTCCGTTACAATACTGTCTAAGAACAATCATTGCTAGAAGTACGTTTGAAGTACTGGTACGCATTTTTAAATTAAGTTAATTTTTGCCTATTACTTGGCATTTATAAATTTTTTAAAGTGTATACAGGGCAGCACAAAAGATCTCGAATACATTTTCGTTTATTGACGGAAATTACTGAAGGGAAATTTACAATTATGCTATGCGATTCCTAACTGAACTAAATTTTAACAAACAATGTAGTATATACGAATATATAGCTCATATACTTGGTTGCACAAAAGATTTCGACTGTTGATAGCAATTCCTGAAATTGGGTTTTCAACTGTGTTATGCATTTTCCAAATTGTTTAGTTTCTTCACCTTGCTAAACGGAGAAGTTTTGTTAAAGTATTGTAGAAGTATTGGAAGTTGTTACATAATCTATACTTGACGCATGATTTTTATTCTTGTTTGGAGTAATTACAATACTTTCCATATGCTATACATTCGAAGAATAAAAAAGACACTTAAAGTCATTATTTAACTTTGAAAATAATTTGTTTTTGTAATATTTTCCTATTTCTATTTTATTATTCGTTTATATTTAATTGTTTAGTTTCTTCACCTTGTTAAACGGAGAAGTTTTGTTAAAGTATTGCAGAAGTATTGGACGTTGTTACATAATCTATACTTGACGCATGATTTTTATTCTTGTTTGGAATAATTACAATACTTTCCATACGCTATACATTCCAAGAATAAAAAGGACACTTAAAGTCATTATTTAATTTTGAAAATAATTTGTTTTTGTAATATTTTCCTATTTCTATTTTATTATTCATTTATATTTAATTAAGTGGGAAGAAAATGACATCATTTTACATATACAATTACAAGCAACATCATTACTCATAAAGATTTGTTAAATATTCGCCCCAAATTTACCGGTGAAATAAAATGTATTACTCAAAAATAAGAACAGGCAGCATAGTATTCCTTTTAATTAACAAACCCCTTGTCCTAAATGCCTATGCATAATCATTTTTAAAATATGCATACGTAATTTTTTAACAATAACGGACGGTAATTTCGTCATTTATTTATCCTCGTATAATCAGGACCTCTGTCTTTAAAATATCATTTTAATTATATAAATGACGTTTTCTGTAAAATTTACTGAAGTGGACAAAGATTTTCTTATATTTCTTTTTCTTTTTTGTCAGCGAAATATTTTATATATTCAAATTGATGTAATATTAAATGAAAGTATTTATTTAATTAATTTATACTTTATTTATATTTAAGTGAAACAGTGTTGTGTCAAAGATCTTGCTGTTCCAAATTACCTCCGTAAAATTTACCATACTAATTCAAATCTTTTTCCGAACCTTTATTTTTTTTTAGCCCCCGGTTTGCTATTTCTTTCTCCCATCTTATTTTGTCTCGAATAAGTAACGTTACCTTGTATACGCCAGCCGTAAAACAAAAGCCGATGTTTCATTGTGCGATTAAATATTCTACAGCATTTTTTAAAACTTCTAAGCATCGCACATTTTCAATCTTTATACCATCGTATTGGTAAATAAAAAAGTACTTTTTAATGCAATTTGTTTGAAAACTGCATCGGCATTTGTTTTTGAAACATTAATTTTTTTGTAGTTTTTAGCGACATTTGTTTCATTTTGGCAACTCAAGTAGGCAACTCGACCATTTCTGTAGAAAGTAAAGGAAAAATTGTTGAAAAATAGCAATTATATCTTCTTGTAGCCATTTTCTCATAAAAATTGAAAAAAAAATTAATTAAAATACGTGCTATTTGAGAAAAATATAAATGAAGGATTTATGATAAAACATGGAGCTATTATGAACTATATTTAATTTTAAGTATCTATATTAATGCAAATGACGTCATTTTACATAAAATAAAAGCGTGTGCTGTAAGCCTTAAAATTGAAATATGTTTTGCAGTAGAGTCCCGATTATCCGAGTCCCTCTTAAACGAGTTATTTTCTTCTGATGGACTGGTGGCTTCTATTATTATGAAACAGCCATTATAGCTGAAGCATTAGGTGAAGATGAAAGAGCAGCCGTAAAACGTTAGAACTCTCATTTTTTTTTCCATTCTGACCAGAAAATCAGAGTTCTAACTTTTTACCGCTGCTCTTTCATCTTCACCTAACGCTTCATTTATAATGGCTGTTTCATAATAGAAACCACCAGCCCACCAGAAGAAAATGAAGTAACGGAAATGCCGGGGTCGACACTAAATTCTGAAAAAGCAGAATTCATGTTCTCTAGTTTTTTTTTTTCAGGAACTGTACAAAAATTTCGTTTATCGAAGAAACATGAAACATGTTTAGATTTTTCTTCTCTAACAAAATATTCGTAAAACGTAACAAATTTATATATTATCAAATATTTAAAGTAAAATTTGTTAACTTTTGAACTCCAGTTTGTATGGACTTTATCAGATTTTCAGTTTAATCAAACCAAAGAACAATATAAAAGTTATAAGTCATTTCAATATATATTTCAATTTCACATTTTTTTTTTTTTTTTTTTTTTTTTTTTTAATAATAGAAGTTAATTATCAGGTATCAATTTATTTGTTGTTCTTATAGCTGCGGAATATTACACTACCGGAAATACTGAAACTTTTGTTAGAGTTCGATAAAACATCTAACCAATTACGATATTTTCTTTTGTCGTATTTAAGTGAAACAGTGTTATTTGTCAAAGGTCTCGCTGTTCCAAATTCTTTTCAAAAATTGCATAACATTTATTTAACATTTACAATGATAAATCGAATATTTTCCAGTAAATCTTTTTTTTTCTTTAACTGTACCAAAATTTCAATTAACAGAGAAACATAAGCATAAGAAAAAATTAAAGAAGAAACATAAAACATGGCTTACTTTTCTTTTAATCAAATTGTCCCTGAAAGTAAAATTTGCCTGCTTCAAATCAAATATCAATTATCATTTATCAAACAGCAAAATCTTTGCGCAGACTTTTTATTCGTGCTGCTTTCGCAAAAGGCATTTTGTTTGTGTTTTGTCAAATTTCCAATTTAACCAATCCAAAAAATAATGTAAAGGTTAACAGGCGAATAAGTAAAAGTTCACTTCCCATTGTCTTGTTTTATTAATTGAATGTTATTATTTTATTCTATCTTTACAAGAAAAAAGTATTGGATTTGTGAAAAATTCCGACTTCCGGTTTTCGATGGATTTATACGTTTCAAAAAATCCTGAACAAGATTTGATGGTTTTTAGAAAATGTCTGTCTGTGAGTCGGTCTGTCACTCTGTGAGTCTGACTTATCTGTATGCGATAAAAATTTTGTGGGCGCTCATCTCAAGAACTAATGAACGGAATTTCACAACACTTTAGGTCAGTTAGGCCTTGATATACAATGGTGCAGCTGAGATTTTGGTGCATTTCCCTAACAGGTTGCGTTGCTGTGCTGCGTTTCTCTCGATTTTCGCAGTAGCGCTATCTCAAGAACTAAACCACAGATTTTCATCAAATTTTAGTTCTAACTGAATCTAAAGTTTTATTAAATTCCGTATATTACTTCTTAAGATAGAGTTATTGCTGAAATTGTGAAAAATGCAACATAGCGGCGATAACTGTTGGGCGATGTACACCAAAATCTAATAAGCAACAACTTAAGTCAATTTGTAATATTTTTTACGATTTCAGCAAATCTTAAGAACTAATGTACGGAATTTAATAAAACTTTAGATTCAGTTAGACCTCAGTTAGATATAAACTGGCACTGATTAGTTTTTGATGCATATCGCCCAAAAGGCGGCGTTGCTGTGTTGCATTTTGTACGATTTCCACAATAACTCAAGAACTAATACTCCGAACTAGTACTCTTCAATATCTCAAGAAATAATGCATGGATTTTCATAAACTTCAGATTCAATTAGACGTTGACGTAATCTGTTACTGATTAGCTTTTGATGTAAATCGCACAACAGGTGGTGCTGCTACGCGGAATTTTTCACGATTTTTGCAAAAGCAGTATCTCAAAACCTAATGCACGCAATTTAATCAAACTTAATATTCAGTTACATTTCAAGTTAGATCCTTATTAGACTTGGGTGCATATTGAACAACAGGGATTGGTTTTATAATCTTTCGGTTAGAAATTTAGGTTGCGGACACCTAAGAGGGTAGGTTTCGAAATTCAATGATTTGTTTCAAATAATGCGATACTTATATCTCCTTGTTAAATGCATCTAATTCAACGAACCCGTATATCTTTATAATCCTCATGATGGGCATAGATTGTCATTTAATTTTGGAGCTGCGATAGCGAATTTTAAATTATTAACATATATGAGATGGAAGAAAGTTTTGGGCTTGGCACATCCGACTAGTTTAATATATATTCCAAATTAAAGATATATACTCTTGCTCTTATTTTATTCATTTATTTCTCCGGTCTCTTCTTGTTCTTTAAAACCATACTTTGACTAAAAATACTGTTTTATCTTGAAATAATTATTGCTTACAAAAACTATTTTTCACCCTCCTTTTTTTATGCAAAATATTTGATTTTTGGAAGTAGTCAAAATTTTAGGAAATTTGATATAAGTATCCCATTAATTTGGCTATTTTCTTTTTTAATATTTTAATGACTCAGTGTTATTTGTCAAATGTCCCAGTATTTCACATTACTTCCGTAAAATTGTGTGTATTATACTTAACGTTTAGCAGGATAATTCTAATATTTTTAATGTATATTTTATATTAAATTTATAGAATTTATTATAATTGTAAAAGGTTTACTCGTATTGTCGTTAAAGGTTTACTCGTATTGTTGATTGGTCGTATTGTAGTGACCTCGTCTATTATTCAAGAATCCTTCAATCGAAAACATTAAAATTACTCAAAAAAGGGCAGAAATTTAAATAGTTACTTTATATCATTTTCTTACTAAGAAAAAAATTTAGCAATTTAATTGGTGTAAACCCATTGTAGTTAATGTAAAATAAAATAAAAACTACTGCCACTGTCTAAAAAATAGTTTAAATATTGTAAACAGTTTTTTTTTCCATGATTAAGAATATGAGTTTCGAATTATCTAAATTATTGCATAAATTATTCTTTTACTGCTATACCTTAATAAGCAATTTTACAAAATAGTACATCTTTTAAACTAAAAATCTCAGCTACCATCCAGAGTTCTCGCTGACTTTTGACCAACCATAGCAATTTGGTTAAACAGCAAAAAGAAGCTGCAGCCAAATAAAAACAAAATTATAACAAAATAGATTTGTCGTGAAACTAGACGTGATTCTAGAATCATTTTTTAATCTCCAGTTCTTTACTTGCTTTTTAATTAATTAAGTTTAGCACTCGGTGCCGGTCTCTACCCGCACAATACTTGCTGCGGCTTTGGCTGATGCTCAAATGAAATGGTATCTATCAATGCATCTGAAAAAAAGCGTAAAAATAAGAAAACTGCATGAAAGAGGAAATTTTTTCTTTTACATGCCCCCCCCCCCCCCCATCCATCCACAACTAGAAATATTCAGTACTTCGGGTAGGAGAAAATATTTCAACTAGTTATTTAAAAGATCGATTATTTATTGATTCTTATAACGCAACAGTTAGAACAGAAAATTTTAAAAAATATAGATAAGGAGTTTTAAATATTTTAAGCTTTTTGTGCTGGCGGGGAGCAAAAAGGGAGAAAGAGGGAATTTTAAGGGTGAAGAAAATTTAGATAATTGTTTATTGTTACAACAGAGAGACGAATATAGCAGACTTTTTTTTTAAGGCAAACAGTTTTTAAATTTGCGATCCGTAGGAGCAAAAATGGCAGAAATGAAAAATTTGGAAATCAAGCGTTATTAGATGGTTGGTTATTTCTTTTTGTTACTACGGAATAACAAAGCATAAAAAAGTTGAAAAATAAAAAGTTTTAAGGAATTTAAACTTTGAGTGCTCAGTGCTGGGGGAGGGAGTGGCATAATTCGAAGTGTTGATTTAAGTGGTGTAGTAGGGACTTAGATGATTAATTATTTATTGTTACAATAAATTTAAAAAATGTGGTAGGGAAAAGTTTAACCAAGTCAAAAGTTTTAAAGAATTTGAGCTATATGCGAAGATGATGGGGAAATGAATTAATTTGTGTGAAGAGGGGCAGGATCTATTAATTTTTTTTCAAAGAGGAAATCCGTCAAAGTTGGGAAGATTCTCGCCTTCAGAAGTAGAGTAATATAACTGTTATATTCCGATTGAACGCGATAAGAAATCGGGACCTAATTATCGCAAGGATAAACACGACAGCTGCCCAGTGTCGTGCCAATAAGAAGGGTTCCCAAAGCTAATATTCATATATTTTTTCTTAAAATTAACGCAAATTGCATCACAAAAGTGTTATAGGGGCAGCAGATAGGGTGGATCGGGCACTGTACGCAACATCAATTGCTTAACAACGTGAATGAGCATGCCGTCTGTACATAAGAAAAAAAGCTGTTGCAATTTGGCAAATTCGATCGTTCCTTTCCTCTCCAAATAAAGCATTTTGCCGTGATTTAGCACAATAGTGATCGGCCATGAGAACGCTGTTTACCCTGATCATTTATAGTACAAAAATTTTATGAGTATTAAAAAAAAAAAAAAAAAAAAAAAAAAAAAAAAAAAAAAGATATAAAATATTTTAAATAGAAATTGAAATTTTTTTGTCACAATGTAAAAAACTTTTTTTATATATTATAATAACTTTTTTCAATCAAGAGTATGTTGTCTTCTACATCATATCTAATTTCTATTAAAAATATTTGAAAAAAAATGGCAATTTCGATCGTTCCTTTTTTTTTTTTCCAAATAAAGCATTTTGTCGCGATTTAACACAATGGTGATCGGCAACGAGAATGCTGTTTACAGAGATCATTTATAGTAATAAAATTTTATGAATATAAAAAATTAATGTGATATAAAATATTTTAAATAGTAAGAATCAACTGGTAATAACGTGAATTTATGAACAATTCCGTATTTTATGAACAATTTTCATTTATATTGAGAAATATTCTTTGTTTCATATATTTTCATTAAAAGTTCTTGGGGGGGAAAATGGCAGTTTCGATCGTTCCTTCTTTTCTCCAAATAAAGCATTTTGTCGCGATTCAACACTATGGTGATCGACAACGAGAACGCTGTTTACCGAGCTCATATATGTGGAGCAAACATGCAAACCATGCTTTCTCCTTCAGATACAAATTTTCAAAAAACACAAAAAACTGATAAATAAGAAAATAACTTGTATTTAATTCTCATTTTTATTGTGTATTTTTATTACTGTTTATTAGAAAGAATTGCAAGCATACCTAAGATATTAAACATAAAAAAAATTAATAAAATGCATTTAATATTTGGAGAAATCACGTTTTGACCGAATTCAGAGGAGGAAACATGTTTTGATTGTTTGACAAGTGGATAAAACGCTTTTTGAATGAAATAAGTTCTAACTCACAAATAATACAATAGCATTATTTTATTTGAATAAATACCGAATTTCAGTTGATTATTGTTAAAGTAAAATGACAGATTATGGTACCTAGTAGTATTCATTAAATATTTACTAAATAAATACTCGTTTGCCAGAAATCCACTTCAAATTTTAAAACCAATATCTTCATCTAGACAGTTATACACATATCCCTCTTCTTTATTGCAGGCTTATCAATCATGGATAATGTGGTTGTATCATTTGAATATATCATCAGGTTGATTTTGCCACTGTTCACTATACATTACCTTCAAAAGTTTTTTAACATCTTTGTTCTTTTCAACTGGTATGGCGTGGCTAAGAGGAAGATATTCTAAAACAACCCTTTGAACAAGGCAACAGTAACTCCCTTTTTAAGAAGATTTACATCATATTCTTCATTTAGATCTTGAAATCTATAATTCTGGAAGCCTTTAACTTTAACAGTTCTCTTATTTTTTTCTAAAACAATCCGTTTCAATTGTGATATGTATGGTAGGTTTCGAAAGTACGCATTAAGGGACAACTGTGATTGGCAGACTGGAGAAATCACTGCTTGATTGAATGCAGGCTTTGGAGGAAACACTCTTTGATTGAAACGTCAAGTTTTAAAATTGATTTATAATCGGAGAAAAATTTTTTTTAGTAAAAAATACCATTTATTTCTGTGCAATTTAACACAGAGTTCATAAAAATAACAATAACTCATTTTTTATTTTTTTGTGAGAAAACACGGTTTGAATGTTTGCTCCACATATAGTAACAAAATTTTATGAATATAAAAAAATAATGTGATATAAAATACTTTAAACAGTAACAAGCAACTGGTAATAACGTGACTGAAATTTTTATGTCCCAGTGGAAATTTTTTTTTTATATTGTAATAAGATGTATTAATCAAGGACATGTTATCTTTGACCTCTACATCATATTTAATTTCTGCAAAGAGCTGATGCTTCCAAAAACTAACAGGACAAGTAGATGAACAGACAAAAAGACTAATTTCTATATTTTATGAACAATTTGCAACTATATCGAGAAATATTCTTTGTTTCATATATTTTCATTAAAAGTTCTTGGGGAAAAAAATGGCAATTTCGATTGTTCCTTTTTTCTCCAAATAAAGCATTTTGTCGCGATTTAACACTATGGTGATCGGCAACGAGAACGCTGTTTACCGAGATCATTTATAGTAACAAAATTTTATGAATATAAAAAAATAATGTGATATAAAATACTTTAAACAGTAACGATCAACTGCTAACAACGTGACTGAAATTTTCATGTCCCAATGTAAAAAACTTTTTTTGTATATTGTAATAAGATGTATTAATCAAGGACATGTTATCTTTGACCTCTGCATCATATTTATTTTTTTTCATCATATTTATTTTTTTTTTCATTCATATTTATTTTTTTCATCATATTTATTATCATATTTAATTTCTGCAAAGAGCTGATGCTTTCAAAAACTAACAGGACAAGCAGATGAACAGACAAAAAGACTAATTTCTATATTTTATGAACAATTTGCAACTATATCGAGAAATATTTTTTGTTTCATATATTATCATTAAAAGTTCTTGAAAACAAAATGGAAATTTCGATCGTTCATTTTTTCTCCAAATAAAGGATTTTGTCGCGATTTAACACTATGGTGATCGGCAACGAGAACACTGTTTACCGAGATCATTTATAGTAACAAAATTTTGGGAATATGAAAAAAAAAATGTTATAGAAAATATTTTAAACAGTAACGATCAACTGGTAACAGCGTGACTGAAATTTTTATGTCACAATGTAAAAAACTTTTTTTTATATATAATAATAAGATGTATTAATCAGGAACAGGTTGTCGTTGACCTTTATATCATATTCAATTTCTGCACGAGCTAATGCTTCCAAAAACTAACAGAACAAACAGGCGTTCAGGCAGAAAGACGCATTTCCATATTTTATGAATAATTTTCAGCTATATCGAAAAATATTTTCTGTTTCATATATTTTCATATAATTGTGCTGTTTCATTAAAATGCAGGAAATGAAACTCTTAGAAGGTGTTTTAAGTTTGTTTTGTATTTTAATTTGATGCTTGAATTATTAAAAACAATAATATATATTTAAATTAAATCAATGCTCATTGAAGTATTTCTTTAAATTACAAAAACGATTATCAAAAACTAGAAAAAGGTATCCGTGTTTTCTGTTAAATTCTTGTAGTCGATAACTCGATTAATTATGACGATTTAAATCTTAAAAAAACATTAATATAAGCAGATAAAGACGATTGTTTTTAAAAAATGCAATCATAAACGAAATAAAATTATATTGTTGTTTTATATTCAGGGCATGTTCTCCAATAACAATTTAGATAATTGGTATCATTTCTTATTCCAGTGTAATTCACGATCATTAAAAATGGCCAACTTCTGGAAACAATCCTACGCTTAGACTGTCACTTTTTAGCGAAAGAAAGATTGTTTATACTTTTTTTTTTAATCTTTTGTTTCATTGTTAGTATTTTATTCTCCTTTTACCGCCATTCTTTTTGAGCAAAACAACGAAATAATCCGAAATTTTTGTTGTTATTTTATACAATTATCATATTTCGATATGGTTCATTGTGTATGTTGACTGTTTCTATAGAATCCCGATTGCTACAGCGAACATAAAAATTACAGCCTTGCGCTAGCGTAAACGAAACTTACTTTTTAAAATGTATATATTCATGCAAAAATATTGTCATTTCCATTTAAAACTCTGAATAATCTCCCTATATGTAATTAGGGAAACAATAATTTACGGAGAAGTCGTAAAATTTAGCAGAAAATATAAATTAGTTTTATTGTAATTTTTTTTTTTTTTTTTTTTTTTTTTTTTTTTTTTGAGAGAGAGAGAGAGCTATTTTGTTGTTATCAAAGTCTGCATAAAATTTTATCAGACATGCAAATTTAGTTATATTTTTAGAATTGATAATTTTTTCATGGATAATAAGATAATTGGTGGATATTAGTTGTATTTTAAAAGTTTTCACGATTTATAAATTTCAAAAGAAAATTTGTTATTGGTTTATGTATGTATGTTGACTGTTTCTATGGAATCCTAATTTCCAGTGCGACATAAAATTACAGCATTACGTAGCCTCAATAAAACTTAAACTTTTCTTTAACCTTAGAACTACCAGAAATTTTACTCAAGCTTTATAAAATTTATTTCACCCCGGAATTTTTATTTAAAACTATTTAACTTCTTTATTTAACTTAATTATTGTTTTGTTTATATATTTAGTTTATTTTAAAGGAATTTCTAATTTGAAGAAATATTTTGAAAGTGCCTGTCGTGTACATTGAACTCGTTTGGTAGGCGGAAGGTTAAATAAATATATTGTCATTTCCATATAAAACACTCTAAATCTTTAGAGATAATTAGTGAAAGCATAATTTACGAAGAAATTGAGAAATTTAGCAGAAACTGTCAATTAAGTTGTTATTATTATTATTACTATATTATTGAGATAGGTATTTTGTTGCTACCAATGTAATTTGCACAGAGATACAAATTTAGTTATATTTTTAGAATTAAGAATTATTTCTTGAAGAATACAATAACTGGCAAATATTTGTTATATTTTAAAAGTTTTCAGGATTGATAAATTTCAAAAAGAAAATCTGTAATTGGATTCATTGTGTATGTTGACCGTTTCTATGGAATCCTGATTTCTACTGCGGCATAGAAAATGACAGCCTTACGTAGACTCAATAAAACTTAACTTTCATTTAAATAAATATATTCATGCAAAAATATTATAATTTCTATATAAAAGGACTCTAAACCTTCATAGATAATTAGTGAAAAAATAATTTACGAAGAAGTCGTAAATTTAGCAGAAACTGTAAATTAATTTGTTTTTATTATTTTGTTACCAATATGTTATATGTTTATGTTACCTATATTATTTTGTTACCGGTATATTGTTACCAATAAAATTTTCTCAAAGATTCAAGTTTAGTTATTTGCTTAGGGTCGAGAATTATTTCTTGAAGAATATAATAATTGACGAATATTAAATACTTTATTTTTCTGGATTGTTAAATCTCAAAAAGAAAATTTGTCATTGGAATCATTGTGTATGTTGACTACTTCTATGGAATCATTGTGTATGTTGACTACTTCTATGGAATCCTGAATTCCGCTGCGACAAAAAAATCACAGCCTTACATAGACTCAAATAAAACTTAACTTTCATTTTAATACATAGATCCGTGCAAAAATATTATCATTTCCGTATAAAACGCTCTATGTTTACTGATAATTATTAAAGAAAGAATATTTAAGAAAAAATTGGAAAATTCAGCAGAAACTACAAATTAGTTTTTTTTTAAATTATATTTTTATATTATTGAGATAAATATTTCGTTGTTAACAAAGTTTGTATAAAATTTTTTCAGAGATACAAATTTAGTTACATTTTTAGAATTGAGAAGTATTTCATGAAGAATATGATGATTGATGAATATTAGTTGTATTTTAAAAGTTTTTCGGGCTACATAAATTTCAAAAAGTAAATTTGTAATTTAGTTCATTGTGTATTTTGATTCAAATTCTTAAAGATAATTAGTGAAAGAATAATTTGCAAAAAAAGTCGTAAAATTAGAAGAAAAACATAGAAATAAACGTCAGTTTATAATTATTATTATTATTATTGAGCTAATAATTTTGACGTTATTGAGGCTGCATAAAATTTCTCCAGAGCTTCAAATTTATTTATATTTTTTTATTGGGAATTATTATTATTGTTTCTTGTAGATGATAATAATTAACGTACATTATTTGTGATTTAGCTGCTTTAGGATTTATAAATTTCAAAATGAAAATGAGAAATTTGTGTTTCAATTCCAGAGATCACTATACTTTTTAAACGCTTTTCAGAAAATGAAGATTACATCAAAGTACTCATTAATTGCTATAAGTGGTAAACATAAATTTTAAAACAGTAAAATACCTTTATTTATTTGCATTTCGACACGTTTCATTGCATCAATCGGCAACATTCTCAAGAAAATAAAATGATAAAAATATTTTCGCAAAAGTTCAAATTGAAGATTTAGTAAACAAAAACAAAAACAAAAATCACGTGGTCACAAGCCTAATGAAATTAACTGCAATATTAAAAATGTAAATTTCTGAACGTGAATTATTTTACATTATTATTTATTTATCCTGAATAGCATTTCTTTCTAATTATTAACATTTTTGCAAAATTTCAAATTAAAAATCTAGTAAAAAGCATAAATCACGTAAACACAAGCATAATGAAATTAACTGCAATATTAAAAATGTGTTATAAATAGTGTTCAGTGTAAGTCAGGTAAGTCCAACATGGTGCACATGACCTTTATAGTAGGCAATTGTTAATCTGCGTGAGTGTTAGTCAGAGGAACTTTGTTGCCTGACAAACACAGTTACTGCTATTGGGGGTCAATGTCAAGATTATCTTATTTATATGTAAAACGTACTTTATTAAGAAATTACATACACCCTTAAAAAAAAGATAAATATAACTTAATTTAGCTCTTATCTTTCTTAAGTTTTACTATAATATACTGTAAAAAAAAATCGGACTAAAAAACGGAGATTCTACTGGCAATCCAGACGCTAGTACTATTTCCGTATTTTAACTGAAATCTCCCCCCATAAATTCCAGAAATCCGTATTTTTACGGAGATTTTTTCCCATAAATTACAGAAAATTTTCCGTTTTTCTGGAATTTATGAGGGAAAATTTCCGTTAAAATACGGAAATAGTACTGGCGTCTCGATTGCCAGTAGAATCTCCGTTTTTTTTTTTTTTTTTTTTTTTTTTTTTTACAGTGTATTACCTCTATTGAGCTATCGGTGATTCTGAAAAGTGTTCTTTTATTAATTAATAACCCTTTAAAAACAATAGATTTCCAATATTTAAAAGAGCGTTTGTGAAACAGGAGTTTTTTTCTTTCGCTGCTCGAAATTTTCAGAAACGTTTCACACAATTTTTACAGCGATTTAATCGGTTTTTTTCAATCTCGAAATTCCCGTTTTTCAGGTACTATCAGTTCTAACGTAAACATTTGGATCTGCGTAATCGAATTGATAGATGCAGAAGTAACAAAATAATGTTATTTTAATGTTAATATTAATTATATTAATTTTATTGTTAATGTTATTGTTAATTCTGTTATTTTATGATCTTTGCAAAACATCTAAATAATCATTTGAGATTTCAGAGTATCTGAAAAACAGATATTTTGGGTTGAGAAAACCGATTAATACACAGCAACAAAATTCGGAAAAGTTTCCGAAAATTACAGTAGATGTATGTATGATGGATGGAAGTAAAATGGATGATTTAAAATTGTTAAATTTGCATGCATATGCTCTATATAAAGTGGCTTAGCTAGTAATGTTTGTATAAAAGTCCTATATATGGCACAGATTAAGATGATACGTATGAACGAGATAAATTTAACGTAGGGCATGTGATTTTCATAATGCACAACTATTGATGCATCTGTTTTAATGAGTGGTGTTTTAGTTTTTTTTAACAAAAAAATTTACTGCTACTGCGGCAGAGAAAGTCCTATCGTCACTATAATTTGAAGGTTCTATCTGAGGAAACTTCAAACTATACGGCATGCAATATCATAGCATAATCTATAAAAAAGTTTGACAAAACCACCATAAGGTGGTATTGCATGTCATATTTAAATTTTCTTCACATGGAGACTTCAAAGTACAGCGATTGCAAGAATTTCTCTCCCCCAGTCATTGGTGTAGTCGTAAAAGAAACAGACGGTATACGCTATAAGCATAGAATATAAACTAGAGAGTGTACGCCACAGCTACGAAGAATATGCAGAGTATCGTTAAAAATATAGAAGGTATAAGGCGTATATCACACTATACCCCCTACTACATCCCAGCCCCCCAGTAACAGTAACTATGTTTGTCAGGCAACAAAGTTCCTCTCACAAACACTCACGAAGATTAACAATTGCCTACTATAAAGGTCATGTGCACCATGTTGGACTTACCTGACTTACAATGGACACCATTTATAGGGCATTTTTTCTAACATTACCTTCTGAGACACACCCTATAAACAAACAAGATGCATGTATATAAAATATAATAAGTAGGTTTTGCATAAGCTTTCGCGCCTAATATACGCATGTTACATGATAGCAAGTAGTTATTAGTTAGCAAGTTATTTATAAGTCTTTGTGTTACCAGATACTGTGTTCCCAAAGAGTATGTCACCAAACATTATAGCTAATCCGATCTTAGTAGATTCCTGAATTTAAGTGTATATTTATTAGCCATGGTGTGCTATTTTTTTCTTTTAGAAGACGGTCAAAGTTTTGTTGTATTTATTATTTGAATACATTTTGTTATATTTTGGCATGAATTACATTATGGGGCTCAATATGTTTAGAACTTAAAAAAAAAAGTTTTATGTTAGACTACATATGTTATTAGGATCACTTAAAAATCTTCCAAGAGTAAAATAAAGCTTTAACTACACTATCACAAAAAACTGTAAATTTATGAGCGTTTACCCTTCAATTTTCACGGGCAACAGCCTTATTTGATGAAAAACGGTCTGATCCATTAAATAAGCAGCCTTATCCCTTACATACTTAGAAAATTAAGGGCAATCCACATATTTTTACAGTTCTAGCCCATCTGTTAGTAAAAATACGGATTGGTAATTGGATTTTTTTTTTTTTTTTTTTTTTTTTTTTCGGGGTACGACTGGAATTTCTGCTGTCGGCATCTGCCAGTAATTTTAAAGCAATTTTTTAACAGTGTATATAGCATGGTTATTTTTTTAAATCGGTGAAAAATACACAAATAGACTGAAACAAAATTCTTATAAAATTAACAGTGCATTTCTTCTTATATATATAAAAAAAAAAATTAATTACAAATAACATCCACTTTAAAAAATATCATATCAACGATAAAGATGGTTGCTTTTTTTCCGAAATATTTCTCTCTCTTTTTTTTTTTTTTTTTTTTTTTTTTTAGAAATTTGCTTCAGATGCAACTGACTAAGAAGCAAAATCACTGCAGATTAAGAAATTATCATGAAATTGCTTTTTACATTTACGACATGTTTACGGCCACATTAAGCAGCTTACCGACTAATAGCGGCTTTAATACATTAGTATATTTCATTTCCCGAAGGCAATGACATAAAGAGTTTCCGCCATTGCTTTTAAAGCAAGTAACACATCAAATATTAAGGACGGTCCGGGATTCAAAATTCAATTTTTTTTTTTTTATTTATAGAAATTTTGTTATGAAATTTTTTCTGAAATATGTTTTAATATAATAAGAATATTGCATGTAAAAAATTTTTGAAAAATTTTAAATATTTAAAAAAATAATAAATTTTAAAATTTTAAACATATTTAATTTTTTATATAACTTTGAAAGTACTTACTCGATTTACAAAATTTTTACACTTTTGTGTACAGATAATGTGTCATTTTAATTTGTATTCTAGATTTCTTAAAATATTGATTATGAATTTTTTTTAAAAATTAAGTAAAAAAATGAAGTTTTTTATGAGTGAGTTTTGCATTAATTAGCATATTTTTACAATTAACACTCAAAATTAAAAATCCTGAAGATAATTTTTTGGAAACATAGATAAAATCTCTGTTGAAAATTTCATACAAAGGTATTCTAAGGAACTTTGGATATATTCTTTTAAAGTTGACAAATCGTGAAAAAATCCATTCTGAAATAAATGAAGTTAAAGTTCTCGTCAGAAAGCAGTTGATGCAGAATAATTGCTTCTCATAGGATATATGTGATCAAAATGATCGCTCCGGTCGTTCTAGTGTTAAAGTTAACAGTAAATGTCGAATAATTGCAAATAAACTCAACATTAATGCATATTTGTCTTATAAAAGTAATCAGTTCTTTCTTTTTTCTTAAGGAACACATTTTGTAATTTTTTGTCTGAAATTGTACAATTAATAATTTTTACGCATAAATGATCACGCGATATTAAATTTGAAAGAAAAAATAATAACTGTTCGTTTCAAATTTACCATCCCGCAATATTACTGTTATTTATTTAGCTAATACGAGGGCTGTTCGATAAATAATGATAATATTTTTTATAACATTTAATTCTGATACCTTTACGCTTTGATGGCCTGTATCCCCTTCGATACACTTGTCTGACCTGGGGTTTTTTTTTTTCATTCTTCAAAGACGTGCTAGAAGCCGTCTATTAAGTTCTATTCCAGATCGCCATCTTCATCAAGTCTTCTAATGATTAAAAATTGTTTCCACGAAATGGGTTTTTCGCATTAGGAAATTCAACTCATCTTACTGTAATATCACGTTCAATTGCAAACGTCCCTGCACGCGAACATCATTTTGTTAGGACATGAGGAATCTTCGAACCCATTGCGCACAAACACATCTTGTGTTCGGTTTTTACAAGCTTCTATTTAACTTGCCTTGTGCACACGTTCGGTTCAAATCTTGCAATCCAATTTTAACGAATTTTTCTGTGCTACAATTCACCTAATTTTCGGTAGTGTGACGTATTTCCGGTGACAATTCAATGTTCTGTAAAAAAAAATATTTGAAATTAGCAACATAAGTTAATGCAACATTGAGTTAAATTTCTGTATAACAAACTATGCGAATAAAAATATTACCATCATTCTTTATTGAACAGCACCTCTTACTTTTTTTAAGATAACATACCCCATAAACATATTCACATAAATCTGAAAATTGGGATAATTTTATTCAAAACTTATGCTAATGAAAATATTTTGTTTTCCAAAAGAGTGCCGAGATTAGTCAAAAAAAAAAAAAAGAAGAACGCAGGTTTAAAAAAATGAAATGCATCGCAAACTTTTATAATGCTTCACTGCAGAGCTACTAGGAAGTGTGATCAAATAGAGTATAACCATTTAACTATATGCATACACAATTTTTATTAATATTGACTTTAGAGTTTTATATACCGGGTGAGCCATGAGTTCGTTAAAACTTTAAAAACTCGTAAAAAATGAAAAAAATATGATAAAGGAGCGAGGTTTGCAAGAGAGGACTCACAAGGTAGTCGGATTTATTTTAGCAGCAAAAAAAAAATTAGTTAAAAAATAACATGTAGATGGCGTTGACGACCCGAAACACAATGAACAGAACAACAGTTGTGTTGTAGAATGTTCTGGAGGTCATATTGAACATTTTTTATTGGAAGAACAAAAGAATGGAGCGTATTGTTAAGCTGTTCATTGTGTTCCGGGTCGGAAGTGCCCTCTACGTGTGATTTTTTGACAAATTTTATTTGCTGCTAAAAAAAATCCGATTACCGTGTGAGCTTTTTTCTTGGAAACTGCACTCCTTTATCACAATTTCTTCTTTTTTTATGAGTTTTTAAAGTTTTAGCGAACATTTTGGTTCACCCGGTGTATTTGAAATTTATTGAAATTCGCAACATAAATTTAAATATATGTATAACAAACTGTGCGAATAAAATAATTACCACCATTCTTTACTGAACAGCCCTCCTACATTCTTTAACATCAACATACCACATAAACGTATTTCATAAATCTGAAAATTTGGCTACTAGTGCTATTTAAATTTACGCTAATTAATATATTTTGTTTTAAAAACAATGTGGAGATTCTTCAAAAAAGAAGAACCCAGATTTTTTTTTTTAAGTGAAACATTTGGCCAATTGTTATAATGCTTCACTGCAGAGCTACTAGGGAATAAGAGTTGTCGTTGACCAAAACTTAACCCTTAAATGCCTGATTTTTCAAAAATCATTGTAATAATGTTTTTCGGCTTTCATTTTTTAAAATAAATCATGGGAAAAATATTTTAAAAAATCTTATTTTGTTTTAAGTAAGGTTTACGGCTAAAAAACAGTTTGTTATTAATCGGAAATTCTGGTCTTTAGCTGAAAAAAATATTTTCCTTGATAAAATTCTATAATATTAAACACACAAGAATTTTAGAAACTATAACAAGAAATAAATTTTACTTGCTCACAGCAGAACAAAATAGGGTATTTCGCAAGCTTCCAAACAAAACAAAAAAAACATGTAGCAACAATAGAAAAAATAAATCCATCTTTATTCTTAAACAGCACAAGTGTTGCCATCTACATGTTGAAAGTCGATTTAATAATATTTTCAGACTGTATTTTATTGGCAGCATTAAGCATTATAGCTTCAATATTATTCTAATAGTATTTTAGAACCTAAATTGGGTATGTTGCCGAAAAGCAACACTCGGCATTTAAGGGTTAAGATAATAAAAATGAACTTTACTGGATACCCTACATTTACAATTTCCGTAATTCTTAATTTCTTGACCTAATACAAAGATCTTATTCACATAATTAAACAAAAGCAATACGATTTATTAAAGCATAATATGAGTTTTCTTTATGAAGAGATATCACACAGGATTTATTGCTCGAAAAGAACATTAAAGCTTGTTTACGCTTATTTAATCCTATCAAATGAAATATGAGAAGCTTTAGCTGATTTTTTCTTGACACATATATTTTTCCTGAATTCTTGAAACGCTTGTCATTTAAAAAAAAATGCTGCGTAATATTCTGTTTCGTCTATATTTTACTTTCCTTTTTTAGGAATATTAGTTGTTTCGTTTTTAATCCTAGATAAATCTGTCAAATAAAGGAAAACTTTGTAACAATTCTGTTATACTTTCCTGTTGTCAAAGATGCAAGCTGATTCTGTTAATTATACTAATCGAGCAGAACAATATTATAGGCATTTTACAGCAGTCAGGTGAATTCAGAAATAAATCGTTCAACTGATGAAAGTAGTCGTTTTTAATTGCTTAATCTACTTAAACAAGAATTTATACTCAAAAAACGAAACGAAAAATGAACTGTCTATGTGGGTTATTTAATAAATCCTTTTGTATTTTGTTCTACATTCATAAAAAAAGTCTTGAATTCGTGAAAATTTTCTTCTTTTTTTGTTGGATTGATATGACATCGTGAATACGATTTGACTATTTTCGTACCAATATTTGCGTGTATGTCTCTACGTTACACTAATTTCGTAGGTACTGTAAATCAAGAATTAACTCACGGAATTGAACTATTCATCATATTTAGCTGAAGCTCGGCATAAATTGGTGCTGAGTAGGTTTTGGTGCTTATCTCTAAAGAGGTGACTCTGTTATGTTGTGTTTTTGACAATCTCCGTGATAACTTCTCTCAGCGTCTAAGTGATTCGAAAGTCCTGATCACGATGTCATTGTTTTTGGAACTTTTTCTGCCTATGGGTGCGTGTATGTTAATGTTGCATTAATTTTGAGGGGCACTGTAACTGAAGAAGTAGTGAACGAAATTTCATGAAAGTTCATATTTACGAGTGGGATTCATAAAATAAGTTTTTTAAGATGATATAGACAGTTTTTTCCCCTTCATTCAATAAAAATAATATACTGCGAGCATAACTGTAAACTTTTATTTGTTTTTTATATACATTAATCACCAAAGGTATAGATGCATTTGTCATAACAATTAGAACAATTTGAAACCCCATGTTGAAATAATGCGTTCCCCTGCCTTTAAAACAGATGTACTCCGAAGAATTTTTCTTACAAACGAACGCTTCACTCCTTCACTGGTACCAAAATTCGTTCAAGTTGTCCTTCATCAGTGCGAGAAAAAGGTGGAACGCTTGGCACCAGGTCGAACTATTCAGTATATAGTCACACTCCTCACTAAACTGCTACCGTCGGCATGACATGAGGACAGTACGTTTCTTTGAGCTCGTTATGGATTTCAACACTCGAACACCCCCATGTGCCCATTTATACAACAAAACTCTTCTCACTTCGGCCTTTGTCCATTATTCCAAAACATGTTTGTTCTTCGTTGCCACGAAATGCTTCGCTTATCCGATATTTCAGCTGGTACTGTGCTAGTACCATCGGGTCGATCTAGATCTTATATCACACATTGTTATCTTGAATAAAGGTATTTTAAAATGTTATGATTAAAAATTAATTTTTTAAGAATGACGAGCTAGTGTACTATTTTGTATGTTTTCTTATCACAAATTTATAAAGCCTCCTATATATCTAAGAAAACTAACAATAAATAAAATATTTTTAAAAAATAAAAGATTACGAAAGCAAGAGAACCTTTTTCCTTTAACAAACTATTTAAACTACTGGGATACATTAATCTGCCTGTAGCTATTCTCTGTAAGAAAACATGATTCGATCTAGATTTTAATACTGTCTTAGATAATCCCCATACTTCTTAAGTAAAAACTTTGTTGAAATAAACCAATCAGATTAAATATGTGTTAACAATATGAAACGTTTACTTTACTCATTTTTTACTCAACTGTCAGAATATAATTAATAAAAACGTGTAATTGAAAATTAACAATGTAAATAAGTCATAATAACTAATCTTAATTACTTAATCATGTAGTATAGCGAATGTGATACTTTAATATCTACTACGCTAGAAGCGCTTTCTAATTTTTATAAAAGAATTGAATATCAATTTTTTTTAATTTCTGATATACTTAAAAATATAAAATAGCTTCAATTAAATTTTCAACAATCATTTCTGTAAGGAATAAAAATTATCATTTTATATGTGATTACCTTACCACATAGTTTGTATATTTAATCACAAAGAAGCGATTTTAATTAATATGCGTGAAGCAATTTCATGATCAATTAATTTTACTTTCTGATTGGTATAAAAATGTAAAGCATCAATTAAATTTTTCAACAACCATTTCTGTAAAGAAGAAAAATTACATTTTATTCTCATTTTAAAATCTTGCGTTTTGACGGTTTTCTCCATTAATAACTCATTAATTTTGCATGGTTTGTTCTTTATGTATGATGTAGAATTTGTTTAGATGATGGCCTTCTCTGAATTAATTAAAAAGATGTAGGATACCTCGGATATAAAAATAACTTTTTATTATGCACAAGTAAAATAAAAATTGATTAGGATTGTTAAAATGAGGATTACTTAAAACTGTGAGTAAAATTTTAATCTGTTGTTGCCACAATGCGAGTTACTTTTTTCTATGAATTTTCTTATTGGCTTGTTCTTTTAAATTTCCTGTAATTTTACTGGTCAATAAGCATATTCCTCTAATCTGCTTCTGAGATCTATATTTCAGAACAATTTTTATTGTTATTACATTGATGACCTGTACTTTGAATGCTTACCAAAACCAGTATACAATATTGGATGACTGTTTTGGTGTTCTAAAAAGAAAAAAAAAAAGTTTTATTTCCTTATGCCCGTACAGCGCCAAATTCTCACTTTTAGGATTTTAGGTAGCACAGGAAATCTGTCTTCCTTCGTGAAATTTTCAAATCCCTATTTCTTTCATATATTTCCAAACTTAACTGAAAATAATGTTATGCTATAATGATATCTATTTTTAATTCTAATTAATTTGCATTTTACATTTGTTAACACGTCCCATTATAACTGTTGTTGTTGTGATTTTCTGACAGAATTTTTGACTTACTAAGCTGACACATTCTTTAGATTCTAGGCCAAATGACAGGAAGCTAGTGAATTTTTAATAACAATATCAATCAGACTTTGTGGATGAGTAAACCATTTTGCAAGCAGCATTTTATAGGAAGTGTTGAGTTCAAACCGGGCTTGCCGGGTAACAGAATATAAGTGAAAACATTTTTTAAATTGAAATCCCTAATGGATTTTTTTACATTTAATGTATTTTTTTATTACCCGCTGACAACATCAAAAAGAATTTTTATATAAAAATATCAAAAATATATTCAAACTAAATATTGAAATTTATTTTTTTGAGATACAGTTTTCAAACAAATTGCATTTGAAATAAAATAAAATTATTTTCGATTCGACGGTCTAAAATAAGAAATTGTTTGATGTCTAGAAGTTCAAATAAATAGCAGTAAAAGCAAAATTTATTCGTCAGATGTTGCCATCGTCAATATGACGTCAGCACTATCCTCGGAAGTGTTTTTCCTTTCAATATAGATATCGTATTTTCAATTACTATAATATTTTAAAACTTCTTACTTCTTTAGAAAATTCGGAAACTGTATCACATTTTGAACGTACTAGCTCTGTACTTAAACTACTTTTCTGCTTAGTATATACATGGTGCCAAGAAAAGGAGTTAACAAGGAAAATGCTCTGATATTAAGAATGGAGTATGTGAATAAACAAAACTGGGATATTTGAACAGTAAAAACCCCCTTGTTCAACAAGTGGCACTTCTTCATTCAGAAAGTGTGACGGAGTGGTGTGCATTTGCTGCAATTCAACCCATATACATCAATAAAACTTTTACTGGTGAAAGAATATAGCAAAACACTCCCAGAAACGACATCATCGAATAATCAATACGCACTGGTTCGTGAAAGATGTGCATGTCCACGTAATATTGATGAGGTGTTTTCCTAGCTATAGGAACTTTTTCAGATTAATATCGTCGCTTTGGACGCTGAAAGATTCTTTGGTCTGAGCCTTTTATGGTCACCCTGTAAACTTGACCTGGTGCTTTTTTTTTCAAGTGGGGCTATTTAAAAATCGAGCCTATCCAACAGCCCCCACATATTAGAGGATTTAAAAAAGCCATTGCGGAACAAATCCAAACCATCGAAAAAGACATGTTTCAGAATGATTATAGCTAATTTCCAGTCTCTGTCTCGAAACTTTGGTTTGTGCAGATGATAGCCATTTTAAAACCTTTTTTAATAATTTCACTCATTGATTGAGTTTTTCTAAAGATTCAGTAAATTTAATCTAGATATAACGATGTTGTGTCATTTTACTTTTTAACACCTTTACTTGGATACTCTGTGTACCAATATCAATAGAAAAAAAATAATAAAACGGCAGAAAATATCTTCTTACTATCCTTTATGTTTCCACCATTTCGTCTAATGCTACCCTTAAACCTTCGTAATTATTGTTTATCAAGAATATTCTTTCTTCCTTATGCTACAGGATAAGTAATTTTAATGGTTGAATTAACTAACATAATGACGTTTTTCAGACAGTTTTTCCTAACAAAAGAGGTGAGAACAAACAACATGTGAAAAACCAATTTGAATGAATTTTAAATTCGCCTCAGGATTGGATTTCTTAAACATCTCGGCAAAAATTAAAAGAAAGATCTTTTAAGTTAAATTAGAGTAGAAGCAATAGAATATAATAAATTTAAATATGGAATAAGTAAAATTCAATAGGAATGGTAGAAAATAAAATAACATGAATTGCCATAGCTTCATATAATTAAACTTTTTTTAAGGTTGCAGTAGTAATACAGATGATAGTAAACGCTAAAACTTAGTCCAAACAAATATTACTTATGGGCTGTTATGACCATACCGACAATATTAATACAAACAGAGTTTTCTGATTATATACAACAATGCCATACAAAAATTCAATGAAAATAATGTTCGATAATAAAATAGCTGAGCCCTGCTATAGATCTAGAAACATTTCGAAAAAGATTCTCGAAAGCTGCATTAATTCTTTTTTTTAATATTATTGTACAGATTCATCATATAGTACAGCTAGCCTACCATTCAAACATTCAGTTACAAAACATTTGGCTGCACATTGTTATTATGCACGTATTTCATGTGGCAATGCTAATATTTTGCAAGTAGCCCCACCAGTGGCTGAGAGGTTCTGCTCTCGAATCTGGTAGACGGGAGGTGCTGGGTTCGATCCCAATCGCGCCCGTCGGCCTAATCGTTCGGAGTTTTCGTGGTTTTCTTCGAACCTTGGATTTCCAAGCGTAAATACGGGTTAGGTTCCCTTAGAAAGACCCCCACGAAGGGCACTCCCCCTGGGCCTGTATCCCTCGTGCAGATAATTGGCCGTCATAAATACAACCAACCAACCATATTTTGCAAGTAATAATCTAACAGACACACACATAAAAAAGTCTCGAAACAGTTCTTTTTTTTTCTATTTACTTATTTTATCCTACTACCAACGAAGGTAGGAATTTTAAATATTATCTGGCATCATATGCAAAAGAACGACAGAGATACCATAAAGAAAAGCATCAGTTGCTAACATTAAAGTTAATTTAGGATTAAGGTGTGTAAGAGCTCTTTCAGATGTAATTTCTTTTTATACTCTTAAATGCTTGTTGCCATGCAGAAGACTATATAAATTTCACATTTGTTCTGAGCAAATGATTTAAAGATGCGCAATTTTAGATAAGTTCGGAACAAACTTAGAATAATACATAACTAAGCCTAGAAAAGCTTTAACCTGCGATACATTTACTGGTTTTGGAGCCTTTAAAATAGCATCACTTTTATCTTGGGTTCTATGAATACAATGTTTATCAATTGTATACCTATAATATGTAATTTCAGCAGCCACAAAGAATGATTTATATTTGTTTATCTTAATATTATATTCACGCTATCTTTCCAATTATTGTTTTAGACGTTTTAAATGTATTTCATCTGTTTCACCAGTAACTCCAATATCATATATAAAAATTGTTAATCTCTCGATTCCACTTAAAATATATTCAATTTTTCTTTGCCGTATAGCTAGAGAACTAATAAGACCCATGTCTAACTTTAGAAATTGGAATAATCCTTTCGGAGTATTAATTGCCAACAATTCATTTGACTTTTCTTCTACAGGTAACTGAGGATATGCTTGGTTTAAACCAATTTTTGTAAAATGTAAACCACTACCTGATGTAGCCATCATATATTCTATTCTCGGAAAAGGATATTTTTTTTACAAGGAATTGCCCACTTCCTATTAATAACTGGTTTAAAATACCTTCATCGTGTAATCTTTGTAATTTTTCATTGGCTGCTGCACGTAGCGCTTATAAGTTATACTCCTAGCTTTGCAAAATATGGGTGTAGCTTCTTTTCAACATAAAGTTCTGCCTCCAAATCTTTTATTTCCCCAACCTTGTGAGTAAACAAATTAGAAAACTCATTTAATAATGCTTGTAATTTATCAGAAGAATTTGCAAGTTCATTTGCATAGACAGATTTCAAATTAGGGGGGGAGGGGGAATATTAAATTATGAAACCCAATCTCTACCAAATAATAACTGAAAATTATCCTTATTTATCAACTACATCTTTACATTTTTAGTTTTATTTTCATAAGTAACATTCACTTTTACATAACTAACAGGTTAAAAAATTTCACCAGCTACAGTTCTCAACTGAACATCTGGCGGAAAAATTATGTAATTAGAAAAAATTCTGCGAAAATGTTTAATTGGTACTGCAGAAATTCAGGATCCAGTATCTAATTCAATGTCAGCTCTTGCTTTATTTTCTATTAAAACAGACAATTTTATAGGAATTGAACCTTTATCATAGTTTACAGATAATACTTCTACTGTATTTAAAATGTTTACTTGTTTTAGAAAATTCTTACTTTTATAAACCTTATTTAAATGCCCTGTTTTTTTACATACGTTACAAACTGTATTAATATATTTACATGCTTGAACTAAATGGGATGAATTTTCACATCTCATACATTTCAATTTACCTTTATTTACCTCAGAATGTGCATTATTAGTAAGATGATCTATATTCTGTTTCTGTGAACAACTTTGAGATTCATTTGGTTGTACATTTTTAGTGCACGCAATTTTACTAACATTCAAATTTCTAGGTTTCATTTCAATTTCCACATTATGCAAAGCAACAGTTTTTCAACAGCTTTCTTAAAACTTAAATCTTCTATTTGAGTGATTAATTTGTTTTAAACATTTTCATTTTTTTAATACTCCCAAAAACTGTTCAAGTAAATTTTCGTTTAATGTATCACCGGAAAACCATATTAAAATGTAACTGGTCTGAGATTGAAGAACATTTGGTTTCATATGTTTACTGCGCACGTATTATATTTGTTTAAGGTCATATCAGCACCAATATTCTATGACATAACACTTTAGCTGTGCATTCCAGTTGCTAGATTGATTGTATAAAATTAGAGGTTGCACATCTTAAATATTCTATTTCTGTGGCATAGTATTTTCTATTCTATAATATTTTCTGTAGTGCAGTATTTTTTGTATACTTGTTGTAAATACTCGTACATTTTGTATACTAATACTGTAGTGTTTTCTGTGTATAACTTTCTAGCTATTGAAATAAAAAATAGCATTTAAAATTAATCTTTATACTTTAAAATTATTATTTTCAACATATTTACATAACACTGAAATAATAGAGTTATTAAAGGAACTTCGTGTTTTTCCTCGTATCCAGGGCTCAAAATGTACCGGAGCAAATCGGAACGATATTCCGGTTCGAAAAATTATGACAAATATTGCTCCATTTCACGACATTATGGTAAATATTCATGGTTCTCCAGATCGGTACTGTTTCTGAAAAACATTAATATTTACTTCCGGTTAAGGTTAATCCGAAAAAAATGGATAGATTGTTTGGTGAAGTACTTGACAACACTGTGATAAGCCACCACCCATACCCACGACTATGAAGCAATTGTGATAGTGCCTACTCCAAGTGAACGATTCACGAGGAACATGACTATTAAACTCTAGTGACAAAATTACTATCACAGGCCACAGATCCAAGTTTTTTTTTTTTTTTTTTAGTGTTTTTATATAACGAAGGTGGAAGGAGGCTGAATTTAGGCTTCACCGGGGACACTATAAGCTTATTGTGCTCTCTGTAACTTTTTTTTTTCTTTTTTTTTTTTTTTTTTAGAACCTTGAATGCATTTTTAAAATTTGTTTTTGTATTGTTAGAAATAAAATTGTCTATAGTTTAAAAAAAAAATTAATCAACAACAATTTTGAAGTAGTAAGTAGTAGTAGTAGTAGTCCCTGTAAATATCTCATTTCGAGCTCTGCGCAGCGCATATCAGAAAAAAATAACTTAAAAAAAAGAAGCAAGAACATTCATTTCTGTTATCTCTGTAGTTATTTTTTATAGCAAGTAAATACCATGGTATATAAAATAATAACATAATTTCCCTAACTAAATAAAATCAGTAACATGTTTTTACTTATCCGTCAAAATATTTCTGATAAATTAATGAGTTCATAGGCAGTTTATGCTATCATATCAAATTGCCATTAAATCATCGTTAAATATACATATCACTCATAATTCTCCTTTTAAACAGAATTTTTAAAAAAATCTCAACTCGTACGTGTTTTTTATTTTAACAAGAACGGAAGATCATGCGCGCAGCATAGATTAATCAGACTCATCATATTTATCCTCAACATTCAGAATACTGTAACAAAACTTCACAGATTATTAAAGTGAAATATAATGTCTAAATAAACAATTTGAAAAACTCATAACGCATTTGAAAACCAAATTTCTGCTATTACAATCAAAAGTCGGAAAAATATTTTTCTTTTTGTGCAGCCCTGTATGTGATCATATATTTGTATGTATACTACGTGGTATGCTAAAAGTTATTTCAGTTAAACGACTAGCACAATTGAAATTTCTCATTCAGTAATTTCCGCGAATAAAAAGAAATGCAATTGAAAACTTTTGAAAAGCCGTATAATGATCTATAGAACTTAGAAACACCAACTAATATATTTTTTAAATAGTTCAATTTAAAAACAAGTACCACAATTGAAAACGCAATTCCAGCAATTATTGTTCATAGGCTTCAATAATTCAATTTCTTCTCTAGCTAAATTCTTTTGTGTGTCCCTGTAAATGAACGATAAATTCTATGCACACCCTATACTACAGTTAGCGCCATCTAGTATACTTCAATATATATAAATTTCAATATGTTTGAAATAGTATAATAACATTAAAATACACCGCAAACGATTTTTCGCCATAGACAATAATGTAACGGAATTCTTTTAAGTGTCTCTGTAAATAAACCGCAAATTCTACACGCTTCATTTTGAATACCGAACACGTCATAGTGATACCCAATTGCATCTATGAATTTCATGGCAATCAGACTATATTTACGCGAGTTAGAGCACGGACAGACAGATAAACAAACCGAATTCATAAGCACTTTTCAACTTTGTTCGAAAGTGTTAAAAATTGCTTTTTACTTCAACACTGTTCGTTTGTTTTTTCAGTCTTATCTATGCAGCGTTGAAAAGAATTGATAATTTATGTACATAATTTTGAGCAAAGCTATTAGAATCGATATATAATCCAATTCACTTAATTATTTTGGAAGTCTGCTCAACCATGATTGAAACTATAATTAATGTACAAAAGTGGAAGTAAGATATATTTGGCGCTGGAGAAAACAGCATAAATAAAAGAATGAACATTCTCACACAGTATAAGGCGATGCTAACACTTTTTTACGCTTGTGCATTTAACGTATTATTTCACAACGACTTTACATATTGAAATACTGTAATTTTTATTTTTTTATTAATTAGTTGAGCTATTGATACGAGAACTATGCTTGCTTTAAGAATCATTTATATTTATTTTATTTTTCTTAAGGAAATAACCTTCCTTTTAATGCTTAAATACTCGCCTTTGCATATATTATAACTTCTTTTTGTTACAGTTATTCTTTAACGTCTAACCTTGAGTAACATTCGAACGCAAGCAGATAATAGATTTGCGAGCTTTCATATCAGAGTATCCAATAAATTTTTTCATTGCTTTGTGAAACTCTTACTTCACAAAAATCATGTTTATGAATAATGATTTTTTTATTCAAAAAGTGTAAACATTAATTATTATTTTCTTTTAATTTGGCTGGAATATATTTTTTAAGGTAACAAAATTGACATTAACAGTTCTTACAATTTTTATTGCATACCTCTTTGATCGGCTTTCTTACAATGACGTTAAAAATTTACGTTTTGTTTGAGACACATTAGCTTTAGGAATTTACACAAATAATATTTCATAGATGTAGTCGAATTTAATAATAATAATACAGGCCGAGTATTAAAAGAAAAAAAAATAATTTATTAACCAATTACTGTCTCAATAATTCTAATATACAGGGTGTTGTCGAATTCGTCCGACAAATTCAGAGGAGTGATCGAATCATCAAGAGGATGAAAAAATACCATAGAACATGGGGTCGCACACCACCTATTTAATCAAAAATGCAGGGTGTTGTGCCTTAACTGAACTTGGGTTGCCGATAATAACTTTCAGAAAACTGAAGTACGAGGGCATTTCGAAAAGTAAAGATACACCGTACGCCAGAGGAAAAGAAACGTTTTGGCAAGCAAGTTGGCAACACAGGTGTTAACCTTGAACCGTTAGCTTTCTCCTCGCGGTCGTTCGGTATTTCAACGTTGATTCTGGTTGGAGTAGGTCGTGTTTAAAATGGTTCCGCCGATTCAGAATCCCGCCAAATGCGAAGTGCGCTCCGTCATACGTTTTCTTCATGCAAGAGGTCAGCGACCAGCGGATATTCACAGAGAAATTGTTTCTGTTTATGGGAACATTATGAATCGACAAAATGTAGCGAAATGGTGTCGTCATTTCTCTGAAGGTAGGGCCGATGTTCACGACGAACAAAGAACAGGTCGGCCATCTGTGATCTCTGATGCCCTTCTTCAGAGAACGGAGGAAGCAATTCGTGCGAATAGACGTCTCCTGTTACCTGAAGTCACATCTTGGAGGAAAATCATTCCACGACGATGATGAGATCAAAGATGAAATTGAAATGTGGTTCCGACAACAGGCGGAAACCTTCTATGACTGTGGGATACAAAAGCTTGTGTCCCGACTTAACAAATGTTTGGATAACGGGGGTGATTATGTCGAAAAATAATAAATAATCCAGTTAATAAGATGTAACCTATGTTTTCTAAATAAATGTTTTTTTTAAGGAATGCGAGCCATTGTATCTTTTCTTTTCGAAGTACTCTCGTATATTATAATAAAAACTTTAATAGATATGCTCACTTCTGTTGTAAATGTGATAACGTAAAAAAAGTTTCCATTATATGAGGCAGCAGTATGCACTTGACGCTCCACATTTTGGACTTCGATTGCCAGTTCATACGGTATCATCGATTGCTTGTGCACTCTGTTTTTCCCGAACTTTTCGCGATGTTATAACATTTCACGCAAACTAAGGTATATATCGTTGCATTTCTATTGTAATGTTTTGATTTTTCTCAAAATTATTACCATCAACCCAAGTTCAGTTAGGGTGAAACACCCTGTATTTGTGACTAAATAAGTGGTTTGCGACTAATATACTACATTGTAAAAAAAAAAAAACGGACTAAAAAACGGAAATACAACTGGCAATCTAGACTAAAAAAGGAAAGTTTTTTGTAATTTATGGGTAAAAATTCCTGTAAAAAACGGAAATACTACTGGCGTCTAGATTGTCAGTTGTATTTCCGTTTTTTAGCCCGTTTTTTTTTTACAGTGTATGGTAATTTTTCATCCTCTTGATGCCAACTGTTACCCCTTTGAATTTGGCAACACCCTCTATATTCTATCCATTGTAGAATCAATTACTTCACAAAAATATAACACTAATACAGTGCTACAAATGGTTTACTGCAGACATTCGTACCATGCGTTAGAGGTAAATTCGGATTCATTTAAAATTGTTACTTACTTGTCACTTTTTAAAATTGTTCTTACACAGAAATAAGCATTAATGCTAAATGCTCCCTCATTACAACGTTTCGTGATTTTCATGTCCTTGAAAATCTGTATAACCCTTTAATGCATGATTTTTTTTTATTAGGAAAACATTATATTTAAGTCTATTTTTGTTAATTATCCACTAGAAAAATAGTGAAAAAAATTATTTATGTTTCTGATGGACTAGTCATAATGTCACTCCTGAGTTGCATAACAAAAATTATTCAATAATATAATGTTTATAATGCTTTTAATAGTTTGCAATATTAATATTTGCTACCTTATAAAGATAGCGATAAAAGACAGTCAAGCACATTGCAAGCAGTATCAACGAAAGATGTTATATCCTCCCCATGATAACAAATCAGAAAAAAAACAGACTCCACGACCTTAAATGCAGGTTATCACACGTGAATAACGCATAATAGTTTACCAACGCGTAACAGGAGGACTCAAATACCAAAAAAAAGATCATTTAACTCCTGAGTTACACTATGCATTTAAAGGTTAAAGTAGAACATTTGTTACTTACACTGGGTTTCATAATGATATGAACACCTAGTAATTTTATGATATCCTGTCAAAAAGTCACAAATAATTTTCAGAAAACTCCATTCTCGGGACAAATACAGTCATTTTACACAATACATAGCTGTAAAAGAAATATCAAACTTTAAATTCATTGAAAATGTGAATTATCTAAAAAAATGGTGTTGCAAAATGATATGAACATTGATCAAAATTATCACAAAACGAGAATGGAAACTGTACAGGAATATTAAATGCCACTCCGAGAAGAAGAAACCGAAATATGCAAATTAGTTTTGCATATAAAGATGATTCGCGGACTAGGAAATTTCCAAACCTGATCGCAAAGTGAGTTCTAGAAGTATGAGTCGTAAAAGCGCTTTAAGTGGTTTTGAGAAAGGTAAAATTGTGGCTTTTAAGGATCACGGACTTTCGGCCAGAGCTATCGCAAAAAAACTGAAAAGATCTCCAGGTGTAATATTAAATTTTCTTCGATTAAAAGAGAATTATGGAGCAAAGAAGTCTCCGGGACGTCCGCCAAAGCTGTGCAAAAGGAAAAAAAAGAGCCATTGTAAAAAGAATGAGCAATGGGTAAACCACTTTAGGCGAACTTTCAAGAGATCCACTGATAGCAGTGTCAAATAGTACCTTGCCCAGAGTAGTGAAGAGCTCTAAGATGATGATGTACAAGAAAAGAAAGCCCTAACAACGTATCGCTAAAATGCATCAGCAGAATCGCCTGGATTGGGCAAAAGATCACATGTCCTGAAAGTTAGAATATGAAAGAGTAATATTTTCCAATGAAAAAAAAAATCAGTTTGAAGGGTCTGGACAGTATCTTATTATTGGCACAATATGCGCAACAAACCAGAAACGTTTTCAAATCGGCAGCAAGGTGAAGGTTCACTCATGGTTTGGGCAGCGTTTGGATTTCATTGTAAGATCAACGTTGAGAATGTGTGCATTAACCTACCAAAATTTACTTGAAGAAAACTTTCTGCCATTTGCTGAGGAAATTGGCGGACCTTTCTGGATGTTAGGACAAGAGAATGTATCCATCCACATGGAAAACAGCACTTGGGAATGGTTTCTTAATAATAGTGTACATGTAATTCCATGGCCGTCTGTTTTTCCTGATTTAAATCCAATGAAAAATGTATGAAGCCTACTGGTTAGAGCTGTTTACCCAAGTAGAAAACAATATGCCACAATTTCAGAATTAAAAGCTGCTGTCATCTTCCACTGGAATGAAATCGATCAAAATATATTTAAAAGCTTGCTCCACTGCATGCCTATTAGCGTTTTAATAGTAATTAAAAGATCTGGTGTATACACTGGCTATTAATCTATATTTTTCGCCAATGTTCATATCATTATGAAATATCTCAATATGGGAAAATGCACTTTATTTTATGTATAAATCACTGTTTCATTTATATTTTCTTATAAAATAAAGTGATTTGTTGTATTTCTAACATTGATCAGATTTCAGTTTGTTTTGTAACATTTTCTTCTTTTTTATACTTGAAAAACTGGTTCAAAAGTTGGTTCTTGTCAACAGTTGGTTCTTGAAAAACTGTTATCATAAACATGTTCATATCATTTCGAAACCCAGTGTTTATCCAACCACTGACAGAAATCTGTAAAAATCATAATTCTTAATCTTTTAAAATAGCATTCTACAACTATGTCAGAAAGATATGAGCAGTTTTTTTTCCGCAGTTTGGTTGAAAATGACTTCAAACGTAAAGGGAGAATAGATATGGAATATCCCAAAGGTTCTTTCTGTTACTAACACCGAGCGTGCAAAGCCTCCAGAATCAAATAGAATATTTTACCTTATATCTCATCAAAAACAATTGAATTATCTTTCAAACTGATTTTTAAAGGATTGTAAAACACTTTTAAAAATTTAGACTACAATCTTGTCTTAAAATAGCGAGACTTTTATATATATTTTTTCAATTCGTGAATAAAATTTTTTTTCACTTTGAGCCCGAGTCCGCCCTGACTGATATAAAATTCGAACTCGAGCCTGTTTTGGGTCCGGGCTCGAGCGAAAAGTCGGGTCCGAGAATAACAAAAGCAAATACTGTACAATTAAAAAGTAAAACATGTAACTATCGAAATTGGATTATATATAATTTTGGTAATCTACGACCATTATTTTGAATTTTCCTATATACATATATATATAGATATATATTAACAAACGTTGTTCTTGCTGTTACGAAATATTAAATAAAATCTCTGTTGTGTAAATTCGTTGGATAATTTAATGTCATATAGTGGCTTCGCTTAAAGTACATACGTATCATTAATCTCATAATCCTTCTTTTACACAGGCATCACTGTAGTCGGGCATTAAACTTCAAAAGCTTAACTAGCTGATCTTTATACAATTTGTTGTTACGTAATCAAAAACATTTTTACATCGTATAAATGAAACTAGGCTTCCTTAACACTATACGTCTTTTTCCCACACATCAATATAAATTCAAATGCATTGCTCTTCCTACTGAATGCCAGTCCGAAAGAATTGCAGAAATTTAGGCGTGACGTCTTCTTGCATGATTGGTCACTGGATAGACAAACATAGACAGACACTCGTACACTCTATTTTCTGGTGCATGAAAAAGGCTAGATAAATGCAGCATGCAGAAAAATCGCTGTGGGGCACAACTAACGGCGAGTAACGCATTGTCTGTGAGAGTATTTAAGTGAAAGTATACCGGTGTCTTTTGAACTATGGCGAGAGACAGATTTTCATTTTCACTTCATTATCGACTGATAGTAATCAGCATTTTTTATTAACGATATTGTTCTAAATATGGCACAAACTGGTGAATGTAGTGTAGTGTAGTTCTTGGAATCTTCATCTTTTATTTATGCCCCATTTTCTTCTGATATGTATATCAATTTATTCTATCTATGATAATTTGATTTAAATTATTGTATTTCATATGGGAAACTTGGGCATTTATAAGTAAAAATAGACTTCATGCTTCTTGCATGTCTTTTAATAGGCATGTCGGCATCAGTTATTCTGAATCTTACTTTATAGTACTTTTTTCTATATATAAATGATTTGATCGTAAAAATTGCCTCTTTGAATGTATAAAAATATTTTTATATTCTTGGCTTGACGACTTTTTTAGATAATATTTCCGTTTTTTTTTTTTTTTTTTTTTTTTTTTCAGAAATTGTCATTTTATATTAATTTTATGTTATGTACAGTTTACTCTGCATTCTAAAACTTTAAAAAAAGAGCCAAATATTGTCCACGGTATCACAGAGAAATAGCTGTATGTCACATTTAATAAATTTGACAGTATTTCAGTTAAAGTATTCTGATCTGTTTTAAGATATAGCGAGTAACAGATTTTCATTTCAACTCTTTGTCAACTGATAGTAATCTATATATTTTTTTTTATCAATATTGTTCTAAATATGGTATAGAAAATGATGGATATAGTTTAGATTGATTCTGGGAATCTTCATCTTCTCTTGTGACCCACTTTATTCTGATAAGGTTATCGCAGTTTATCAGTTTATTCTATATATTCTATACATTTTGTTTTAAATTATTATATTTCATGCGAGAAACTTGGACATTCCTGAATAGAAATAAGCTTCATATTTCTTAAATGTGTTTTAATATCATGCGTATATCAATTATTCGGAATTTAGGGTATTGCCCTGCATCTAAAAGATTTGAACGTAAAAAACTGCCTTCATCGTATGAAACAAAAGCAATTGGAAATATCTTCGTAGAATACGCAAAATGTTATATACAGAGCATGAGATTATTTTTAATTTTTTTCCCAAATGCTATTTTATGTTACCAAATTTCCTCCACATATATTTTTATTTATATTTTCAAAACTGAATTTTGTAAATACAGTGGAACTTTCCTTTTAACGAATTCCCTATTTAATAGGGATTGACCGAAGCAGCAGTTTTGCCGAATACCGAATACCGAAGCTTCGGTCAAAGTGTATACCGAATATTCGGTATTCGGCAACCGAATACTTAAAAATATTTTAATACACATTTTTACATACATTAGCTTTTTTAATAAACTATAATTAAGATTTAATTCTTAATAATTTAATTCAGTTACATTTTTATTCTTAAATCTAGTTACACAAAAAATTTAATGACTTCTTTCCACTCACAAATTCATTAACCCATCACTTATTTTTTATTATTTCATCACTAGTCAATACCCAAAATAACCTATGAAAGTATTTATTAAACTATACAGGCTATTATTAAGGATAAAGATTGTCAGTAAAACAAACTTTCATTCAAATAAAAAGAAACAATGTTGTCATTAAGCTGCTTTACCGATTGCCTAAGTCAAATTATAAATCTATTGAATAGGAATGTTCTCAAATACAAAAGTTATCATATCAATTTGTACATTTAACTATTTTCTGACAGATTATTGATAGATATTTATATTTTGATTAATATTTTAATATTGTGGTGATGAAGATAACAAATTTCAGCGATTTTAATTTAATGGTTGCAAAAGCTATAGGATAGGCATAGGGGTATACTTATTTGATGTGTGTATTTTCTTTAATATACGCCTTAGATATACAGAGATGAACTCTGATATACTTGTTTGATGTGTATATTAAAGAAAATGCACATTAAATAAATATTAATTAAAAAACTAATGTAGAAATAACTAAAATTAAATGATAAGGGAAAGATGCCCATCTTCCTTATTTTTTTTTTCTCTATTGCAGACAGTTGTTTTGATTTCACCCCTGTGTAGGCTATTTTAGGAAAGTTTTTTTTTTTTAATTAAAAATGGCCTTTGACTTGTTTTTTGTAGCGCAGCTGAACCCTGAACTCATGCACATAATAACGAAACCCATCGTTTAGCCTATTCTACTTTTAAGTAAAAGAGAATTCTTCTATTTCTAAGAAAAATACTTATCTGCGATGATTCGGCCGAATACTTTTAAGTATTCGGCCGAAGCCGAATATTCGGTTTACATGCCGAATCACCGAATACCGAATCGACTATTCGGTATTCGGTCTATCCCTACTATTTAACGAAATTTTCTACTTAACGAAATTTTCTCCTGAACTTTGACTTTGAACACCATTAACGTGTAAATTAATCTCCATGTAACGAAAAATATATTTTATGTAACGAAGTTTATTTCACTTAATACAACTGAACCAATTAAGACAACTGAATACCCTACTGACGATGATATTGCTAAGTGTAATAAAATGTATTGATAAAACTACAGTGAGCGATGAAGATGATAATGAAGATAATAAAGAAGAAATTTAAAAACATTCCAAAGCAGAAATGCTAAAAGATTTAGATACAATAATAAGGGGATTCCAGATTCATGAAAATGTTACAGCTTCATATACTTACAAAAGTGCGAAAATTTTTATGAATAGTGTATTTTTTTTATAAGAAACTTGTACAAAGTAATATTACAGACTTTTTTAAAGTTATGGATTTGATATGCTGAGAAAAACAAGAAAAGGTCCGCTATGCTTCAGTTTTTATTTACCTCACTTTATCATGTGTTTTTTTTTGTTGTTGTTGTTGTTTTTTAGGCATTATCCTAATTAAATTTTTCTCATATGTCTACATTGCATAAAAAAAGTTACTTCCCGGATTAAAATACATTTTCCCAATATTTACATTTTATGCGCATTTTTCATTTTATGAATGCATATTTTATTATATTGTATAATATTTAATTATCCGGCTGCCAAGAAGGGTTATGTGTTTCACGCATATTTGGGTATGTGGATTTCTTTATACCCTCGGAACATCCAAACGTCTGGATGGATTTTAATGGATGAAGCCTCTATTGATTCGTCTTAAGCGTCCGATGGTTATAGGCTAAGTTTTGTTTTTATAAATTCAAAATGGCGGCCGTAAAATACAAAATGGCGGTAGAGACGAAAAAAATTACGCACCCTATTGAGTAGCATATCACTGGATAGGTCTTTCAAAGTGAAGACGATGTTTCATTGACTATTTTACAGTCAGAAGCTCCGTTTAAAAATTACACAACCTGGAAGTTGTGTAGGTAGGATTTCTAGCTTTACTGCAACTTTATCCTTCATAGGCCTAATCAAAACAGTGTTTAAAGATAAGAACTAACAATTAAACACAACTTAAAAGTCATCAATACAAGTAAATAAAAAAAATAGGTAAGTAATATAAAAAGTAGTTTCACATTGATGAGAAATAATTAGTTCGCTTTTTACACAGTCGAGTTTTTTGATTTTGTTAAATTTAATTTTTACTTGTTTAATTCATGAATTTAAGTTGATTTCTATTTAACAATTTTTCTTCATAACGAAGTGTTTAAGTGTAACAACGAGACTTCGTTAAATGGAAGTTTCACTGTATTTCATTAACGCTGTTGGTAAATTTTATCTTTATTTAAATTTATCATTTTCTCTTGTTAACACAAAATTGGTTTTAAAACTTAAATGTTTGGAAGTATTTTGCAATTCAAAATGGCGAAAAGGTAAGAACGGTTTTACTATAAATAAATTAAATTTGTGAAGATCCTTCTTAAATATTTCATTTTCTATTGAGAAATGTTATTTTATGTTATACACATTATTTTTATCACCAAATTTCATTTACCTTATCAAGCAAAATACTTTTATTTTTAACAATAATACTTAAATTCTTCAAAACTAAATTCTCAAACGTTACTGTTAAATTTAATCTTTATTCAAATTAAACAAATGAAGTTCAAATTTACCCTTATTAACACAACATTGTTTAGAAAATTTTTGAGATTGAAATGGATGAAATGTCTAGTATAGCTGTACTGAATAGAAAACAAACGCGTGTTAATAAGCTGATACAAGTGTTCACATTAATTATAATGATAAATTTATTTTCGTTTACTATATCTTTCTTCTTATTACCTTATTCCCATAAAAAAGTCCCATAAAAAAAGAGCTACTAATATTAATTACCAAGTTTTACTTTTTAATCTAAAAAAATGAAAAGATTCAAATACATTATTAATTATTTATCGGTGAAACAAAAGCAATAATTCAAAATTAGTTTTCACTACATTTTAATGAAATAAATCTGCACAAAATATTTTAAGAAATGTGGAATTCTTTGCAGAAAATAAATGCCAGTATTTCTTTTGATTTTTTTTTTTTTAGATACTACTTGGTTATACCGTCGACCAAAAATCTATCGCAAATAATGATTGATCGTAATTGTAACATGCACTTACGTTAAGCAAGTTACACGTATTTACGTCATCAATGGACTTTTATTTCGACGTTTTATTTGTATTTTTCAAAATTCACATTAAATACAAATGAGAAAATCGTTTTTAAAAAACACTCTTTTATAAACATTCAATGTTCATCGTGCAAATCATGCCTAACTGCAACTTATGTTGTTCCCCAGACATTGCCGTTACAATACGTTAATTTGGCGTGAGCACCGAACTCGATTACGGGAAATTCGCTGCGTTTTTACGCTTGGTAGAAAGCGCAAGTAAGTTAATTTATTTAAAAAATGTATAATTTTCCTATGTTTCTTTTTTAAGATAGGGCAACCTATCTTTTTGGGGTTTCTAAATTTATTTCTGGTATTGATAATCGTAAATTAATTAATATTAAACTATTAATTGAAAAAAGTGTACTTTTTTGTAATATTACACTTTTTTTATTTATGATTTATTTTTTACTTTTTAACCTTTACAATGTTTCATTTGCCATATTTTGGCGAGCCATTATTAACGTATTATTAAATCCATTGTTCTTTGAGCTTATATGCAATTGTTCAAGTTACAAAGAATATTTGGCAATTTATCACCTATGGCGGGCTAACGTTAAAAATGCCTGTGATGCCCGAACTCAGTTCGGGCTACGCCAATGCGCCAATTTTCGAATGCCCGACCTGAGTTCGGGAAAGAGAAAAATCGGTGTTTCAATTTCATGAAGCCCGAACTCAGTTCGTCTAATGCATAATATGTAATTTACCATTTTCCTAATAGATGACGATACATTCCCGCGAAAATTTCGGCAGTTTCGCGCCATTTGTCAGATTTTTGTAATTTTGCAGTTCTTCCCAAATTTCATTCAAGCCATTCAGAGGGGAAAAAAATCCATTTTTGACACATTTTTCCGAAACATATTCCAAAGGCAAAGTGTTAAAGTCAATGTATTAATTTATAATTAATTTTTTAAAATATTAAACTATTGTACTGTCACCGGAAATGCACCCGTGGACGTAATTTTTATCATTCTAACCTATCAGGAGTTGAATTAAAAATTGGTTACAAAATTCCATCTTTACATATTACAAAAAGAGATTGAGTTAAATAAAAGAGTGTAAAAATTACGACTCTCTTTTATCATGACAGAAGGCACTTTCATGATCGGCACTTTTTTTGTAATAAGATGATATTTAATTGCTTCATAATTGATCAGTAAACTAATGAATTAGTTTCTACATGAAAAGTTGAACCATAGGCAAGCAACTATTTCCTTGGGTTTACGTTAAGCTTTGAAGATGAAAGAAATATAAACGTTTTTTAGGATGAAAAAGTAAAGATGCTTCACGCATTATAAATCAGTTTCAATAATAAGGAAGTGTTCTAAGACTGTCTTTAATGAATAAGTTTACATTTTTCTACAATTCACAGTCTATTTCACATAATTAATATTAACGCTAGAAATATATGTTTCTTTAGGGAAATTTTATTTATTAAACCTTTTTTTCATGTGCAAAAAAAAAAAAAAAAAACCGCTTTTCACATAGCAATAACAAATAATAGAAAAAGGCCAGAGACGCTGAGTAAAAAGTACACAATTTTAAATACCTCGCTTACTCAAAATAGCTCCGATCTAAATGTACGTAAAATTCAGAAACACCAGTACTCATTTTTGGTACCATGGATGTGTTTAAATATGAACAGTTATCTACTCAATTTTGATCTCATGGATGTGTTTAAATATCAAGTGTTATTTACTCATTTTTGATTGTCATTGACACCAATTTCATTGATGAAGCTGTCATAACAACAACGTCTTATCATCTTCGAGCTCTATTCTCATCGTTAATATTTAATAGTTCAAGATCGGCCTATTATTTGTAATAAGATTATACTTAATTGTTTCATAATTGTTCAGTAAATTAATTAATCAGTTTCTACATGAAAAGTTGGACCACAATCAAGCAACTGTCTTTAGGTTTGCGTTAAGCTTTAAAGATGAAAGAAATATAAACATTTTTTAGGATTAAGAAACGAAGATGCTTCACGCATTATAACTATGTTTTAATAATAAGGAAGTTGTCTTAGACTGCCTTTAATGAATCAGCAGATTTTTTTCTACAATTCATAGTCTATTTCACATAATTAATATTAACGCTAGAAATGTATGTATCATGTTAGGGAAATTTTATCTATTAAGAGGACTCGGTACCCTTTGAATATTTTTTTTTTTTTTTTTTTTAACCATTTGGGAAAATGGTTATTGTCCTCTGTCAGGGTAGGAAACCAAAAACATATCCGAATCGTTTTATTAGTTGAATCCCGCTTTTTATTCGTTTTCTGATTGGTCTATACAGTAATCTATATTTTCCCTTTACTTTCAACAGAGATGGATACTTCTGTTGCCACTATGACAAAAAAGTAATAAAAACTACAAAAAAAATTAATAACTCGGAAACAAATTGAGATACAGCTTTCAAACAAATTGCATTTAAAAGTGCATTTTTTTCTCTATACGACGGTGGAAAAAGCAATATTGTGGGATATTTAGAAGTTTTAAAATGAAATTTCATTTAAAATTGGTCCAGGAATATTAATGCTTAATCCATGGCGTACGTAATGTATGGCCAGCTCCGTAGAAGTTTAAAAATTTACAGTATCCAAAATTGTAAAACTGAAATTTCTTTTAAAATTTGTTCATGATGGATCCAGGAATGTTAATGCTTAATTCATGGCGTACGTAATGTCTGATCAACTCCTTGTGATTTTTTATGTCTTAAATTTTAGTCTTTGAAAAAATCATTTTCCAAAGGGTCGTTGTAATTTGTTAAATTCCTTTTTTTTTTTTTTTTTTTTTTTGTTTTTTTTTTGTACTGATGTACATTTACTCATTACAAACACATATTATTACATGTAATACTACTTAGAAAAACTGATTTTGGCAAGAAAAAAATCACTATATGGGTAAAAATTGAGAATTTAAATTTTTTTTAATTGAAAGAGTTTTAAAGTTTGCTGATTTTTGATACTTTACTGTGTTTAAAACTCTAAAACTACTACAAATACTTGTCAAATCACTCCATTATATTTTGTATCCTCACAACAGTGTATTTAATAAAATTAGGGATCGATTTTACAATAAATGACTTGGTTTATGAGACAAAAAATAAAATATGCAAACATAGGCAAATACGCAGTAAAAAACAGGATTTCTTAAACATTTCGATTTTTATTTATTTATTTATTTTTATTATATTGTAAAATCCTTCCCTAATTTTATTAAGTACACTATACTAAGGATGCAAAAAAATAGTAGAGTAATTTCACAAATATTTGTAGAGGTTTTAGAGTTTAAAACACAGTAATGTGTCAAAAAACAGCAAACTATAAAATTCTTTGTAAAAAAAAAAATAATAAATAAAAAATTAAAATTCTCAATTTTTACCCATAAAAGGATTTTTTTTTTTTTTTTTTTTTTTTTGTCAGAATCAGATTTTCTAAGTATTATCTATAATAATATGTGTTTATAGTAAGTAAATGTACATTATAAAAAAAAAAAATCTTTAAAGTGGACCTAGTCCCTTAAGCCTTTTTCTCATACGCATATAATAACGCATTTAACATGGCAATAACAAATAATAGAAAAAAAATCAGAGACGTATACAATTGCAACGTCTGCAATTTAAAAAAAAAAAGAAGAAAAAAAGGTGTTCTCAAAATTGAGTAAAATTACTCAGTTTTAAATATGTGACATACTCAAAATTGCTCCGATCGAAATGTACGCAAAATTAAAAAACATGTATATTCATTTTTAATTCCATGGATGTATTCAAATATCAACTGTTATGTATTCCTTCTTGAGGGTCATTAAAATCAATTTCACTGACGAAGCACTCATAACAATAACGCAATGTAATCTAACGCATTATAAAAGCGACCCAAGATATAAATCCTTCCAGGGAATAAAAATATAATAATATTCCTTGATTTTAAGGGTATATTTCATTGTTTTCCTATTAATGAACATCTTCTATGTAGCCATGAATGAAATAAACAATTACAGAATACAAAATTATCCTTTCGGTTGGGTTTGATTACATGATGTGTTTCAAAATTGAAAAAGCATAGATTCATTTATTGATTCAAACATACTCAATTCGATATGAGTACATCGGTTTACTCTTTTTTGAGTACTTCATTTTTTTTTTTTCAGTGTGAGTATTTTAATGTGAAAATGTAGACTGCATATTTGTAAATTTCATCCTTCATGTTTACTATATGCAGTGGCATAGCCAGAGTGTGCGTCCAAAATGCTATGGACTCCACTATTTTAAAGTCTTGTTTGAATTATATAATCGCATAATTTAATTCGATTAAACAATGTTAAAATAACTTTAAGAAAAAGAAACAACGTATAAAGGCACAAATAAAATGTGTTTAAAAGCATACAGCTGTTTTAAAACCTCTAAGGTTTCCTCATCAGTGCTTAAAATAAAAGTTAAATTAAAACTAAAACATTGTGTAAAAAGGGGGGAGGGGGTGGACAGAGAGTCAGAAAAGCGTACCTTTCAGCTCTACTGCTGCCAACGGTGAAATGCCTGCATTTCACCGTTGGCAGTAGAGCTGAAAGGTACGCTTTTCTGACTCTCTGTCCACCTCCCCCCCTCCCTTTTTACACAATGTTTTAGTTTTAATTTAACTTTTATTTTAAGCACTGATGAGGAAACCTTAGAGGTTTTGAAACAGCTGTATGCTTTTAAACACATTTTATTTGTGCCTTTATACGTTGTTTCTTTTTCTTAATACATTGGCACAAAGTACAATCCTTCCCCACTTTTTAAAATAACGTTACGCAATTAGTGGTATCCAGACCATCTAGACCGCCACCCTGGCCTGGCTACGCCACTGATACGTGTCTAATAGTGAAATGGAAAATCGTTATCTTTATGTAAGGAGTATCATTTTCAACAAGAATGAATATTCTTTATCAAATAACGCGAATCAACTAATATTTTTACGTTCATTATTTTACAATAATTTAATTACAAAATTGGTTAATAAAAAGGAAGCCTTCATTTACGGCGTAAAGAGAACTTTTTTTAATTCGCAAATAAATAAATAAATAAATAAATAAAAATCGAAAGTCGCTGTGCTGATTTCAAATAAATTTTATTAAAAAGATAACAAAATTTGCTATATTGGGCTAAAACATTGGATTAAAACCGGTTTATTTAATAATAATAAATGATTTTCTCGCATTATTTTATAAAGATTTTTCTTTACTATATTCCCAGTAGCTTTCGCATTTTAGAATTTGTATACTTTGAATAATGTCTATAACCGTCACAACTGCTAGAATAGTTAAATTACTTTCTTCTGCAAAGGAAAAATCTTCTAACTTTGCAAGAGCAAATAAAGAAAAAAAGAGAACCAGTGACATATAAACTTGCAGCGTCAAATTTCAATGTGAAAATGTAGGTTGTATGTTTGTAATATCATCCTTCATGTTTACCATATGCCTAACAGTGAAATGGAAAGTCGTCGTCCTAATGAAAGCCATATCATTTTCAACAAGAATCTAAATCTAGTATCACATAACACTAAATGACTGTGCCACACCCTTAGACTAACACTTTTTTTTTTCTTTTTTGCGCCCAATAACCATACCAGTCAAACCTCTGTAAGTACATGGCAGTGACAGTTTACCATGCAACAATCCCACGGCGTATCTGTCACTAACTGCTCTCATTAAGTGACATACAAAGAAAAATTTCGCGAAAAGTCCTGGTACAGGATGAGGATAATAAAGACAGGAAGAAGTAATATTGAAATATTTCGTGAAATTAGTAACGTATCCAAAGAAATTCTATTGAGCTGAAATTTGGCACGCGCAATTCACGCAATGCTAAAAAGAAAAACAAAATAAATTGGGGGGAAATTATTATTCAAGGGAAGAAATTCATATCCTTAGAGTTAGTTCTTACTGACCCAATTAAAGATGCAAATGTGTTTACAGTGTTAATGACGGTAAAATGACATTTGCGCACGCAACGTGTTAATGAATGAGGTATCTCAATAAACTCGCTGTTATCCAGTGCTGGTTACGATATTTAAATAAATGAGCGCGATTGATAATGATTTTTTAATTATTTTTTATTATTATTATTAATCGTTAGGTAATATTTATAGGAATTGTAAGCGTTGTGCTATTTTGCTTTTCAAAAAAAAAAAAAAAAAAAAAAAATTCTACGATTTATTTATTTGTAAGATACTTCAAGAGGAAGGGGAAACAACTTTTTGCTTGTGCAGATTTAAATAGAAAAAATATATCGATATTGATTGATTATTTATTTATTTTCAGTTCATTCCTGAATAATTTTAAAGCTATTGAAAACCTTTGAATAATTGTTTTTATTTATTTTATGCATTATTCATCACATTATTAAAAAATATTGTAATCATTATTACATAGATTATAAAGGAAAATGATTTAGTCAAGAAACAATTCAATTCTTATGGGAAAAAAAAAACTATATATGTATTTTTTAATTTAAGAACTTTTTAAAACAACATATTTTCTATAAATTTGAACTTTTTGAAATAGTTCTTTTATTCTTATATATATATATATATATATATATAAGTGTGTTCTATTATCGTAAAAAGCAGATTTCCAAATATCCAATTAGTTTCAGAGAAAATTAAGAAAGTGTCATGACATATGTAAAATCAAAGTAAAAATAACTATTTACTTCACGTTATTTATTTTTTTTAAATAAACTATTTATATCATTGAAAATTCTATTCTTACTTCATTTTTTAAAAAATGGATGTTAATGGAAAAATAAATGTTCATATTTTAGCAATTTGATCATGTATCATGTATTGAATCTGTTAAAAGTAAATGGGTGCAGTCAAAAAAAAATTTTTCTTTCTTTTTTTTTTTTTTTTTTTTAATTACTGGATTTTTACGAAAATTCGTCAGAATATACTACAGATGTCTAAATAACGCAAATAAAAAAAAAAGTTTAAAAAAGGGAAAAAAAATTATATTTTCCTGATTTTTTTGCAAAATGAAGGCTACCGAGTACCCTTAAGAATTTTCCAATTTTATAGCTGTTATTTTGTTTAATTTCAGGGCTGCCACACTCGACTATTTTTTAGTTCTTCCTCACACCACTTTCTCAAAATAAAAATTATTGACATAATGTTCGAGAACATTTCCAAGAGAAATATATTACAAAATCTGTTTTTTTTTTTTTTTTTTTTTTTTTTTTTTTTAAACATTTGGAAAAATGGTTATTGTTCTCTGTCAGGGTAGGAAATCAAAAGCATATCTGAAGGTTTTTATTGGTTTAATCCGCATTTTATTCGTGTTCTGATTGGTCTATACAGTAATCAGTATTTCCCTTTACATTTAACAACGATGGATACCTTCTGTTGCCACTATGACAAAAAAGTAATAAAAACAACAACAAAAAATAATAATTCAGAAACAAATTGAGATACAGCTTTCAAACAAATTGCATTTAAAAGTGCATTTTTTTCTCTATCCGAGGTGTAAAAAGTAATATTGTCGGATGTTTAGAAGTTTAAGAATGAAATTTCATTTAAAATGTGTCGTCAGATTTCTTGGAAATCTGACGATGGAAAAGCCTTTTCCCGAACAGCCAATGAAATGCTTGGATAATCCGTAAGTTTCAGGTGGATATTTTTGTCGCTTGGAATTTTTACGTGTAATAACACTATTAATGTTTAATTCATGGCGTACGTAATGTAGGATCAACTCGGTGTGATTTTTTATGTCTTAAATTTTAGTCTTCGAAAAAATCGGGTACTTTTCGGTTAGCTGGGCGCAGGGTTATATATACATATTTATATACATACATATATGTATATATACATATATATTTACATATATATATATATATATATATATATATATATATATATATATATATATATATATATATATATATATATATATATATATGTATGTATGTATATATACAATATGTGTATATGTATATATATTTATATTTACATATATGTGTGTATATAAATATGTATTTGTATATATAGCACTGGCGCCCGGCTAACCGAAAAGTATCAAAAATCGTTTTCCAAATGGTCGTTGTAATTTGTAAAATTGCTTTTTTTTTTTTTTTAAATAGTGGTGCAAATAGAATAGAAAAATAGTCGTCTGTGGCAGCCCTGTAATTTGTATCTCGATATTCTTGTCTAAAATATTGAACTTACAGAAAAAATTATTAATTGTATTAATTAATTGATAAGCTTTTTAATTAAATATATTATTTTCATAAATGAGAAAATGAATATTAAATTCACAATATATGTATCTTTAATTTTTACTTAATAGGTGCTAAAATACAAAATGTTAAAACATTTTAAAAACAATCAAGATGTTAAAACATTGGAGTCATTTTGGTGTTAAAATCCGAGCGCTTACGACTAAACCATTAGTCGTCATTAGGGAAAATAAGCATCAGGAAAATCGTAAGTGCTCGGATTTTAACATCAAAATGATTCCAATGTTTTAACATCTTGATTGTTTTTAAAATGTTTTAACATTTTGTATTTTAGCACCTATTAAGTAAAAATTAAAGATATATATATATTGTGAATTTAACATTCATTTTCTCATTTATTTTATTAAGGTGAATCTGTCGTCCAAATTGAAATATAGTTTTTTCTATGTTCATTTATTATTTTCATAATGCTTCTTATCCGTTATATTAAGCAAAAAAAAAATTAAAATCAATACAAAAATAAAAAATATTTTTTCAGGCGCAACAACCCGAAACTTTCTAACACAGTTTCTCACTCATTTTTAAATTTAAAAGTATGATACTTGAAGGCACGATTATTGGAATGATTTGTAGTCGAACAGCCTTTTTTTTTGACAAATTAATTACTTCTTGAGTTATAAACGATTGTTGTCTGAAGACGGCAGTATTTTTCCTTTCCTGCACTGTCGCATCCGAAAACTCAGCTCAAACCGCCAATTTTGAAAAAAAAATTCTGAAAAATGTTCTTCCTTTACCAAAAAACGGAAAAACATTTAAATTACATAGTTTCCGAATAAGAGCACGATTTGATGCGTTTGCGAACAAAAATTAATTCTGGAATGTATCAGAAAGAAACAGCCTTGAAGAATTTTAAAACTTTCTTGTATTAAACTTTCTTATATACAGTTTTTACCAATATATATATATATATATATGCTTCAAAATATTCTGCCACAGGGTATATATATGCTTTAACCCCTTCGGAACGAGAGCCTTTTACGAAATTTTTAATCTTTTGTCACCGTTTTTTAAAAACAGAAATTTATATCTTCTTGAATCGAGAAAATGCGCTGATTAAATAAGGCAAATTTTTTAGTAAAATTTTACTGGTGAGGAAAAACAAGGATTCTGAGAGCTTCATGCGGCGCGTATACGTGTCGCTCGTCCCCAAGGGGTTGAAAAATTCTGCCACAAGGTATTGTACCTTGGAACAAAAAGGGCCAATGTCCAAAATTGAGAAATTTGAGTTAAATTCACGAATGAATTCAGGATGCGATATAAAATAATTGTTAAAAGAGCCAAAGCCCTCCCAAATTTAGATCATTGAAAACAAAATATTTTGTCGAGGCCAATGTACTTAGTGTTAATGTAATGTGTCAAACTTAAATTGGGTTTTCTGCCATTTGAGAAAAATGGACATTGGCCCTTTTTGTTCCATATATGCTTTAAAAAATTCTGCCACAGGATGTATATATATATACAGGGTTTCGCCGAATGCGACCGAAAAATGAGGATGAAGTGCCATACAATATGGGGCCGCAAACCACTTATATAGTCACAAATACAGGGTGTTTTATCCTTACTGAAATCGGCTTGACGGTAATAATTTTGCGAAAAAAAATATTGTAATAAAAATGTGACGATATGTACCTTGCTTTTGTACGCCATGTGATAACATCAAAAAAGTTCGGGAAAAACAGGGTACTCATGCAATCGATGATACCGTATCAACTGCTAATCACAGTCCAAAAATGTGGAGCGTCAAGTGCATGCTGCTGGCGCGTATATTGAAAATTTCTACCACTTTTTTTGGTGTTATCATATTTAATAGATAGGTGAACATGTCTATTAAAAGTTGCATTATACTATACTTCTGTTTTCTGAATGTTATTACCGTGAACCAAAATTGGGTTAGGGTAGAACCCCTGTATTTTTTATTAAATGGTTGGTTCGCGACCCCATGTTCTATGGTAATAAATCATCTTCTTCATGGCAACTATCACACTCTGAATTTGCCAGTCGAATTCCGCAAACACAGCGTATATATAAAAAATAAATAACTTTTCCGCTTAAACTTACACTGTAATTTCCCATCAATTGTTAATCTGATTTGAGAGAAAAAAGTCACTTTCAAACTTTCTTTGAAAATCTCCTTTCAAAAAGATAAAGTATAATTGTCCTTAAAAAATATACACATTATCTCTGCAGGAATTCTATTTTAAAATTATCATGCTTCTGTATAGTGAAAGTTAAACCTGTAAAGCTGACCTACTTACTTATTCAAGCGTATAGAGATATGATTCCAATAAAGAAAATATCTTGAAAAATAAGTGTTCCTTTAGTGAAAGTCTTTTTTTTGTCTTTCTTTAAAGCCGCAAGATTTAGATAAGTGAAGACTTCGACATCAACTTTAGCTAAAAACAATGTAAGTTAAGAATTAATTTTAGAAAACGAGAGAAGAAAAACAGTTTTCTTTCTAATCCATGCAGACGCGGTAGAAGAATTTCCTGGTCAATAATATTACTTTCACTCGAACTTTATCTTGCACCTTTTAAAAAAGTTACATGTCTTACTTAACCCTTTATGTACTGAATTATGAATTCATGAAAAGTTTATCTTCTAAAGCATTTTTCGTGAATTATTTAAACTAAATTAGAAGATTTACATAATCATTTAATAAATTTTAGAAGGATTCAAGGATTTAGAAGTATTAATTAAATTTAAATTTATGGGGATTTTGTGCACTAATTATAACCCCACTCAAGTCTTTTACTTTAAATATTTTCTTAGTATTTTGTAGAACTAGGAAACGTAGAAATATAATGTTCTTAATACATATGTAGAAATATTTTTGATTGAAAAATCCCCCTTCCTCCCACAAACGCCAAGAAAGCTGAAAAGATGCAATAGCAAAAGAAATCATCCTTTTAAAAATATTTTTGTTTTGTGTAACCCATAATGCTTTTGGAACAAGATAAAGTAGTGTGTCTATAATTCATTTTAAACTGGATTACAACTAATCGATGTATTAAATGAATTTTATAGCAAGTTTTTTTAATGATACCTATAAGTAACGTCAGTAGATGAAGGGTTAAATAAGACGTTTTAAATTAAATGTTATTTGGCTCTTGTAAGCTGTATCCGAAGTCTGAATATCCATAGCTGTAACTAGGGGAAGGGGGTTTTGTATTTTTTTGGTGGGGTTAATACGCATTCCATATTTTTTTCCTGCACTTCAATGATTAATAAATATAGACAGAAGTAGAGGTCAATGTGATGATGTAATTATCTAATCATCACATATCATTAATTATCCCCTAATTAAAATTAAAATTCCCATTATACAGATATAACTAATTAAAATTAATGATTGACCAAAACAGAAACTGAAACCGAATTTCGGTAATCTTCCTATTTTCGGCCGAAAACGAAAACGAAATGAAAATGTCCAAAACTTTTTAAAAATAATTAATATATAAATAAATAGACAGAATTATTAATTAATTATACATGTAATTATACGTGTGGCCCAAGTTGGCTCTCTGTGTCTCTGACCAAAATTAATATATATATATATATGTATAATCTTAAATAATCTCTATCGTTAATTCTGTTAAATTCCTTTTAATTTAATGTGTCACTTGTCTAAATTCCTTAAATATTACGCTTTTAGTATTCTTAAATTAAATGTTCCATTTCTGCTCTTTTTTCTTTTAGAATGTTCTTTTAGCAACCATTTTATTTTCCCTTCCATTTTACTTTCCCGCCCGTATTCCAGGGTTATCCTTTTTACCTTCAAATTCATCCACTCGCTCTGTCCGCACTCTTTCCATGGCGTAGTATTCTTAATTATTAATTGGTTGAGAGCGCGACCTACGTCATATTTGTATTCCTACACTTGACGCACAAATAGCCGATGCTCGCTGTGTTTCAGCACATTCTAGTCGTATTTTCACTTTTCATACCACCCCCTGGTCATCGTCCACGTATTCGATTATCTACAACTTTGTTCATCTCTAAATTACTATTATGAAGCAATGGCTAATATTCTTGGTGGAAACTGCACCGCCGAATGATGTGCTGTTTTTGCGTTTTGTCTCAATTATTCCTGGGGAAACTTTCACGGAAAAATGTATTGCATGGCATTCACTCGTCGACCGATAATCATCCTACAACGTCAATGTCGTAGTCTTAACACGACAGGGTTCCACTCTTCGTTATACTAGTACAACAGGATTGAATTTACCTGTTTTGACAACTTATACTACTCTATTACTGCTGGACGTGATCCACTACTGATATCGTGACAGCCAGTTACTTCATTCCAACTAGAAAAATAACCCAATGTTGCAACAATGCAACATATATATGTAATAAAATGTAATTAATTCATCTACAACACAGAAGGAATTTCTAATTGTATAGATTTCATCCAAGAAAAAAAAATTAGGTAAAATAAAAGTGCATGAATACAAAGTTTATTACGATTATATATATTAAATTCAGTAATACGTAAATAATATGACTCCATCTTAAATAAGACTGGATGATTATGGTAACCTAGAATCATTACCTATCATAGGATATCATTGAATTAATGACATATGATAGGATTTAAAAAACGAGGAAAACTTTTATTTGCTATCTTTCTAAGTTTTGATTCGATTTTCATAAAATATGAAAAGACTCGACAAAATTCTGCATGCAAAGATTATGCATATTAAATTTCAAACCATTCGGTTGGGTAGTTTTTGCGTTATTATATGCGAACAGACAGACAGACAGACGGATGGATCAGACGACGTCTGTAAGTGGTAGGTATTTATATAATTACGAACGCACCTAAAAAAGACCAAATCACGTTGAAACCAATCAACCAACAGAGCAAAAAAAAACTGGTAATTGCCTTTGGCACGAAACTAACTTAGTAAGATCCTGTCTTTATCACTATATCCTGGCACTAATAGTAAAACATTTTATTTTATTTTTCAAACAGCTATTGTATCGAAAAATATAAATTAAATCAACGTCTAAAGTATGGTTTATTAATAGTAGATTGCAGATATAATAAGATTTTTTTTAGGAACGATATATATGAAAAAAAGTCCTTCTGGCCAGTGCCGGCAGGAAGAGGTAGCTTTCATATTCCTTATTTTAAAAGGCAAACTTATATTACTCAAACACACGAGACTCAATTTAGTGGAAACCGATTATAGGAGATTCAATACTAATTTTTATCAATACGAAATCATTATGAATGAGAATTTCACGAAATTAGTCAGCTTTATCCAAGCTGCTATTATTTAAAGTAACTTATATTTGGTTGCCAAATTCGGCGATATCTTTAAGTTCCTGCCATTTTAAGACAACATTTGTGGATAAGGCTAACGAGTGAACTTGGTCGAGATCTTAGTAATTCCTGTGCACATGCTTACTCACATCGGAATCGGTTGATATATACAAGTGCTGTCGCAGGCAAAAAATCAGATTTTTCAAAATGTCGCCCACATTTGAAATTGAAACTGCTATATCTGAGCAATTTTTTAAGATAAAGACAAAACAAAAAATTCTCCGGAATCCTTATATCATGGTCAAATACTGAAGAAAGAAACCTTTTTCAATTTCTAATTTTTTTGCACCTCACTTTAAATATAATTTTTTATTTAATTTAAGGGCCTCAATTTTGAAACAAGATGGCTGATGAAGCTGGCCAGCAAACTTGGTCGGGACATTACGATATACTATCCACATGCCTTCTTACATCGAAATAGGTTAATAAATACGCGTGTTATCACGTGACAAATATCAGATCGTTTCAAAATGTCTGCCATGCTAGAAATTCAAAGTGCTATAATTCAACCATTTTTTAAGATATATACGAAACAAAAACTGCTCCGGAATCTTTGTATCAAGGTCAAACACATAAAAAAAATCTTTCCCATTTTTCAATTATTTGATAACTCATTTTAAATTTAAAATTTAATTTTTTTTTAAAAATGGCAGCCCTTTTGAAACAAGATGGCGAATGAAGCTGACCAACGAACTCGGTCGAGACATTGGTATGTACTATGTACACACCAAGTTACATCCAAATCGGTTCATAAATACGCCTGTTATCGCGTGACAAAATCAGGTCGTTTCAAAATGTCCGCCAATATAGAAATTCAAAATGCTATAATTCAGCCATTTTTTTAGATATAGACGAAACAAAAACTGTTCCGGAATATTTGTATTAAGGTCAAACACATACAAAAAAATCTTTTTCATTTTCCAATTTTTTGGTACCTCATTTTAAATTTAAATTTTTTTTTTTAAATTTAAATGGCTGCCATTTTGAAATAAGATGGCGGATGAAGCTGGCGAACGAATTCGGTCGAGACATTGGTACGTATTATGTATACACCGAGGTACATCCAAATCGATTCATAAATACGCCTATTATCGTGTGACAAAAATCATGTCATTTCAAAATGTCAGCCACGCTAGAAATTCAAAGTGCTATAACTCAGCCATTCTTTAAGATATAGACGAAACAAAAAATGCTCCGGAATCTTTGTATCAAAGTCAAATACATAAGAAAAAAATATTTTTCAATTCTCAATTTTTTGGTACCACATTTCAAATATTAATTTTTAAAAAAAAATTTAAATAGCCGCCATTTTGAAACAAAATTGCGGCTATTTTTTGTATAATTTTGTATTTATATAATTTTGAAACAAAATGAAGCTGGCCAACGAGCTCGGTCGAGGCATTGGTATGCACTATGTATACACGAAGTTACATCCAAATCGGTTCATAAATATGAGAGTTACAGTGTGACAACTATCAGATATATATATATATATATTGCGGTTTTTGATGATAGTCGGTAATGTTTAATTGATCGTTATATATATATATATAACTTTTGAACGGAGGGTGGTTTCGGGGTCTGGGAGTCATCATTGATGAAGATATACCAAATTTTTTTGAAATCGCTTTCCTCCGAACGGCTGCAACAGGTAGCTTTTTTGTAATGAAAGCTACCTAATAATCCTATGAATACGAATTTCGACCGCGATTAATCGACCTTGCTGATCCTTAATATTCGACCATAAATGACATAAATTGCCATTTAAGGTCGTTTATTGTCGAAATAATACATACACTTGTAAATATGAAAATTGTAACTCATCGACCTTAACGGAATAAAGTTTAGGAGATTCTTATGCTTGATTAGTAGGGCGATAAGCAACATGAAGAATTTGAATTCCGAGTAAATGTAAGGCTGAAAAAATTATTTTCAAAAGACGGCTAATATAAATTATACAGGGCGTCTCTTCCTAAACCGTTAATTTTAGAGGTACCTATAGTTAGTTTTATTCGCAAAAAGTTACGAAATTTAAATTTTTTATGCTGTCCTTGCGTCGTATAAGTTATATTTAAGAAAGCATTCATCATGTTCTTATAAATAAAACAGTAAACATTCTATTCTTCTACGATCAAAATTTACTGAGTTATGATGTTTTGAACTTTAATAATTTTTGAAGTATTATAACTAAGTAAGTATTGGTTGTACAAAAAGGGACTTGTGTGTTACTTGTTAGAGCATGGAGAATTTTTTTCTAATTATAACTTAACCCAGCGACGTATAAAAATTTTAATTTTGTAACTTTTATTAAAATAACTATTTTGACGTTAACGTATATTCATGTAATACAGAACAACGAAGCAATTGAAATAGTTTTTCAATTGGAGCTACACCTCTAAAATTAATATAACTACTGGTCGGCGATAAGAAAGAACACACCATATATGTATACAATAGGTTTTCCATCTTACATTCTCAATTTATTTGTATTTTCGAATCTAAAAAAATATACTTAAGATTTCATCTTTAGAATTTGAAAAGAATGCAACGATATTTTTTTTCTTAATGGAATAACTATTTGAAATTTGTTCGTTCCAAATACCTTTTGTTTGTTGTATAACATAGATAATGAATTTTTTATTTCGTCGACATTTTGAATTCATTGTTATTGATCATATTGTACGTTTTCAGGTCAAACAGAAGATAAAGCGAAAGAAATTTACGTTACGAATTGAATCCAATCCGATTTTTTGTTTTCTTTAATAGTATTTGGGATTACGCTTTTGTACATCTCTCTTCTAATTTACAAAAATAATACACGTATTTTTTAATTTTAAAATTTGTTTTCGGCATATGAAGAAATACAAATTCATTAAATAATATAATACTGATTGTGACACATTAAACTACATTCATATTTTTTATTTATTGTCAATCAACTTTAAATAAATCTAATCATTTTTTCATACAATGACATAGGAAATAGTGAAAATTATTCTGTTTGAAATAAATTTCTACATTTTTAATTGTAATTTGGCACTGAACTCACGTTGCACTTTCTTACTATATTAGCTAACGATTTATAAATTTCCATCGAAATTGTATAAAATACAGAAAGCTTTTCAACAAAAGAAGAGGGTTGCAGTAGACATGAGACGGACGATTCTTGTACAGGAAACCAGTGTCTCACTCTACTTACAATCGGTTCTACATTTAACCCTTGCTAAGGTGGGGTACTAAGATGGAATCAATTTGACCTCGTCTGGACATTTTGCAGTTTTTTTCTCATTTAGATTATGTATGATAAAATTATTTTCTTGGAATATTCTATAAAGGTCTCTTTCATGATTTTGTCCTTGAATTTAAGTAAGTAATCTTGTAAGTTTCACACAGTTTTTTTTTTTTTTTTTTTTTTTTTTTTTTTTTTTTGTAGAAATTGCGAATGGGGCCACATGGACCCCATCTTAGGAAATCAGGGAAAAAATGAAAGCTTTCTATCACTTATCACAGTTCAAGAGAAAGAAAGATAATTTTTAGCATTCTGCCAAATGTAGTTCGCTGTGGGTATAGCGTTACCATGCAAACGGGTGTAGACCCCTTTTTCATTTCGTTATGTCTTTGTTCTTGTGTTCAGTTGTGTGTAAATTTCGCTATTCAATAAAATGAATCGTCACATCGTATGAACATTATAATTACTTTGAGGGAGGCTAAATCACTTATAGGTCAGCCCTTTTTAAATCTTATTCATTTAAGCAATATTTTGATTTTAGTACTGCGAGGATTAACGATTCATTGTTTATCTATTTATTGCTTCAACACTCCAAGCTGAATAAGGATTTTCTTTCACGACTTTACCATTAATGAGTATAATTTAACGATATCTACACTACTTTCTGTAAAATGTAATGACATCACGAGAGGTTCTGAGAATGGTTACTATTCGCGTCCAAACTATATTAAACGAGGGCGATAAATTATTTACAATGTAGCGGACAACAGATATGTGTCCCTTGCCGAATTATGGTGCTTTTCCAGCGCTTCCATGATATCATCACATTTCATAGAACGTAAAGTGAGTCAGTTGAAAATTTTATGAAAATTTGTTGAGATTATGAATGAAAATTCGGTTTAGGCTAAGTTTGAGACAAAATGTATTTTTCATTGAAGATTAGTACATAAAATATTAAATAAATAAATTAAAAGCATTTATTTGTATAGAAAACCATGAAAAATTTAATAGAAATCGATTTCTAAAATCTTTAAATATGCGAATCCAAAATTACAGCTCATTTCGCCAATACTTACTTTTGAAATAATTTTTAAAAATTTCTCTCACTAAGGATTTAAAAATGCGTCAGAAAGTAGTTCCTTTGAATTTGCGAACAGCCCTAAGTGGGTAGTTTCTGTGCCTATAACATTGTATAATACAATATTTCAAAACAAGCAAATAGAAAAAAAAAAAAAAAGATAACAAGAATGAAAAATCATGTGTACAGCATAGATTATGAAATACTTTTGAACACATTCAGAATTATTTCCCATAGGCTTCAATAGTTCAATTATTGCTCATTTTCTTCTATAGTCAAATTATTTTGTGTGTCCCTGTAAATGAACGATAAGTTCTATGCACACCACATTCTACAGTAAAAACCTTGTAGTACACCTCAGTGATGTATATCAATTTCAATATGTTTAAAATACTGTAATATCATTAAAATACACGGCAAGCGATTTTCCCCATACACCGTAATGTAACGAAAGTCTTTTGAGTAGCCCTGTAAATGAACCAAAAATTCCACACACTCCATTTTCAATACCGAGCATGCCATACTAAACCCCAATAACATGTATCTATTTCGTGGAAATCGGACTATATTTGCACGATATAGGGCACGGACAGACAAACCGAATTCATAAACACTTTTCAACTATGTTGGAAAGTGTTAAAAAGGGGTAAATGAATCTTTATCCTCAATAATGAATAACATAATGTTTAAACCACCATCGAATTTCTTTGCAAACACCTAAATTTTATTATATAAAGACATAAGGGAATAAGAGACAATGTAACTGGTACCGAAAATGACCTTATAAAAAATAAACAATCCCAAACATGTCATTTTCCTTGTAAAAAAACGCACAAATTATCATTATCTCTAAAACACTTTCTAAAATCTCTCTTATGCAACACTTAGCACATTATTAGTGCGAAAATCGCATGACTGTAATCCTAATTATATTCGCATGCTAGCACAAAGTGCTTTATGAATTTTACGCGTAATGTCCAATTTTTAAGTCCTAAATATTTTATAATTCATTTTTAAAAAATGCATTTGATCTGAATTTTTTTCTAAGTAAGATTGCAGTCGACCCAGATAACGATTTAATCTTTAAAAACCTTGAACTCAATTAAAAATTTAAGTTAATCTGTAGGAAGCTGCTATATATTTTATTGCATTTGTTTGTTTTTATACATTGTGTTTTTTTTTTTTTCCTTATTGTTGTTCCTTCACTGCGACTTTATGCAATGATCTGGCATATATTAAGATTATTACTTGATGTGTCACGATTTGTTTTGTTCACTCTATTAAATGACTGTAGTTTTTGTTATATTTCTTAATCTTACTCGAAAATTACAAAAGACAAGTAAAATGTTTGTGCTTTTCAAAATACATATATATATATATATATATATATATGGGGCATTCTCACAATCTTTTGACTTTCATGTCCCTGAATAATAATTTTTTATTTATTACACTTTTTTGTGTGTTTTTTATTTCATATACTGGGGAATGACCCATTGCATGATTGCATAACAATATTAAAGTTTTGGACGATGTTGGGCCTCCAAATACCAGGAAAACTCATCTACCGTCCCGTGTCCCTGATGCTGGTTTTGAAGTTTGGAGCTGTCTGTATAAAATCGTTTCAATAAAAATAATTCGATGTAATTTTTTTCTGAAGCTGGAACTATTGTTTTATATAAATATGTAGCAAAAAATTAACCTGCACACATTTTTAGAGTTGTTATCATTTTTTAAACTCTGTCCCTGGGTTTTAGATTCCTTACTATCCCTCTTCTAAAATTATACAGAAAATCATTTCAGATGCAGCCACAGAATTTTTTTCAAGTTTTTTCTCATGCAGAAGTATGCTAGAGAAATAATGTCTAAAATACTTTGGCAGGAAATTTACTATAGAATTTAAATCAGCATTTAAATATCAATTTCAAGCACCGTGGCCTTATTGGTAGTCTCACCGTCCCCAAGGTTTATTCCTGCACTTTTCAAGGTAAAATTTTTAAAAAATTTAATTTAATCCAATGTTAACAACTGTTTCTAAAAATCAATGAACATTGTGGCTATCACTTAGTCTTAACATGATTTTCCTAAAAATAGGTGGTAATTTTCCTTACCATTCCATCCTTACCGTCCCTTTTTTCCAATACCATTCCCTTTTTTACCTTACCGTCCCTTTTTTAACGCCCCTTTAAGACAATGTTATACAAAAATTCTGTATTAAAAGTACTACATTGTTATTATTTCTTATTTGAATGTCGTGTGGGTACTATGCGAATTCAAGTTTGCGAACTCGCAAGTTTAACTTAAGCCTCAGTTAAATAAAAAAAAATTTTCGCTGCTAACCATTTTTTCTTTATTTTGAATCATTAAGGCATTCGTCTATCAGATTAAAATGTTATTTTAGCAAGTTTAATTTCGCCAGATTTTTTTTCCCAAAAGTCAAAAGATTGTGAGAATGTCCCATATATATGGTAAGTAAAAGAGTTAAAAAGTATTTAGTACACTCTAATTTTTAATTTTTGTTTTCTACTTTTTAGTGTTTAAAAAATTTCGTTCTTGTAGGCTCACAGCCAGTTGGTCTATTGTGGCGAGAGTGGTTTGGTCCATAATTAACTTCATTGTTTTTATGATATGTAAACAGATGTAACTATAAGGTTATTTGGTTTCATTTGCGGCTTAGATAATAGACAAATGCATCAAAATTAATTTATTAACATATAATTACGTTTAAAAAATGTTAAAATGATGTGTTGTCACCGGAATCGCAACTATTTCTATAATTTTTATAGTTCTATCTTATCAGGAAGGTATATCGATTACAATATTCCATTTTTACATACCAAATCCAAATATAATGTATCGTTCCACATACTACTTTGTTTTGTGAAATTGTTGTATAGGAAACATTCGAAAAATGTTGAAGCATGTTTAAATTAAAAGCATTTTTTTCATTTCATTCAACATTCGAATTTGAAGTGATAATAGGCTTGAAGTAGCAGGAGTCTTTCGGTAGCTTCATCGCCCCGAGCCCTTCCTTTCCGCTTTTCGGTATCTTTAATTTGTCTAATTTCCCTTTTAAATTTGTCCGGTCTCAATTTTTGATTTTTTTTTCGATTTTTTTTTATTGAAAGAAAATCAAAAATTAAAACCGGACAAATTTAAAAGGGAAATTACACAAATTAAAGACACCGAAAAGCGGAGAGGAAGAGCTCGGGGCGATGAAGCTGCCGAAAGACTCCTGAAAAAAAATCGAAAATTGAAATCGGACAAATTTAAAAGGGAAATTACGCAAATTAAAGACAACGTAAAGCGGGAAGGAAGGGCTCGGACCGATGAAGCTACCGAAAGACTCCTGCTACTTCAAGCCTATTATTACAAAATACTAATAATAGTATTTAGTTGATTATTATATATTTTATTTTTTGATGCGTTATATATATATATATATATATATATATATATATTAAGAAAACTTTCACTGGGTTAATTCTTTGTAATATGTTAATTGTTGAATGTTGAGTATATGGTTTCGAAATTAAATGAAAAGGTACTAAGAACGATATTATCCTACAAATTTCAGACTGTGATTTCAGTGGCTTAAACATTACAATTTTTAGGCTTCCCTAATGCATCATTTCTTACGGAAAATCGTGGTGGCATTCCTAGAATAGGACATACATATCAGTAATACTCACTTAAAAGCCTTCACTAGTCACTCAAAAAGACCCGGATGATAATGTTAATCCTATGGGGAAGTTATTTTCAAATATCTCGCTTGAATTTTGATATTCTCGAATGATTCTTTTGCACAGGATAGCTGAGGACGATCTACATCCGGGCTAGTTTTTACTTTTTTGATTTTGGTTTCAGATTAAAAAAAAAAAATTCTTTTACTTTCGGAACCGGTTGGAACCGGTTCTGAAATTGTAACTACCCTAATATATATTAAAAAAACCTATAGCCAAAATCGAAAAAGGTAAAAACTAGCCCGGTTGTAGATCGTCCTCAGCCATCCTATGCAAAAACAAATCATTCAAAAATATCAAAATCAAAGCGAAAAATTTGAAAATAGCGCCCCCATAGACTTTACATTAGCATTTTCCTTTTTTCCGTGACTGAAGTGAACTCTTAAGATGCTAAAATAATTATTTGTAATATGATTTGATTCAGCGTTTAAATATAAACAAGATAGCAAAATCTAATATTTTAATTATTCTATGGAAATACAAGTCTCAAATTAAAACAGAATTCGTAATGAAATTTATCGTACTCATCCGATTAAATTTAGTTGATATATTGAAAACTATTTTATTTTACAATTTTAAACACATATACAGATTTTAGAGGGTAAACTCTTAGCTATTTTAAAATTTTATGTATCACAGTGTGTGGAAATGCAACGAGAACTAGCAACAGATAAGTACGCACATCTTGATTTCCAAATTTTAATTCTCATATCGCGTTCAATTTAAATGTCGTCAAATTAAATGATGCAAACAATTAAAATGTCTCGTGCGGGTACATTTGATTTACATCAGCGATAATACAGTAATTATACATTAAAGACATTACAAGAATTGAAAAATGATGAGTTGAAATATTGTATACTAACCAAATTCAAAACGGCCTAAAATCTAAAAATGAATCGTTTGTGCTTTATTGTGAATAGTGGAGAATTTGCTAATTAAAATGCCTGCCATAGAAATCACATAAATATATGTTGATTTATTTTTGTAACGTAATCTGATATTTAGTCTACACTGTAAAAAAAAATAATGCCAGTTTTCCGGTAGGAATCGGAAAAATAGTTGCCCTTATCGTAGCGGAATAATTTCCAAACCAGCTCGGAATAAAATCCGTAAAATCGGAATAAAATCCGTAAAATACCGTTTTACTGACTATTTCCTTATTTTTACGGATTTTATTCTGAGCTGGGTCGGAAATTAGTCCGGTACGATAAGGGCAACTATTTTTCGGATTCTTACCGGAAAACTGGCAGTATTTTTTTTTACAGTGTAGTTTCAACTGGGTATCGTACATTTTATTGTTTTACTTTTTTTTGTTGTTGTTGTTATTAGCAGGATGAACTTTTTATCTCCAGTGCTAACTTTCTAAATCGAGTAGACGTTCCTCTTTATATATTTTACTTGTAAATCTATGTACACATACCCAGCAATATTTCAGCAATTGAAAACCGAACGATAGCCCATCATCTACAAAAGAGTTTTTCTAGCTACTGAGGATAGTCCAACATTATTAGAACCTGTGAGCTTCTTTCCCAAGCTAAATACGTTCCTACTATCAAACATGCTAATCATACAGCTGAAATATCTTCAAAAATTCATATTTACTGAACACTTTTAGATAATAGTTTAATGGAAAACTAACTCTCATATGCATGTAGCCTCATATGAGGTTATGATACAAAAGAAAAAAGAAAATTAAATTTAAAAAATCAAGAAACCCGACTGCATAAAAAGCGAACTAATTAATTATTTCTTATCATTGTTAAGCTATTTTTTATATTACTTACCTATTTTTTTATTTACTAGTATTGATGATTTTTAAGTTGTGTTTAATGGTTAGTTCCTGTCTATAAATACTGTTTTGATGAGGCCTATAGATGTCTATGATGGTTAGAGTTGCAGTAAAACTAGAGATCCTACCTACACAACTTACAGGTTGTGTAATATTTAAACGGAGCTTCTGACTGTAAAATAGTCAATGAAACATCGTCTTCATTTTGAAAGACCTATCCAGTGATATACCATTCAATAGGGTGCGTATTTTTCTCGTGCCTACCGCCATTTTGTATTTTACGGCCTCCATTTTGAATTCATAAAAACAAAACCTAACCTATAACCATCGGACGGTTAAGACAAATCGATAGAGACCTCATTCATTGAAATCCATCCAGGCGTTGAGATGTTTCGAGGGTATAAAGAAATCCACATACCCAGATACGCGTGAAACGCATAACCCTTCTTAGCAGTCGAGTAAAAAAACTCAGAGAACTGTGCATATTTTATTTTTACTGTTTTACTACTCATAAACGTTTTACGAAATTCAATAATGCGTGTGACATACAGAAGTAGTTGAGAGAAACATTTTCTTTTCAAATGTTCAGTACGAAAATTTTACTTGATTAATTTAACACAATTATTATAATTAATAAATAAATCACACGTTTTGAAATTTTCCATCTGAGTGAATTAGAGTCTGCGATTTATTCTGTTGAGCTGATTCAGATACCAGACCAGATATCATAATCCATAAGATCTGGATGAATTATGTGTTAGCCAGATTTTTCGGGATAGCTCAATTGGCAGTGCATTGGCAGCTTAAGGCTCCTGTCCCTGCCGGCGAAGACACACTGTAAAAAAAAAATACGACCAGTTTTCCTGTAGGAGTCGGAAAAATAGTTGCCCTTATCCTACCGGAAAAATTTCCTACCCAGCTCGAAATAAAATCCGTAAAATACCGTTTTATTAACTATTTCCCTTTTTTTACGGATTTTATTCCGAGTTGGATCGGAAAATTTTCCGGTACGATAAGGGCAATTTTTTTTCCGATTCCTACCGGAAAACTGGCCGGATTTTTTTTACAGTGCACTGACGAGCTAATGCTAATCCTGTGGGGAGGGATTTATCTACTATCGCGTTTGCATTTCGACATTTTTAAATATTTTTTTTTTTTACATTGGATAGCCGAGATCCGTCTCTACATCGCACCTTTTTTATTTTTTTCGATTTTGGTCGCAGATATTTTTTATAAAGCTACTTTCACTTTCAAAACCAGTTCTGAAAATGAAAGTGTCACTCAAAAAAATATCTGCAACCAAAATAAAAAAAATTAAAAAAGGTGCGATGTAGAGACGGATCTAGGCTATCCAATGCAAAAAAAAATAAATAAATAAATGTCGAAATGCAAACGAGGTATCAGAAAAATCCCTCTCCATAGGATTAGCAATAACTCGTAAGTGCCTTCGCCGGCAGGGACAGGAGCCTTAAAAGGCTGGTCACTCAGCTTCAGAATTCTGCTACGTAATGTTAAGTCTGTGGACTTTTGATGCATTCGTATATTTAAAATATCGTGTCGGGGAAATTCATATTTTTAACATCTTTCTTCCGTGTACTCTTCTTAAAGGATGTCTCTTTTTTTCTTAATTTTCAAAATATTTCTAAAATCTATGCTGAATTTAACATTTTATGCGTTAAAAGCGGGCGAACTGTAAGATTTTAACACTTCATATAACATCAAGTTTATACTTTAGAAATATTTTGAGAACTAAGAAGAAAAGAGACATCTTTTAGGAAATGTACACAAAAAATGGAAGTTAAAAATATTTATTTCCCGGGGAGATATTTTAAATATACGAATACATCGAATGCCCATAGACTTTACATTAGTGAGAGGAAATCGGAAGCTGAGTGACTAGCCCCCTTAAGCGAAAAGGTTCCTGGTTCGATTTCTGGCCTGGACGCTTTTTTAATTACTAGGGAACATCCCCAACTGTCAGTTCTGGATTTTGACAAGAGTGGTATCGTTCGAAAGCTATTGTCACGAGGATCAAGAAATGTATAGGAACCATACACCCGAATCCAATTGTTCACGAGATATGGACCCTTTTCTGTTTCAAAAGAAGAGATAATAAAGAAGGGGGAAACAGCGTGAGATTCCTTTAAAAGCTATCGAAAGCAGGAATTTTGTCTTATAAATTAATTATTATACTGCTTTTCACGATACGTTTCATGATAGAGTGGTAATGAGAATATTATCCTAGTACTGGGCAAATGGATTGGCCAAGCAGATTAAAGTTTATGCAGCGAAAAACTAGGTTCTGCTATACAGCCAGTCTTCCACCCACCTTATCGACAAAATATCTTCAGCAACTGGATGTTTACTTCTTCCAATAATACAAGTACTTAGTAAAGAAAATAGCAGAATATTCAAAAACTCATCGAAGTATTTGATGTGATGTTAACACTATTACTATAGAAAGCATACTAAAAATACATCACTTGGCCTACAGCCAGTTCTCTTCATCTACTTTCGATGTAGTGCTTCAATTCTATGCTTTCCAAAAGGCTTTAATGCGAAACACGGATCCAGTCTTCCGATCAGTAAAACATGTATGCTTCACTGCTCCTACAAAACAAAACTGCGCTGGCTGTCAAACAATAATATCGTTCATCATTTGTGCCTGGTGTTGGAAACACCTGTGTTTTCAACACTTTTACGTAGGAAAACACTACCATGCTTAATTATAAAACAACATTCTTGCCTTCGATAGCTTTTAAAGGAATTTCGTGCTGTTTTCTCTTCTATATTTCTCTTTATCGGAAATGGAAAAGAGTCGATATCTCGTCCATTATTAGATACGAGAGTATAGTTCCTATACATTTTTTATACTTCTGACAAAATCTTTCGAACGATACCACTCTCGTCAAAATCCAGAACCGACAGTTGGGGAAATTCCCTAGTCAGTTTTAAAATTAAGTGTGATTTATTTGCTAATTAAAAGAGTCGCGTTAAAATTAATGGTGTAATTACGTATCCAACGTTTCTTGGAATTCCATTACCTTCGATATATTAGGGGAGAGTAGTACACAGTGAGACATGGTACACTGTGAGACAACAGCCAACTTTTTTCTCCAAGCTGGCACACACACATAACCACCTCATCTTATGCAACACGTGAATGTAGTTTCGGCACTCCAGTTAGTGATCCGAGAAAATAGTAAATAATTCTTTATTTTATAGTGGTTAAAGTTACATAAACGTCTATTTTAGAGATTATTTCCTTCAATATGACATATATTTACTTAACCTAACGTAGCTTTATATAATAATAGACTATTTCAACAAAACGACACCAACTTTTTAAAACGATGAAATTGACGTAACAGATTTGGCATCCATTTTGTTACAACGTAACGAAAGTATACAGTGAGACACACAGTTGTGGTATGCAGTGAGGCGTGTATAATTGTGTACCTACTATGTTGTTCTGATGTTAAAAAAAGTTATTTATTAATAAAGAAGGTTTATCTCTCTCTTACTTTCTGTGTGTGTGTGGGCGTGCGATGGCTAGGGAAATCTACTAAACGTAAGAGGCTGAAAATTTGCATGAAGGCAGCCAAGGTCTGCCATTGACCACCAGAGACTCATATTTTTAATATTTTGAAAATCTATAAATATTAATTATAAATCATAAACTTCAGAAAGTTATTGAAAGAATGTAAAAATGTATGATTTATAAAATATATACATTTTCTCACTGTGTACCAAACTGTGTACCTCAAGTGGTACACAGTGAGACAATTTCCGATACTCCGTTATGGTATTTCTGTGCTTTTATAAATAACTTTTTTTTAAACTATTTATACATTAATGTGTAGCGTATTTGTGTAGCTTAAAGATGTAGCAAAATTTTTTTCAAAAGAATAAAAATCGTCGCCATTCGTTAAGTAATAATAATTTCCGTCTCACTGTGTATTACCCTCCCCTATATTGATTCAGATATTAGACCAGGTTTCATAATCAATAAGGTTTCTATGTGAATTATGTGCCCGCCAGATTTGTCCAAAATAGCTCAGTTGGTAACAGCTTACGCTGAAAGGTTACTGGTTTAGAAAATTTTACTTTGGCAAATTTTGTTTTGTTGAGATCGAATTTATGCGCCTGGGATCTGAAAATAACGTGATAATTTTTTTTTTAATTTTTTTTTATTTACTTTCTACTTAGTGTTAATGTAATCTAAACTTACCTTTAAAACAAAAAAAAAATATTTAATAACTATCAATAATAGTTTTCAGTGGCTGCACTGTCAAAAATAATTTACTTAAAAATGAGAACTTCCATGTACTCGTATTTTTTTAAGTACAATTGTTTCAAAAAGAAGTACATTGTTAAAAATAATCTACTTAAAAATGAGCATTTCTATGTATTCATATTTTTTAACATATTTCATACATTTCAAATTTATTTACAATTTCATTAGAAATGTTAAAGAAGAAAATTTAGCTTAAAAATTGTTTCATTAGAAATTAAAATATTTAAGAACGGGAAAATTCATCTCTGCTGTTAGCAATCTACCGTTGCTGATTCATAAGGTGTCATTTGGAAGCAGCTGGTAACTGCTCTTATAGCACAGTCAGTTCAATACTGGTCTTCCACCTAGAGGAGTCGGGTTCAAATCACGGGGCGGCTTATACACAAGAATTAAAATCGTAAATTTTGTTGTTCTTTACTCCAAAAATTGCAGTTCTTCGCAATTAAAAATTACCGTAATTAAAAATAGTGATTTGTCGGTTCTCTGTAATTTCGCTTTTTTTTTCTTATTGTGTATGTGTGTTCCTATACATACTTATTTTCGAGTCCCTGTATGTACTCAAAAAAATGAGTACATGCGTTTCTCAAATTTAAGAGTTAAGTACTCGGAGCTATTATAAGATCGGAAAGTACTCAAAAGTGAGTACATTTTACTTATTTTTAAGTATCCAGTTTTAACAGTGTGTAAATCTCATGTAAAGTTCGCTTTGTAATTTCTGTAATAATTGTTATATTGTTCGTAATAATCTATTTGAAATTTAATTTAATTTCAAAATATTTTTTTTATCCAATTAAAACATAATTCATGGATGAGAGGTTTAACCCTTTATTTACGGAATTATTTATCAAGAAATTGCTTCAACTCAATAATTATCTTCTTTAATATGTGAAGATATACTGGAATTTTTATATAATAATAATGTGAAATTTAAATAAATTTTTTCATTAAAACTGATTAAATAAATCGCTAGTTATAATGTTTTTTGTAAAATATTTACAAAAATAATCAAATTAATTAACCAAAAATACGTTTATGGAAATGTCACAATTCTTATAAAAGCAATGCGTTTAACCGCATTATGATCTTCTCTCTAAATGGAAGGGTTTCGACAGTTGAAAATGTTTTATATAGCTTTATTTTTAAAGAAAAACTATACCTATTTAAACGATCAAGAAAATTTTCACTTTTTGAAAATATTTAGCTTTGACTGTTTCTCTAAGCTTTCTAAATTTGATCGAGGCGAGTATTTTGCGAGAAAAGAAAAATAAACATTCAATAATAGACAGAGTAAATAAATTTTATATTAATTTTTTTTCAATGATACTTAAAAGTACCATCAGTGCATAAAGGGTTATGAAGATATTTCATAGAAATTCTGTCATTTTTAAAAATTAATACATACTTTTTTTGGATAAAAAACATGCTGCCTTGAAAATACCCAAGAGATTTATCAACCCTATTCTATGAATTAATCTAAATCAAGAAATCTAATCTATCTAAATCAAGAAATTTAATTCAAAATTCTTGAAATTTTCATCTGTTTATTAAACATTGTATCATTTAAATCTGTAATAAAAACATGGTAATTCATCTGAACATCACAAATAATTCATGAATGAAAAGGTTTATGACGGTAATTCATAGAAATTCTGTCATGTTTTAAAATTAATACATACTTCTTTCGGATTAAAAAAAACGCTACCTTGAAAATAACCAAGGGATTTATCAACCTTATTCTATGATCCATCTAAATCAAGAAATTTTATTCAAAATTCTTGAAATTTTCTTCTGTTTGTTAAATATTCAATCGTTTAAATCTTTAATAAAAAAATGGATTAATACATACTTTTTTTCCAATAAAAAAACAAGCTGTCTTGAAAATATCCAAAAGATTTATCAACTTTATTTTATGATCTAGCTAAATCAAGAAATTTAATTCTAATTTCTTAAAAATTACCTCTGTGTTATTGAACACTGTACCGTACCATTTAAATCCGCCATAAAAACAAGATAATTCATCTAAACATCGCAAATAATTCATGAATGACAAGTTTAAGACAATATTTCATAGAATTTCCGTCATGTTTTAAAATTTATACGTACTTTTTTTGGGATTAAAAAACACGCTGCCTAGAAAATATCAAAGAGATTTATTAACCCTATTCTATGATCTATCTAAATCAAGAAATTTAGTTCAAAATTCTTGAAAATTTCACCTGTTTGTCAAACATTGTATCATTTGAATCTTTAATTTAAAAAAATGGATAATTGATCTAAACGTCACAAATAATTCATGAATGAGTGGGTTTAAGACAATATTTCATAGAATTTACGTCATGTTTTAAAATTCATACGTACTTTTTTCAAATTAAAAAACACGCTGCCTTGAAAAAAATCAAAGAGAGACCCTATTCTATGATCTATCTAAATCAAGAAATTTAATTCAAAATTCTTAAAAATTCCCTCTTTTTGTTAAACATTGAATCATTTAAACCTTTAATTAAAACAAGATAATTGATCTAAACATCCCAAACAAATCATGAATGAGAGGGTTTAAGTCGATATTTCATAGAAATTCTGTCATGTTTTTAAATTCATACGTACTTTTATCCGATTTAAAAACCCGCTGCTTTGAAAACATCCAAGAGATTTATCAACCCTATTTTATGATCTATCTAAATCCAGAAAATTAATTATAGATTTTTGCAAATTTCCTCTGTTTATTAAACATTGTATCATTTAAATATATAATAGAAACAAGATAATTGATCTAAACATAACAAATAATTCATGAAGGACAGAGTTAAAGACGATATTTCATAAAAATTCAGTCATGTTTTAAAATTAATACATACTTCTTTCGGATACAAAAAACAGACTGCCTTGAAAATTTCCAAGAGATTTATCAACCCTATTCTAGGATCTATCTATATCAGGAAATCTAATTCAAAATTCTTGAAAATTTCCTCTGTTTCTTAAAAATTGTATCATTTAAATCTTTAATAAAAACAAGATATTTGACCTAAACATCTCAAACAAATCATGAATAAAAGGGTTTAAGTCGATATTTCATAAAAATTCTGTCATGTTTTAAAATTCATACGTACTTTTATCCGATTTAAAAACCCGCTGCCTTGAAAACATCCAAGAGATTTATCAACCCTATTTTATGATCTATCTAAATCCAGAAAATGAATTATAGATTTTTGCAAATTTCCTCTGTTTATTAAACATTGTATCATTTAAATATATAATAGAAACAAGATAATTGATCTAAACATAACAAATAATTCATGAAGGACAGAGTTAAAGACGATATTTCATAAAAATTCAGTCATGTTTTAAAATTAATACATACTTCTTTCGGATACAAAAAACAGACTGCCTTGAAAATTTCCAAGAGATTTATCAACCCTATTCTAGGATCCATCTATATCAGGAAATCTAATTCAAAATTCTTGAAAATTTCCTCTGTTTCTTAAAAATTGTATCATTTAAATCTTTAATAAAAACAAGATATTTGACCTAAACATCTCAAACAAATCATGAATAAAAGGGTTTAAGTCGATATTTCATAAAAATTCTGTCATGTTTTAAAATTCATACGTACTTTTATCCGATTTAAAAACCCGCTGCCTTGAAAACATCCAAGAGATTTATCAACCCTATTTTATGATCTATCTAAATCCAGAAAATGAATTATAGATTCTTGCAAATTTCCTCTGTTTATTAAACATTGTATCATTTAAATATGTAATAGAAACAAGATAATTGATCTAAACATAACAAATAATTCATGAAGGACAGAGTTAAAGACGATATTTCATAAAAATTCAGTCATGTTTTAAAATTAATACATACTTCTTTCGGATACAAAAAACAGACTGCCTTGAAAATTTCCAAGAGATTTATCAACCCTATTCTAGGATCTATCTATATCAGGAAATCTAATTCAAAATTCTTGAAAATTTCCTCTGTTTCTTAAAAATTGTATCATTTAAATCTTTAATAAAAACAAGATATTTGACCTAAACATCTCAAACAAATCATGAATAAAAGGGTTTAAGTCGATATTTCATAAAAATTCTGTCATGTTTTAAAATTCATACGTACTTTTATCCGATTTAAAAACCCGCTGCCTTGAAAACATCCAAGAGATTTATCAACCCTATTTTATGATCTATCTAAATCCAGAAAATGAATTATAGATTCTTGCAAATTTCCTCTGTTTATTAAACATTGTATCATTTAAATATGTAATAGAAACAAGATAATTGATCTAAATATAACAAATAATTCATGAAGGACAGAGTTAAAGACGATATTTCATAAAACTTCAGTCATGTTTTAAAATTAATACATACTTCTTTCGGATACAAAAAACACACTGCCTTGAAAATTTTCAAGAGATTTATCAACCCTATTCTAGGATCTATCTATATCAGGAAATCTAATTCAAAATTCTTGAAAATTTCCTCCGTTTCTTAAAAATTGTATCATTTAAATTTTTAATAAAAACAAGATATTTGACCTAAACATCTCAAAAAAATCATGAATAAGAGGGTTTAAGTCGATATTTCATAGAAATTCTGTCATGTTTTAAAATTCATACGTACTTTTATCCGATTTAAAAACCCGCTGCCTTGAAAACATCCAAGAGATTTATCAACCCTATTTTATGATCTATCTAAATCCAGAAAATGAATTATAGATTCTTGCAAATTTCCTCTGTTTATTAAACATTGTATCATTTAAATATGTAATAGAAACAAGATAATTGATCTAAACATAACAAATAATTCATGAATGACAGAGCTAAAGACGATATTTCATAAAAATTCAGTCATGTTTTAAAATTAATACATACTTCGTTCGAATACAAAAAACACACTGCCTTGAAAATTTCCAAGAGATTTATCAACCCTATTCTAGGATCTATCTATATCAGGAATCTAATTCAAAATTCTTGAAAACTTCTTCTGTTTCTTAAAAATTGTATCATTTAAATCTTTAATAAAAACAAGATATTTGACCTAAACATCTCAAACAAATCATGAATAAGAGGGTTTAAGTCGATATTTCATAGAAATTCTGTCATGTTTTAAAATTCATACGTACTTTTATCGGATTTAAAAACACGCTGCCTTGAAAACATCCAAGAGATTTATCAACCCTATTTTATGATCTATCTAAATCAAGAAAATTAATTATAGATCCTTGCAAATTTCCTCTGTTTATTAAACATTTTATCATTTAAATATACGGGTTGGAACCCGTCGAAATTCGACGAATTAAAATGTTTAGAATAGAACTGTTAGATCGAATTCATAATAAACCTAAAAAATCATTACAATAAAAAATTCATCTTACATTGGTTGTCTAACTCTTAAAACAAATAATGTTTTTAACCTAAAATTACCAAAATATTATTTCCACAAACTTCAACTGCTTAAATTATTGAAAAATTAAACTGTATTAAAATACGTAATCAAGATGATTAATTATGTTGAAGTTATCTATTGAGGCTCTTGCGTTTGTTTTTATGGGATGAAAAATCAGCAAAAAGGATTTTGCTTTGTCACATCATAAAATGTTCCCCCAAAAAATCTAAACGTTACGTTATTTTCACATTCTCAAAATGTACATACGCACCACTCAAATTCACAATTTAAAAGTATTTTAACGCGCAATACATTATTATCATTAATGAATGTATTTCCAAACTTTAATTCACGTTTGTCCGATACAACTTTTCATGTGAACATTCGCATAAAATTTAAGTTCTAATCTCAGTACCCGCGAAAATTTATCATTCAGAAAGTTGATTTTAGTTGCCATAGTATTGGCCATTAAGTATTTGTCAAATGTTTAGTCTTATCAAAGTAAATGATCGTTTTGTTTTAAATATGACATCATTTTTACTCACTGAATCGTTTTGCATAGCGTTTCAAAATCAGTATCAGCGTAATGTAAAAATATTGAAATACCTTCTTCAATCTTTTGATTTATGAAGAAAAATGCGTGGTTTTTTTTTTTTTATGGCTGACGTCATTTTCTGTTCAAAAATTAGAAAAAAAGTTACTTTTATTTGTAATGTGAAAATGGCATCGATAACGATATAATCAATAAAAATAAATAAACCATGGCTATTTTCCCTTTACTTTTAATATAAATGGAGTACTTCTGTTGCCACAATTACAAAATTGGTATTAAAAACTATAAAAAAATTAATATCTCAAAAATAAATTGAGATAGAGCTTTCAAACAAATTGCATTTAAAAGTACATTTTTTTCCTTACGCGACAGTGTAAATATTGAAACTGTGCGATGTTTAGAAGTTTAAAAATTTGCAGTAGCGAAAATTGTAAAACCGAAATTTCATTTAAAATTTCAAATTGTTACCATTCGCAGAATGACGTATGCGTTACGCACAGATATGTTTGTCCTTTATAATATAGATAGATAATAGAAACAAGATAATTGATCTAAACATCACAAATAATTGACGAATGACCGAGTTAAAGACGATATTTCATCGAACTTCAGTCATGTTACCCTTTAAGCGGCCTAACCGGGTTTTTTTGTCACGTAACCTTTGATTTCAAGGGTTTATATAACACATAACTGATATTAATACAATTTTTTTGTAGCGTTTTTGTAAATAAATATGTAAGGTATTCCTAAACAATTCCCCATACATATAATTTTCATAGCTATTATTTTATGAATCATTAAACATAAAGGAAAAAATATGCCGGACGCTTAAAGGGTTAGAATTAATACATACTTCTTTCGGATAAAAAAAACACACTGCCTTGAAAATATCCAAGAGATTTATCAACCCTATTCTAGGATCTATCTATATCAGGAAATTTAATTCAAAATTCTTGAAAATTTCCTCTGTTTTTTTAAAAATTGTATCATTTAAATCTTTAATAAAAACAAGATAATTGATCTAAACATCACAACAAAAGACTTTTCCGTGAAAACTCAAAGCCGGAAGTACAGGCAAAAGTACTTTGCCACTGAAATATCAGAAGGCTGTTACTTCAAAATAAAATCTGTAAAAGAAACTCGTCAATGAAACCAGAGAATAATAGAAAAGAAAACTAAACAATATAAATCTAGATATAAACGTAGAAACTAGATTTTTCAGTGTAAACTGCAATTGTATACCTTGGCAACAGTATTGTGTTTGACAGCGAATTAAATTTCTTAACAAATGTTTCTGTTTCAAGCGAATTTTCTAAGTAATATCAATCATCAGTGATTTTTTTTTTCCGGTGGTAACGAAAGAATAATATAAAATTATTATTTAATGTCAATTCATTTTATTATACTGGTGAGTTTTGTAGAGAATTTTGGCGAGAGAAGGATGATGTAATTAAAAGTTACCTTGATTATCTTGAGTTATCTCGAGTTTGTATATATTGCAATTAATTATTATCCCGAGAAAACTCGGGCGTGGCATAATTTGTCCCTGCGATTTATTTTTACTTGGCCTGAAGCTTAAAAAGAAAGAAAATATTCTTATAATAAATTATATAGTGTAATAAATTATATACAATATTTGAATGATCGTTTTTCAAGTTTAGTGATGTGAAATGCAAATGATGAAATGCAATGATGTGATTGCAAAAGAGTGGATGATTTTTTAAATTTTTTTTTCAAAATATGATAAGGAAAGCGGTTAAAGATGAAATTTTATTTAAATTTTCTTAAGTTATGCTACAATCAGAAATGAAATAAATCATTAATGGATAATCAAGTGTGAAATCATTTAATGTGTTAATTATTAAGAAAATTAAACTTATGTTCCCACACTATTTTCATTGAAAACAAGCATCGAGCACATTACCTCGTACAGAGCGTGCAAATATGATAGTCAAAATATAAACATTCCTAAAAATCATGTAAATGAAGATTATTTAACTGAAATCAGGTTCTTTTGTTTGTCATCAGTGGCAATTTTCTTCAAGCACATTTTCTATAAGTAATTTCGGTGATCAGCAATTTACTTTTTCAAGCACATATTATAGTATATGTCCAGGAACGGCGAACCTATGGCACGCGTGCATTAAGTGGTACGCTACAGATTATTTTTGGCACGGCATAGATTCACGTTCTACATCAAAATGTAGTAGAATTTCACAAGATGTATTAATAAATCTACATGTTGTCTCTGTTTATCTGAATTCAATTTGTTCGGTTGGTTGTCATTGTCATACAGATTGAAGAAACTGAAATGTAGCTTAATATATCCCAGACTAGCTCAATATTGGCTCACAAAATTTTAAGAATAAGAGAGAATTGTGAGATTATCGCAAAAGAAAGATTAAAAGGCTTATTATAAGCAAAAATGCCGATGGTAAAATTATAACAATTTGGAATTCAATTCCGGCCACTAAAAGCTGTAGATTTTGACGCTTGCTATTTTGACATTTTTTTTTACGAGACATACTTTTCGGAAATAAGTAATATAAAAAATTCAAGTAAAAACATTTTGTCAAATGAGTGCAATTCAGCTTGCATTCTCATAAAAATAACTATGCACGAAGCTGATATAAATTATTTGGGCATCTAAGATGAGACAACAGGGTTAATTAATAAGTACAGAACTTGTGTGAAAATATAAATTACTTGAAAACAACGTTTAAACACACTATAAACAAGCAGATTTGATCATACGTATACGTTTCGTGAGTACTAGGACTAACATCCTCAGTGTAAAAACTTTAAAAAAAAAACAATATCCCCTCAACTGCATGTACGGTGAAAAAAAAACCATACCAATTATTAATTACCATACCAATTATAAAACCAACCATTACATTCAATGCCAATGTGGTTTGTCCTACATTGGACAAACTAAACGAAAACTCCGATACAGATCAATGAACACAGAAACTATGTAAAGAAAAAAGAATTACAGAAATCCTCTATCGCCTCTCATTGCTGGGGGTAGGGACATAATTTTGACTCAGCTACCATTATCAAGAAATGCATTACTCTTCTGGATTTAGACCTTTTTGAGGCTATTCATATCCATAAATTTAAAGACTCCTTGGTTAATGATTTATCTAGTACACCACACATCTCAACTTTCTGGATGGATTTGTTGTGTCACGACACTTCACTTCCATATTAATTTCATTGGCTGTTAGAACTTGATGGTCTTTTGGTATTATGTTTTGACATTTGGGTTTTTTTTCACCGTACATGCAGTTGGAGGGATATTGTTTTTTAAAAGTTTTTACACTGAGGATGTGAGTCCTAGTACTCACGAAACGTATACGTATGATCAAATCTGCTTGTTTATTGCGTGTTTAAACGTTGTTTTCAAGTAACAGGGTTAATTTTTTTAAATAAATTTCTAAACTATAACTCCAAATATTACCCATATTTTTTTTAATGCTAAAAACAAAATTTTAAGTATTTTTGATTCATTGTTATTTGATCCATTTTTTTTTTAATGTTGGCCCGTCATGATCACGTAAAATATTTTTTTGAAAAAAATTGGTTTGTGGATGTGAAAAGTATCGCCGTCCCTGAATATACTAAGCAATATTGATTGCTGATCGGCGATTTATATAAGTACAACGCATGATAAAAAATTTTGATTTAATGTTACATCAGGTTATTTTCCTGGTGAGTGACTGATACTGACTTAATAACTGATAAATATATTCAAAGATATTAATATAAAGAAGGGCTTTGAAGGGCGCTGATTCTTATATACAGCACATAATTGTAATAAATATTTTCACCAGAATTTTTTATTAACATTCTGTTAATGTAAGTTACGTGAAAAAAATTTAAATGCATTTATTTATTTTCAAATGAAATTGGTCGTAAATTCTGGCAAATTTTCAACATTATAGGAATAAAATTACTTTTCACTGAAAGAGTTAACAGTTATTCCAAATCCTTTGATATTTTAATATTTTTACCAATAATTTGACCTCAGGTTCCGTTTATTCCTAATACAAAAAAAAATGAGTGCTTAGTATTGTTTAGAGACTTAACGCCAATCAGTTGTTTTAATCATATCATCGTTCGGAAAGAGGTTTGTTGAGAACGCACTAGACGCTGCGGAAGGCAATGGGGATTCCGAAATTAGGTTCATTTAAAAGAATTTGAAAAGATATAAAATCATATAAACTTGAGTTTTGTTTTATCTTATTATTTAAAAAACCCCGGGCAACGCCGGGCGGATCTGCTAGTACATATAATATAAAAATATTCTTAAGTAAAAACCAGAAAGAACAATCTCCAAATCAAACAAAATAACACAATATAATATATTCTAATATCAACAACTTTCTATCTTACTTTAAAATTTATTTTCCTTGGGTTTTATAATTATTTTTATTAAAGTAAGGTGTAACTTTCTTCTCACTTTCTAGATATACTTAATAAATTAAGGGTGTGGTAAGTTACAGATATTTCCCGATTTGAGATTCTACCACAATTGTGTAAGCATGTGGCCTTTAATTTCTTCCTTTCATATATCTTAATGGATGTGAAGATTTTGACCTTCAAAAAGTACCTTTGACGAAGAACAATGGAAAATTCATAAACCACCTACAAGTTTTAACTGTACCCACCCTGATATACAGCAAATAGGACACATGCGGAGCGTGCCAGTTGTTTGCTGGTAGATAGATAGCAGAAATTAAATGCGTAGCAGAGACTGTTAAGAAAAATAATACAAACTTGAACTTATATCTTTTCACTGAAACACTTTCAGATCAGCTAACTAGTCTGGATAACCTACTTTGGGCGATTCAGGTTATTTAAAATGTTGTTCATTATTTAAAATAAAATTACAACGCCGTAAACATTGCAATAAAACGCCAGCTGTGAAAATGAAGATAAAAAGAAAGAAAGAAAAAGAAAGTGTCTGACCTCAGTTCAACCTTCTAGGAGAAAAAAGTCTGGGATATTGGAGAAAGTGAATTTTTAATGCAGATGTTTAATTAAATACAACTTTAAGCATAGCTCTTTGCTTTAAATAACTAACATGTATCAAAAAAGGACAGTTGTTCACAAAAATGTGAGACCTAACATCAGAGTTGTCGCATCTGGAGAATTTTTTATTTGGAAATTTGAGTTCACACCAGAAAATTTTTGAATAGAAATTTTCTTTTCATTTTATTTATGTAATATCTATCATTTTTTATAAAGGAAAAATAATTGTTAAAACTTACTGGTGAGAATTCGGAATGCCTAAATAAAAGATCAACCAAATGCCGCAACACTGCCTAACATGTATTAAAAAAGCACAGTTGTTCACTCAAAAATACGAGGAGTATCAAAAGTAATAGCCAATTTTTTAGGGAAGATAATGCACGACAAAACAACCAATTTTCGGTTAGGAGCACGTATTCAGGCAAAAGCATAGGGTGCCACACTTGAAGCCGATCACAGATTTTTGTTCATAACTTTAACAATAATCAACGTAATTTAGCGAAATTTTCAAAAGAATAACTTTGCTTTGTGTTAAATATAAGGGTATTACGGGAAGTTCTGATACTGCAATTGATTTTTTTGTAGTACATTGACGGATTTAACATGCACCAGATGCCATTAGCTTACATGGCGATACTTGACTGGATCGAGCCTGGAAAAGAGTCCTTGCATCGAGTCGGTTTAGCCGATCTCTCCCGAATCCAACGTGAACCGCGGTTCGAGCTGACGCTATTTTTTGGTGCCAGTCATGTGAACTTTAAACATTTTAGTTTACGGTTCAGTTTTGATCCTTACGGTTGGGATTCGGATTGGCTATTCAGAAGATAAAAAAATATATATATTTGAATATTAATGAGTTTATATGTATTTATTTTTATATAAAGATATAATTAATAATATAAACATAATTGTAGACTACTTTTTCGTAATTGTATTAAAATATGGATTAGTTTTCTTTAACTTTGAGTTCAAGGCGGATTTGAGTGGGTTTAGGGTTGAAGAGTGTAGGGTTTCGAGTTGACGATTTTTTTTTTCTTTGTTAGGTTCGAGTTGACATTAAGCAGAATTTCCGGGTTCGGGTCGGGTTCCGAGCAGGACTTTTTCTGAATCACGCAATCCCCGATTATGAATCGGATGCTCTGCCAGGAGATTAAATACGTCGTATGAGTAAAATATTAGAAGGAATTATGCTTCATGTGTAAAAGAACGTATTAAAGAGAAACTAATACTAAACGAAAGCTAGAAATGGAGAGAAAAATTGCTGAAAAAAAGTAAGATGAAGCACATGAAACAAACCTCAGATAAAGTTTCGTTTACAATCTGTGTTCGTATCATGTCATGTTTTTGAGAATTTGAACTTAAAAAAATTCCGGCTAATAAACCTTTGTAACTTTTAATTGTATATATTCCACCACACACTTTTTATGTACTAGTATAAATAACAAATTTCTTGACCCCTATACCTAGTAATTTAAAGTTATGTAAAGCTGGAATTTGCAAGAACTGCGTTTAAAACCTTTCTCCTAAAACAACATGAATTTGTTAAACGAGGGGAAATCAAAAAATAAGTTACACTTCCAAGTTATGGCTATTTATTAAACTACATATACATAGGCAACACGGCTATGACAAAAAACGATGTAAGTTCACTTTCTCACATAGTCCCCAAGGGACTGTAAACATTTCTTGGAACGGTCAATCAACTTTTCGATTCCGGATTGGTAGAAATCTCCTCCAGCGCTGTGTAACCACCCGGAGGCAGCGAAATCCAAGGTGCTTGTGAACATGGAGAACACACTGCTGTACGAAATGTTCAGCATGCACGGATATCACGAACGAATATCGCGAAAGCAGGCCCGCAACGTCCAGTACCGTTGCAAATGCTGACCCTGTGAATGCGATCATTAGAGAGAATCGGTGCATAATACTCCAGGAAATTGCCAGCATGCTGAACATTTTATTTTGTACGGCAGTGTGTTTTCCAATTGTTCACGAGCACCTTGGATTTCGCTGTCTGCAGATGGTTACATAGCGCTGGAGGAGATTTCTACGCATCCGGAATCGAAAAGTTGGTTAACCGTTCCGAGAAATGTTTACAGTCTCTTGGGGACTATGTGAAAAAGTGAACTTACATTGTATGTTGTCATAGCCATGTTTCCTATATATATGTGGTTCACTAAATAGCCATAACTTGGAAGTGTAACTTTTTTTTTTATTTGCTCTCATACACTGGACTAGATTAACTTTATATTGGAACGATAAATCATTTTTTCCCCTTATAAATACACTTCTACACAAATACTAGATGTTTTCAAAGTCAGTTATTATCGTTATTTTTTAAACTTCGAAATCTTACGTTCATGTAACTCGTTTATTACGAGTAATCATAGAGATCGGATACTTAAGTTACATTTTATGCTAAAGATAATCTAACATGTATGATTTATGTTGTTCATTTCTAGCAAAAACTGTTCCTGCGAAATTTTCTTTCCTATTTCTTTTCACGGATGAGGGTTAAAGGAAAAAAATGTTTGATAAATACGAATTAAACAAAAAGAATAAATCTATATCTTGTACACATTAAATATTCGAAATAAACCCAAATGCAAATTTTTGTCAACATTTCCTTACATTCAGGACCATTTTTTTTTCTCTTAATATTTCTTTAAATTATGAAACAGTAATAAAACTTTCCTGTTAAAAAGCATTAAGTAATCACTCTGCAAATTCATGTTAAACAAAATCGCAGACAATTACATGTGTGTGTTTAATTGAGTGTGAATGATTTATTTCTATCCGCATTCAATTTAAACTGCGATGTTGCCATCATCAAGAATTTTTTAACGCACAGCCAGGCCATTATTTATTAATTTTTTTTAAAGTTTTCCCTTAAAAAAAAGAAAAACTCATACATGATATGGCAGAAATTTTTAAAATGTAATATTATGTGTATCAATAACATATTCAAATTTCTTGTGAGAGCTCATTTTTATGAAAGTTAGACAGACAAAAGGGGAAAAAATGACACTTACAGAGACAAACACTTCATTTTTAGATCCTGGTGAAACTGACACAAGACCACTACCAAAACGAGGAGCCTTTCTAAAAAAAGAAAGAATGAAAAATAATGATTAAAATCGACGCATCCGCTCAAAAGGTACACGAGAGCATATCTTATTATATATATATATAAACGAATTGTATATCTTTCTTTATTTGAAGTCGTTTAAAAATTACGTTTTAGTTGTCATTTTATTTAGGGTGGGGTTAGTGAGTGCTTCAGCCATTTGGTAGCCCCCCCCCCCCCCCTAATCGCCAGCTGGCTGACCTGTCATCTTATTTAAAGAATATATTCGTCTCAAATTGGTTAAAATTTGTTTGCTTTACATAGTACTTAAAATCGATCGAATAGTATTATTTATTTTCTGTAGGATTGTTAAAAAGGTTGTAAAAAAGTTTTTATAACTGTTGTAAAAATGTTTTTATAAACGTTGTAAAAAAGTTTTTTTTTGAAAGCTGTAGTTTTAAGCTTAGTTTGTTATAAAGTTTAAAAAAAATATTTTTAAAAAGTTGTAAAAAAATAAATAAATAAAGTAGACAAAAACAGACAGAGAGACAAACAGATAATTTTTGTATAATGGTGAAATTAATATAATACCAGCACAAAGCAAGCCCATTCCAAAAAAAGAAAACTTTTAAAATCGATGCATCCATTCAAAAGTTATACAAGTACATACATAATATATATATATATATATATCGAATTGTATATCTTACGTTGTTTGAAGCAGATTAAAAATTTAGGTTCTAGTTGTCATCTTATTGAAGGAATATATTTGTCAAAAATTGATTAAAGTTTGTGTGTGCTGTATATGGTAATTAATGTCGATCAAATATTATTATTAATTTCCTTTAAGCTTGTTTTTTAAAAAAAAGTATCAATTTGAATTGTAAAGTTCAGTAACTGAAAATTCCATAAATCTTTCGACATAAAGATTCACAGCGAAACCATTCTATAACTTAGAAAATTCTTGAAGATTTTCTACGAGAACTTAATATAATAAACAAACCTATTTATAACGGTAATTTTTTTGGTGCAAGTATGTCTGTAGCAATATTTTTTCTAGTTTCAAACTGTTCATTTTGTTGTAAAATTTCAGTTTATAAATGCAATTTCTGTGTTCGTTAAATTTTAGTCACCGCAAGTAACAATTTAAAAATTGCATAGAAAGAAAAACTAAATGATTATGTCAAAGAGCTTTTTAAAATAGTAATTTCTGTAAACGTAAAGTCATATCTCTGGATGTCCAGTACAGAGAAAAAATAAAACTTTTACTCGCCAACATTTAATATATATATATACATATTATTAGGATCCAGAAAAACTCATTTTTCAGGGACCCTGATTTCTCTCCACAATCCTAAAAAGTACCCAGGAACTGCTTCAACATATCATTCCACTGAAGGATCTATAGTTTTGATTTTTATCAAAAGAAATATCTCTCAAATGACCTTTAAAGAAACGTTTTCTGAAAACTTGCCATTGTCTGTCTGGGCATGCTTGGAAAGTGCTTCATAATCTATGCGTAAAGCATGATTTTTATTTCTTGGTTTAATATTTAAAAAGAAATTGATGTTCTGAGAAGTAATTTTCTAACTATGGTCGCACTAAGCCATCATTCTTATAGTCGCTAGCAATAATACAAAAATACATTTTTAAGCTTTGAAATTAAAATCCTTGTTAACTATACCCTCACAATTTTTACAATGAATTATTAGGGTTACAGTTCTTTTATGCCAACTGCACATGCAATATACACATTCTACCTTCTTTGGTTGAAGCTCATAAGTAAAATATTATTATTTTATTTATAAATTTATTTATTTTATTTATAGCTCATAAATAAAATATTTTCATTAAAAACCAATGCAACCCTTTAAATATTCGAGGGGTTAAAATAATCCATACTTTAATAGTTAAGTTAAAAAACTGGCATGTCATTAAATTTGCGAAAGTTTAGTAACTACGTCATCCCTAAAAGGCTTGTCCAGAGCTAATTTAGAGTCAAAAAATGTTCTCAACTTCAGCTTGCGGGTTATCATTCTTATAGAAGTCCCTAATAATAATAATAATAATAATAACAAAAATATTATTTTTTTTAATTAATTTACGTCCCCAAAATATTTTTTGTTTCGCCAGAAGAAAAGGCCAATCCTATTTGCATTGCACTTTGCTTTGCACACTGAAAAAATACTTTATGTTTCTTGATTCACTCTATACTAATATAAAATAACATTTACTGAAAAGTAACAATTAAATTTAAAAAATAAAAAAACCCGACTGCGTAAAAAGCGATTATTTCACATCAATGTGGAACTATTTTTTTATTACTTAATTTTTTTTTTATTTACTTGTATTGGTGACTTTTAGGTTGTGTTTAATCGTCAGTTCCTATCTATGAACACTGTTTTCATGAGGCCTATAGATATCTATGAAGGTTAGAGTTGCAGTAAAGCTGGAGATCCTACCTACACAACTTCCACGTTGTGTAATATTTAAACGAAGCTTCTGACTGTAAAATAGTCAATGAAACATCGTCTGCATTTTGAAAGGACTATCAAATGATATGCCAATCAATAGGGTGCGTAAAAATTGTTTTTCCTCTTGTGACGACGATGTCTTGCACAGGTGGTTCATTTTACTTAGCTTCCATACTGAATACAAGGCTGAAAATTAACTATTACTTATTTTAAGAAGAAGGCAAGAAACTGCTGAGATAAGAAAAGGTAGAAATTATCTAAAGGTCTTTACCGGCGTCACCGGGATCGTTTCGAACATAGCCGAAATTACACGGCTAACGCCGATGTTGGAGAAGGGAGCAAAAAATTACATTTTTTATGTTCACAGAATGAGATCTTAGAAGGAAGTGATACAATTACATTTTTTTGAAATGTTCGAGTATTGGTAGGAGTACATACACAATTTCGCCAAATACATGTACTATATGGCGAGATTAAAGAGAGAGAGAGAGAGATATGTGGTCAAAGTACAATAATTGAAATTAAGTGCGGGAAGTAAAAGAGTAATAAGAAATATTTAACGCCAAATGATTACATAGGAATTATAGCTCATAAACCGCAAAAGAACATTCGATAGGTTTTGCCAAAGTTCTCATGGGATTGAAGCGGCCGAAGCGGCCGTTAATAAACAAAACAAAATAAAGACAGGGTTAATAACTGAAATGACTAATATATCTTACATCTGGACCAACGGCTAAAAATGTAAAAGTAATATGTCTGACTAAGTTCTGCATATCATCAAAACTAAGGCAGAATGATGAAAAATAGAATCCAGTTGCTAGGAGAGAAGAGGAAATTATTTCTTTTCTTTTAAATGCAGTGCGCTGCGGTTAAAATATTACAGATACAGAAAAATGATTGCTGAATTTATGAAGGGAAAAGAGCGCTAAAAACAGATTGAATCCGAATGCAGACAGATAATTAAATTTAAAGAATTTAAAAAAAATGTAATTTTAAAGGGGGGAAAGGAGAAAGGTATTAATATTAATATGTGAAGGTAGGCGCCTTCACACCTCTCTAACGCCCTTTTGTATTTTAAGGTCGCCATTTCGAATTTATGAAAACAAAACCTACCCTATAACCATCGGACGTAGTTCCTCCGATAGTACCTCCTGCCCGTTATTTTGCTAACGAGAACATTTTTTCTCTTCGCGCGCTTTTAGGGTTAATGTAATAATATGACGTAAGAGGGGTAGAGGTATTTTATTATTCGGACAGACATGTAGCTTGAGAGCTAGAGTGATACTAGGTTTTTTGCGGCGAAAATGCGGAGTTAAGAAAGAAAAAAGGGGTCGGTTCGGATATTAACTGTTTTGACCGATAACCCTTAAAATTGTTGCGTTAATCACCCTTGAAATATATATACCTTGATCCCTCAGCTAGATCGATAAAGACCTCATTCATTAAAATCCATCCAGCCGTTGGAATGTTTCGACTGTATAAAGAAATCCACATACCCAGATACGCGTGAAACACATAACCCTTCTTGGCAGTCGGGTAAAAAGTGGCATTTGTTAGCTTCTTTAAACTCGCGTACGCGTGCAAAATCAGAAAGAACAACAAAACAAAAAGAAAAATTAAAACAAATGTCATTTTTACTGTCCATTACCTACATTTTATTTGCAGAATCTAACGACCTGAACTAATGGAAAGAGCAGATGTGAGTGTATCTAAAAAAAAAAGCTCGATGTTGTATCATTAAGACGTTTCGCTTAAACTATTATTTCCTACTGAAACTGTTTTTAGTTACCGATCGTACCAAGGAGATAAATTTCAAGGTGCAGGTCAGTGAAACTGAAAAATAAAAATACACTAAAATAGGCAATAATGATTTTTTAAATGCGCGAACATTGCAGTCAATCGATTTCTGGTTACAGTTTATATGGCACTATCTAATTTTTTAAATCTTGTCTAAGACTTTAGGTTTTAGTTATCTTTTCTTCACTTTAATTTAACAAATCGGAAATTGTACTTCAAACGTGGCAAATGAGGTGCGTTCATACTATAACTAGTTTTATAAATATTCAGATCTTGGTGCTATAGCTGTAGTACTCTTGTGCAAAAATGCATGAATACAAAATTTATTACTATTATATATATTAAATTCAGTAATATGGAAATATTATGACTCCATCTTAAATAGGACGTATGACCATGCTAACCTAGAATCATTACCTATCATGGGATGTCATTGAATTAATTACGCATGATAGGATTTAATAGAATGAAGAAAATTTTTATTAATGTCATTTTAAGTTTTGATTCGATTTTCATAAAATTTTAAATGACTCCACAAAATTCTGTAAGGACTATATATATTAAATTTCAAAACATTCTGTTCGGTAGTTTTTGCGCTATTATATGTGGACAGGCGGACAGAAAGAGGTACGGACCAGACGATGACTATAGATGCTACACATTTATATAATTACGAACGCACATAATAAGATAAAGAAAACACTTTGAAGTTATTCATTAAAAATAGTATATATTTTCCAATGAGAGTTTTTTTTTCACTGAAAGATAGTTTAATGAAGACACTCATTAAAACCTCAAAAGTTAACTCTCGGTAACTTAGTATTAGTGGATACAACTTGGTTGATTATAAATAATTTATTTTTAAGACTTTTCTAAGTGTTTAAGGGGTCTCAGGATTCTTAAAGCTTCGAATGTTTCGAAATTTTAATTTTTTTAGATGTTACACTTCTATTTTTTTCTAAACATTTTGATATAATTGTTTCCTTGAAATTCCCATTAGAAGAGAAGTTATGGCTTTTAGAATTATACCCGCTCAATAGCTAAAGCGGCGTTTCCGAAACGTTGATGTCATTTTCCTCCAAATGACGTTTTTGGGCGTAACGCGCAGGATATCTCGAAAACTTCTGAATATTTTTTCATGACATTTTCAAAACATATGTTTCATGTTAGTCTATATAAACTGAACCTAAAATTTCCGTTTTAATGTCAAAAAAGGAAACAATTTTTCAGGTGATTAGACTGTTGATATTTCCTAAATTTGGTGTTAGATAAATACAACTTTGTATTAAAAATATAAAAATGCTTTAAATACAAATTTATTTAGGTTCAGGGTAATTATTATAATCTAAAGTGTAACTAGGCACCAAAAATTTCCTTTTAGTTGCAAGATTTATTTTGTAATTCTACACTGTAAAAAAAAACTGTAAAGTTACTAAAGTTTTTCTGGGAAACTGAGATTCCTAGAACATTTTATGTAACGGCAACAACAAAAATTCCTGTAACAGACGCTGTTACAGGAATTTTTGTTGTTGCTGTTACAAAAAGTTCTAGGAATCTCAGTTTCCGAGAAAAACTTTAGTAACTTTACAGATTTTTTTTTTTTTTACAGTGTACGCGTAAGCTGTTATACATGAAAAAAACTGTTTTGTTGAAACAACTAAATTTTGGTTAATATAGCTCCAACCAAATATTTTAATTGGAATGACCAAATTTTGGTTGGACTAACCAAATGATTTCTTGAATTAACAAAATCATTTTGTTCCAACCAAAATATTCGGTTGGAGCTATATTAACCAAAATTTAGTTGTTTCAACAAAACAGTTTTTTCCGTGTACCAATTTTCTGTGCGTCAAATGTCTGACAGTTTGGAGACCACTATAAATGACAGTTCTGCCTCTTGTAATTTTTTTAATACATGAAATGAAGGAACATATTTATACCTTTCATCCCAATAAAAATTGTGTTTTTTAAAATCACATAAATTTTAAGATGTTAAATGTTGAAAATGGTCTTTTTTTCTTTTTTTTTCTAATCTTAATAGTCCTGAGACACTTTAAAAGAAGTCAATGTTACATTGTTAAGACTTTTTGCTTTAACTATTATTTCTTACTGAAATTGTATGCAGTTGCATGCATATTAAGCAGATACATTTTAATGTGCAGGTAAGCTAAAATCAAAATTAAAGGTACGCTAAAATAGGCATTAATGAATTTTGAAATGCGCGAACATTTCAGTTAAATTATAATTGGTTATATAGCCTAAATGGCAGTATCTAATTTTGTTCTTAAGTTATATCTAGCACTTTATGGTTTTGTACTCATCTAAGCATTTTCAGATATCTTTCCTTTCCCTTAATTTAGTAGTACAAATAATCTACAAATTTACCCATTCAAGAAAGGATGCAGGATTTTCCATAAATATATTTACACTTCAAAAATTAATAAAAAATTAATAAACTGTCTTATCAGAGTGTGGTTTGCGCCGTAAAACTTGTCAAAAAAATATTTTTTCGTGGTAAAGGGTAATAGATCAAAGAGTCCATAAATCCGTTCACATTTTAAAAAGTCATAAAAGTTTTAAAAAAATATCGTATTAGACTTCGGTTTGCATTATAAGACTTGGGAAAAGGGTCGAAAGTTTTGTAGCAAAAAATACTTCAAATAAAATTTTATTTAATTTTTTTTCCTTATATCGTATGGGGCAAAATGTACTCCTATGGAACAATTTGTTATTTTTTTATGAATTTTGGAAATCTGAACGGACTTACTGGACACCTTGTATATATTTTGCAGCTACATTTTCAATCTAAAAGAGATTTTAATTAACACATTCATTAAAACCAAAAATTTTAATTCTTGTTAATTAAAGATTAGTGGTTACAGCTTGATTGTTCATATCTCATTTTATTTTTAAGACTTGCCTAAGTATAAAAAAAAAATCTGTTGTTACACCATTAAGGTGTTTCGCTTTAACTATTATTTCTTATATAACTGTCCGCAGTTGCGTACGCGATATATTTCAAGGTGCAGGTTAGCAAAATCGAAAAATAAAAATACGTTAAAATGGGCAATAGTGCATTTTGAAACATACCAACATTTCAGTTAAATGAAATCTGCTTACAGCTTGAATGGCAGCACCTAATTTTGTTTTTACCGTCTTGTTTATTAATTTTCTTTTTTTCCCCCTTAATTTAGTTCCGTAAAGACTTTGTAGATTTATCGATTGAAGAGATAACTATATGATGTTGCAACTGGATTTCTAGTTTGAAAGGGTTTTAAGTAACACCCTCATTAAAAGCTCAAAATTTAAATCTTGTTAATTAAGAATTACAGGTTACAGTTTGATTGGTTAGGTCTAATTTCCCTTTTAAGTCTTGTCATATCCGTTGGATATTAATTATCTCTTGTTTCTCTTATTTTCAGTGTTGTAGTCGTAAAAAAACCAGGGGTATACGCTATCGGCAGAGGGTATACGCTAGAATCATGAAGTTCATGGCTAGAGTATACGCTATAGCTTTATTTGATAAACAGAGGATATACGGAACTTCTTTAAAAAATCCAGAAGGTATACGGCGTATACCTCCGTATACCTCCACTACACCCCTGCTTATTTTAGTTGTATATAAACTCTGTGGATTTATCCGTCGCAAAAAGATGTATATATGTTGCAACTCTATTTTTAGTAAGAAGGGATTTTAAATAACATGCTCATTAAAAATGCAAAATTTAATTCTTGTTAATTAAGGATTACAGGTTACAGCTTGGTTGATCAGATCGAATTTTAAGCCGTGTTTAATGCGCTTTGCTTTAGTTATTTTTAACATTTTCCAAAATATTTAAATGTGTTCATGAATTTGAATTGTCTGTCCGTGCTCTAACTCGCATAAACATACTCGGATTGACACGTGATTGATATACATTATGGAAGTTTATCATGGCAGGTTCGGTATTGAAAATGGAATGGGTAACATTTATAGTTCATTTACAAGACTTGTGTTACAGTGGGTCTGTGGGAGAAAATCATTTGCGGTGCAATTTTATTGTGTTACAACATTTCAAAACTAAAGAAATACGTACACATTATTGCGATGCATTACAACATTGTTACTATAGAACAGATTAAGCGCAGCAGTTATAGTTCGTTTACAAGGGCAATCAAAATGATTCTGTTTTATTATGGTAGATGAGGAAAACTAATTTGCGATTCATTTTAGTGATGTTACACTATTACAAACATATTGAAATTGGTATGAATTTCTGAGGTGCACTAAAACATGTTTTCAGTAGAATATGGGGTACAAAGCACTTACGATTTATTTACAGGATCACGCATACATAAACAAAAAATGGGTAATATAATGGTCTATGGGCAAAAAACCGTTTGCAGCGTATTTTAATTATGTTGCACTATTTTTAAAATGATGAAATTGATATAGTACACTGCTGAGTTTTACTACACGGTACTTGTTGTAGAGTATGATGTGCATAGCATTTATCGTTCATTTACAGAGGCACATAAAAGATTACGGCACAGATCAGATACAGTACTGTATCCGAAGTATTGCCTATTATGGTTGATTGCTTGAAGTACGTTTTCATGCGTTTTAAAGTTTAACCAAATGTTTGCATACTACTTGGTGTGTATACATTCTGTAAAACATATATATTCTATAGATCAAATAGGGATACACAAAATAATTCGTATGCATAACTGAGGATGAACGTGAATTGCTTAAAGGGTTTTTTTTTTAATTTGAGTTACGCATTTTAAAGATGAACTATATTTTGTATACTAAGAGATGTTTCTAGAATATAAACAAAATAATACACAGGGCTCTATGCAAAGAACCAGATACATGGACATCTATGAATAGAAATTCCTGGAAGTGTGATTTCAGTAATTTTAAGCGCGTTTTTGTCTGCATTTAATTTTAGCTTATTATATAACATGTATAACAATATATAGGTAATATACAGGGTTGTAAAAACGAATTCAATTACGTTTTTGTCTATTGGTAGAAATTTCTGAAAGTGAATTTTCGCGTCTTCCTATGTAGAATATATATGTACAGGGCTATGATCTATCGATCATGTACAGGGCTGCACAAAGGAATTGGAGTTCTTTTCCATCTGTAGGCGGTAACTGCTGAAATCTGATTTGAAAATATGTTATGCGTTTTCTACAATGTTTACTTAGGTATTTTCTTTACGTTAATTTACGGCGAAGTTTTATTAAACTATTCTGGAAGTGTTAGAAAATGTGTTGGAAGTGCTTATTTTATAAGCTATGCTTCACTATAAGCTATGCTTCTATTTACTCAACTTAGTTTTTAAATGGGTCGGAAGTATTATTACGTTAAAAGAAAGAGTATAACATTGTTGAAATTAGATGTATGACTTGAAAGATATTGAGTAATACTTTCATTAGAACGACAAAATTTAATAAAATCTTTTTAAATGGATAGAAGCGTGTTTTAAGATAACTTGAAACTCTAGATTTTAGTTTTAATAGTAATTTTTTGTAAAGACCACTTAATAGATTTCAGAATTTTCTCCAACTTAAAAAAGGGGTTTGGAAGAGAAAGAAAGGGAAAGAGCAGTGCATAAATTGACAAACATTACTAAAACATTGCATATTTCTGTTGTTCTACACACTTTTATGATTGGGATGGGGAACACATATTCTAAAAACTTAATTAAATTTTAAAATTCTGTTTTTCACAATTATTGTGTAAATTTCCGAAAACTTGTAAATTTTTATAAACCGAATGCTGTACAATAATAATAATAATAATAATAATAATAATAATAATAATAATAATAATAATAATAATAATAATAATAAACAGGTCAAAAATAAAATTGAGAAAAGTTATAAGTTCCGTGTCATTAAAGTTCTTTAATAATGGATTTTGCATGCGGTAATGGCTTTGATATAATTTATTATTTTACGTGTATTTTCAAACAAATAATTTTACAATTAATCTGTGTAATGTAATTTTTTAATTTTATTTAAATGATTGGGAATCTGCTAAATTTTCAATAAAAATTCCTTCAACTTTTCTGTGTTAAAAAGAAATCAAATAAATCTTTGTTTGTTGAAAATTTATTTACCTTCATTTTTAATTGCTTTAATTTTCTGAGTTTCCTCGATTTTATGTGAGTTTTTTCATATGCTTTTTTACGTTTCTACGAGATTTAAATGCATTCAACTCAGAAAAATTTCGTTTATCCCCATTATATTTTTCGAATATATCAAATCTTCTACAGAAATGGTAAATTCCAGTGACTAGCAGTGCTATAAAGCATTTCAAATGTAGAAAACTTGATATTTAAAATAAACAGGAATCCAAACCGGACATCCCCGGTTACAGAATTTAGGCAAAACCCCCTTTTTTTCATTGGAATCTCCAATTTATTTTTTACATTCAACATATTTTTTTTAGATTTTCCACTAACAGCATAAAAAAGCATTTTTATATTTCAAAGCTTGAGAGGGCTGCTCAGGCGAGGAGACCAAGTCTGTAGAGCATAGAAGTCAACCCCCACCCCCTTCCTTCCCGAATAATTTTTATATTAAAATATTTATAATGCATTCAAATAGAGTTTTAAAATTTATTAAAAGCTGTACTTTCTTAATAACTGCATAAAAGGAGTTCATTTCCAAAGATTCCACTACTCACAGGAGCTTTTTTTTTCTAATCATTTCACTGGTTTAATCGCGTTGTTCCGGTTACAGTGTAAGTACTATTATAGTTTTTTTTATAACAGTACTTACGAAGTATTAGGAAGTTTTATAACAGTACTTACAATACTTTTCGAAGTTAAACAATTACAGTAAAAACGAAATTTATTGGTTCTGTATTGCCACCATTAATATGACATCTGCGTTTCTCAAGAACATGTTTTTGCTTTATAATATAAATACGTATATTCTTTAAATATCACAAACTTTTCGAACGATTCTAAGAAGGACATAATAGATAATATCTTTTAGAAGGAAGAGAAAGTATTTTAGCATAAAAATATTCAATAATGTGTACTACAAATTTAAAAAAGACACGTACCTTATCGATATATTATTCTACTCACCATAATGTGGAAATAAAAAAATAATAATAAACAGCGGTAATTTATCGTGTTTGAAAAATTCTGTGTAAAAGTTATGCTAACTCTTAGTAAGTTAAAAAAAATATTTATTAAAAAATGTCTCGGTATAAAAAAAAATTCACGCCTGTCAGAGGACTACCTTTTTAAGTATATTCTTTAAAAATAATTATTATAACGTATCTCTAATAATTTTCAATAAATAAATAAATACATGTGCTCAAGTTTTTGAGTTTCTTGACCTCTTTTTCTTTCTTTCCTTTTTTTTTTTTTTAATAATACCACGTACCTCAGTAAATTTCAACGTGTGCCCCCTTGTTAGCTTGGAGAATGTCTAAGCGATATTCAAGTTCCCGCCAAGTGTTCTTTAACGTATCTTCTATTACGGTATACAAAGCAGCTTGTATCCTAGTCTTCAGGTCTTCGATGTCAGTAATTGGTGTGGCAAAGACTCTGTTCTTGATATAGCCCCCAAAGAGAAAAATCCAGGAGATTAATATCTGGAGAGCACGGAGACCGGGGTGTTGGCCCATCCCTTCCAAGACACCGGTTCGGAAATGTTTCGTTCTATTGCACATAAAAAGCTACTAAAACTGACCTATCCAATGATACAACAAGTTACATAATTATACAAACGGTTAATTTGTAATGAATTATTATAATCAGGGCAAGACTTTTGGTTCACCCTGTATAATCGACCAGTACGTCCTCTGTTATTACATATTTCAATTCATAATGTATTTGAAATATGTAGTATATTTATCATTTGCATTTTTACACTTTGAATATGGAATTTTTAAAACAGAGTTGCTTCAAAAATTGTATATTATCTACATTTTTCTACAAAGATCTTGCCCATGGAAATCGCGGGATACGCAGTCAAAGTGATAAAGCCATAAATAATCAGAAAATGTAGGTATAATTTTCAAATAAACTGCATTTGAAGCAACTTTTTTTTTTCCTATTCAACAACAGAAAAATTGAAATTGTGTGATCTTTAGAAGTTAAAAAATTGCAGTAAAAGCGAAATTTATTGGTTCTGCATTGCCACCATTAATATGACATCTGTATTTCTCAAGAACTTTATAATATAGATATATTCTTTAAAGGTCACGAACTCTTCGAACGATTCTAAGAAGGGCGTAATAGATAATATCTTTTAGAAGGGAGAGAAAGTATTTTAGCATAAAAATGCTCAGTAATGTGTATTACAAATTGAAAAAAGACACGTACCTTATCGATGCATTATCCTACTCACTATAATGTGGAAATCAAAAAGAAAAAAAAACAATGGTAATTTATCATGTTTGAAAAAGTTCTGTGTAAAAGTTATGCTAATGCTTATTAAGTTTTAAAAAAATATTTATTAATAAAATGTCTTGGTATAAAAAAATTCACGACATTTAGAGGACAACATTTTTAATTATTTTCTTTAAAAATAATTATTATAACGTACGTCTAATAATTTTCAATAAATAAATAAATACGTGTGCTCGAGTTTTTGAGTTTCTTGACCTCTTTTTTTTTCTTTCCATATGCTTAGAGAAATAGTTATGTACTGCACAATAGTTTATCGAATGTAACAATTTACAATGTGCTTGAATTGAAATCTTGTACATATCCAAACACACGTGTTTCTAAATGTGCTGGATACAAAATGACTATTTTTTTTTTACAAAATAAGAAAAGTTTTGCTTAGTTAGAGCCATCAGCATTAAAATGTATTAAATACAATTAAAAGTATTTAATACGATTACAAATATTTTGACATAACGTCATATTAAGTCTTACAAATTCATCATTTGCTACGTACAAATAATTTTCTAATTCCCTAAAAAACCAAATATTGAGTATTTTTCTGAGAAAGCTTGAAGTTCTGCTCTAATTTTTTTGAAAGTTTCTTTTCGTATTCTTAACCATGATTGCATTCACTTGCTATTATCTAATTATCTTTGAGAACTGCTCATTTTCCCCCTGCAGCTTGTCAGCAATAACTTAAAAATACGCATTATTGAACATGCCTTATCAACAATTATTTTAGCATTGCAAAACTATAGATAATTAGCGAAGGAAAAAATGCAATAACTGTCCAGTATTCATGCGTTGAAACGATCAAAATTATTGTAGAAGCTTTGTCTTCATCCTCTTTGACGAAAAACAAAGAACTATTTCATCACATAAACCTGAAATTATCTTTAAAAAAACTATAACCTTCAAGGTAAAGATTTAGACTAAGAAAAAAAAATACAAGAATGAATTGTTTGGTTTTGGTCAGGTCTAAAAAAGAAAAAAAAATAGTTCTATCTTTTATGCCTACACACACAAAAAAAAAAGAATAAAAATTCAAAACCCCGTGCAGTTCCAATTAAAAAAAAACTATTCCCTCCACGTGTTGATAAATATTTGTCTGCAAAAAGTGTGGGAATTATTAGCCGTGAAAGGAAGTGTATTGTTCAGTACAAGGTTCTGTAACTTTTTAGAATTTCTTCTTAGAAAAATAATTTTCATTTCCGGCGTAGTTCAGCTTAGGCTACATCTAAACTTTATCACACTTCTGGTTTCAAGTTAAAACAATGTCATTAGCTGAAGTCCATTAGTTTTCATAAATGTTGCTAAAGTAAGATGAATAGACTTTTCTCAATTGACAGAAGTCGTTTTATCTTTATTTCTTTAAGAATAGTATTTCAATTAGGCCTCTATGTAAGGTGAAACTTGCGCTTTATCTTACTCTCTGAAAGTGTCTCTGTCATTCCTCAGAGGAATGTGGATTGATAACGAAGTTTATTTTGCAGATAAAATAAATTTTTTTCATTGTTCAAATGTAATGATGTCCTACATTTATAGTATTAGATGAAAAGTAAGGTTGTTTCTTAAGTTATGTAGAACAAATACGTGCAAAGCCGCGTGGACGTATGTTTAATTAACGCGACATTCACAAATCTTTAAAAAAAAAAAACTTCAATAGCAAGATATTTCCAATTTCAACCATATGTGTATCGCGTGCATATTTACTCGTAATACTGGTATAGCTACACATATTTTGTTGCATATTTTCTTCGTTCGAAAGAAAGTGCTTTTTATATCGCTCTAAATTTATTAGAATCCGATAATCAATTGTCTCTTTAACATCTAAGTTCTTTCATAAACATATAAAAATACACTGTTGAAAAATTAAAATAAATCCGCTTAAATAGAGAAAGTATTTTATATGTGTGTGTGCGGTGAGATAGAGACAGAGATGATATTATACATAATAAATAAAGGTGTATTACCCGCAATTAATCTAAACTTAATTTGAGTCTAATTAAAAAAATGGAAAACGTTTTATACATTAATAAAATAAAAGATTAGACAAACGATAAGAATGGTTTGTCAACAAAAAATAAATTATAGAAATGATTTACATCAAAAAATTTAAAAATATATAGACTTTTATGTGTTTTTTTTTTTAATTAATGCAAAAATGTAGTATATACAACTTCGTGTAACACAATTTTATTGCAATTAACCTAAAATGTTAAGTATTTCTTTCTAATAATTTTCGTTTTGTAACAATATTTCTGTTTGAATAATAAAAAGCGAATTTATCAATAAATAAAATTATTATATTATGTATGTATATACTGAAAGCTTAACAATGTTTCTATAACACAAAATAATAAAAAAATTTATACGGAAAAAGATTTTTATTTCACACTTTAAGAATTCACAACAAGAATAAAAGCAATTAAAAGATGGGTTTATAATTTTTTTTTTTTTTTTTTTTTTTTTTGCTATTTGAGGAACCTATGAAGTGCTGCTCGAAGTTCTGTATAACCCGCATGAGTAAACCGAACTATTGAAACAAACCCCATCTTACTTTTTATTAATGTTATCTTCTGGGGATTGTTGTTTGATCTCTGTAGACCAATTCTTTTTAGCCCTGATCTACGCAATTGCGTAGGTGATCCTAAAGTAAAAGAAAAAACAATATTTTTTTTTCAATCAAATATAATCCTATTAATTAGGGAAAAACACCAAAATTTTTCCTTTCTACCAAAAATCTTCCACTCATAAAGGGTTAGAAACCCGTAAAAAAAAACTCCAATAGCCGTAAGTAGTAATTATAGGCGGATCAAAAAGTTCTTTCCCAAAGCGATTTGAGAAGCTTCTTTAGATGACACGATTGTTTTAGTAACTTCTGAAATAGTCTAGGACACCTTTTGTTAATTGGTGAAGGTGTTCATCCTCTTGAATCCATGTGTCTTTCTTTTAATACCTGTAGTAGAGTAGGTATTATGAATAAATTTCATCAGAAAGAACTCAATGTAGAACTTTGCATTTTCTGACTGAAAAATACGACCAAAAATCAACCGCTCTTAAAGGATTAGAAACCCATAATAGAACTTCCAGTAGCCATAAGTCGGGGTTACAGGAGGATCCAGCAGTTCTTTGCCAAAGAGATTTGGGAAGTTTCTTGGAATGACACGATATTGTTTTAGTGACTTCTGAGATAGTGTAGGATACCTTTTTTTAATTGGTAGAGATTTTCATCCGCTTGAATTCACGTGTTTTTCTTTTAAGACCTGTAGTAGAATAGGTATTACGAATAAATTTCATCAGAAAGAACTCAATGTAGAATTCCGCTTTTTCTGACTGAAAAGTACGACCAAAAATCTTCCGCTCTTAAAGAGTTAGAAACCCACAAGATAAACTCCAGTATCCATAATTCGGAATTATAGGCGGCTCAAACAGTTCTTTGCCAAAGCGATCTGAGAAGCTTCTTGGGATGACATTTTTGTTTTAGTGACTTCTGAGATAGTCTAGAACACCTTTCGTTAATTGGTGGAGGTGTTCATCCTCTTGAAACCATGTGTCTTTCTTTTAATACCTGTAGTAGAGTAGGTATTATGAATAAATTTCATCAGAAAGAATTCAATATAGAACTTCGCATTTTCTGACTGAAAAATACGACCAAAAATCTTCCACTCTTAAAGGGTTAGAAACCCATAAGAGAAACTCCAGTAGCCATAAGTCGGGGTTATAAGCGGATCAAACAGTTATTTGAGAAAGCGATTTGGGAAGCTTCTTGGGATGACACGATACTGTTTTAGTAACTTCTGAGATAATATATGACACCTTTCGTTAATTGGTGGAGGTGTCATTCCGCTTGAATCCATGTGTCTTTCTTTTAATACCTGTAGTAGAGTAGCTATTATGAATAAATTTCATCAGAAAGAACTCAATGCAGAACTTCGTGCTTCCTGACTGAAAAATACGTACCTGTGATGACATAAGCACACAAAACTCACTAGATAATGATTAAGAGGTTGGACCACGGTCGAAATCCGATAAATTTTGTCTTTGATGTATTCATCCATCCAGAAATGTGTCTGATTGGAAAAAAATATATGTATCGCCAGTGTTGATATCAGTGTCGCTCATTCGGCACTTTATATTGATAAATTCCTGTATTATTTTTCAAATTCATCCGGCACAAGAAACTCTTCTAACTTGAATTTTGAAAAAAAAAATTCCTTTGAGCTCCTACGTATGTCCATAAAATTCGGCAACACTAGTTCTGCTTATTGAATAGTTATTCAACTAACAGATTATGGAGATTCATTGATGCACCCGGTATATTATATATATATATACCGGGTAGAATTGAAATAGAATTGGCACGTACCACTATAAAGCTCAAGGTTGTGTATTTTCCAAAGTAAATTATATGAGAGCAATCCTCAAAAACCACAGTAGCTCTAAGACAATATCAAAACGGCTATTACAGAGCTCACACACCCCACGAAATCCATCAATATGTGGCAATGTCATTACCATAGCAGAAAGGTGTAAGTATAAAAGTGACAATTTTTAGCAATTTTGATTATAAAAATATCCAAGACTATATGATTGAACTACGGGTAATAAAAGCAAACTCGACATAGGTATATTTTTAAGTTAACATGGAAGACTATATTGATTTTAGCGATCTCTTACAGGAGTTTGGTTCGCCTCTAACACTCTTTTGAAATTTCTTTTAGAATATAAACTGACAAACTGATGATAGTAATGTATATTTTAACCTGCTTTCTTTGAAATTTGTGTTTTGCAAGTTTCTCCCCAATATTTGAAACGCATCATATGTCAACTGCATTAATAATAATAATTACATTGCAATGTATCCCCTCGTTTTCTTGTATTTTCATGCGCCACAGATCTCATTATATCAATGTCACTTTTATTTGTTTCCCTCTGCATATATACATAAATTTAAAATCTAATTTATTTAACTAAAAATTGCAAAAATATATACAGCAAAGTCAAAAACTGTTAAATTTTCTTTTGATGGGAACTTAATAGAAAACTGGTTAACGGCAATTAATAAAATCAAAGAAAGAATCTAATAGTTTTTCCTTAAATTTCTTTTTAAAAAAAGAAGTGAACAGAAACTTTACATTTGCACACGCATAAAACGGAATGCATTGAAGAAAATAACAACCTGTAAAATTAGCTTTCAAAAGATAATAAAAATATGCATTGGGCACTAAAGACTATCCTTAATGTACAAATAGCTTGCCACTTAAAATGACACAATTTTAAATTTATTAACAGCATTTATTAGAAAGTTTTAAACTGTTTTCAGTTTTATTTCTCCCAGTTGGAAATTTACATCTAATATGATTTATTTACCAATTAGAATAATTGTTTTAAAATTAATCCAGTGTTTTCAGTTTATTTTTATATTTTATTTTATGTTTAAGCGATAGATTTGATTATTACTTTAAGACTTAAGAAAAGAAAATTACATCGTTTATGGTACCATACCACGTCCATGGGAAGAAACAATTTTTGTATCGTTTCTGTATTCTGAAAAAAGTATCCATTACTAGATCATTTCTGTTCGCTCTTCTTTTTAAATAAAAAGTAGACAATTCGGACATCTGCATGAACCTTATTTATTTATTAAGGTTTAGTCCTATCCGATATTATGGAAGACCCTTTTTTAGTCTTTTGTTGAATGAAGCCATATATAAATTGCATATAGCTCTTGCAACTCTCTGTTATAACTCTTATATATAAGGTATGAGAATAACGTTTGGGTATGTGTTCATGAGCAAAGTATTCTAACCTATAGATCATGAAATGAGATAACTTTTCGTACAAAGTTATGTTCTTCATTTGCAGTGCACATTTGACTACGTCTCTGGATATCCTGAAACTGCGGGCATAGTCCTCTCTCGATATTGCATAGAGAACCCTCGTCACACGACTTTGATATCAAGATTTGAAAATTGCTCAACTGTTAAAGCTCATTTCAGATGCAGGAACAGAAAGAAATCGGAGCAAAATCAAGCGACTACCATGGATGATAAAGGACTAAGACTTCTCCAAAACGGTCTCACGATGAAGATTGAATGTGGCTGAGTAAATTCAAAGCTATATCACCAGTAATCTCCATGCGATAGCGAAAGAGGATTTTGCCGACAATTTTAATGAGCTGTATACTTATTGTCAAATGTGCATTGCAAACATAAAACATTATTTGGAAAATATACAAATCGTTTTCCTTAATTTAAGAAAGAATCTTTGGTTAATGAACACATTAAAAAAAATTATTTATTCATACCTAGTATGTTGTTATATTTATTCTGTGTGTTGAAAGTTGTTGTATGTAAGATGTAGAAACATTGTTAAAAACGAAAGTATGTATGAATGAAAATAATCCAATAATTAACTTTAATAAATTCAGTACTTAAAACAAACAAACAAAAAAAATCTTAAATGCGAAAATTGTCCGAAAATAAAATTTACCAATAAGGCGGGTTCCTTTTTTATGAACTTTTTTATTTTATTTTTTACAAAAGAGTAAGCAGAAACTCAACAACTGCACAGGCATAAAAAAGATGTGACATTAACACGAATAACGGGCTGTGAAATTAGTTTTCGAAGAATAATAAAAGTAAGCATCCGACACTAAAGAGTGACTTAATCTAGTAAATAAGTCAGTAAATAAGTTGCCGCCTATTTCCTTTTGCCCTTGTCACTTTCTAACGAAGAAGCAGAAGTAGATGTGGAAAAGAACTGAGGGACGAATCCACAGGAATCAGAAAACAGCCTTTCCATATCCTCGTGAGAAATGGTCCGCGAAGTCTGGAAGGTAATGGTCTGACACTGAATGTGAGAAAAACGATCCAGTTTTCACGCTACAAGAGAAAGCAGAAAGACTATCTGATCACACTTGGACAGTGCAATACAACTTATAGCCGTTTCCTCCGTATTTGGAGCAAATCGAGACAGCGTTCGGAACATGCAGGAAAAAAGATTGAAATTTAGCTGCAACAAAATTGTTTCCATGAGGCAAATACGATATCTAGAGGAAATGTTCGAAAGAATCTATTTTTCACTTTCGATATCAATATCGCTTTGAGTACTGTTATGACACAGTGTTGCTAAATAATACTTTCATTCTTCACAGTTTTAGGTGCTTCTAAATTTTTTGATACATTGAGTTTAGAAATACCAAACTTTTCCGTCTATGCGGTAAAATTATTCGACAAAGTTAGAATGGAGGTTCAGAAAAAATCCTTCAGAAAATCTAGTAGAGTAGAAAATTCATGCTTCCATAGTAATTCTGAAACAATTCAAGATTTTAACCCTTAAATGCCTGGTATTGCTTTTCGGCAACATACCCAATTTAGGCTCTAAAATACTATTAGAATGATATTGAAGCTATAATGCCTAATGTTGTCAATAAAATACATTCTGAAAATATTGTTAAATCAATTTTCAACATATAGATGGCAACACTTGTGCTGTTAAAGAATAAAGATAGATTTATTTTTTCAATTGTTGCTACTTGTTCTTTTTGTTTTGTTTGGAAGCTTGCGAAATACCCTATTTTGTTCGGCAGTGAGCAAGTAAAATTTGTTTCTTATTATAGTTCCTAAAATTCTTGTGTGTTTAATATTATAGAATTTTATCAAGGAAAATTATTTTTTCAATTAAAGACCAGTATTGCCGATTAGTAACAAACCGTTTTTTAGCCGTAAACCATACTTAAAACAAAATATGATTTTTTTAAAGTATTTTTCCCATAATTTATTTAAAAAATGAAAGCCGAAAAACAATATTACAATGATTTTTGAAAAATCAGGCTTTGAAGGGTTAAGACAAAATATTAAAACAAATAGATTAATGTTATCTTTATAATGTGATTTATTTTACAGTCTTCAATAAACTATGAATTATTAAAGCGCTAAAATCAATTCTAGACAATTATCGGTATTTCTATAGTAGCTCTAGAACATTTCGAATTTGAGAGCTCCAGAACATTTCGAATTTGAGAACTCCAGAACATTTCGAATTTGAGACAAAATAAATCACAGAGTAAACGTACTTCAAGGAATAATGTATTCGTGATTTAAAAATAACTAAATATCTGAATAGACAGTACAACTCGAATCTCAATAAGTTTTATACAAAATGAAATTTAATACAAGTAGCTCACACTAGCATGTAGTTTCAAATTAAATAAACTTTCTGACAGCAAAATTTATTTTTAAATGAGTTTCAAAGACACACACAAAAAAAAAAGGCGCAATAAGAAAAAAAAAACAATAACAACATAAAAAAATAATCTAGTAAAAAATGTGATAACCCAATTTAAAAAAAATTAAAAGCTTTTTAAAATTATCTGAAAGATTTCATCATATTCCAGAAGCTCTAAATTTAACTCTCGAAATATTCATAATGTGAAATTATTTTTTAAATTTCTCATTAATTATTTAAAGGGCTACCTTATAAAAATAACTTCTAAATTCCGAAATACAATTGCATAAATTTTCTCAGTTTTAGTCTCTTTTTTAAAATATTTTCACTTTCAGTCACATTTTTTTTAAGTCATTTTTAATCATTTTTTCTGATACTGATCAAGTGACCAAAAGTGTGCGAGCCTACGAAAGCTGGCTCAATCATTTTAAAACAGAACATGTGATTTAAACTATGTTTTTATATGTTTTAGATTTGCGGATATTTTCCTCATATAAGTTGCTTCTGCATATATAATATACAAAATAATCCTGAACTCAGTTGTACTGATGTTAGTAGTACCTATAGTTACGACAACTGTCAAAAGAGACAAGCCACGGTTCTGCTATCCCTTTTGGCTGACACGTGATCAGGATAAGCTGGTTTCCATCAATTGTCGAATCTCAATAATTTGCACCTTAATATCTGGAAATAAGACAATATAACTTTATGTATTTGTTATAGGGAATTTCCGAAGCATTCAATAAGAATCTAAAATAGTAACTAAAACTTTTTTGTGAAATATTTACAAGATTTCTTAGAGTAATTAACAAATAATACTAATATTTACCCCCCCCCCTCCCCCCCCCCCCGCTTACCAGACGTGTCCAATGGATACATCTGGTAGGCAGGTATATAAAAAGGGTAGAACAGAGTATGATGTAAGTAGAGTAGAACATTCAGTAAGAGTAGAATGCTATATAAAAACAGAAGAACATTCCAGAAAAAGTCACATATTTACAGAATTTTACGTCTTTTTTTTTTTTTTTTCCCATTAGAAAAATCATTTTGAATGTACTTGTCAGGTCCATTGGACCCGTCTGGTAGACGGAGGGTTAAAATCTTTTTTTTTTTTTCCCCTAAAAAATAAGAAATGTAAATACATTGCGGTTTTATCTGAATATTAGAGGGGTGGGATTATGGAAAATTATCAGCTGCGCATCTTTCAACAGGTCAAAAACAAAATTAAACACATGCAAGTGGTTGAGAAAAGGTTAAAAAATGGTTAAAGTCTTTTGCGTGCAATCTAAAGCGTTTCTGTTATTAATATGCAGGGGAGCAAAGTTTATATGATTTTTTTGATGAAATATTGAAGTCCCGTAATGAAATGTTATAGTGCATAAACTAATAAACGAGATTTAAGATTAAGGGAGTTTGGTGAATATTGAGGAAACTGAAGACTAATTATGATTTTGAGGCTGTTTAAAGACTTAATGGTTATTAAAATAATTTATGTTGTTGCATTATAATACAAATGTAGATCTCACTTATAAGAATATATACTTATATATTAAAATAAAGTTTACTTTATATTTTATAGCAGTATTGGCCTATACGTAGAATTCGATTCTGAAGGTGAGCAGCGGGTATAGACAAGGAAATGTGAATAAACAAATTTAGCTAATATACAAATTTCAAATGCTAAAAGGTGAAAATTAAAACTTTAAAACCAGTAAAAATACGTTCATTTCGACTGTTTGCATGTTTCGACTCACCCCGAGTCATTTTCAAAACAATTAAATAAAACTATTCTAAAATTGCACGGTCTGTGAAACGCCATCATTCAAATTTCCACGTATTCCTTCATATTATGCACATTACTTTTTTTTTTTTTTTTTTTTTTTTTTTTACTTGGATATTTAATTTATTTTTATTTTCATACCCATTCAGTAATTCGAGCCATATTTTTAGTAAGTGAAATGATGCTGCATCGTTACATATTACAATGAATGATGGCGTTTCATAGACCGTGCAATTTTAGAATGGTTTTATTTAATTGTTTTGAAAATGACTCAGAGTGAGCCGAAACATGTAAACAGTCAAAATAAACGTATTTTTACTGGTTTTAAAGTTTTAATTTACACCTTTTAGCATTTGAAATTAGTATATTATTACAAATTGTTAATTTGCTATAAATTTAGCTAAGTTCGAAAAATTATTTATTTCTTCAAAGAATTAATAAAAAACTGCAAATGAGCCATTTTTTTTCATTATACTTATGAATTGTGAAATATTTAGCAATGTAATAAAATTGTTTTGCTTTGATATTTTTATTTGGTACTTTTTATGCACAATATTAGGTTGTTTTAAACAGGAATATCGTTCTGATAAAAAAGAGTGTAGCTGCTAACCTCCCGTACTTTTTTCAAGTTAACATAACTAAAAACATAACTATTTTGATTTAGATATTTGCGTTAATATATTAAATCAATATAAATACCACAAAGAGACAATACACGTTATATGAAATAAAATTTGTGACTGAAAAAACACTTACTGCACTTCAAAAAGGTACGGGAGATTTCCAGCTATGTTGTGTATAAAATTAAAAGGCTGCTTTTGTCTATCAATTTTATTTTTTTTTTCTCTATGAATTTGAATTTATTGATAGAATATGTTATATATTTAAATGTTTTTTAAATGATGATGTACGCGTTTTCTTCATAATCTCATGAACAGCATTTTGATAAGCATAAAAGATATTTAAACTGACCACAACAATAATCTTTTATTTTTCTTTTTTTTTTTTTAACCAGTGAGACTCAAACTTTCGAACCTTTCCCGGGGATTACATGATCTGGAATGCAAAAGTAATCGTATTTACAAACCTCTAAAGGACAAATAACACTATTGGAAATTCCAGTCACATAATCAGTATCCTGTTAAATATTTTTGATAATTTTTTAATGGATTTTCCCAGTGTTGATGACGTTATACTTAAAAGGAATTTTACAGCACAGCCAATATAATTACTTCCTAAATCCATAATTTAGAATCGTATTTACGTCGGCAGCTGCACATAACTTAGGTTCATTGGAATCTGTAAAAGTTGCCCTTGATCTCAATACAACTTATTCACTGGCTGGAAAATAAATGCATAAGGTGAAAAAAGTAAAGAAGTAATCACCTTGGAGAATGTCGTTTTAGTATGATAACATCAAAGCCTTATTGGAATTAAGTGAGAGAAACATCTTATACATTTGGGTGTGACAAACCTCACACGAGGAAAATATACATGGTACCATATGACTCCTTATTTTTTTCTTTAAAACTGGCTATACTTATGGGTGTTGGTTGGAAAAATTTTTTAAATCACATTGTGACCGTCAGAACTTTTATTTTTAATAAAACATTTAAGATTGCTTTTAAATTCAATGCTGGATTTTTTTTTCTTTTTTTCAATTTTTAGAGGAAATATCTGTAGGTAGATCAGAATGGATTTTTTTTATTGTTTTATCTTTAGTCTTGGAAAATATTACTGGTATTCATAAAAACTTGCATACAAAATGTAATGTTTTTGTAAAGCATTCTACAAATGTTTTGAAATGTTTTGAAATACCATTAAATATTATTTTATCGAACCAATTTTTTACAACCCGGTTACCCGGGTTAAAGATGCCTTATTTTTTTCTTTGAAACTGGCTGTACTTATGAGGGTTGGATGCGGAAATTTTTGAAACCATATTGTGACTGTTAGGACTTTTTTTTATACAGAATATTTAAGATTGTTTTTAAATTAAATGCTTATTATTTTTTTTCTAGTTGGAAAAAATGTGTATATGTAGAGAGATAGGAATTTTTTTTTCTTTTTTTTTTTAATCTTTAGTCTTGGAAAACATTACTAATCTTTATAATAAAACACATATACTATAATAAGTCTTCATGAAAACTTGCATACAAATGATAATGTTTTTGCAAATCATCCTACAAACGTTTTAAAATATCTTTAAATTATTCTTTTCTAGAAAGAAGGTTATCTAACCCGGGTTACTCGGGTTAAAGATGCCTTATTTTGTTCTTTGAAAGTGGCTATACTTCTGAGGGTTGGTGGGTAAAATTTTTAAAACCATATTATGATTGTTAGAACTTTTCTTTTTGATAAAATATTTAGGATTGTTTTTAAATTAAATGCTTAGTATATTTTTTCATGTCACAAAAAATAGATATCTGCAGGTAGATGAGAAAGAATTTTTTTATTGTTTTATCTTTTGTCTTGGAAAATATTACTCATCTTCAGAAAAAACTTACATACAAAATACAATGTTTTTGTAAAGCATCCTACAAATGTTTTGAAATATCCTTAAATATTCTTTTATAGAAACAAGGTTACGCAACTCGGGCTACCCGGTTTAAAGATGCCTTATTTAGTTCTTTGAAACTGGCTGTAATTATGGGTGTCGGTTGAAAAAAATCTTTAAGCGGCATTGTGATTGTTCGAAGTTTGCTTTTTGATACAACATTTAAGATTTACTTTAAATTAAATGCTTAATTTCTTTTTTTCTAGTTAGAGAAAAAAATATATACAAGTAGATGAGAAAGAATTTTTTAATTGTTTTATCTTTTGCCTCGGAAAATATTATTGGCCTTCATAAAAACTTACAAAAAACACTGCTTTTGTAAAGCATCCTAAAATGTTTTGAAATATCGTTAAATATTTTTTTAAATATAGAAACAAGGTTATGCAACCCGAGCTACTCGGGTTAAAGATGCCTTTTTTTCTTTGAAATTGGCTGTACTCATGGGTGTCAGTTGCGGAAATTTTGGATTCCACGTTGTGACTGTTAGAATTTTTTCTTTTTAATAAAATATTTAAGATTTGTTTTAAATTAAATGCTTAATCCCTTTTTTCTAATTAGAGAAAAAAATATCTGCATGTAGATGAGAAGGAATTTTTTTATTGTTTTATCTTTTGTCTTGAAAAATATTAGTGGTCTTCATAAAAACTTGCATGTAAAATGTAACGTTTTGTAAAGCATCCTACAAATGTTTCGAAATACTCTTAAACATTCCTTTATAGAAACAAGACTGTCCAACTCGGAATACTCGGGTTAAAGATGCCTTATTTTTTCTCTGAAATTGGCTGTACTTATGGGTGTTGTTTGCGGAAAATTTTAAAACCCCATTGTGACTTTTAGAACTTTTCCTTTTAAAAAAACATTTAACACTTCTTTTAACTTAAATGCTTAATCTCTTTCTTCCAATTAAAAAAAAAGAAACAACTGTAGGTAGATGAGAAGGAATTACTTTATTCTTTTTTCTTGTCAAATATTAATGGTATTATTTCACAAAAACTTCCAAGCAAAATATAATACTTTTGTAATACATCCTATAAATGTTTTCAAATACCCTTAAATATTCTTTTATAGAAGCAAGGTTATCCAATCCGGGTTACCCGGGTTAAAGATGCTCGATGTACTGTGTGTACAGGATGTAGGTAAAAGACATATTTAATGAAAAACACAAATAGATTTTAATTACATTTAGTGAATAGATTGCATTTAGAAAAAATTTTTAGATTGCCCACCCACTACACCAAAAACCATGTTTACTACTTTCGTATTAACCGCATGCTAACAGTTAATATTTAGCGGCTCTATATTTATAGCAATATTTTTTCTTATTATTCGTTTCAGTATTTAAGTGTGTCGGAGTTTCCTCTTAGTCCGCACAACTTTGAAGAAATCCTTTGCAATTTACATGCTGCCACCACCGATATGATTACGTGATATCGGTCACGCTCTGAGAGGATTGTTTAAATGAAAACCAACTCTTTCAATTAACTAAATTAACAGTTTATTTACACACTATTTACGAATCACAAAACACTCTTTACACTTAAAAACTCGGATGTAGGTAATCCGGTTCAATATTAAATTAAATACTGTAAATGCTGGCTGTGTACTGTTAAACTACGTTATATCACTCTCACTCTACACTCGTTAAATTAGCATTACCGGAGATTACTCTTAATCTCCCAACACATGGGCTCTAAGCTCTGCGAGCCTCACTCAACCCTACGCTCCATACAAGAGCTATACACAGGAACAACTTCGCACCTTGCGCTCCAGGCGTCAACTCACAACTCCGAGCAGAAGCCACTGCCTTCTAGCAAACCTCTGCTTTTACACAACTCCTGCTCTTCCCCCCAACATAAATACGGGTTTTTTTTTTTTTTTACTCTGACCACATTCTCAACTCTTTCCCTCGTTCGTGCAATTTTTTTGTCTGCCCGTCTCCAGCAGACATCTCAAAAGGTAGGGCAAATACCTCTCCCTTCATGACTTTATCCTCCATCCACAACTGTACAATTTACTAGCTCGGATCCAGTTTCAGATAAGGAAAGAATATTACTTTGAAATTCCCAGTACACAGACCATACAATATATAATATAGTAAGACAAAATAATATAGAACCATAGTTCTAATAATAGATGTTTCTCAGAACCTGACAAAGTGTGTAGTTCGGTTACACGTCTGTTAAAATTGTGCTTTATTTATTTATTTATGAAGTTTGAATTTCGCTTTTTCTTTGTCGGGATTCCTACAAAATTTTTATTTTTAAAATCCTAGATTTTTTTTTTCTGTAAAATTATTATGCTGCACATTATATACAATATGCATCTTTGTTTCCCTTTTCCTTACCAAAAGAGGATACCCATTATACAGATGTGCACATGACATGAGAAAATACTGTAAGTTTATTACTTTCAAAAGCAGACACGTTTTAAGCCTTTCTAAAGGTTCATGATGTTTTTATTAAAAATGTTTTTACTTTCAATAATTTTGGCATCATATCGATGTTTTTTCGCAACAAAAAATATTTTAATTAAATATTTGGAAATTTCTTATTTATTTATCTTTTTAATGTACACCAAGGAAAAATTTTGTGAATTGTACTCAGATTACCCTAATGAAAAAAAAAAAGTTTTTTTTTACTTACAGTAATTTTTGTCTGACATTTATCTTTTATAATTTTTTTCTACAAAACGAAACTCTATAAAATATTTAATATGTTCACAAAATATTATATATAAAACTAAAAGAATGTTTATCAATTACATTTCCATAATATTACGCTGAGGATGAAAAGTGCGTAAGTTAATTTTACCGTTTTTCTCCTAGATTCAAGAAAAAGTTAAAAATCCTGTAAAGAGTATTTTATAATCTATTTGCGAAATTTTCTAATTCATAGAATTGAACGAATAAATTAGCATTTACTCTGAAAAATAACTTTTGAATGATTACTATTTTTTGAAGAACAAATACATCAAATACTTAGTCGTGATTAGTTTGTGTATTGAAAACTAATTGCTTTTCCATTTGCAATCATTTATCCCCCAGATTTGAGGATAATTAAAGATCCCATAAAGAGTATTTTACAATCTTTTTGCCAAATTTTCTAATTCATAGAATTGAACGACTAAATTTGCATTTACTCTGAAAAATAACTTATGATATATTACTATTTTTTAAAGATAACTACATCAGCTACTTAGTCGTGATTAGCTTGTGTGTTGAAAACTAATTGTTTTTCCGTTTGCAATCGTTTGTATGCCCCAGATTTAAGAAAAATTAAAAATCCTGTAAAGAGTATTTTATAATCTTTTGCCAAATTTTCTTATTCATAGAATTAAACGAACAAATTAGCATTTACGCTGAAAAGTAACTTTTGAAATATTACTATTTTTTTAATAACAAATACATCAACTACCTAGTGGTGGTTAGCTTGCGTGTTGAAAAGCAATTGTCTTTCCGTTTGCAATCATTTGTATCCTTCGTATTAAATTGGAAGAACAACATCTGTACCAGGTTGAGGTTAATTATATCAATGGTGTAGGTTTATGCAGATTTATGGTAACTGGATTGCGATTACCATCTCATTGTGTCTGAAAATAAACTGAGGGGGAAAAGGTGTGTCTCCACGCAAACAATAAATAAGGACAAAAAAATTGATGTTATTAAATATTAACAATAGTTTATTTAGTTCTTGTCTGTGATAACCCGTTCAACAATGGATTGCATTTCAGTAGAAGATAATAAAATAATGATTCTTGCTTAATTTGATATGTTTCAACATTTTTAAAACTATGCATGCAGGTATAGTTGTCTGCGACGAATATACTTAGAAGTGCTTGGATTTAAATTACATTATCTAGCTTAAAATAAAATAAGATAAATAAAATTTCGCGAAAAGAATATTATGTGAAATGTATAGATTTCACCTTCCTAAATCAAAATATGGCATTCAAATTTAACCGTCGCCTACCATTTTTATGACATAGGCCTTTTGGTACTTTTCCAGTATAAAAGCCTTGAGGGCATAGACTTTTTTTTTCTTTTAATCTTGGCTTCAGAAGGTAAAATTTATTGTCCAATGATATCAACATCTATGAAAATAAACATAATGAACTTTTATGCTTGTTTATATATGTACTTATACATTTAAAAACCTTTTATTTATATATTATTATTACTGATAAATTATAACATTATAATTTATATACAATTTACATCTGCTTGCATATAAAAGTAGACAAATGGCTTGTTTTTATTAAATAAATTGTATAAATATTCAAACAAATTGCCTGTGTATATGAGACAGAGAAAAGGTTGCCAGAATATATGCATGAAAATTTCCTTGTCTCGATATGGCTATTATTTCTATCTCGCCAAGGCCCCTATACTGGAAAGGTACCGAATTTTTAAAATAATTAAAATATACTATCAGCTGAAAAGTTGGTACATTTATTTACATTTCTAAATAAAAATATATAGAAAAAATATTTTTAATACCTTATTTAATAAATCAAAAAAGTCTACCATCAAAAGGTTTGTGATTTTTTTTTTTTCGTGTTATTCTTCAACACTTTCATTTCATTCGTCATGGTTTTCCATTAATGTTTTCTATTATATATATGTGTGTGTGTATGCGTGCATGTATATATTAATATTAATGTATTATTGTTTATGTATTTGTTGCTAATATTTTAGTAAAAACCAACCAATTTTTATTTTAAAGGCAACTCCTCCCCGAAAATAAGTAGGTCTTGATAAAGTATTTTGCTTGCCATACTTTGACCTAGTCATCAAAATATGGCAACTAATAGTATTTCACATATTAGATTCGCGAAACTTATAAGGATCCATTATTTTTAAGGAGGGGATTTTGATGCCGACCATGTTAGCAACAGTTAATGAAATTGGTAACTGATTTCTTTTCTTCTTTCTCTTATAGGTTAGCGCAAAGGTATTTCCAAGTAAACCGAAAACCTCTGAGGCTGGGTAAAGTTTACAAAAAAGCAATATTTAGAGAATTCACTGATGCCACCTACACTGTGTTGAAAGCCCGGGAGGCATGGCAGGGAATATTAGGCCCTACGATTCGGGGAGAAGTTGGAGATATGGCAATTGTACATTTTTTCAATAATGCTAGCATGCTTCTATCAATGCATCCTCACGGCTCAAGATACATCAAAGTACACGAAGGTAAGTCAAAACTTATGATTGATTTCAGCAGTTATAACATGCCCTTAAGGTTTCCAATGTTCAAAAAGATTGATTTGTTTATTTTTTTAACTATTAATATTATTTTACCAAAAAGAAAACTTCTGAAACTGGATCTCATCAGGGTTTAACCCTTTATCTACTGACGGTACTTATAAGTATTATTAAAATAACTTGTTATAAAATTCATTTAATATATCGATTAGTTGTTATACAGTTTAGAATGAGTTATAGATGCATTACTTTATCTTGTTCCAAAAGCATTATCGATTTCACAAAACAAAAATGTTTTAAAAAGAATGATTTCTTTTGCCTTTGCATCTTTTCAGCTTTCTTGGCGTTGGGGGAGGGGGGGGGAGTGGAATTTTTCAATTCGAAAATATTTCTACATTTCTACTGTAAGAACATTATATTTGTACATTTCCTTATTCTACAAAATACTAAGAAAAATATTTAAAATAAAATATTTGAGTGGGTTTATAAATATTGCACAAAATCCCTATAAACTCAAATTTAATTAATCCTTCTAAATCCTTCAATCCTTCTGAAATTTATTAAATGATTATGTAAATCTTCTAATGTAGTTTAAACATATCACGAAAAATGCTTCAGAAAATAAAAATTTTCATGAATTCATAATTCAGTACATAAAGGGTTAAATTCTAACAAAAAAGTACCAGAGCTCTAATTTTTTGCAGTAATAAGAATCATGGTGTATAGTGGCGCCAACTTAGCCCATCCCATAAATTTGATCTTTCCGCCCAGCCAATTTAGTTCCTTTATTTTGATATTATTAATTATGAATTATTAATTAATTGAATAATATTATTAATTCATTTATTTTAATTTAGTATTTATTCAATAGCTGAAATGAAATTTGGTTTTATTGACGTTCTCAAAATAACTTTTTTTTTTTTTTCTTGAAAAGTGGTAAGGGCATCAGTTAAACTTAGGAGCACTGAAAGCTGCTTCAGCGGATGTATATTTAAATTTCTTTCAAAAACAAATTTCCTGCATATTTTGCCATCCGTTTTAATATCTTGAATTAATAAAGTTAGGTGACTAAACTTCTTGACATTCACTTTTTTTGTACTTTAAATTGTTAGCAATTTTTATGTTATTTATAATAAATATTAATGTATTTTTAAGGAAGAACTTATGATATTATAATTTAATAAAATTATTAATTAAATTAAATTATAATAATTTTATATTTTGCTTAAAAGAAATATAATTTAACCTGGAATTATCATATTCAATTATTCAGTCTTCCCCCGCTCTGTCTGATGTCTTGTATACCTTTAAAAAAAATTGTTAATCTGACACACACATACACGCGAACTAAGGGGGGGGGGGGGGTATTATGTGTTACTATTATTTTAACAGAATCATACTGATTGGTAAAGTTATCATACGAATTGAATATTTCCAACTGAGAGAAAAAATGCCTAGGTTGAGAATCGAACCCAGATCCTTGACTTACAAGGCCAATGCTTTTCGGTTTAAGCTAACTGGGCCGACAACCAGCCAGCATATTTCGCTGAGATAACGTTATTGGTAGTAACATCTGGTCTGTCATGTAGACAGCTCTACAGAATAAACCGCAGGTGAAGGAACTCCATGTAAACGGTGGATACGTAGATGAACTATTATTTTAACACAATCAAACTGATTGGTAAAATTATCATACGAATTTAATATTTCCAACTGAGCGAAAAAATGCCTAGGCTGGGAATCGAACCCAGATCCTTGGCTTACAAAGCCAATGCTTTTCCGTTTAAGCTAAATGGGCCGACAAGCAGCCAGCATATTTCGCTCAGATAACCTTATTGGTAGTAACATCTGGTCTGTCATGTGGACAGCTCTAAAATAAACCGCAGGTAAAGGAACTATTAATACACTCAACTACCAATAAGGTTATCTGTTACATCATATTCTTAAAACGTAGAAATAAAGTGAAAAATCGAAAGTTGAAAATTTTTATAAATTTAATACTTAGTAAAAGCTATATAGCTCAGAAAATAAAACTATATAATAAGAGAAAACTTGTGCTATGAGGGTTTTTATTTTTGTTTTAAGTTTAAAAGATGTTCAAAAAAGGGAAAATTAATCAAGGTACAAGAACATTTCGTGTGATTTTATTTTCTTATACATTTTGTAAGTATTTATCAAATAAAATTATACGACATATTCAGTTCAAACAAAATCCACAATGACTCTTTTCGAATAATAAAACAAAAATTAAAGTAAACAGGTTTTTTTGCAGCATGTGTACCGTCATTTGTAATGTTTTTCTGTTGAGAGAGTAGTTAAGAAATATCGCTAATCGTTCTACTCAAGTGGTCATTTGCAAATGATAGGTCAGTAAAAGTGGAAATCAGTTCTCTAAAACACATGGTATGGGTCAAGGAAAGCTATCTCAGAGATAAATAGTTTAGTAAGGTTTGGTGTTATCGATTCTTGTCACCTAAAGCCATTTTTGTAACGCGACCGAAAAAAAATAACTAAATTATGTCAGCAGATGTCGTACCATTCATCGAAAAATTAAACTTGCGAACTTTGCAGCTTTCGATCGAAGTGTTCCAAGAAAGAGTGATAATGTTTTTATTGAAATTATATTAACCTATTATAGAATTCATTTATAGAAACCCATAATATGATTTTATAAATTTTTATTTCTGTATAATTAATAATTATTGTTTTTAGCGCTGATACCACTAACGTCAATGAAAATAAAACACCTATTCTTTAGAAAATATATCACAAAAAAATGGAAGATATGCAGGGTGATTTGAATGTATGTGGTAAAATTTTAACATACGGTAATGTAACAGAAAAACACGTGGATATTTTTTATTCGTTTTGTTTAAGAAAAACATCAGAAATTGTATGTCTTGAAATCATACATTTAGATGTTAGAAGCGCTGTCTAGATCATATGATTACATTTTATAGATGCCTAACGTCGTTCTGCGATCAGATATTCAATAAGATGAACAGGGGAAAACACTATGTCCGCAAGAGCTGTTTTTATTGATTATTCTCATTAATCTGATCTGACATCTTTTCACTATTGTATAATTAATAATCAACCTTATGTCATGAAAATCATTAAGACTGCAGTACGTGAACGGTGTTTCTTTTGGAGAAACTATCACAAAAAAATGAAAATTATACACGGTGTTTTGAATAAACATGGATGAAATTTGACAGATGGTTGAGGAACCAAAATCAAACTTTTTTATGCGTGTCTTGAAATTATGCATGTTAGAAAACGCTATCTAGAAATAGAGAGGGCGTTTACAGGCGTGGTATGATACACGTATACGTCATTCCTCGTACAGGCTTTCAATGAGATGCTCAGATACATGAATTTATAGCTTCGTCAAAAAATATACAGAGTGTCTCAAAACGATTTGAAACGCAATATATTTTTTAACCTGTTGGAGATACGAAAGCAATGTAAATTGCAAAAGTGTTCAAAATAAAGAAGAAATTAATATGATTAATGTGATTTTAGGAATTTTTTCTTCTGTATAATTAATAATTAGTGTTTTTAGATCTGATACCACTAACGTCAATGAAAATAAAGTTATTCTTTATAAAATATATCACAAAAAATGAAAGATATGTAGAATGATTTGTATATATTTGGTGAAAGTTTAACATACGGTAATGTAACAGAAAAACACGGTTTTTTTTTTTCGTTTTGTTTTGTTTTGTTTAAGAAAGACATCAGAAATTGTATGGCTTGAAATCATACATTTAGATGCTAGAAGTGCTGTGTAGATCATATGATTGCATTTTATACATGCCGTAAAACGTCGTTCTGAGCTCAAATTTTCAATGAATTGCACAGGTATTTAAGTTCAGAATTTTACGAAAACAGCTCTATTTATTTATTATTACTCATTAATCGGATCTGACAACTTTTCACTGTTGTATAATTAATAATTAATTTTATGTCATGAAAACCATTAAGATTGCAGTAAATAAACGGTGTTTCTTTTGAAGAAACCATCACAAAAAAAATTAAAACTATACACTACGTTTTGAATAAATGTGGGCAAAATTTGACAGACGGTCGAGGAACCAAAATCAAACTTTATTTTTTATGTGTGTCTAGAAATTATACATGTTAGAAAACGTTATCTAAAGATAGAGAGGGCGATTGCAGGAGTGGTATATATGCGTCATTCTCCGTACAGGCTTTCAATGAAATGCACAGATATGTGAATTTTGAGCTTTATTAAAAAATATACAGAGTTCTCCCAAAACGATTGAAACACAATATATTTTTTGCAAGTCGGAGATACGAAAGCAATGTAAATTGAAAAAATGTTCAAAATAAGGTAGGAATTAATATGATTAATATGATTTTATAAATTTTCACTACTGTATAATTTTTAATTAGTGTTTTTATCGCTGATACCACTAATGTTAAGGAAAATAAAATTATTCTTTTTAAAATATATCACAAAAAAATGCAAGATATGCATGATGATTTGGATATATGTGGTAAAATTTTAACATACGGTAATGCAACAGAAAAACATGTAGAAGTTTTTTTGTTTTGTTTTTCGTTTTGTTTTGTTTTGTTTAAGAAAAACGTCAGACATTGTGTTTCTAGAAATCATACATTTAGATGTTAGAACCGCTGTCTAGATCATATAACTTATTTTTACAGATGCCGCAAAACTTCGTTCTGCGCTCAGATTTTCAATGAGATATAATAGCATATATACATATATCCCAGTTTCCACAGCCATATAAGCTAAAATTTTTTGGGAAAACATATATGCCCGCAAGAGCTGTTTATATTTATTATTACTTTTTACTCTGATTTGACATCTTTCCACTGTTGTATAATTAAGAATCAACTTTATCTCAAAAAACATTAAGACTGCAGTACATAAACTGTGTTTTTCTTTTGAAAGAAACCATGAAAAAAAGAAAATGAAAACTATATACGGCGTTTTGAATAAACATGGGCAAAATTTGACAGATGATAGAGGAACCATAATCAAACTTTTTTGTATGCGTGTCTAGAAATTATGCATGTTAGAAAACGGTATCTAGAGATAGAGAGGGCGATTGCAGGAGTGGTATATATATATATATATATACGTCATTCTCCATACAGGCTTTCAATGAGATGAACAGATATGTGCATTTAGAGCTTTGTCTAAAAATATACAGAGTGTCCCAAAACGATTCAAATGCAATATGTTTTCTTTACCTGTCGGAGATACGAAAGCAATGTAAATTGAATAAGGTATAAATTAAGATTATGTTAATAAAATAGCCCTGCCATTAATTTTCAAAAAGTTACAAATTTTAAATTTTTATACGGTCTCTGGGTCCTATAAGTTATGTTTAGAAAACTTTTCTCCCTGCTAGGAATAGTACAACATAAAAAATTCCATTCTTCTACAATTAAATTACATACAGTTATGGTAATTTGAATTTTATGAAATTTCTTAGCTTCCCAACACCCTAAATACGCGTTTTTCTTTTTTTATTCTATATAAAAAATTTCTCAAACAAACTTCTTATTTATATGGAATGGGGCATGCGAAGTGACGAAGCAAACATAAGTAATGTGGAATCTGACGAATTAGTTTTTTGTAAATACGATTTTAAAAGTGCATCTTTTTTACCTTTTTTAAAAATTTTCTGCTGTACGTTCAGTTCAAATTTTTGACGGAGCAACAGTACTGTATTATCAGATTTTTGGTGTATTTTATACGTTTTTATGAGTAGTTATGAGCTTTGTAGTTTCATTTTAAAATAATAATTAATTTTTTATTCATAGTATTTTTTGTTTAAAGTATTTGATTGTTAAACTTACTATAGAGTAAAAACGTACAAAATGGCGCAACTCTTGTCAAAATGGTCATGCATACACGTTATTGCTACACCATGTTTCTGCAATCGATTAACATAAATGGAAATTCTCATTACAAAGTTGCTGAAGCTGAAAGACGAAATTTTATTCACATTATTCTTGAGCTGCCGTATCTACGCACACTTACCTCTCCAGCAGGTGTAGGGGGGAGGGGATGGATTATTCTCTCTTTCTCACTATGAACAGCAGAAGTTCCATTTACACGAATAGAAACTGTCTCTGCGAGTAAAATAATGTGACAATGTTAATGTAATGATGTGACAATAACGGTTTCACTCTATTCTAATGTATAAACATTAACAAAAAATCGTCAGTTAATATCCCCCCTTTAAAAGCAGATTTTTTTAAAATGACGTGAATTTATCTAATTATTAATATTCGCCATATGTTTATACATCCGTATATTACCATCCTTCTGTCCATTACCAACTGATAGACTATTTTCTTTTTTAGGAAGTGTCAGTCAGGTCTAAAATTGCAATTATTAAGTAGAAGTTAAATGGAATTGTAAAACTTAACATTCATTTACTATTAACATATGAAGAGGATTTTCTGTTATGATAAATGCCTTGAATGATGACATAAGCATACTGTGCAAATTTTGCACTTTGTGAGACATAATTCATCACAATAAATTACATCTGTAAAATCATAACTTTTCTTTAAATGACGCAGAATTTCCTTTCTATTTTTTTTTTTTTGTGTGTGTGTTTTCCGTTCGTCAGATAATCTGAAAAACAGATTCTAGGGATTTAAACTGTATTTATGTCAGATGTTGCGCCTGAGTCAGAAACACATAAATGTTTTGGAAATGCTGTATTTTTTATTGTCGACTTCCCCAAATTACTATTGATAATCTGCTTTCAATGGAGCCTAAATAAGCTCTAACTCTCTTTACACCCAAGATTGCCGCAATATAATTTTGTTCTTTGCGAAGAAATTATCTACAGTTTAAATTGCATCTGAAATGTAAACTACATTTACTTTAACGCTTAATATAAAACAAGATTGGGGTAATTTATTTTGTTTTTTTGTAGATAAATTATCTACTTACAAACAAAGAGACGGCCATATGGAAGATTGATTCTAACGCTCTTATGGGTAGTTTTACAACCATTCTCCGGTAATTACCCCAAATGCGCTCGCTCTCTTGCTACAATGCTTTGAAACCATACATCTCTGTTTTTTGAATTGAAGTCTTTGATGTTTTAAATGGCGTTTTTCTGGCATTAAACCATTAAATTCTCGTTTGTATCATATACGTGCATATATCTTGTTGGCCAAACTAGACATATGTAAAATAGCATAATAAAACAATGAGGCATTGAAATCTGTTTTATTATATTTTCCCCAAACGTTTTTTCGTTGATGAATTATTAAATTATGTTCTTACTCTCTTTTATGTGTTTCGAAATAATATGAAACCAACATATATTATTTTCAATCTTATAGAAACATATGCATGATTGATAAGATTTCAGGGCATACTATACATTTGGCCTTTATCAGAAACAGGCATGCTTTAGTTTTCTTTAACCTTGTTCATAATGTGTCGTAATATCACAAAGCAATAAAAGGCGTTATCGTTAAACCTAATAAATAACATTTATGTAATATATATGTATATATAGCCATAATATAATTACAAAACATCATCTAATCCTATTACAATAATTAATTTAATAAATTTAGCAGCAAATTATAACTGTAACATTATACTAAATACAGATGGAACCCTATACATGTAATATTAATTAAGCAAAATCCACAAATTAGCGAGCACATTGCATACGATTAATCCATATTTACATATGAAAAACCTCCAAAATATTTTTGGAAAAAAAAATTATTAAAGACTTATGAAACAAGAAACCAGCCAAAATTTGTTGAACACATAAAAGACATACGGTAAACAGAGAATAGATCAAGTGGAAGGAAAGATGGAGCCGGAAGCTTATATAGCATTTCACTTCATCAGGGGTACATGAAACGCCAATATAAGCTCAAAGCATAGTCGATTTCTGTACAAGAATCCAGCATAAGCTAAAAATTGATTCTTCATGCACCCAATCGACCGCACACCATAAAAAAGGCATAAAAATCCCATGACATGTAAATTAAATAATATAAAAATTTAATTATAACAAGATAGTTAATAATAAACAATTTTAAATTAAAGAAACAGTTAAATTCGAAGACATACCAAGAAGTACAATTTCAAAGACCACATTAAACCATGACCAAGTAGCAAATTAATCACAGCAATTGTCCCGCCGATTTATTTTTACAGTTAAAAACGATATCATACGGTAGCGAAACTACATAGTGTTCCGAAAAATTACACAACGACAAATAAAAATAAAATGACATATCGTCATTATTATATAAAAATTATTAGATGCATAAAAATATTCTATAATAAATTATTACCAAAAATATATAGAAAAAAAATTATTTAAATTTAAGCGCATAATTACATAGAGAAACATTAATATATAATAAAAGAAATGGCAACAAACTTATTTAAACTTAAATAAATAACTATTTAGTGCTGCCATCTGGCGTAACAATTTAAAGAACACAGACAACTTGAAATTTTTTTTTATAGTGCTGCCATCTTTTGTGAAAATGTAATTCCTAATGCAACAGAATAATTATTTCATCTAATCTTAAAACTCAAAAAGAACAATTTAATAAATCATATTTAAATATCGTTAATAATAACTTATCATCAATAAGAATGTTTATAATTATTTTTATTTATTAAATATTAGATAGTAAGTTAATTAAGATTAATATCAGTCAAGCCACAATATTATAAAATAGTATGTTTATTATACACATACTAAAACTAATGTTTTAAATTCCAAATGTGCATTACGAAATAGGAGGGGGGGGGTATGTAAAAACATATTACAACATTCCATCATACTGTTAATTAAAATTAACAAACTATAATAACGTACATTATAATACATTTATTCTAAAGTAAATCACTAAAAGTAACTTAATTCCCTATCACTATAATATAAATATCACAATGCGGTGTCAAGGTCAACAAAGCTTACGATGACCATCATAAACACACAAAACAACGAATTAACGAACCATTCCCGCAATTTATATATATATATATATACATTAAATCAACATTTGCGTATAAATTATCCAGACAATACCTTCCTCCTCCATAGTCTAACATCTACCCACCCAGCCATCCTATTTAAATTTTTTTTATATATTTTGTACTTTAATTTTTTTTTTGTTTATTTTTATTTTTATATATTTTTTTATAAATATTTTTTGATACGCATAATGTTAATATTAACATACAAGAAACCGCCCCACTAAACAATGATTAGATCATTAATTAATTGTAGATTAATGAATATATGAATTTCTTAAGAAAACCATGATTTAATGCATCATAAATTAATTGTTTAAGGTTTTTATTTATAAGATGTGATGAACATAAACTTTTGATTCTATATAAATGATTTATTAAAATATTGCGATAAACTGAAATATGTAGGCAGGATTTAAAATGAGTAAATGTGTTAACTTTGAATTGAAAGTCTTTACGTTTGTCATAAAGATCACTAATAGTTTTGTTTTGTGCGATTATTATTTTTAGATCTAAAAAGTTAATTGTATTATGTATATATGTATATTATTTTTAAAAGCAGTTTTATGTTCATCCAATTCTTAACCCTTTAAGGGGCAAAGTAATGCAGTTTCTAAAATGTTGAAATGAGTGAATGCCTCCATAATTTAAAAACAAATTGATTTAAATAAATTCTTTTACTCACATCCGTTATAAAAACAAAACTTTATTGAAAAATTTTGGGTGTCATTTGCTAGATTGAAATAAAAATTAAGGTATATATAGACAGTATATCATTGCCCTTCACAATGTTAATGAGATCTTCTGTTAAAACATCGATGAGATTTTCAAACTTTGTAAGTCTTTCATAATTTTTTTAATGAAATTTTTCAAATGAGCTACAATTATGTTAATTTATTATCTTCAACTTCATCAATTAGTGTTGTTTTATGACGGCCAATTATCAACACAAAAGATATAGGCCCGAAAGAGGGAGAGTGCCCTCCCTGTGGGTCTTTCAAAGGGAATCTAACCCGTATTTACGCAAGGAAATCCAAGGTTCAAATAAAACTACGGAAAACTCCGAACTATTAGGCCGACGGGCGCAATTGGGTTCGAACCCAGCACCCCCCGTCAACCAGCTCCGAGAGCAGAACCTCTCAGCCACCGGTGGGACTACTACTTCGTCAAATAGGAGTACTTTGGGCCCAACTGCTTTTTCTAAGACCCTTACAAATTAACTTATATCTAGTTCCCTATTTTTATTATTTTTTTAAGTATTCAGTTAAGGAAAGGTGCAATTATCTTGTTGTTATAAAATTATAGGTATTGATGTTCCTAATATTTTCTTATCTTCTTACAGAAAAATTGCCACTGAATACCCAAATTTTAGCTAACGTGCGATAGTAAAGTACGATAATTAACACAATTCAGTGAATAGCAGACTAGTGTTAAAGTGTTTCACACCAATATCTATTAATTACGTTTGATTTGTCGTTCATTTTTGTTTATCGGTAAAAAAGTATTCAAACCCAATTTCAAGAATTATATATTTTTTCCTTCTCTTACAAAGCTACCCTCCCAAAAGGCACGCGAAGCAGAACCTTTCAGTCTTTAATTTAAGAGGAACCTTAAATAGAGTAAAAATTGGGCTTACAATTCTCATACTTATTTTTTACATTACATTATTATTTATTTATTATTTTTATTATTTTTGAAAGGGTGCGGGAGCGTGAAGTTTGGCCAAGTGAAAGAATAAATGCACACTACTTCAGAAAACTTCTGTTATCCTGCCGGGAAATCTGAATGCGCTGAATAGGATATTAATCAATCATATATGACAACCTCATTTCTGGTTAAAAAACAACAAAGGAAACTGAACATATAATATCTATACAGGATGTTTCCAAATTCGACAGACAAATTCAGAGGGATAATAGTAGGCATCAAGAGGATGAAAAATTACCATAGAACATGGGTTCGCAAACCACGTATTTAATCACGAATACAGGATAAAGGATGTTCTACCCTAATTCAATTTGCGTTGAAGGTAATATTTTTCAGAAAACTGAAGTATATTATAATAAAACTTTTAATAGAAATTTTTACCTTTATTCTAAAGTTTCCATTATACGCGCCAGCAGTATGTACTTGACGCTCCACATTTTGGATTGCGATTACCATAGTTCATACGGTATCATCGATTGCTTGAGCATCCTGTTTTTCCAGAACTTTTCGTGATGTTATAACATTTCACACAAACCGGGGTACATATCGTGGCACAGATGTCATATACGGACGCCAATTTGACGAAAACATCAACAGCATAAACAACAACATCTGGGTTACCATATCAATCAAAATAACGATCTGTGCCCATATCGTTGCATTTTCATTATAATGTTTTGATTTTTATCGAAATAATTACCGTCAAGTACCCGAGTTCAGTTAAGATGAAGCACGGGGTGTTTGTGACTAAATAACTGATTTGCAACTTTTTGCGACTATATTGCGACTTCTATGGCAATTTTTCAATCCCTTGATACCTACTATCACCCCTCTGAATTTCTCTGTCGCATTCGGTAACACCCTGTACGTACTATAAATATACGCTATGGTGTTTTTATAATGAGAATAATGAAACATATGTGAACTATGAACTCGGTTAAGAATGTTGGTTTATGAGATCTAAAATTACATTAACAAATGTTAAATCTATGGAAATGGAGTTTTTGCGCTGTTATCTTGGGACAGACAGACTATCGGACCAGACAACAGCAGGTGCTACTTATTTATACAAATACGAACGCACCTAAAATATATATATTAAATTTCAAAACATTCGGTTGGGTAGTTTTTGTGTTGTTATATGCGGACAGACGGACGGACTAGACGACGACTATGGGTGTTGTCTACTATTAGGTAGATTTCGTATGAAGTACTACCTATTGGCGTCGTTCCTATGTTGGAATTTCTGAAAATGTTTTGCAGATCTACACCGATCATGACCCCTAAAACCCAAAACCACCCTCAGTAAAAAACTTTATATATATATATCACTTTCTTCTGGACACGATAACTTCCACAATTCTGCGCAAATCTCTTCCAAACTGATACATAAAATCAAGGGGCATAAAATCTCGGTCAAGTTCGTTAATGGGCAAAATCGGGCCAAGGGGCTGGAAATAGGGAGGGGTTTTGTGAAAATAGAAAAAAACCCATAACTTCTTAAATTTTGTACACATCAAATCAGTTTAAAGTTTTTATTACTCCTAAAAATAGGGCCAAAAATTTATGCATCATAGATTTTTGATAAAATTAAAAATGGGCTCAAGGGGCGCAAAAAATAGGGTTTTGGGGAGAAAAAAATTCATAACTTCGTCAGTTCTCAAGATATCAATTCCAATTAATTTTATTATAAATCTCCTTAATATTATCTACAACTTTTATATTCACAAGTTTTTGATAGGACCAATTCGTACCGCAAAAAAAATTAAAAACGAAAACAAAAAGGGGGTTTGAAGAAGTAAAAAATCCATAACTCCGTCAATTCAAAGGTATAAAATCCCCATGAATTTATCATATATCTTCTTAATATTGTCTACAACATCTATATAGACAAGTTTTGGATAGGACCAATTCTTACAGCAAAAACAAATTAAAAATACATAGAGGTTGAAGAAAAAAATAATGTAAGTAAGGGTGTATTCAAATCCAAACTGCTTATTTTCTGACTCATTTTACAATTCATTTTTGCTCTCAAAGGCTTCCAGTTAGTACGTTTTCTTACTCAGAAACTATATAATGTACCGTAATGGTCGAGTTTTTGATAGAGGCAGAATATATTAAAAAAAATGCTGTTAAAGTGGGCATTTTGAGCCGAATTTCCCGAAGCGGATGGTGTTGGAAAAATCATTGCATTAAGGATGCACTCAAATCTAAACTGCTCATTTTCTGACTCATTTTTAAATTCATTTTTGCTCTCAAACGCATTTAATTGGTAGATTCGCTTATTCAGAAACTATATAATGTACCGCAATGATCGATTTTTTTGATAGAGGCAGAATACATTTCAAAAAATGATTTCAAAATCGGCATTTTGAACGGAATTTCCCGAAGCAATTGTGTTAGAAACGAATAATATTGTCCTTCTGAGAAAATAATTGTTTATATATCAAGTTTTAATTAATTGAACGAAAAATAAAAACATAGGTCGCTTATAAATCTTTTCAAAAATCACGTCAGCAAGTTTCATAGTTTTTTTGGGTAGATTTCGTATAAATTACTACCTATTGGGATCGTTCCTATGTTGGAATTTCTGAAAAGTTTTTGCTGATATACACCGATCATGACCCCTAGAACCCGAAACCAACCTCAGTAAAAAACTATATATATATATATATATCACTTTCTTCTGGACACGAAAACTTCCGCAATTCTGCACAAATCTCTTCCAAACTGATACATAAAATCAAGGGACATAAAATCTCGGTCAAGTTCGTTAATGGGCAAAAGCGAACAAAGGGGATGGAAATAGGGAGGGGTTTTGTGAAATTTGAAAAATCCCAATAACTTCTTAATTTTTGTACATATCAAATCAGTTTAAAATTTTTATTATTTCTAAAATTAGCGCCAAAAATTCATGTATCACAGATTTTTGATAAAATTAAAAATAGGCTCAAAGGGCGCAAAAAATAGGGATTTTAGGAGAAAAATTCCTTACTTCGTCAATTCTCAAGATATCAAATCCAATTAATTTTATTATAAATCTCCTTAATATTATCTGCAACTTTTATATTCACAAGTTTTTGATAGGACCAATTCGTACCGAAAAAAAAAAAATAAAATGGGGTTTGAAGAAGTAAAAAATCCATAACGCCGTCAATACAAAAGATATAAAATCCCCATGAATTTATCATATATCTTCTTAATATTGTCTTCAACATTTATATAGACAAGTTTTTGATAGGACCAATTCTTACAGCAAAAACAAATTAAAAATACATAGCGGTTGAAGAAAAAAATCATCTTAATAAAGGTGCATTCAAATCCAAACTGCTTATTTTCTTACTCATTTTTAAATTCATTTTTGCTCTCAAACGCATCCAATTGCTAGATTTTCATATTCAGAAACTATATAACGTACAGTAATTATCGATTTTTTGATAGAAGCAGAATATATTTCAAAAAATGGTGTCAAACTGGGCATTTTGAACAGAATTTCCCGAAGCGATTGTGTTAGAAGCGAAAAATATTGCCCTACTGAGAAAATAATTGTTTATTAATCAAGTTTTAATTAATTGAAAGAAAATTAAAAACACAGATCGCTTATAAATCTTTTCAAAAATCATGTCAGCATGTTTCATATTTCTTTTTAATTAAAAATGAATCTGAAAATGTGCCAGAAAATTTCGAGTTGTTGAGCATGGAAAAATATATTTTTTAATATCGCCTTAACCTTTCACTGCACGATTTTTCTTTTCTTCATGAAAAAAATAATTTGACTACTTTAAGTAGTCACAAATACAGGAAAAATAATAAAAAAATTTAGACTTCATACATTTTTTTTAATGTGGATTTTTGTGATATGTGTCCCAAAGCACACAATTAGATATTTACTGTTTTGTACTAAATGTGGCACAAAACCCACAATACTTGTGTATTAGATATATAAAAAGAGTATTAAAATATATGTATATGTATTAAAATTTCATAGCAGATATTTAACCCTTTGAGGAGCAAGCAATTGTGTCTCTGTAATGTTGAATTCAAACCTGAATATTCGAAAAAAATTATTTTAAAATAAGGAAAAGCAATTTTGCAACCTTTTTCTTCCAAAGTTAGAAGTATAAAATTTAATTAAAAGTTTCTGCTGCGAATCTTGGTTAAAATTAGTGCGATATAATATATCCTACCGCCTCTCAAGCGGTTAAAATGCGCAAAAAAGTAAAAATTAATGTTACAAATTTTAAAATACAGATTGTAAAAAGACATGAAAGGAAAAAATGTATAGAAAATTATTTTACAATACAATAAAGTATCATCACAAAGCAAATCAAAAGAAAAATGAGTGTAAAAAAGAGCTTTAAGAGAAATAAAGTTCGAAATGTTCATTTCAAATGAAACACAGAGTAACAGTTTCTATCTCGATTTATACATAAGGCTCTCCACATTTTAAACACTTTATGAGTTTTGCAAGTGCAGTTTGGAATTCCATGTAATCCGGACAATGGCATATTCCATCTAATCTTATATGTTTGACTGGCATTGCAGATACAGGACCTTTATATTTCTTGGTTATAATTCCTCTTTCTACTTCAGACATTCTTGGGAGTCCTCTTTTAGCATTTGGTGTTTCGCTTCCAATCTCACAAAGGAAGATATTATTTTCGTTCACTTTTTTATATAAGATCCATGAATTTATCATAACAACATTCAGTAGATGGTAGAAAACTCAAACTTTTTAGATCTCATTTTTTTTCCATATCTTCTGTGGTAAGTCTACCCCATCCACGTGTTTATTGTATTGTTTTACCACAAAAGGACAAGCTATATCAGTCTTTTGATTCACCTTTTTATCGAATCGAGAAATATTTTCTATAGAGAGACTCGCAGCAAATTTTGACAAGAAATTAACTGGCTTATTATTCAACCATGTAACACATGATAATTGTGTACTGTTAATGCTTGCTACTTGTTTTAAACTATATCCTCTTTTTTCTTTTTTTCTTATCTCAGATTATAAAGGAAGCTTACAATTAGGAATTCTATTGCGTCTCACTGTGGCCAATGAAAGCATTTCGTTCTGTTATAAAAATTCAAGTAATGGTAATGAATTGAAGTAATTATCAAAAAACAACTTTTGGTTTTGATTTCGCGAAATTAACCTACTGAGACACACAGCAACATTTGATGGAGACCCTGAATCTGGTTCATTTGACAGTCATATGTCAACATTTTCCTCGCCACTATATAATTCAAAATCATTGGCAAAACCACTTATACCACATAAAACGAAGAAGAGTTAAAGCCCCATTTATGTGGTTTATTGGGAAAATACTGTTTCAAAATGCTTCGAGACTTTGTTGCGCAAATTTGTTCATCTATTGACAAACACTCTTCCATAGCAACTTTCATAAAGCGTTTTCTGATACACTCTATTAGAGGTCTTACTTTGAATACTCTATCAAGGCCCTTCATGCCTCTAGCAATTTCTTTAGTATTGTCATTTAAAAGTAAAAATTGTCGGATTTTTTCAAATTCTTTGACAGACATTTTCTCTTTATTGTTTGGTTACCTAAAATATAACTCCAGTAATCTCTTGCAGATGGTAAATGTATAAGTGATATTAGATAACAAATTCCCATATAACGTTGAATATCTGTGATGAAAACTTGTAAATGTTGAGAAGGATCCTTTAGTATGCTGTATCTATGTGTCTCTAATGAAATAAGATTCGAAAGTTAATGGTTAAAAAAAAAGGGAGAAAAATTGATAGGGAGTCTCCAGAGACATAATTTCAGCACTTAAGGAGTAATTTCCTCTATATTTTATTTGCGCTTCAGGAATTTTCAGATTTTTATTCTTCCAAATTAGTTTTTTATGTCCGTCTTTCTTTTTGGCTTTTTTCTATCAACACTGGGTACAGCAGGAGCATCTGCAGCATCTGAAAGAATAAAACAATCTTTCTCTAAATTGATGCTTCTCAATCTATACATTCAGTGGTGAATTCAGGGGTGCCCTGAGGGCGGACATTCGACAGGAACATTCAGATGTACTCCCTAGATAATTTGAAAATTTATATTGTTTAGAATTTCAATCCCCCTCCCCACACACACACTCCCGGCGCATAAAAATGTCCCTCCTGCGGAAAAATGTCTGAATTCAACACTGTTAAATTTTATTTGTTGTTTTTCGCTTTTATATACTACTTTTAGTAGCATTTAAAATTACTTTAATATTAAATATAGAAACTTACCTCCTGTTGCAGTTGAATCAATTTCTTGGGTAACATTTGTTGTTATCGTACAAGTAAACGTCTGATTCAGATGAAAAAAATAGCATTTTCAGTTCTATTTTTTGCTGGGTTATATGTTGAATCTTCTCAATTATCATTAGAAAGTCCAAAAGATTCATCATCAGTATAAGATGCAAATAGTATTGCATTGATTTCATCTTGCATCAGCCTTTTCCGCGTCATTTTTCATTCGAATATACTATGAGCTTTATGCTCTATGTTCCATATCTGGCACAAACACAAAAACAAGATTTCAAGCTGAAGTACTGAAATATTTTAGTTTTAAGCAACCTAAATAACAAACATGCGATATACTTGAATGTCTAAAATTTTATCTTACGATACTTTTAAGATTTTTTGGTGAAAAAGTTGAAGCAAATTCTACTGTTGTTTACGATGCAGACTGATTTTTTTTTTTTTTTTTTTTTTTTTTTTTTTTTTTAAGAAAATCTAATAAATAGCTATCTAGTATTGCCATCCAGTGAAACAAAACAGGTACAAAACTCTTTGTTTAAATGTTCTATATATGGCACAAAGCTCAGATAACCTATATTTAGGATTCATAGGAAAATAGAAGGGTTTTATTGGTATGTGCCAGATATGGCACACCGTGCAGTGAAGGGTTAACATGATTCTGATAAAACTTGCTATTTTATAAAAATGAAATAAAAACTCGTCAAAAGCAGACAGATAAAACTGTTAAAGTGGATTTATATCTAATAATGATTTAGTTTTTGTTGGTGAAATTAGTATACTTAACTTCGAAATCTACCTCTGCCTGTAGGCCGGGCCGGCAGGAATTTTTTATGTAATTACGAACGCACCTAAAGATACTAATGCATTTCTCGACCATAGGTTTAACTTTTGCAAGAGGAATTTGATATCTTACTGATCAACAGCCCCAGTGAATAATATATGCAGCATTAAGGGGACCGGAAAAGCAAAATTCAACTAAAAAATCGATTTTTACTTTTTTATATCATTAAATAGTTTAAACTTTTATCTTTCCAACGATGTGTCACACATATTTATATATTAAAAAAAGAAGTGTTGGAATTATTCATTCTTTCTAAGAGTACTTCACAGTTTAATGGCCATTTAAATCTTTAATTGACTTTTCTCAAAAACTTGGATTTTTCATGTTTATGTTCCTTTTTTTCAATATCTATTAAACTTAAGAACTCAGATTTTTATTTAATACTTATATTATGATATATTGTAAACTTTAACACAGGGATTTGATGATTTGTTGAGAATTATTTATTTTATGTAGTCAAATCTTACCAAAAATGCTAATTTAAAAATGACTTTCAATAAATAATTAATAATTAATTTTGAGTTTCACTTAGAAAAAAAATGGTCGGTTAAAATACGTAAATCATGTTATTTTAACTGCTCTAAAAAATCTAGATTTCTATCTTTCATCATTTCTGAGAAAAGGTACATAAAATTGGTGAATTTAACATGGCGGAGATAGGGCTTTCCCGGTCCCCTTAAAGAGTTTCTATGGTACCCAAATGATACCATATTGCCTGTAGCTTCAGAGGTCAAATCCACGGCTCTGGTGTCCTTTCACTCCATCTAAGACAATTTTGATGAAATATTATATATTTTTTACAACTCCGCCAATGTATTACAATACATTTCCTTCTACTGTTAAAAACCATACAAAAAAATATATTTGTTGATACTGATGCATCTTTCTAATAGTACTATTATTTCGATAAGCTTAAAGAAAATTTTGTGTTAATTTTATTCTAGCGAAAACGAATTACAAAAATCAGAAAATACATGAATAAAACAATGCATTGTTAATTAAAAACATTAATGCAAATATTTGTAGACATTTCGTTTTATTATGAAACGAAACTTTTAATTTATTTATCCCACAGTTATTTTTTTTTTCTTAATCAATTTTATCTCTATTGATCCACTGTTTGACATTACCTTTACTTTAAGAAACATTGTTAGTTTTTCTTTTATCTTCCTTTTGAAATGTATATTGATGTTCCATTTTCATAGTTCATTTCAAATGGTTTTCTAATCGTTCAATAATTTTATCTGCTTGACTGTTTTCATATTTAAATGCTGCGAGCAACCTTCAAATTTCATTGTTAGCCAATGAGCCATAGATATTGTTCGCACACTACATCAGTATTTGAATATTAAAATACGTTTATTTTGTAATAAAAGCTATCTAAAATATTTGTTTAATGCATCGCTTCTGCATGTCTAGGATAGAATGAATTGTAAATTGATTTGATCAATATTTATTTTTTAACTATAGAAAATTATGAGTCAGTTAATGAAACTAGAAATCTAGCTTGAAATATGTTATTTATGAAAATTATTTTATAAACAAAGAGATTTGTACTTAAAAAAAAAAAAAAAAAAAAAAAAAAAGTGAAACGCATAAATTTAACATAATCCTTTATAATGTTTGGTGTGCAAAAACGAACTTTAATCAAAATTCATATTCAAATATGAAAATATATTCTATAATTCATTTTCGTTGCATCATTAATTTTCTGTTATGTGTTAGTTTCCATTCATGCCCTACTTCCATAAAAATCTGTTAATTTTCCATTGTTAGATTCAGGAATTACATGTTTTAAAATATAAAATTCAGTTTTGATGTTAATTCATAAAATGCCATAGCTTATTTATATTTATGTAACTCAATTTCTTTTTGTTCTATTAGCCAGATTATGTATATTAATATAATTTCTATAGATTTATTTAAAAATAAAATTTCAGAGTAAAAACTCGATGTTTTTTCGGTAATTTCGTCACAGGAAAAATAAATTGAATCGTGCAGTTATAAGTACATAATTATCTTCAGAGATGTCGCCACTAAAAAAAAATTTTAAAGCCTGCATCCAAGTTTAAACGTAGATTTTTTTTTTGTCGAAATACAAAAGTCGAAATTTTTGTAAATAACTTATTACATTTTATTATAGATTGTTTGATTTATGGGTATACAAAAATATCAGGTAACGACCTCAGATATAATAAATAATAATACCAATAATAAATTTCCCTTGCATAACTATTGTGGACGTATAAAAACGATAACGATTTGAAACAAATTTAACAATTGCTGTTTAACACGTTGATTGCCACGATGACTGACACTGAAGCGCTGAAAATTTACAATGTTTAAAGTAATTTTTAAGAAAGTATAATCCTGTAATAAATAAAAGCTAGGTAAATTTTAAATATTTGTTCAGTAAATATTTAAAACAATGTATATTTTTTCAGTTTTGTGTCATATTTTAGACGTCAGCCATCGATTAATGACGCGTTTTAAACGGAAAATTCGCTGTCAGCCACTGGTGGCTGACGTGGCGCTTAACGTGTTAAGAAATGCTATATGCGGAGTAATTTTATGAGACATTTTATATCTGATTTTTTGATTTACAGGTATATAAAAATATCAGGTAACGAGCTCAGATATAATAAATAATAATACCAATAATAAATTTCCATTGCATAAATTTTGCAGACGTACAAAAACGATTACGATTTGGAACAAATTGAACAATTGCTGTTTAACCCTTTCCGGCACGGAGTAAGTATGTTTGTAAAATGATGAAATAATGGGCTGACACCAGAATTCACAAAAGAATTTATTAGAAAATAACAACTTGCTCATTTTCCCGTACTTTAAGAAAGGAAAATTTTAATTAAATATTCTTGGTGCCGTTTGTCAGTTTTGGAATTAAAATTAAGTGGTCTTTTTGTGGACACCGCCCGCTAAAGGGTTAAGAAATGATATATACAGGGTGATTCTGAACTCATGGGCAAACCTTTGATGAGATATAAAACACACCTATCAGTGATGAATTACAAACTCCACGGAGCATCACAATGTCCTTTCAACCGAAGAATTATTTTGTGTTTAATAAAGGTTTAAAGGTTCAAATAGACTAACACTTCAACTATCTTCAACTGGCGGGCTTTTTTTTATGGTTACGCGGTGCTTTTGATTTTTTATTGCTTTTTAAGGAACTGAAGTATCATTCTGTAGGACGAAGGTCTTTTCTTCAAATCCATCTCCATCTTTTTCCACTGTTGAATCTACCCATCCTTTGTTATTAACCACAAACGGTTGGAGATGAAAAGGTGATAACTGAACTTGAAGAAGAGGGAGCACTTTTCCGTCTAAACGGAGCCTAACGCTGCGTTTAAACGCTTGTTTTGCCTTCATTCAACACGTTTCAAGAAAACCTATTCTTCTCCATCTGTCTGTGGTTTATTCACAAAAGTATGGTGTAATTCAACAATGCAAAGGACATAGGAATATTAAATCGACTTGAAGGAAAGTTTTTAATCCTGCCAGAGGCGGATTACCCATTAGGCTGAGTAGGCTGAAGCCTAGGGACCCAGAAGAGAAGGGGCCCCGGTGGTAAGATTTTCTTTCGGGTTTTTTCTTCATATTGGACAAATATTTAAAGCAACAGAGAAATGATGTACAATGTTCTTTGTTGCACTCATTTATAGAATTTTGAAAGTTATTAACACATAGATTACATTCCAAGTGCTACTTCATTATTAATTTCTTCTATTTCCATATAAAGTCTTGAAAGTTATCGGCTTCCAATTTGTGATAGATTCACACAGAGACACGGCAACCAAGGCAAGATTTTTGCAAGATTTGCAAGAGTAATATCGACGAATAATACATTTTAAAGAAGTTTTTAAGTTTTAATCGAGTATTTTATCTATTTTCGTCCTCCTGGTTGGTCACCAGAAGATGGTCGTTGGTCATTGAATTTTTTATGTGATCTTTAGTTCCTAAAAAACTGTTCTCCTCCATCTAATAAGGAAATTTTAAAAAATCACATTCTTTCACGACCCAAAATTTACTGAATTATATTTTGAATTTTATGAAATTTCTATTTCTACCTGCACTAAAAGTACTTATTTATGTTTTTAGTGCCAAAAAGCACTGAAATTACATAAAATTCATAATTTGCGAAATTTTGGTCTTAAAAGGTTTTTTTATGTCCTGCTTAGAGGAAGGGCAACATCTTTTTTTTTTTATATATATATATATAATTTATATGACACCGAAACCGTATAAAAATTAAATTTAGTGTTTTAATATGTATATAACACAACTCCTTGTAAAACAAATGCCATAATAAAAGCTGTACTTAATTTTTATACTTTTTGTGTGTTTCTATCATCAATGATTTATGAGGTAATTGAGCAGACCTGTATTTTGAAACACCCGGTATATAGCTTTTTGAAGAATGGGAAGCCCCCCCCCCCCCCCCCAAAAAAAAAAAGTCAAGCCTGCGGGCCCAAGTGCTAGTTAATCCGCCTCTTCCGCCTGCAAAATGTCCGTTAGTTTCATTCTAAAACTAATAATGAGGAAAAACACCACACAAAAAATGTCGCCGACACTGAAAATAGTTTAATGATACGTCTATTCCGGCTTTAAAAGTGCAAATTATCCCATAGCAAAGCTTTAAGGAGAGAAAAAATACACCTAGCAGAGACGAATTAAGGGGGATAGGGTAGCCAGAAAAAAACTTAAAAGGTCAAAGAATCCACCCCCCCCCCCCCTCCTTTCGGAGCTACCAAATTTACTCCCGGACTGTTTCATATGATAATTTATGTCAAGTATCTTAGTAATAAAGATTGATAATAATCTATTAAAACCGACATTTAACTGAATTTTTTTCTATCTTTCAGTTATAATGATGATAAATACAATTTCAATTCTTTCAGACATAGATATATGCATGCTTTTCATGATCCAGATTGATACTATAATTTTAAAATCGAACCCAACTGAGCAATAACGTAAGAATTGAAATTAAACTTTCATAAGCCTTATTTGAAAACATTGACATAATTAATTTCATTTATAAGACGTATTTGTGAAGGACATAATGTCAAATAGAAAAACATTTTTTTTCCTCCTGTAGGTCAAAAGAGCATGTTAATAATTTATAGTAATACTTCATTTCTTAATACCAGTGAGTTAAAGAGAAATTGCGCAATCATTAGATACAAAGAACATGCTGGCTGTGTTCGTATATCGCATGAATATAAATTATGCGGAGTGGTCCCATAAATCTGTTTTCGCATTTCAAAAATGCATAAAAGAATAATAAATTGTGGTATCGAAATTCGCTTTTCACCATGAGACTTGTCAAAACGTGTCCTTGGTCGGATTTACTGTGGCAAAAGAAAAAATAATTTAAATTTTCTATGAACTATTTTATTGCTGAAGGACATTCCAGGCATGTGTGCAAACCACACACAGAGACGACAATTTGCTCAGTTTTAATCTTTGAATTATTTGTGTTTTTTTTTTTTTCTTTTTTCTTTTTTTTTCTTTTTGCACGAAAAATTCCACGTTTTTACAAAATCGTTTGATGTAAACAGCACACCGACACTACATTAACTTCACTTTTTATGAGCTTATAAAATTTAGATGAACTTATCTTTGAACTGTTTTTTCTTTATTTTGCCACGAAAAATTCGACTTTTACACTACAAATCTTTATACACTTTTCAAAACACTTTTTAGAACACTTATTTTGTCACCTTTTTTAGAACAGTTTGAAACGCACCTTTTGGAACAGTTTTAAAAATACGTCTGACAACACTCATTTTTTTTTTCGGCACATTTTCTAGAGCACTTTTTGGACACTTTTGGGAATGCGTGATTTCACAAGTGTGCCCAAATGTATTCCCAATCTGCTCTGAAATATGTTCCCAAGTTAGATTTAACAAATATCCTGAGCAAAACACTTTCCGTACACTCTCAGAACTTTTTCTGTATAGCGGAGCATATTCGGAACATATTTAAGTACACATTAAGGTAACTGGAACACTTTTTTTTTTTTAATCAAAGTGTTCCCAGTGTGTTCTTAACGTGTACTGGAAATTTGCAGTGTGACAAACACTTTTTGGTGTGAACCTCTCACCGATGCTATATTTTGCTCATTTTATTATGAATTCATAACATGTGTATGTGCTTATCTTTGAACAATTTGTTTTGTTTTGTTTTTTGCCACGAAAATTTACACTTTTTTACACTTTGGTGTAAACCGCACACTGATACATTTTGTTCGTTTTTTATGAGTTCATAAAATGCGGATGGAATTATCTTTGAACTATTTTTTTTCCTTTGTCACGGAAAATTCCACTTTTTGACAAAATCTTTTAGTGTAAACCGCACACCGATATGACATTTTACTCAGTTTTTATGAGTTTATAAAATGTGGATGGATTTATCTTTGGGCTATTTTTTCTTTCTTTTGTCACGAAAAATTCCACTTTTTGGCAAAGTCTTTTGGTGTAAACCGCCACCGATACGACATTTTGCTCATTTGTAATGAGTTTTTAAATTGTGAACGGACTTACCTTTAAACTATATATTTATTTTTCTTTTGCCATGAAAAATTCCACTTTTTCACAAAATCTTTTGGTGCAAATCACACACCGATATGACATTTTACTCACTTTTTAATAAATTTATAAAATGTGGGTGGACTTATCTTTGAACTATTTTCCTTTCTTTTGCGACGAAAATTTGCACTTTTTTACAAAGTCTTATGGCACAAACCACACTTCGATATAACAATGATTGAACTTTCATGGAGTTTTGAAATCTAAACTTTACTATATTTGATTTTTTTTTTCTATTGCTAAAACCTAATCTGACTTTCTGACAAACTGACTAATCTGACTAATCTGACTTCTTACGATGCTAACCGCACTCCAATACGAGAATTCGTTAATTTGATGTGAATTTTTTAAATGTGAACGGGATTAAGGGGTATCCTGTACTATCCTGTCTTCCTTAAAATCAAACAAAATTGACTGTACTGTGGCCTAATAATTCCTCAATATTGTATTCAAATATTTTCAATGAATGCCAATATTAGTTAAATATTGGCTTTGCATTGAAAATATTTTCAATGTAGTGCTACTTTTACAGAAATTTGCCTTTGTATTGGAAATATTTGCCATGCAACGCCATTATTGCAAAAAGATTTCACATTAGAAATATTGTCAATTTAATGGGAAATGTTTCTGCCAATACTGGTGCAAAATTGTTAAAATACTACCAACCTAACTTTGTCTCCAATTTGCGAATGATTTTCGTAATCTTACCATTCATTATTGTGCTTCATGAGCATTAAGTGTGTGTGTTTTCTAAGCACCACAAAAATTTCATATGAAAGCACGTGAATAATGTTTATGGTTTCAATTTCTTATTTATTTGGTGATTTTTATGTTGCCAACAATATGAAGAAAAATATGCATACGAGTTAAAAGGAATGCACACAATGTTTTGAACAGTGTTCCAATTTCTCTATCATATCTTCAATAAAATCCTGTATTTGTAGTAAAAGTATATATTATAGTTTAAATTTAGTTTATGCGTTTATATGAAATTATTAACCATCAAAAGCTGTATAATGACATGTTGTATTTAAATGACCCTACACTTAGTTTAATTAAGATCTGATATATCGTGAAATTTCAAGCGCAGTTATTAATTAACTTATTTCTTTTATAAACACAAAATTATGACACCTTTCTATCTTTAAATAGGTGCCTTGTATGAAGATAACACGGATGAATCCCAAAAAGTAGATGATCGCGTTCCACCAGGAGGATTCCACACGTACCATTGGTTCTTTATTCCAGAAGATGGTCCAACCCCTACAGATCCCGACTGCCTCACTTGGATGTACCACTCTCACAGAAATGCAGATACAGACATCCATGCTGGCTTACTTGGTCCCATCATCGTCTGCAGGCCAGGTATGTACAGTCCCAGACGGTGCATGATTTATGGCAGGACATTCGGCGCACACGCCCAGGGCCCCTGATTTTCAGGGGCCCCGAAAGGCTGCTGAAGGTTTTTCAATTAATGCCCAAGATCTGATGTAGTCTTAACATCTAATGGAATTTTACATTTCATTCTACAGTGTTCGTATTGTATTTTTATAACATCGCGTATTTTGTCTGAAAACTTTCATATGTAATTACTTAATTACAGTGAATATTTCCTTTTATCACTTTGGAAATATATTGTATTTTTAATTCTTATTTAATCATAAAAAATATATTGTATTTTTAATTCTTATTTAATCTTGTTCCTATTTTCGTCAGATCCTTTGGAGGTTGGTGAGCGTATTTCGTAGACGGCAGAGCCCCCTAATATTTTGAATAATTGTAGACGGTATTGTGGAAAAGTTATTAATAGTTGTTGCATTCTTTATTATTCCATATACATAGAATTGCATAGGAAAAGATAATAAGTACAACACAGTTTATTATAAAGCGTCTACTCATTTAAATATCTTTGTGAAATATTTACATAAAAGTAAATTAAGGATTACCAAATTTAATATTTTCAGTGGATATTTTTAAATAATTATTAAAGTCAATACTGGTTAACTTAGTAAGTACCTTTTTCAATATTTTTTTTAACTTTTTTTAAAGCTACAGAAATCTATAGCTTTACAAAAGAATCTACTAAAATTACAGTAATCTTACTAAAATTTTATCTGTAACCTGGGTTGCATGTACATAGAAATTCTAGGCATCCCAGTTTCCCAAAAAAATGTTTAGTAACTTTACAGATTTTTTGATTTACAGTACAAATGTGTATATGTTACATGAATTTTTGTTGTTGCCGTTACATAAAATGCTCTTGGAATCCCAGTTTCCTAAAAATATTTTAGTAACTTAACAGATTTTTTTTACAGTGTAGTAATGCCAATAATTTTCAATTTGTGTACCTTTTGTTACTCAAAGAAGATACAGTCGATATTCAATTTCATGGAACATCCGTTCCAACATGACTACCGCAACACAGATAGTTGAAGAACTTATGCATGTTTTTAGTTCTTTAGCATTTTACAATTTTTCTAAATAGCGCCGCAGCAAGACTAATTATTGCCTAGTACAAAAACTTTTGCCGATTACCCGTGCTCCAGTAGCATAGACTGATGGCACCTATAAAGCGTATATTCAGTACAGCACCTGCTGTAAGTAATAGTTGCACCGCCCGCACACTTTTTTTCGTATTTTTTTCTGGTTTATTTTTCTCCAAATTACTGGATATTGGAGGTGGATATTAAAATTGGTAAAAAAGAAATAAAGTAGTAAAGAAAACCGGGAAAAAAAAAACAGGACATGTTTTAGAATTATATCCTAGAAAACGTTAAAACTAATTAAAAATAAATAAAAGCTATAAATATCATAAATTGATTACATTCGCTTACCTATTGCATGTTGAACAAAACAATTTCTAGATGTGCGTCGTGGTAATGTTGAGCATCTTACCATAAGGATATCATGGGATATCCAGTGTGCATTAATTCACATCCATGTTTCCAATAAAGCTTACTTTATCTGCACCAGATTCGATGACAACCTTTTTTCTTGCTCTTTTATCTCAAAAAATTATTATCGCAAGAATTTGGTTCTTTAGAAAGTTTATATGCACTCGGGGCGAGTATTCTCATGCTCATGATTTACGCTTCCTTGACAGAACAACGTGCATACATTTATTATGTAAAAAATGAAAATATTGCAAAATTTTTTACATGGTATCATTCTGGATAACATATAATATATCAGATAAGGTTTCGTGGAGCAACTGGACCATGATTTTACAATGTGACTCAGGAGATTCTGGCAATTCAGCTTCCAAAAGGTAATGTTCATTTGAATTAAAGTCTGAACCTTTGTAAATGTGTTCAGTTAAGTTCACTCTATCAGACAGAAATTTTCAAAATTACATTTTAATGTCTAAAAATAAAAATAAATATATTTCATCTTTCTTTCTTCATGGTCTGTGTTCCACTCACGTTTGCTTTTTATACATATGGGTATCAGGTCCTGTTTGAAAAAGTGTAAATAACTTTAAAAAATTTAAACCAGGCAGATCATGTAAATCACATATCAACTAAAGAGCGTTGTAAGGAAAACCTTTGCTATCAAGGTGTCTAAAAAAACACTAAATTTGAAATTATTAGATTTATTTATACAAAAACATAAGAATTAAGTAAGTACTTATGTACTACAGTACAGGTAATAAGTAAGTTACATGGTATTTTAGTGAAAAGAATTAATAATATAAATCTATGAACAAATGGGTATGTAAGTACTTTAAATTCTCATTCTCTTTTTTATTTACCTCAATGAAAGTTCTACAAGTTCAATAAATCTGTGGAGAATGTAACCATGTTTTTATATCGAACTGGACTATTTTTTATTGGTTTCGATAATTTTCTAATAATTTCACTTTGTCTTATGTACACCTCTTCCTCTGTATCGTAAAATTTCGAGGTTTGGCTATCTCACTTAAGAAATTTGGTTTGATACCTGCCAACATGCTTTTTTTAAATTTTATTATGCAATTTTAATAAGGTATTATATAATTTTCTTTACTGCAAGCAAAAAAACAATGTGCAAATTAATTTTCCTTAGTAAAAAAAACTCCAAAATATTATTTATAACTGTTGGGGTAACTAGATCTCACATGATACAGTTACCGCTGATTTCAGTTACCCCATTCTTGAAAAAATTATGGGATAACTGGAAAATCGGCCTTACGTTTGAAACATGGAGTAAATATGTATAGATACCTACTAATATTTATGTATTTATATGCCTAATCTTTGAAAAAGAAATATTGTTTAATAAAAGTACTTTTCGTATTTTAATAAAAAACCGAGGAAGTTCAACCAGATTGACGTTGTTTGTAAAAAAAGAAACCTAAATTTTCAGCAACCTATCACAGCAAAGACAGAGTTATGACTGAGTTGACACACGTTGTTTTAAGAAGTAGAGATGAGTGTGCAATGTTTACAAAAGCTAAAATTTAAAGGACATTAACGGTTTTTTATAAAATAGCCTATGACCCAGTTACCTAGCGGGTCCAGTTACTCCAGCTATCTTGTCTTGTATCCTATATTCCAGTTACTTTATAGTCGATGTGCTATTAATCTAAAAAAATTTCCACTCATTATTTTTTTTTTCTCTTTCTAGGAACACTGGATATGTATGACAGGCCAAAGAATGTTGATAGAAGCTTCGTGTTGGTATTTATGATCTTCGATGAAAATGACAGTTTGTACATTGACGAAAATATGGACAGAATCGCTGGACGTTTGTCAGATGAACAGAGACGGGAAATCAAAAGGGACATCAACTTCAGAGTAAATATATTATAGTTAGAAGAATGTCAAGAACTAGATCTTTTTTTAAATATCTGAGAGAGAGCAGAAAAATAAAGTACCATCAAAGATTCAAGTTTTAATTAAACATTATAAAAGAAAAATAAAAGTAAAGTAAAAAAAAAAATAAACTGATGGCATTGAGCTGAAAGGCTATTCAAACTATCTGTATATTAAACTCTTATTTCAAAGAATAATGCCCCTAGAAAAAAAAATTATTTAAATTAAGGGGGGATTAGCTTCCCCATTTCACCCCTTTATACTTAACCGATGAACCTCCAAATCTAATAAGGAAAGCACCTTATCAGAATAAACCGGTATACTAACTGTATGAAAACCGATTTATCTAAATTAAGGTAAGGTAACGGGAGGTAGCTTCCCGTTCACCCTTTATACTTAACCAATGAACTTCCAAAACTAATCAGGGAAGCGCCTTATTAGAATGAACCTATAGCCAAAATTTGAAGCAAATCGTCTATTTCTATCAAGCGTTATCGCGTTACGTGCACATATATATATGCATACGCACATATATAAGTGCATACATACAGAACTTTCAGGCACATTAGCTTTCAGGCTTTGATAGCCTGTGAGCTGAAAAAAGGCAAATGTTTCTTTACTTGGGAAAATATTACAGAAACACGTACAAAAATGCACAATAAACTTTTTCGAGTTTCCTACGATTTCGAAAAGCGTTCTTTATCTTTAGAAAGTACAAAAAACAATCGATTTTCGAAATTTAAAAAGCCTTTATTAAACAGTTTCTTTTACGGCCAATCATTTTCGGAAGCGTTTCCGAGTGTATTAATCAGTTTTCTGAAACCGGTACGTCGGTTTTCAGGATGTATCAATTCTCAGTTAAGCATTTTTTTTCTTTAACTGAAATTATACGTGCAAGGGTAAAAAATAATGTTAATTTTAATGGTATTATGTTTGTCTGTAAAGCGTGTGTTGAACGTGAAAATGTTTACTTAAGAATTGATTGCATCCGAAAAATGAAAAGTGTTATTGAGAAAACTGATTAATGCACTAAATAAAAAAGAGAAGTGCCCAGTCAAACTGATGGCATTGAAGTCACAGGCTATTTACACTAATTGTATATTATACTCTTATGTATGGTCTATCATTCATAAAATAGAACTCACCCTTTTTGAGCAAAATGGTAAATAAATTAAGGGGTATTAGCCCCTGTTCCTTCCCCCTTTTATACTTAACCAATGAACCCCCAAATCTAATCAGGGAAGCGCCTTATCAGAATAAACCGGCATACCAAATTTGAAACAAATCGGATAATTCTGCATGAAAAACCCATTTATCTAATTCAAGGTGGCATTAGGCCCGAGTTCCCCCTTTATACTTAATCAATGAACCTCCAAATATAATCAGGGAAGCACCTTATCAGAAGGAATCTATTTACAAATTTTGAAGCAAATCGTATAATTCTGTCAAGAGTTATCGCGTTACGTACATTCATATGTACATACATACGTACGTACATACAAACCTGAGAGCTAAAAAACTATTCGAAAACGTTTCCAAAAATCAGTGCAGCAAAAGAAACTGATTTTATAACTGCTTCTTTAAATATTAATAATATATTGGTTTTCGAAGTTTCTAAGAATAAAGAATGCTTTACGGAATCATGGATAACTTGAAAGAAGTTATTGCATATTTCTGTGTGGTTATATTATATTTTCTTAGTTTAAGAGACCTTTGTTTTTGTTTTTTCAGTGTATTTTTGTAAAATAAAAAGCTGCGTATGGTATAGGAATATATAACTTCTAAAGCAATTCAATTTCGTAGAATAAAAGTTGAAACGCTTTTAGTGACATAAACATATTTACCACGTTTCTTGTTCTAAATCTTTAAAACCTCAAAACCTAAATGTCCAATGCTAATGTATGTTTTTCTGTAATATTATACTACATTTAAATATAAATTTCTCTAGAACATTTCAATATAACAGTTTCTTTACACTGCATTTAAAGGTTTAGGAAGTTTATTCTCAAACTTTAATGTAGGAAGATTATATGTGAAATGTTAATTTATAGATGACTTGAATAACTAGACGTTGGAATAACAACACATACACTTTATTACAATTCTATAAAGATAATTTTACACCACTTCGTTGATACCTTCTTTAAATACAGTTCATTTCTCACTTAAAACCTATAACATACTTCTTTCGAACAATTTGATTAGGCCTAACAGTGCCTTCCTTGGCATCTCATAAGCCGATGCTTCATGAACAGTATTATTTTATAGACTGGCTATTTTCTAATTTTGAATATATCCAAACCTTGATCTCGTGATCGTGAATTTTCATAATTCGTGCTTTCAAATCATGGATGATAAAAATACCAGAGCGTCAGTTAATTTGCTGATCATTCACGTCATAAAGAAAATAAAGTATGTTTAAATTCAAATCCTACATTAATATTAGCATTTTTATTAATGACAAAATTTGAATTTACGAGATTCTTAAATATTAGTTTTTGTATTTTATTTATATCTTTTCCCATTTTAATCTTCTGTCTGTTAAGTGTTATTTTACTTATGTGTGCACAGTTTCAGATGCAATTTCACTCTAGACTTTTCACAATGTGTACCAGGTCTTATATATTATTTAAAACTAAACTCTTCCAAACTGCGCATGCCGGCTGTGTATTGTATTATTAAAATATGAAATAACAGAAAGTTTTTTTTTCTTTATTACAAATGTATTTTCATCTATTTGGGTGTATTGTTTGTTAAATATAAAGTTTCTATATTAAAATTAAGTTCTCTCACAAGTTTGAACTTAATATGTAATTTCCCTCTTTTTCTCTCGCACAGAGTTCCCTGTACCTTTAAAATATTTTACATGTTAAACTATAGCAACTATAATCCAAAAATCATTTCATAAATTGTAGACTTAGATGACTTACATGTGTATTTTATTTTAAGATGTATCTCTTTACAACCTTTCTGTGTAGTTTCCTTGCTTCTCAGCGAGCTAGCACTTTAGAAGGTTTATAATGGTACTATGGCTACAAAGTTGTGCAAATTATTAAAATAATTATGAAATTTGCAATAAAATCTTGTTATATTAAAGAAATAATACATTATTAAAAAATATATTGATACATTTAATATTTATTGTGCATCCTCTTGTTTTTATTAAAGATTCCATACGTCTTGGCATACTGTGTATAAGTTTTTGTCAATTAATTTGTATTTTGTTATCATGGTGCCAAATTTGGATGAGTCTTTCTATCAGAACATTCTTGTTTGTGATGTTGCATTTCTTTATTTTTTTCTTTACAATGGCCCAAAGATTCTCTATGGGATTCATATCTGGACTGTTTCCAGGCCATGGAAGGGTTTTCTTTAATTAAATATTAAAGAAATGAAACATCACAAACAAGAATGCTCTGATAGAAAGATTCATCCAAATTTGGCACCATGACAACGAAATACAATTAATTGTCAAAAACTCATACAAAGTATAGTATGCCAAGACTTATCGAATTAAAAACAAGGGGATGCACACTAAATATTTTTTCAATAATGTATTATTTCTTTAATATAACAAGATTTTATTGTAAATTTCACAATTATTCTAATAATTCTCACACCTCTGTACTACCTTTATCAATTCTTTTGATTATTTAAATAGCTTTTGCAGAATGCTTTTCCAGGAAAAAACAAAATGGCTTTCAAGATTGTTTGTTTTAAAAACAGTTCGAATACTAGTAGATTCGTGATTCTATTGTGCTTTGTATGCGCAAAATTTCCCTATTAATTGAAGAACTCAGATGATAAAGGTGGTAACTGCACCATCATCATTTTGAGAAAATGAGGTGTAAAGTGCCAAATCTTTATTGGCGTTTATTGTCCAAAGGTCTCCTTTATCAATTAAAACCTCTGTGAGTATTAGGTTGTTTTTTTTTTTTGTTTTTTTTTTTTCAAATAGTAATTTAACAGAGGGTAGAGGACCATTGATTACCTCAAACATATAATTAACTGATTTTTTTTTTGTCACATTTCACCTTTATAATCTGAGCTCTTCAGCTGTTTAGAGCAATGGTTCCTGCGACGCGGAACGATCAGTCAGATCTTCAAAAATTCATTATCGATATTATCAGTTGCAATAATATACAGTCGGACCTCTATTTAACGAACCTCTATTTTCCGAATTTCTCCTTTTTGCGAACTTTTACTTGGAACCAAGAACATTTTGCAAATTTCTTCGTAAAATAACCTCCAAATAGCGAAGTGTAGTCTCTATTTAACGAACTTTTCCTTGGGATCTAATTTTTCTTTTCTCCCTATTTCTTAAAATATTACTGGACATTTCAAACTTATTCTTTCTTTTAACACATTTTATGATGAACAATGACCATGAACAGGTCTTACCAAGCACCTAACTCACCGAGAACAGTAAAATGTAAAATCGTTGTGATTCTTTGCTTTCCATCCAAGAAGAGGAAACTTTCAGTATCCCCTTAGTTTCTTGTTTTCTAGATTGTTGATCATGATCAGTCATGTTGGTAATTTTGGTTCTTGTAGCTCGAAAATGTCAAAGCGAAAGTGCTTGAGCATCAAAGAAAAAAAAATTATTATTGATGAGGTGGATAAAGGCATGAAGAAAAAGAATACTGCTTTAAAATTTGGTATTCCTCCAAACAGCTTATTAACCATAATAAAAAATCGTGATTTTAATGAAAAATTATTTTTTAAACTGAAAATGCAATGTATTTTCAGACAATGTTTTGTTTCATTCTTATTTCCCTTGCAGGTTTCTTTTTGATGGGTAAAATAAGTAAAAACAAATAGATATAATTTATAAAAAAAAAGTGTGACTAATTACTTTTTTTAATTATATTTAGTGTTTATGGACTTAAAATGTGTTTTACGTAGTTTAAAGTATTTTAAAGGGTGACTCTCTATTTAAAGAATTTTCCATATAACGAACTTTTTTTCGGGATTTAGCGACTTCGTTAAATAGAGGTCCGACTGTAATTAAAAAGATTAAATCCCGATACAAACCCTTTTTTTGTTGCAAAAAAAGTTTCATAAATAGCACCGACTTGTAAATTATATTTTTTTCTAGTACGACGAGTCTTTGTAAACTACGAGTTATGCTCGCCCATCCCGTCCAGATACCGCAAAAATGCGCTAATGTCTAAATATGCGCTAATTTGCTTTGTTTTAAAAAGATTTTCCGATTACGGAAGACTGAATGATATTATCACGACCAGTGTCCATCTTCTGTAATCGGGTTGCCATTCATTTCCCCTCGATGAATTTTCCTGCTCTCAAGTAAGATATATTATACATTTGAAAATGAACGTCTATAAAATGGTTAAATAAACGGCTCCGGGCCTTTATAAAGATGCTATTTAAAAACCGTTTTAAATATGACGTAGTTTTCACCGTTAAATTATCTTCGTACGTAATAAGGTAATTATTTTAAAGTTTTCTCTCCTTTTTAATATTCACGTGTAAATATTTTTTTCAATTCAAAAGTATTTGGAAATATTATTATTTGGAAATTTAAAAAACTGGGAACAAAAATAAAAAACGCTATGAATTTAATCTCTATTCAGATAATGAAGACTTGAGTAAAAATTTAGAAATAAAACTTAAAATATTAGACAAATTAAAAAAAATGATTGGACACTGCACAGCACAATCTATTCAAGTACGTGCCTGCAAAAAGTGGGTAAATCACAATGCATAGATTTTGACCCTATAAAACGGTAAAACTTATTTAACTGAACTATCTTAACCGATTTCAACATTAAACAGCTCTTTAAATAATTCTTCTATTTCAAAACTGTCTGTTTCAACGTGTTTATCATAAATTTCTCTATAAAGCTACCACTTTTCGTGCTTTTTGCAGTATGAGCCGAGAATGGGAAAAAGTCACATTAAATGCATTTACGACAACACTGGTTACTTCTTTTTAGAATAGAGACAGAAAGAGATTTATTAAGCTATCAAAACCTGAGAGCTAATGTGCCCGCCCGTTCTGTATGTATGTACGTATGTATGTATGTATGTACGTAACGCGATAACTCTTGATAGAAACATCCGATTTGCTTCAAAATTTTTTTCTAGGTTCATTGTGATAAGGCGCTTCCCTGATTAGTTTTGGGAGTTCATTGGTTAAGGATAAAGGGGGGAAAACCAGATAAATGGGTTTTTCATGCAGAATCATTCGATTTGCCCCGAATTTGGTATACCGGTTTATTATGTTAAGGAACTTCCCTGATTAGTTTTGGGAGTTCATTGGTTAAGGATAAAGGGGGAAAGGGGGGGTTAGTCCACCCCTTTAATTCAGATAAATAGGTTTTTCATGCAGAATGATTCGATTTGCTCCGAATTTGGTATACCGGTTTATTATGTTAAGAAACTTCCCTGATTAGTTTTGGGGGTTCATTGGTTAAGAATAAAGGGGGAAAAGGGGGCTAGTCCACCCCCTTAATTCAGATAAATGGGTTTTTCATGCAGAATGATTCGATTTGCTCCGAATTTGGTATACCGGTTTATCATGTTAAGGAACTTCCCTGATTAGTTTTGGGGGTTCATTGGTTAAGGATAAAGGGGGAAAAGGGAGGTTAGCCCGCCCCTCTTAAATTAGATAAATGGGTTTTTCATGCAGAATGATTCGATTTGCTCAGAAGTTGGTATACCGGTTTATTATGTTAAGGAACTTCCCTGATTAGTTTTGGGGGTTCATTGGTTAAGGATAAAGGGGGAAGGGGGGCTAGTCCACCCCCCGGGTTTTTCATGCAGAATTATTCTCTTTGCTCCAAATTTGGTATACTGGTTTATTATGATAAGGAGCTTCCCTGATTAGATTTGGGGGTTCACTGGTTAAGTATAAAAGGGGAAACGGCGGCCAATTCCCCTTCACTTATTTTTTTGAAGGGCATTATTCTTTAAAATAAGAGTATGATATACAATTAGTGTGAATAGCCTGTGAGCTCAATGCCATGAGTTTAGCTGGGCACTTTTCTTTTTTATTTTCATTTTGACTGAGCTACATCAGTGCTATCACGAGCTATATCAATAAAATAATTCAGCATATTTGAAATCCATGATTTGTTTTCGTAAAGTATATTATCTAACTCATAGTGATCACTTTAAAAGTTGAATATACCGTACATAGCTTCAAAAACAAATTCAAATTTTGAGATTATATAGGAACACTTTTCTGAAAATTAGAACATGAGCGGGTAAACAAACTATTAACAGATTGTGTTTTAAAAATCCTATGGTTACAATATCACAATATGGTTATCCAAACAGATTTCTTCAAATATGCAAAATCCAAAAAAAAAAAGAAAAAAAAAAACTGTATTAATAATAAGACATTTATTTATCTATATAGACATTTAATAGAGTTACACTATTTCTAAAAATTATAATTCAGTATCAGGAAAAAGGAATTTATTTGAGATATTTAGTATTTATTTCTATTTGACGTTACTGCGTATATAGTGCTAAGTTATAATTTTAATCCAATAACCTATTATTCATTTACATAACAACGTCCACATCCAAGCTAATTAAAATTTATCAGTGCAATACTTTTATAAGTTAATTATGTGTTAATCTCTTAATTAATTACTTATTTTGTTTCTGCAGCGATCTAACATGATGTTTTCTGTAAATGGACTGAGTTTTGGCAATCTCGCTGGACTAGACATGTGCGTCGGTGACAAAGTTGGATGGCATGTTGTAGGTATGGGTAATGAAGTAGATGTGCACAGCATCAGCTTCGAGGGTCAAGTTTTCACCATCAACGGACAAACGTAAGTATTCTCCGAGAATATCTCGGTTATACAAAATACTTTTCACATAGACCGAATAATTCCAGATTGAATTTGATAGACTGTAGAATGGATTTATATCTTGAATAAATACATTTAGTTTAAAGTTATTTCGCATAAAAGCACTCTGTCTATTGAGCAATGTTATAATAAAACTTAGATTCATTATCATATGTCAAATTGATGTTTAATAAGGATCTAAACTTGAAAAGTAGCGGTAGATAAAATTAGCGATTTAAATTTAAATAGCATAATTGTATTATTCTTTTGATAAGATAATTTCAAAATGAATGCGGCATATACACAAGCACAAAATTATGAAGTTTAATGCCATAACCAAAATGCGACCACTATTCAAGACACAGTGCCACAGTTGCACATCTTACTATCCACATAAAATGAGTCGTTATCCATATCTTTGGCGTGTCGATATGTCCCATTTTCTGACAGGATGCAAATAACTTGAAAATTGGCCCTGTTGACTTCTTGAGGGAGCCAGGAGGTGATGGTGGTTTGATTGTCATAATGTGGCAGAATAAAAACCTGCCTTTTGGCCTCCGATTTGAATGTGACCATTTGTGACGTTTGTGGGGTTGCAATGATGACACATTGGCTGGATTGGATGTGCCGTCAGGGGAGTTACAGTGTGACAACTTTTACAGAAAAAATGCATAACGGAAGAGCCCTTCCTGTTAGATGTGGAAAGCTGAATTATCCATTTGCATTACTATATATTAATAATCCCTGAATAATATATGGTAAATTTCTGTTTAATCGAAGCTGAAATTCAGCAGTAATGTTCATTTTGAAAGGTTTAGCATTGCAGCTCCTCATATTGAGCGGACAAAACCAAAATTCAATCAGCATATCTTTTCACAATAAGCATCTTAGATATTAAGTTTAAAGTAATTGCATCTCTCAGACACCAAAATACAGCTATCATGCACAATGGGAAAAGCACGGCAAAGCAGTGTCCTTATTGGGAGAAATACACCAAAATATAATCAGCATCAATTTATATCAAGTCAAATAAGTTTCGTAGAATGCCGCACATGAAGTAGTAAGTTACAACACCCAGAAACATAGAGTAGCACTCAGACAGGCTGACAAGCATAAAGCCAAATATAGTCTAAATATAGTTGAAACGTTTAAATCTAACAAAAACCGGAAGACGAAAATTTACACTAATCCGAAACTTTATTCTTGTGCATACAGAAGAAAGAAAAAAGATGAAATTCTGTATTTCACTTTCATTATTCTCAGTTTCGCAATAAATTGACCATTGCAGATCATGTAAAAGGTTTTCCCGTCTTTCTTAATGATCGATATGAAAGAAATCCTTTTTTCATTATTCACGAAATTACTCTGGCAGCTGAAATGAAACTCCTGAAGCCTCATTTACTTCATGAGAATTAGAAATAAGAGATCTTTTAACAGAATTAATTACATTAATGGCGCTTTCATTAACATTTTTATTGGTTCAATTATCTTCTGTACTCATTGACAGCTGCATCGCATATTGTACGCTCTGTCTTTTATCTATGTTCAAGGTTTTTAGTTAAGGTGAAGGCCACATCACTCAATAAACGGAACACCTAAATAAAGATGTATTGTTTATAATTACGATCAATAACAATGCTGATCATTCATTGTTGTTTTAAAATCAACGTAGAATTAATGTCGGTAATGAATTACGCTGTTCTTTGTGACAGCTGGAACGAAAAGAATTTTCCTGAAAGTTTTTATTTAACATAAAAATCATATATTTCAATATGATTTTTTATAACATTTATTGATTTTGTCTCCACCCATCTGAGCCAATGTTATTTTTTTCCAATGCCGTTCCCATACAGTCTCCATTTCTTATCGCCCAGAGTGTATACTGAGGTCACTGCCTAAGGTGTCGACCTTAATTATTTCGAAATTGAGGATGAAAAAACATATCATTAGATACTTTGTATTTGTATCTCTGACATTATGACAAATATGCAACGAATTAATTTATTTATGGTAAAATAATGTAGCTTGAAATGACTATTTTAAAAATACTGATTTAAAAATCGTGATAGGTTCTTATACTTTATCAAGTTCACTTACGATGAAGCTAATAAATGACTAACATTATAGCGATGAATTCCGCCTTGACTGAAATATTTCCAAATCTAAACCGATTCTGATTTTTTTAAAATAAGAGAAATCTTATGGCTATCTATTTTTTTCATTATATTACTGAGGTCAGTATACAGTTAAAGGGTAATCAGTTAAGCACCCATCTCAGCCAACGTTATTTTTTCCAATGCCGCTCCCATACAGTCTCTATTTCTTATCGCCCAGAGTGTATGCTGAGGTCGCTGCCTAAGCTGTTGACCTTAATTATTTCGAAATTGATGATTAAAAAACATATCATTAGGTACTTTGTATGTGTATCTGTTACATTATGGCAAATATGCAATGAATTAATTTATTTATGCTAAAATAATGTAGCTTGAAATGACTATTTTAAAAATTTTGATTAAAAAATCGTGATAGATTCCTACATTTTATCAAGTTCACTTACGATGAAGCTAATAAATAACTAACATTATAGCGATGAATTCAGCCCTGACTGAAATATTTCCAAATCTAAACCGATTCCGATTTTTTAAACAAGAGAAATCTTATGGTTATCTTTTTTACCCCATTATGTTACTGAGTTCAGTATAGTTAAAGCGTAATATGTTTTTCCTTTTTAACTCTTTCAAGCAGTGGCGCCAAATGATATGGCCCCGTGGGTTGTAAGCCCACTTAATAATTTGATCTCCCCGCCCACCCAATTTCAATTGATTTAATTCGTAATTTATATTTATTTATATAATCGTTGAAATGAAATTTGGTTTTGTTAACTTTCTCAAAATAATTTTGTTTGAAAAATAGTAGGAACATCAGTTTGGCTTACAAAAGCATTGAAAACCTCTTCAGAGAATGTATAGTTAAATTTCTCACAAAAACAAATTTCCTGCAAATTTTGCCATCTGTATTGATGTTTTGAATTGATAAAGCACTTAAGTTACTAAAATGTATGTTTTTCTTGACATTTAGTTTTTTAAACTTTCAATAGTTAGCAATTCCAATGTTTTTTAAAATAAATATTAATGCATTTATAGGCAAGAACTTATAAGAATATAATTTAATAAAGTTATAAATCATAATTATTAGTATATTAAAGTAATAAAAAGTAGTAATAAAGTAATAAAGTAGTCGTATTAAAGTAATAAATCATAATCAAAATTTAGTTATAAATCATAATAAAATTATAATAATTTAAAAATTTGCTTAGAAAAAAATAATTTAATTTCAAAATATCATCTTTAGTCGTTCTCTTCTTCCTTCTCTCTCTCCACACACATACACACTAAGGGGGAAAATATATGTGTGTTATTTTACTCAAAAATTTTTTTGTCCCACCCAATATTTTTGAAAAGTTAGCGCTACAAGTTCAAGTTTCTATTTCATTTTTGGTAAAAATTACTTTTAGGTTAAAAATAGCTATTCAAACGACAAAATTTAAGGTTGGAATTTAATTAACATAGTTATTTTGCTTACTATTAATGTTGTAATAGGCTATGGAAGAGTTTTTGAAGAGTTTTGGAAAATTTCGTATTACAATAGAACTAAACAATCCTAATATCTTTCCGGGATTTATCTCAGAGTTTTAACTACCACTGCTGTAATCCATTACTGAGAACATAAAGTAACCAATGGCACCAATACAAAATGTTAACTTGTATAATTTAAAATTATACTGAAACGGTATTTTGATAGATTTGCTCCCAGAATGTACATTATCCTATTATATTTTAATCGTTTTAATTTGAAGGAATATTTAAAGAATGCTTTAAAAATTGAACTACATGCAAATTTGCAACGAAACACATCCTTTTACCATAAAATAAGTTACTAATATACATTTATTTTAAATAAATATATGCATTTTTCCAGTAAACTATCTGTTATTATTTATGACAACTAAAAGCAACAGCGTGTACGTGCATAGGGATATCAAAATTGGAAGAAATTTTTTTTCAATTACAATATTACTAACCTAATTTGTAATTTATTTTTTCAGCACAGACATCATTAGTGTTTTCCCCGCCAAATTCGTCACAAGTCTTATGATTGCCAGTAGGCCAGGCACTTTCCCATTTAGATGTGAAGTCGGTATTCATGGAAGAGGTGATTATTCTTTTATTTGCCTGTATACGCTCAAAAACTTTCTTTAAGAAAAGTATAATGTACTTTCAATAAGAACACTAGAATATTTTTTTTGTTTTGTTTTGTAGTCTTCAATTATTGAAAGATAATTACAACAACTTTGATTTCTACTTCATTATTTGTCCTGTCATAACAATTATAAAACAAAATATTATGATGCACTCTGGTTCAAAAACACTGTGGTGAAAAATTATCTTCATATGGTATTCGAAAGCAAAAATACCCCAGTTTCCATGTAGTAAGTTAATCATGACAGACAAAGAAAAGATAAATAATGTTTTAGAATTTTTGATCTCATCTCAGAACAGGTTCTTTTCCATAAAAATAATTTAAAATGAGTCACATAAAAAATTAAAGACGTTAATGTTAATAATAAATTAGAAATCTCAAATAAGTTATTATCTCTTACTTTTGGCCTCATAACCAAAACTGATTTATTTTCCATAAGCGTAATTCAAAATAAGTATCGCAAAGAATTGAACACGTTAATGCAAGAAAGAACTACAGCATTAAAATTATGTATGCACGTTTTCCCTTGCTTTATTACAATTAAACGATTTCTCTAGTAGCTGGAATGGAATCATTGATCAACATTAATAGATGTCCACATGTTCGGCTCATAGAACCAATATAAATAATGTTTTTGAATTTTTGGTTTCGACAAAAAAGGACTCTTTTACATAAACATATTTTAAAAAGAGTCACATTAAAAATTAAAGACGTTAATCGGGAAAAAAATAATAGTTTTTTATTTCATTTGTAACAATAAGTTATAATATCTCAAATAAGTTATTATCTCTTACTTTTAGTCTCATGACAAAAACTGATTTATTTTCCATAAACATAATTCAAAATGAGTCTCGTAAAAAATTAAATACCTTAAGGTATCCCCCTACGTTCGAAGCGTTTTTTTTTTTTTTTTTTTTTTTTTTTTTTTTAAGTGTACAACATTGAATAAAATTATTTTGTCAATTGTAATGCAGAATGATGAAAAAACATAATATAATAACAATATTTTCATAACATTTTTAAAAATAGGAGGGGGGGGGGGGGTACCACTTTTTTTAGCAAAGTGTTTCATGTTTACGCCAGACATCATACACTCAGTTCAACTAAATGTATTTCAATTTCTTTTGCACTACATACTAGTATTACACTTACCTGTGCACTGATCTACAAGTTTTACAGTATCGTCAAAATTAATAGAAATATTTCAAAATAAGTCAAAAAATACATATTTCTTATAAAGAAATTCCCATCTTTTATATATATATATTAGAATACCTATAAAATAATTATATTATCACATAGAGCTTAGATTCTAGTTCAGAACATAGTGCGTAATACGGAAAGCATTTTGATGAAATTTCACTGAAATATGTTTAAAACAGTTTATGTAATGGAATTTACCGAACATGGAAACAACGGAAATATTGATTTTCCATAAATCTCATTTATACATTTATTATTTATATCGTTTATTACCTATAAAATAGAATTATTATCTATAAAATTAATCTATAAGTGTCAATTAAGGTTTATTAGTGATTTTATGTAAATAAAAAGTAAGAAAATCATGCATAGAAACATTGTTTAGAGTTTTCTTGGCCTTCTTATGCTTTCTTCGGGTATTTGACTCATTACTTCCTGTTTATTAAATTGGCCATAACTCCTCTTCTGGTAATTGTAGGAATAAAATGAAAACAGATTTGGAATCGTAAAGCACTGGTCTTTCGAATGAAACAATAAAATATTTTTTTTTTGAAAATTTCGCCAAAATGATCATTTTAATGTAGGCAAGAAATGCAAGGAAGAACTATATCATTAAAATTATATATGCACGTTTTATCCCTTGCTTTATTACAATTAAACTATTTCTCTTATAGCTGGAATGGAATCATTCATCAACATTAATAGATGTCCACACATTAGGCCCATGGAACCAAAGTTATTTGGAAAAGTCCGAGAACACTATATCGCAGCTGAAGAAGAGGAATGGAGTTATGCTCCTTCAGGTCTTAACAAATTTAACGGATTACCTCTGGAAGATGATAAGTGAGTCTTATGGGTCTTTTTATGCTATAACACCTATATTACACATTCTTTCTTATCTTTTTAACAAAAATTATATATTCATTCCTTCAGCAGTTGTCTTCTACATTGAAATAAAAAAGAATTTCATACCAGAAATTTCAAAATTTGACTAAAATTTACGATTAATTATATTTTTTAATTTATAAATTCATAACTTAAACAAATGATAAATAAATTATTTTGAATCTTTGTACCTTATAGAGCTTTTTCACAAAAACAAAAAAAAAATTGGTACAATCTCTATAACAAAAAAAAAAAAAAAAAAAAAAAAAAAAAAAACCATTTCGTATCACAATTCATTGGCGATAATTCTGTAATTTTGCACTACATTATTTCAGTTGGTATTATAAATGGTTCATCTAAATAGTATAGCTAAAATAGTTCAACTTGTATCTTAGTTATACTATTTAGATGAACTATTTATAACATAAGCTGAAATATCATAACAATTTATTTATTTTTTCATATACTATTCAAATCAGCCCTGTCCCGTGTCGCGTATGGGCTTACGGCAGGGCAGGTGTAATTTTTTTCCCATCCCGCTCCGAGTCGCGTTTTCGCGGGGTGTTCAGCTCCGGCTATTTTTATTTATTTATTTTTTTTTTTTTTCAAGGAAACCGGAATTTTGTGTTATGCTCTACAGACTTAGGCTATCAAATCAAATCAAACCGTTATCATAGTTCAGTTGAAACAACTAACAAAATTGGCCATTCTATGATTCTTTTACTCTATTTCTATTCATGCTAACTTGTTGATAGAGCTAAACAATAGTTCTTTGTTCCTAATAGTCATATATAAGTTTCAACATGAAAATGAAGAACATGATCAGTCAGATTCTACAATATAATGATGAATATTGTTTATTTTAGAGGATGGGGGAGGAGGTACAGCGCGTTTGAAAAATCGTTTTATACAAAGAACAGTGCTGCACAGCGCATAAAAATTTTGCACGATACATTTAGCAAAGAACACGTTCAGAAATAACCCACTGCTTCTTCCTGTCAAATATTTCTAGAATAATCTAATGATTAGACTTTATGAGTAAATGTTTTGAACTATCTAACGCAAAAGTTATTAATAAAGTAAAATAACAACGTTCTTAATAACAACGTAAAATTAAAAAATGCGCAGAACCTTTCGAAAAAACTCCGTCTTTCTTCTTCAGGCACAAAGGTGACGTGCTATCCCTTTGAAGGCAAGAGAACGGGGTGTTTCTAAATGAATATCGTGGTTTGAACGCTTGGTAGTATTTATTACATAAAACTTAAAATTATAATTAATACATGAAATGAAAGAGCAACTCAAACAATTTTTTCTACAAGTTTACAAGTGTTCAATGTGAACACCTTTCATCACACGGCACACATCAAGCAGATAGCTCAGTTCTTCCCAAACGTTGATTAGCAAAGAAGTTCTGTTCAGACGCTCACCCGATCTGACACCATGTGATTTCTACCTGTGGGGGTTCATAAAGAATCGTGTGTATGTACCTTCACTACCAGGTAACCATTGCAGCTGTTGCAACAATGACTCCACAAACACTAATCAACGTTTGGGAAGAACTGAGCTATCGACTTCAACTTTATGTGGGCCGTGTGACGAAAGGTGCTCACCTTGAACACTTGTAAGCTTGTAGGCAAAACTGTTTGAGTTGCTCTTTCTTTTTATGTATTAATTGTAATTTTAAGTTTTATGTAATAAAATGCTACCAAACGCTAAAACTCCGATGTTCATTTAGAAACACCCCATACTTCCTGATTCAATCTTACTTTCGAAGTAGTAGCACGTTTTCTTTGTGCCTGAAGAACAAAGACAAAGTTCTTTCAAAAGGCCTTGCACATTTTTTAATTTTATGGTGTTATTAATAAGGATTCACCGAATGTTGGTTTTGTCGGGTACCGGGTACATGCGGTACCATATTTTACCGAATATTATCGGACGAATACATTCTCGTTTTTAAATTGAATAATAGTATTTCAATTTTACACTTACTTAAAGGAGAAAACTTTAAATTATTATAATTTTATATCATTTTAATATTAATAATAGATTTAAATTCATTTATTAAGTTAAAGTTACTTAAAAAATGCTTTGTAATAATTAAATACTGAAATTTAAGGAAGTTTTGTCCTTTGCCTATTGTAATATACATAGTAGGGTTCTTTTTTTTTTTGTGCTTGTACAGAAAAAGATAAACATTTATTTCTCTTTATTTTACTGATACTTCTAGTTTATTTAGAATTACTAAACATTCTACTGAAGTAGCTTTTAATTTTCTGACGTAAATATTATTACTTACTTTTCCTATGGCAAATATCCCTTAAAAGAATTTAGATAGACAAGTCCATCATTATAAGTAACTTGTTTTGTAGAACAAAGGGAACAGTGAACTTTTCAAGAAAGGGGCACAGTTATTTTTATAATCAGCATTATTTTAACACAGCTGGTCTTCCATACATAAACAAAATAGTGAAAACAGATTCAATAAAATCATTTTTGCTTTACAAATGTGGAAAATACAAGAAAAATAGAACCACCAGAGCTGTGAACGCTTATTCTCAGAAGCAGGATATATTTGTGATGAAAAGGCATAACAGATTAACAGCCTGACAATACAGAGTGCCTAATGTTCCTATAATTCATAACTTTCCTTTAATAAAATTTAATTATAAATACTTAGTTTTCATATTTTAAATGTTATATTTTTATTTATATCCCAGCAAAGAGTAAATTGCTGGCCAGCAGCAAGATAGGTGCTGGCAATGATGGAGAAGTGCTGGCTGATGGTCTACCACTGCATGACCACTGCTGGACAACTTCAGTCAACTTTGCTGTTGGAAATCATCAGATAAAATTCTGGTGGGCATCCCTTTTATCTCATGCGTTGGCCCACCACTACATGGAAGTGCACGAACTTTTACAGTAGTATTGCTGGGAACCCTTACGCTAGGTGGCGCTGCGAATATCGAAGACATTGAGTATTTGAACACAAATCAGAAATGAATATCTTAACACAATTTAAGCTGTGAAGCTAACTTTTTTTAAACTGTAAAAAATATAGCACCACTGCCACCAACAAAATAAATAAGTAAATGAATAAATAAATAAATTCTTTATTTCAACTCACTTTTTTTTCTCCTTAAATCTGGTTTTACTAGGTTACAAAGGGTTTCGGTTTTCATAATTTACGCAGTTCAGAATCAATAATAAAAAAAGCGTATAAAATACATAGGATTTCTATGCAATAGAATAATTTCTATACCAGTTTAATGATTGGGAACGTAAATCACAAAAGAAACAAACTTGAAATAGTGTAATGAGAGCTTGAAAACTATGAGCAATTGTAGTGTACGCTAAAAGCACTTGTTCATGTCCGATCACGAAAACCAAGCAGCATCGAGAGCGGTCAGTACTTGGGAGGGTGACCACATGCAGTTCAAATATTTCTATAGACACTTCTACAGATGTTTCTATAGCTCTTGGTGAAACTAGCTTATAAAAAAAGAGCCATAATTATATAATACTTAGGTTTTTTTATAGAATTCTATAAGAAATTTTTGTAAGGGAAAGTGCTGGGCCAGCAAAGGAAAAGCAGTGGGATAGGTGCTAGCACTGCAGGAAAAGTGCCGGATTGAAGTAATGTGATGGCATACCAATGCTGGCCTACTGTTGGCCATCACTGATGGGCCAGCTGCATTCAGCTTGGACACTTTTCGACAGGTTTGGCACCCTTGCACTTTACCGCTGATAGCACTGCTGGCTGCCATCTTTTTTCCAGCTGATGGCCCACTGTTTCTTTCTTTGCTGGGATATAACCCTAAAATTTAATTTTGGTTGAAAAATATATTTCTTTATTTTATTTATTTTTATTTATTTATTTATTTATTTATTTATTTATTATTTTTTTGCATTGCTTTTAATGGGAAAATGTTGGTAAAGAGAAAATTAAATTTGCATTACTTTTTTTTATAACGTTAAAAATATAATTTAAAAAATGAATCGCTATCTGGCAACCGGATATTAAAGTATTCGGCAGGACCAAATATTCCGTTTCAGTGCTTAATAAGCAGGATATCCGCCAGGAACAGGGTATTCGGTGAATCCCTAATTATTAACAGTTTTTTTGCTTCTATTTATGTGTCATACCGGTTTGTTTAACATTTTAAAGCAAAAAATTTACTTTTCTGCATGGCCAATTCACGATCTCAACCCTTATTTGCTCTCAAGGAAACTTGAAAAATATGAAGTTGTATTTTATTTCAATTTTACTATGTTTTTAATAATTCTATGTTGAATAAATATTCTTCGTTTCCTTTCATGTCAAAATAGGTACGCCTCTGTTTTCTTTATCCGAAACGAGACGAGGATAGGAGGCACTTACAGGAAAGTTTTCTACAGGGAATACGAAGATCCTGGTTTCAAGCGCAAAAAGGCAAGGAGTTATGAGGAAGCTCACTTGGCTATGCTGGGTCCAACCCTAAGAGGAGAAGTCGGAGATCTTATTAAAGTTCACTTCATGAACAAAGCCACCAAAAATTATAACATGTATACACATGGAGCTTATTACAATTCAGGTACTATACGATTATATTATTTAATAACAAATTAGGAATTATTATATTAGTGCCTTCGACCTTTTTACATGCTTCCTTTTAACTTACAATTATGTTAGTATGTGACAGTCAAATATTGTGGCTCATTTTTCACCCACTTTCTGTTGACATTGAGTTTTGAAATTTGGAATGTATATGTATTTCTGAAGGCAATAGATGAATCGGACATTGTTTTTTTTTTTTTATTATTCGATCCCTAAGGGAAACAACGGGGAAGATTTTCTATGGAGAAATCAGTGACAGCTTCAACAATATTTGTTGAAAAGTACTAATGACAGGGTTAGCACAATCGCGCCAATTTTTGGCCAAATTTGGCGAAAAAAATAAGTTGCCATATATAACTTGGCGATAACCGGCTAATTTGCCGAAGTTACTATTTCTACTTTTTAGTGCATTTAATATACAGGGTCTGTTCTGAAATTAGTAGGACTCATTTAAATATATATATATATCAGTGGCGTGGCGTCCGGTCATCGCTGGATGCGGCGATGACCAAGCAATATTTTAAAACTCTTAATAAGCTTTTAAAACTCTACGATCCAGTTTTAGCAGAACATTTGGTGTTCATGTATAAGTGAAGGTAAGATTTAAAGTTTCTTTTTTGAACATTCAACCATTGAATTTTAGAGTTAATAATTTTTCACCACAAACTTAAATAATTGCGATGACCACGGAAAATTTTCACGCCACGCCACTGATATATATATATTCATGAGAATAGTACAAACGATTAGAATTTTTCAAAGTAGCACCCTTTCGCATCTACATACTTCTGCCAACGAGTTTTCCAGTTTTCGTACGCCTCCAGGAACGCCTAGATCGGAATACTGTTTAGCTCCCTCGTCACGGCCTGTTGAACCACATCTACCGAGCCGTGATGCTTCCCCTTGAGGGTCGATTTTATTCTCGGGAATAGAAAAAAGTCTGGCGGGGCCATGTCGGGCTGTAGGAAGGATGAAGCAGCGTTGCCATATTGTGCTGGGCAAAATATTCCACTACGCGATGTTCTGTGTGGCTCGGCGCGTTGTCATGGTGCAGCCACCAATTGTTGGCGATGGTTGAGCGGACACGAACAATGAGTTTTCGCAGTCTTTTGAGGACTTCCTCGTAAAAAACTGCATTAACTGTTTTCCGGGTCCTTTGTGGATGACTCCATGTCGATCAAAAAAGCAAATGAGCATGAACTTTTGCTTGGATTTGCTCATTCGAGCTTTCTTGGGGCGTGGGGAAGAAGGGGTGTGCCACTCTGAGCTCTGCCGCTTACTCTTCGGATCGTATTCAAACACCCACGTCTCGTCACCGGTCTCTACACTGACCAGAATGTAGGGGTACTCATTCATATGATGAAGAAGATCCTGGCAGATCGCTTTCCGGTGGGCCTTTTGCTCCTCTGACAACACTCGCGGCACAAACTTCGCGTACACTTTCCTCATGGCTAAGTTTTCTGTCACGATCTCAAAAACTTGCGTTTGAGGAATTCCCAATTCATCAGCAATCATTCTGATATTCTACGATCACTGTTCAGTAAATTTTTCACTTGCGACACACTTCCTTTGGTCTTGCTGGTCGAAGGGCCTCCGGAGCGGTCGTCGTCTTTCACTCTTTCCCTACCTTCTCGGAACAGTTTGTGTCACTCAAAAAACACCCGATCTACCCATGGCAGCATCATCGTATGCCTCCTTAATCGTGTCGTGAGCCTTTTTGTCCGTTTTACCAAGCTTTACACAAAATTTGATCGCGTATCGCTGCTCCAGAAAACGCTCCATGATTTTCGGTGATGAGGCGTTTCGACAAGGTTCACAGTACAAGAGACCTAGTATATTCAACGGCGGGGAGTTGACTGCCGATTTTTCCCAGCATTCCCAATATCTTTCACCACCGATAGTGTGCGCGCAGACCGCTTCTCGTCCGCCCGTTTGCTCAGAAAAAAACCAGTCCTACTAATTTCATTCTACATTTTTATGAAATTTAAGGAAAGCATGCTTAAAAAAATTATTTTTATACATTTATATTTATTTCTTTAATCTTTGATTTATTAAAAAACTTATGATGTCCAATGCATTAGGTACAAATAACGTGGTTATTTTCCAAATAAACACATTGAGGAATAAAGCACAGCACTCTTTATAAAGCCCTCTTTGTGAAGTTCTAAAATATGAAGTTTTCCGATTTGAGAAATAATCATATTTTATTAAGTCCTTTTGAGGTCTAAGAACATTTTAGAAATATGTAGACTTTTGCATAAAAAGCAGATAATGTAAACTTAAAATAAAAACATCTTTTATTAATTTTTATTGAAAATGGGACCTTCAGGATTCTATTCTTTAGATGTCGCACATCGTATGGCTTTCGTCGATACCACAGTCCGAATAATGTTTCATCTGAGACTAATGAAGCAAAAACAAGTTAAAATATGCAAACCGCAAATTCCAGCGCATAACACACACTTCTGAAACAAGAAAATTAGTCAGATTTTACAGGTGCGCTTTTATACGCCAGGCATAAAAATCAAAGATTGAAAATTAAGCATGAGGATTGAGATTTCTATAATAATATAAAAGAGGAGGAAACATGATTATTTGAATGAACACTAGTACCATTTCAAACGTTCTGTGGTGATTCAAGGAGACAGGTGTGATAATAAAGTGTGTCCTCAATTTGCATTTCCTTATCTTAAGCAGGACAGCGCGATTTATCGGTGATATTTTGTTCTAGAATAAGGTCGTGTCGTAAAGAAATTTTCGACGCCACACATTATTCTTCAGTAAGAATAATTTCAATATAAGTCACTGGAGGTACATCACTACATATGCATCCACAAATGAATTGCATAACTTTTACTGGAAGTCAGTTAAAAATGTATCTTTAAATTTATGTTTGACAGCTGATAAGGTTATTCATGCAGGGGCTTAATGTGTGTAATCTATAATTTCATTGATACACATCATTGTTTTAGTTTTTAAAAGTTCAGCGATAGATGACACTGTACTGTTTTAAAATGTACTAATGCTCAAAATAACTTTGAAGTTTGAAAACACAAACCATATTTTAGGTGCTTCAATTGCTAAAGAAAGTGAGGGGTAAAACAGTGTGAAATTTGCTTCTCTTTCGTACCTTCGTTTGAGCGTTTTGATGCATTGCCAAGGAAACTATCGGCGATATTTTGAACTGAAACTAGGTAGCGCAGTCAGGAAATTCCCGACTTCAAACTAGTGATGACCAGAATGACCGATTTTACTGTCGAATAAATCATTCGGGCATGCGAAAAAGCATAGCATCCAACCTTTGCATATATTTCTAATCAAATACCACCAATTTTTTTTTTTTTTTTTTTTTTTTTTTTTTTTTTTTTTTTTTTTTTTTTTTTTTAAGGAAACAAAATCATAGTTGCCAAACTTCGTAATTTTTTTCAACAATTATCTTGAGAAATTTTGAAAATATATTTTTTATAGGTTTCTTAACTTAATTCGGTACTACTTGATTATCCCGTCGACCAAAAAAAACTATTGTCAAACTATAAGACTAAATGCCAATAATGGATGATCGTAAATTTCACTTTCACTTGCATTAAACACGATACACGTGTTTGCTGCATCATCAAGTGATTTTTAATTCGATTTTTTTATTTGTATTTTGATTAATGTTTTATTAATCTATTTATTCTTTCGTTATTTAAAATAAAAATTATGTCAATTTGTATAATTTGGGGATTAGTTTGGCGATCTAACTATAATTTGTATAATTTAGCGAAATTGATCGACGGGATAATCAAGCAGTACCCTTAATTCTAATTAAAATAAGAATTTTTTTATATAAAATTTCTGGTAGAAACTGAATTTTAAATAAAAAGAAAAACTGCCCAGTTAAACTGGTAGCATTGAGCTCACAGTCTATTCACGCTAATACTCTTACCTCAAAGAATAATGGCTTTCGAAAAATAAATTAAAGAGGGATTAGACTCCTCCCTCCACCCCTGTTTCACATCTGTATACTTAACCAATGAGCCTCCAAGTCTTATCAGGGAAGCGCCTTATCAGAATAAACCGGTATATCAATTTTGAAGCAAATCAGATAGAAAAACCCATTTATCTAAATTAAAGGGTTATTACCCCTTCCTAGATCCCTCCTTCATACTTAAACAATGATCTTCCAAATCTAATCAGGGAAGCGCTTTATCAGAATTAACCGGCATACCAAAATTGAAGCAAATCTGACAATTCTGCATGGAAAATCCATTTACCTAAGTTAATTGGGGATTAGCCCCCGTACACCCCTTTATACTTAACCAATGAACCCCCAAAACTAATCAGGGAAGCGCCTTATGGCATGAGAATGAACCTAGAAAAAAAGTTTGAAGCAAATCGGATATTTCTATAAAGAGTTATCGCGTTACATACGTATCGCATACGTATGCATGTACTGTACATACGTACGTACATACATACATATATAGAGAACCTGCTGGCACATTACCCCTGAGGCTTTGATAGCTGTGAGCTAAAAACAAAGATTGGCAGCTATGTCCCGAATGATTCATTCAAATAGTAAAATCATTCATTTTGCCCATAATTGCTTCAAACGTTAATGTCCTGCAAGAATAACTTCAAAAGAAGTCCCCTTTCAGTCGTTATGGAATTTTGAAAACGTTCAGTCCATGTGAGGACAATCTTAATTTCGTCATCATAAACTTAACGTGCGACAGGGAAAGCTTAATCATGTGCTTTGGTGTACAGTGTCAGAAAAGCTCGTCTTTATATACTAAATTATTCCTCATTTTTTAACAAATAATTTCCGTACTCCTAGAAAACATGTTCTATCCTTGAATTCTTTCCGGAAGTCTGAAAAAAAAGGGGCAAATTCCGTTCATTCCCAGCATGCATGCGTATTGGCTCTATTAAGAGGACTCTTCACTTACTTGAAAACACCCGCTCAGTAATGATAAACCTATGGACAGGCTGTTTTCGAATTTCTTCTTTAAATTTGAATATTTTTAAATGATTTATTTTTTTAAAGAACAGTTGAGGTCGATCCCTAATATGGCTATTTTTTACTTTATCGATTTTGTCTGCAGATTTTTTTAATAAAGGTACTTTCACTTTCCAAACCTGTTCCGAAAGTGAAATTAATTTTATTATATCCTTAATTCTCGCTCCCTTCAATATCACGGGCTGAGGTGTCGTTCGTTATTTCTCGCTCCCGTCATATTTCCGGGCTGGAGATTTATTGCTGGAAAAAACTTCTGAAACCAGAAAAATTTAACTGGCATTTCGTTGTGAAGACTTTGAATATTGCCGTTTGGGTTTGGCTTTTGCGCCGACTGTAATGTTGGGCTTTGTATTGCATGTTTCGAAATATGTAACTCTCAAAAAATTATTAATAATCAAAATTTAATGTATATATATTATTTCAAGTATTATTTGTAAAAATGTGTGTGATGATGATAAATAAAGATCTAAGATGTGAAAAATAAAGGTTTTATTCGCATTAATTTGAACGGTGTAAAACAAACATTAAGACACAGAATTCTCGCATGATGGCTTTTGTAAAAATATGAATTTGTTCTATAACATCTTTTTTTTCGCCTTAAAAAAAACTAATTGCATATTTTATTTAGAAACCTTATAATTATTCAATTTCTGTAATAAAAGAAATAGGTACTTTTTTTTATGGTTTTTCCAAATATTAAGCGACCGTGAAGGGGTTAAAAAAATCTGCAACCGAAATCGAAAAATTAAAAATCAGCCATATTAGGTATCGACCTCAACTATTTTTTGCAAAAAAAAAATCGTTTAAAAACATTCCAATTTAAATGAGAAATTCGAAAACAACCTGACAATTAATCATTTATAATTACCGAGCGAAAGTTTTCAAGTGAGTGAAGAATCCCCTTACTACTAAAATTTGAATTTATTTCTTGAATGGAAAATCAAAAATTCTATAAACTAAGATATATAATTTACTTTAAAAAAGAAAGCCAAACAAAAACAAAAATAAAAAAGTTTTCGAATTTAAAAATAAATAGCAATTAATGTTCACTATCATTTAAAATTACTCCCAATTTATTTTTCAAAGTTATAAAATAAATATTCGTATCTAAAATATATTCTCAATGAACACATTCAAAATAGATATATTAATTAAAATGGAAATATTAAATGGAAAAAAAATCTATTTTACACAAACAAACCAAACATTTCTTCTAAAAATATATTCATATGTTACATCTAACGATCCACGAAAAAATATTTATATTTCATATTTTTATCCTATAACAATAGCGTTAAAACCCCGAGCAAATTCTCATTAACGACGAAATCTTGACGAAATTAATTTCAAAATTCCCGGTTTCCTAAAGAAATTAACCAGTGGCCGAGAGGCTCTGCTCTCGAAACTGGTAGACGGGAGGTGCTGGGTTCGATACCAATCGCGCCCGTAGGCCTAACCGTTCGGAGTTTTCGTGGTTTTCTTCGAACCTTGGATTTCCAAGCGTTAATACGGGTTAGGTTCCCTTAGAAAGATCCCCACGAAGGGCAATCCCCCATTAGGGCCTATATCCCTCGAGCTAATTGACCATCAAAAATCAACCAACCAACCTAAAGAAAGTAATCAAAACATACCCATCTGTAGGAAATATCATATATTTACTTTAAAATGTTACACTACCGATCGACTATAGCCGAACGGTTAAGGTACATTGCTCATAACAGTTAGGTACCTGGTTCGATTCCAAGATCAGTGACTTTTTTTTTATCCCCACTTTCTTCAATTGCCGTATATTTTATCTCTTGTAAGGAGAAAAAAAAATAAACGGAGATTTTTCAAATAACGGAAATATACCGGCAGCGCTTCTGCCCGCGCAATTTCCGTGATTTGAAGAAAGTATTTTTGAGAGTGTACCGTGAGCTAAACAAGTTTGAAAAATACCGATCTATATCTTAAATACTTTTCAATTCATGGCTCAAAATATTAATCAACTACTTCCTATGAATATTTAAATTCTTCAAAACAATGATACCATCTCGCACAGCATGCAAACCATAAATTATCAAGCATTGTTCTACTTTTTCCCCACAGTTGTTTGCTGGTCTGCTTTTAATTAGCTGTTTTTATGATAACCAATGTTTTACAGCCTTACTGCAAATAAACAGTAGTGAAAATTAATTGATCAGAACTCGTTTTCCCTTAGGCTTCATAAAAACCTTTTGTTTGTTTTAGAGGAAATTCTACATCAGTTTTTACTACATCTTCCGTAATAGATATACATCGCTATATATTTGGAACAGCAAATAAGAAGTTTAAATCAAACCGATATTACATTATAGTAATCGCGAAAATTCTTTTTTTCTTTTACTTCATATGTAAAGTATTCTTGGATTTAAATCAAATGAGTGTTTTTTTTTTTTTTTTTTTTTTTTTTTTTTTTTTTTTTTTTTAACTTAACGAAAACTGAACTGAACTTTTATATTATTATATGTTAAAAATATTATATATTTATATTATATTATTTCATGGTGAATATTATTTTCTTGATATATTGTTAGTTACTATACGTCATACCTTTAGTTTAAACTTTTTCTAAAACTAAAAAACACATAAAAATCAATTATTAAAAGTTAAACCCCAAAACCATGCAGGCTTGTGTTATCATTAATATTTATTGTTCATTAATATTTATGAGCCTCGTTTTCGTTATCTACTTAATAATTAAAAGTTTAATAAGTCACGATTTGCATTCATATATTTTTGTAATTATTGCTAACTAAAAAAAAAAAAAAAAAAAAAAAAAATGTACTGAAACAATTCAAGCCTGTAATTTTTTTCCTAAACCTGTAATTTCCGTTTTAGATTTTGACCCTGTAATGCCGGGTCAGACAAAGATGTATGAATGGGCCATCGCTGAACAGTATGGTCCAACACCTACTGACCCAGAGTGCCTTACATGGAGATATTACTCAAGTGTTGACGTCACTAGAGACCAGTGGGATGGACTCAGTGGTAACCTCTTGACATGTAGACCTGGAACTTTGGATGAATTTGGCAAACAGGTGTGTAAAAAATATGACCGACATTAACTATTAAGTGGACAGTGGGCATCGAATCAAATCTTTATCATAATCTTTATAAAAATCAAATCCTTCAGTTTCCAATGGATTCACTTGAAAATTGGAAGGCTTGTTAATGGTAAGCTTAAATAGTTATATTCAAAATTTGGTGTTAAAATGACAGCAAGTTTTTAAATTATCCCGATATTTAAGTTTTTAAAATGACGAATAATTGCCATATTTTAAAAAAGTCCATGCACACTTCCTTTGCATAAAATGTGACAACATTTATTTATGAGATACATGTTACAAATTACAACACAAGTTGGCATAAATTGTAAAAGTTCACTAAATGAATAAGCCAAAAAAATACATTTTTTATGATTATCCTTTCTTTTTCTAAAGAAGTAGCTATACATTTTCATATGCATATAAATTTTAACACTAAAATATCCCTGAAATGCACATTTTTATGTTAACAGTTATTTAGAGGATATGTAGTAGGTAGGTACAGGACGGTATATGTAGAGGATATGCAACATAAATTTCGAAAGAACCTGATAAATAGGAATGTGCATGGAACATTTCAAAGTTAGAAATGTGCGACTTTTTCAATTTTGAGAAATGAGCATTTTAAGAAAAAAAAAAACTGTATAAATATGCACAGTTTTTACATATATAAAAGCTTATATCTCCGCGAAGACGTGTCATAATTGAAAATATCTTCTTCCATCAGATAAATTTGAACAACTAGTTCCATATTTCTTGAAAAAAAAATACATAAAGTAAATAATGTAAGCATGAAAAAGATTCACAATCTTACTTAAAAGGCGACTAATCTAATGAAAAAGATGTTACAAGTTTTAAATATACATTTTATTTAAAATTTCTTAGTATTTTCATACCTTCCAGGCTCATCATCAGAGAATATCTTAATAACTAAACGTTGTTTATTTATACAAATACATCACTTTGTTTTGAAAATGAGAGAGCCAATAATTGTATTGGCATTGTGGTATATATAGCGTGCAATATGTTATCTATCGCCGACCTTTAATTTCTTAACCGTTGGTCGTATACATATAGTTCCAATTACAAAAACGTTTGAAATGAGGTAAATATTCATGTTGTGACATTATTTAAAGTAAAAAATCAATTTTATAAGAATTACGAAAACTAACTTTTTATACGGTCCCCCAGTCCCTATAGTTATATTTGGTAAAAGTTTACACATATCATAACAGATATAACACAAAAAGTTTGACATCTGTACTACAAAAATTGACACAGTTATTAAATTTCAAAGTTTGAGATTTTTGAACGTGATTTTGTCTTTCATTGAGGGATCAGTTAAAAGATGAATTAAAGTGATTCAAGATCAAAATCAGGGTGCAATGTCCTTTTTACGGGTAAACCACCTTTAACCGGTATCGCCTAATTGGGGAATCACCAAATATGATTATTTAATCTAAAAATGTGAGCTAACTTTTATGGGTCGAACAACATTCAAACGTACCGACGATACCGGCTAAAGGTCGTTTCGTAAAAAGCGGTGGTTGGTAAAAAGGAGATTGCACCCTGATTTTGATCTCGAATTACTTTAATTCATTTTTTAACTGATCCCTCAATGAATGGCAAAATCACGTTCAAAAATCTCAAACTTTGAAATTTAATAACTGTGTCAATTTTTGTAGAACAGATGTCAAACTTTTTGTGTTATTTATGTTATGATATGTGTAAACTTTTACTAAATATAACTATAGGGACTGGGGGACCGTATAAAAAGTTAGTTTTCGTAATTTTTATCAAATTGATTTTTTACTTTAAATAATGCCACAGCATGAATATTTACCTCATTTGAAACGTTTTTGTAATTCGAATTATATGTCTACGACCAATGGTTGAAAAATTAAAGGTCGGCGATAGATAACATATTGCACTCTGTATATATATGTGTGTATATAATTGTGGCAATTATTGACTCTCTCATTTTCAAAACAAAGTGACGTATTTGTATAAATAAACAACATTCAGTTACTAAGATATTTTCTGATGATGAGCCTGGAAGGCTTGAAAGTACAAAGAAGTTTTAAATAAAATGCATATTTAAAACTTGTAACATCTTTTTCATTATATTAGTCTCCTTTTAAGTAAGATTGTGGACTTTTTTAATGTTTACATTATTTATTTTATGTTGAATCAATATGAAAAATTGTGTTTCATCTTATGATATTATTAAAAAAAAAAAAAAAAAAAAAAATTATTTTTAGTCGAATTTCGTGGTTTTGAAAGCCCGCTGTCCCCTTAAGCATGTACTCCATGGCAAATCTAATGGAAATATTTTTATATATTTTTTAATATATCAGTTCATTGTTAAATTATATGATATTTTATGGTAAAATTCTTACCGTAACACCTATTTGATATACAGTGAAACATGTGAAAACTTGTCTGTAACAAACTCCGATTATTTTCTCTGTCTCTGAAGATTCCGTTTGGACATAATTAATAAAGCTTTTTTAATAAATTGATCTATTAATTTAAACAAGATGGAGAAATTTCTAATTCTGGATATGATCTAATTTTTTTTAATTGTATAAGAGTCTCTATGCACCCCCCCCCCTCCCCCCATTCCTCCTGAAAAGTTGCATTATTGTTAGTATTAAATAAATAACTGTTAAAAATAATGCAATAATTTTTATCCTTGTAATTTTCAGATAAATTATTTGAAAAACTTTATCATTTTTTTTTCTTAATATTTTTTCAGTTGGCTAACATTTTTGCACGTATTTAATCACTTCACCGTCTGCCCCGAGATAAGTCGGGGGTAAAAGCACTGTTTCCCCATACCTGTCGCCGGTGAAGTGGTTAAAGAATTAAAATAACTATTCAAAAGTGTATAGTATTTAATGAAGAAAGATGTTTAAAAAATTTATTTATTAATTAATTAATATGGAAATTTAATATGAAAGCAATTCTTTTTTTTATTCTCGCTTTGGTCATATATTAAAAAAAATACGGTTATTCTTGGCTTAACTTTTTGTTTTACGAGTGTTTCATCGTTGTACTTTTCACACACTTTTTTTTTAATGGTAATTTTTTTTAATGTAATAATATTTTATTTAGCCAACTTCTTTTTTTTTCACGTATTTAAAATTATACATCCGAATAAATAAACTTTAAAAAAAAAGACTTAATTTTATATGAAATTGAAAATTTTGCTCGGGGCTTTTGACACATCATGCTTTATTAGCAATCCCGCCACCGTACAAATATGGTTCTTCAAATGAAGCGAGTGTACCGCCGATCCCTTGGTTGAATTGAAGGGGACCTTCTACATTAAGAGACCAAAAAAAGCACTTTTTTTGATTTTTTTGTAAGAAAACTGCATGATGGATCTTTTTGAAATTTTAACAGTTTATTGTACATAAATTTTTTTATTAGATTTTGTTGCTTCTACTAGTTATGAAGAAATATGTTCAACTGTTTTGGAAAATTTCGTCTGGACGGTGGGCATCATAGTGCCTTGTAGAATTATCTGAAACACAAAAATAATTTTTTTCGTAAACTTCATGAGTACACTGTAAAAAAAAATCTGTGAAGTTAGTAAAGTTTTTCTAGGAAACTGGGATTCCTAGAACTTTTCATGTAACGGCAACAACAAAATTTCATGTAACAGACACACTTTTGCGCCGAAAATCAAAAAATCTGTAAGGTTACTAATAATTTTTTTGGAAACTGGGATTCCGAGAACTTTTCATGTAACTGCAGCCAGGGTTACAAATAAAAGTTTAGTAAGATTACTGAAATTTTAGCAGATTCATTTGTAAAGTTACAGATTTTTGTAGCTTTACAAAAAGTAGTTTTGTAGATTTGCAGCTTTTTTCGTACAGTTACAGTTGAAAGTTTAGTAAGCATGTAACTTTACATCTGTAGACCTACAGATTTTTTTTTTTACAGTGTATAACTTCTAGTTAAATTAAAGGAGCTCATAAATTTATTTTTAAAAAGTTATGTAATGGCTGAAAAAATGTGGTTGAACATATTTGTTTATAACTTAGAGTAGAAGCAACAAAATCTAATAAAAAAAAATTATTGTGTATCCCTTAAAATATGTACAATAAACTGTTGAATTTTCGGAAAGATCCATCATACAGTTTTCTTACAAAAAAATCATAAAAAAGTGCTTTTTTTTGCGTCCTAATGTAGAAGGTCTCCTTAATTTTTAAACGATTAAAATATTGCTTTTTGATGTTCCTTGCAACAATCATAGAGGCAAAACCATATTAAGAGGAGGGAGGGTGAATCAGCAATTCTCGCCAAATAGATAGCACTACGTCACTAAACGAAAATCGTCAAAGATAAAATGTTTAATTTTTTTTTTTTTTTTTTTTTTTTTTTTATACCCCAGATATGCTACTTCTTACTCCCAGCAAAAAAAAAAAAAAAAAAATGTCGTCTCCAAAAAGTAACGGTCCGTTACATAAGCTAGCCGTAAAACAAATCAGATGCATCATTGTCCTGTTAAATACTCTACTGCAAATTTTTAAACTTCTAAGCCTCGCACATTTTCAATTTTCATACCGTCGTCTTGGGAAAAAAGTACTTTTTAATGCAGTTTGTTTGAAACTGCATCTCAATTTATTTTTTAGATTTTTTTTTTTAGTTTTAGCTCCATTTGTTTAATTTTGGCAACTCAAGTACTCCATTTCTGTAGAAAGTAAAGAAAAAATAGTTGGAAATTAGTAATTATATCTTTTTGTTGCCATTTTCCCATAACTACTAAACAAATGTAATTAAAATACGTGCTATTTTGAAAAAATATAAATGAATAATTCCTGATAAAACATGGAGCTATTATAAACTAAATTTAATTTAATTATCTATATTACAAACAAATGAAGGCATATGAATCATTAGACAGCCGATTTTTTTCCCCTCGACTTTCTTGAGTGATATCTGTTTTTTGTTTTTTTTTGTTTTTTGTTTTTTTTTTTTGTGTGTGTATTATTTAGAGAAAGTGGCATCATATGAATACTTTACTGTAGATGTTGTTTAAGACTAGATCGTAAATTAGGAATTCTTCAGGGGATGCGAATGACGTCATTTTATATAAAATAAAAGCGTGTGTTTTACGTCTTAAAACTGAAATATGTTTTGTATTATTTATATTTATATATATTTTTTTTTTCATCCGGTGCGACACTAAATTATGAAAAAGCAGAATTCCCGTTTTCTAGTTTTCTAGTTTAATTTTTCTGTTGTTTTTGTTGAATTTCTAAAAAAAGTACTGAACTAATTTCAATGAAATTTAAATGAGACTAATCTGAGAGTATCCTCTTACAATTAAAACGAAATCACATGAATCGGTCGCGTAATTTCAAAGAATCGGTGAACATGCATTAAAAAAATTTAAAATGACTATTTTCCATAGTTCTGTTGCACACCGGCACTTCGCATCCAGCAGATTAAGTGATTCGCACGCAGCTAACTTATATAACAAAATGAGGGAAAATATTGATTTTGTTGGTTTTTGTTGAATTTCTAAAAAAGTGCTGAACGAATTGTGATAAAATTTAAGTGGAACCAACTCGAGAGTATCCTCTTTCAATTTAAAAAAAAAACACATGAATCGGTCGCGTAGTTTCAAAGTAATCGGTGAACATGCAATAAAAAAATTTAAAAAGACTATTTTCTGTAGTTTTGTTGTACATCGGCACTTCGCATCTAGCTGACCCAGTGATGCGCACGCAGCTAACTTATGTAACAAAATGAGTGGCAATACTGATTTTGTTGGGTTTTGTTGGATTTCAAAAAAGGTGCTGATCCAATGTTGATAAAATTTAAATGGAACCAACTCGAGAGTATCCTCTTTCAATTAAAAGAAAAACAAACACTTGAATCGGTCGTGTAGTTTCAAAGTGATTCGGTGAACATGCAATAAAAAAATTTAAAAGGCCTATTTTCCGTAGTTCTCTTTTACATCGGCACTTCGCATCTAGTCGATCTAGTGATTCGCACGCAGCTAACTTATAACAAAATGAGGGCAAATATTGATTTTATTGGTTTTTGTTGAATTTCTAAAAAAGTGCTGAACCAATTTTGTAAAATTTAAATGGAACCAACTCAAGAGTATCCTCTTTCAATTAAAAAAAAAAAAAAAAAAAAAAAAAAAAAAAACATGAATCGGTCGCGTAGTTTCGGAGTAATCGGTGAACATAGATGAAAAAAAAAAAAAATACTTACGCGTCGAATTGGATCTTATTTTTAAGTTGGTTAAAAAGGAATCAATCAATTTTTCTGCATCTGCACCGGTTTTTATTATATATTTATTTTAAATATTTATATTTTTGTTTCTTTCAGAAATATGTGGATAGGGAATTCAGTTTATTCTTTTCAGTCATGGACGAAAGCCAATCTCATTACTTAGTTGAAAACATTTTAGAATACACTTACCGTCCAGATCTAGTCAATACAACTGACCCTATGTTCATAGAATCTAACCAAATGCATGGTAAGAACCACATTTTTCTATTGAACTACCATATTCATTCATATTAATTTATTCATCATAATTTCATTTATTATGTTGCCATTAGCTTAAAAATATCCTTTACAAATGAGAATTATATTTTATATATGTAATAAATATTGAAGTGTTATTTTAAATTAACTTAGAAATATTTTTTACTGTGTTTCATGATAATTAATTTTCATGATAATTAAGGAATTAAATTGTTAGCTACTGCTTTAAATTCTTAATTATGCTGTTAATTAGAGTTAATTAGTTTTAATTAAATAGTTAATTAGTGCTTGCTTCAATATATATGATTGAATACTGTAATCATTTAATTCTATTTTGATACATGCTGTTCGTAGGCTATAGTTTTCAAAAGATGCAAAAAATGTATTTATGACGCAGATGCACTTAAAAATATTTCTAAAACTTATGAGAAAAAAGAAAAAAGAAACAAGAGAGAGGTGTAATAAAGTGAATTTTAAAGAATATCTTAACTTAAAGACACTCTTATTTATTCTAAATCATTAACTAGTTAGCTTTTAAAAAGCTAATTATCTTTCTATGATAATTCATAGTAATAAGCGGAGCATCAGTGTTAATGACATTTACAAATTTTTTTAACGATTCATAACTGAATGTATAGTAATAAGCGGTGTATGAGTGTTAATGATACTGTCAATTTTTTAAAATCATTCATAACTGAATTTACAGTAATAAGCATGAGCTTAATGTTAACGAAATCTGGCATCTTTTTACCCGACTGCCAAGAAGGGTTATGTGTTTCACGGGTATCTGGGTATGTGGATTTCTTTATACCCTCGAAACATCTCAACGGCTGGATGGATTTTAATGAATGAGGTCTCTATCTATTTGTCTTAACCGCCCGATGGTTACAGGCTAGGTTTTGTTTTTATAAATTTAAAAGGGCGGCTGTAAAATACAAAATGGCGGTAGAGATGAAAAAATTTTTTTTAGATTGGCATATCATTGGATAGGTCTTTCAAAATGAAGACGATATTTCATTGACTATTTTACAGTCAGAAGTTCCGTTTAAATATTACACAACCTGGAAGTTGTGTAGGTAAGATCTCTAAATTTACTGCAGCTCTAATCTTCATAGACATCTATAGGCCTCATCAAAACAGTGTTTATAGATAAGAACTAACAATTAAACACTACTTAAAAGTCATCAATACAAGTAAATAAAAAAAATAGTTTCACATTGATGAGAAATAATTAGTTCGCATTTTACGCAGTCGAGTTTTTTGATTTTTTAAATTTAATTTTTTTTTCATTTATACTGTTATTCTGTATTCGCCTTACATGCAAATTGAATTGCTTTGTGCCCTTTAAAAAGAGTTTAAATTTTCAGGTTCCGCATACTCTGACTTCTTTCTCGTTTACTAGTATACAATAGAATTCAAGAAGAGCCTCTCTCTGCCTATTTCTGAGACGTTCTGAATGTTAGATAAGATTTAAAAAAAATAAAAGATTACTATGATACTTTACATCATATATTTTTCATCGCGTTTGGAACTTTATTTAGTATAATTTTGTAGCTATGAAATACACCCGAAATATTGAATTTTATATTCATGCAATCTTGCATGAATATAAAATTCATATTTCATGAATATAAAATTCATATTTTATGTTCTTGCTGTATTGAATTTGCATCAATAAGCAGGAGCTGAATGTTAATGAAATCTAGCAAATTTTTGCATTTATTCTGTTATTTTGTAGTCACCTTACAGGCACATTGAACTGCTTTAAGCCCTTTAGAAAGAGTTTAAATTTTCAGGTTCAGTATATACTCTGACTTCTCTCTCATTTTCTAGTCCACAATAGAATTCAAGAAGAGCCTCTCTGCCTATTTCTGAAACAATATGAGTATTATTAAGAGTGTCTCTCATAATGACACTCTCAAAATTTTTTTACTAATTCATATCTGAGTTTGCACTAATAAGCAGGAGCTGGAATGTTCACGAAATCTGGCAATTTTTTTGCATTTCTTCTGTTATTCTCTAGTCGCCTTTCAGGTGCATTGAACTGATTTGTGCTCTTTAAAATGAGTTTAAAATTTCAGGTTCAGCATACTCTGACTTCTCTCTCTCATTTGCTAGTCCACAATAGAATTCAAGGAGAGTCTCTGTACTTATTTCTGAAACAATATGAGTATTAGATAAGAAAAAAAAAAAAAAGATTACTCTATGAAGCTTTATATCATATATTTTTCATCGCGTTTGAAACTTTATTTAGTATAATTTTGTAGCTTGTAAATATTGAATTTTAATTGCATGAATTTTTGCATTGCTAATAAGGCGTAAAACAAACAGAGTGAAAAAGTTTCCTGACGTTTGTTGATTGCACGCCTTTTTAGCAATGCAAAAAATCACGCAGTTAAAGTGTATTTGGTATCTTCGAAAGCAAGTTCTGTAATTTACTTTTAGATGGATATTCACTGAAAAAGACTTATGTAACGTTACTTCATAATATTGGTGGCAGCCTTGCGGTTGTTGCCCCAATTTTATGGAATAACGTCACATACATTTTTTACAGTGTTGGAGTATTCAAGCATTGAAATATATCCTCGTTGATAAAATATTTTAATATCATTTCATGAAATTTTAAGGGCATATTTTTTCTGGGGGGGTGAGGGCGTTTATATTGTTTTTAGTATAAACAGAGTGGTATAAAGAAATGATTGTATTATTATTATACAAATTGATTATACAATTATACAATTGATTTTTCAAATTGAATATGATTATACAAATGATTATATTATATTTTAGTATATACAAATGATGGACCCGATTTTAAAAAATCATATTTTCGGAACTACTGCACTTATTATAATAAGTGATACATGAATTTAAAGAGAAATATACCAAGTTTTTTTCAGTTAGAAATGTTCGATGCGTGACCCTCTTGTTATACGGCATACGTCCAATCTGTAATCCAGTTCTTTCCAAACACCAAACGCCCCATCCACTGGTGTGGAAGCTCCTCGTTCAAGTAACTACGTACCTGCAAATACCAATGAGGTGGGGCTCCATCCTGCTGAAAGACAAAATCTGCGCTGTCCTCAAACGGGTGATGGTGATTTACCCTTAATCACATGGCCACCAAGATCCCCAGAGCAGTGATTTCTTTTTGTGGGGTTACGTCAAAAACATTGTTTATATACCACCAATGCCGAAAACACTGCCTGAACTTAAAGAACGCATTTGTGCAGCATTCAGAACCATTGACAGAGTGATGCTACAAAACGTTTGGAACGAACTGGATTGAAGATTGGACGTGTGCCGTGTAACAAGGGGGTCACACATCGAATATTTGTAACTGAAAAAAACTTGGTACATTTCTCTTTAAATTCATGTATCACTTATTGTAATATGTGCAATATTTTCGAAAATATGATTTTTTAAAAATCGGGTCCATCATTTGTACTCACCCTGTATTTTGAAATAATTAACAATCATTACAAAGTTTGCTAACAACATAAAGTACATTATATGAAAGAAAGGTAAGATAAAATATTTTTCCTATCCAATGAGAGTTGTTATAATTTGCGAAAATTTTTTTTCCTAATAGCTATCAACGGCAGGGTGTTTGGAAACTTGGAAGGTTTGAATATCTGCTTAGGAGACAAGATCAGCTGGCATATTGCAACCTATGGAAAAGCCATTGATCTACATACTGCACACTTTCATGGCAATACCTTCCAGATTAGCGGAAAATTTAGAGATACCCTGTCTCTTGCCCCAAGTACACACTACACAATCGTGATGCACGCTGATAATCCTGGTAAGTCTGATATTCAGCGATTATACTCTTAAAAACTCTGCAATGATGTTTTGAGAATAATAAGTATAAAAGTAAAAATATATTTTTTAAACATTCTCTAAAAGTATTCAATATTTATCTTAAAATAATGCTTAATTTCATAACTGCAATTTATGTTTCACCAAACAAATTCCGTCACAGTACATTAAACTGGCTTGGGTGCCAACTATGGTAAATTTACTGCTTTGATTTACGCTTGGAAGAAAGCGCGAACTAGTGAATCTTTAACAAAAATTATAGTTTTTTCTCTGTTTCATATTCAATATATGGGAAAAGAGAAAGAAATGTTATTTATACTATCTATTCAGGATTTATAAATTATTTTCTCAACTTTTAACAAATAATTTAATTAATATTTAAATATTAATTGTTTGAAACATATTTTTTAAAATACATATTACATGCTTTATATTTTATTTTCTACTTTTATTGTTTACAGTATTTCATTGTTTCAGTTTCACAGCGCACGTGGCCTATTTTAGCGAGCCTGCTTTGTTGTATGTTTAATTGTAATTCGTATATAAGGTAAACGCATCAGTAGTGAACCACTTAAGAACATTTATCTAATTATTATTAAAATTTTAGAGAATTTTAAAAGATATATATATTTTTTTCAACCTAGTTCTAACCTTCATGTATCAAAATAAACATTCAAAGTTTCAAAATATATTCTTCGGAAAAATTAAAAATAACAAATGTTACCTTATTCTATGCTCTAGTAGTGGGCCTAGTAAATTTATGATGCATGAATCTTTTAAGTTTTCAGTTTATCCAACAAATTATTTACAATGTAATAGAGTATATCAAAAGCAGTTTAGTTCAAATTAAAACATAATACTGGGGTCATTTCACGTAAAATGAACAAAAATTTAAAAAAAGTCGTGGCCACATAGTAACCGATTTTAATAAAATTTGATACACAGGTTCAATTCATATTAAAATAGAGCACTTCAAAATATCTTCACAAAAAATAAATTATTTTAGTTGTTTTGGACATTTAAAAAACTTGTGATAAAGAATTACATGTGTGCAATCGTCCAAAGTTGCAAGTTTGAAGTTCCGTATCTTGAAAACTATTTAACAGAAATGATTTTTTTATACTATTGTAACCTCTGAAAAATTATCTTCCTATTTATTGAGTAATAATAATCTGGTAACACCATGATTAATCTTTAATTGGTTGTAAAAATTGAAAATTTGTGAATTTTGAGAAACTTAGAAATGTTATAAAAATCAAAGAAATTCAAAAAACATCTGTGAAATTGATGCCGGATGTAGTATTACATATGAAGATCAAATTCCCCAAGTTTGAAAGTTGCCATTTATTTCCTTCATCTTCAAAAAAACTTAGAAACTTTTTAAAAAAATTACAAACTCATAATTTTTCCTCTTGTGTATGAGCAAAAATATAAATAAAGAAGTGGTCCGACATTAACAATATTGCACAGACATAAAGATCAATAAGTCCATGATATGCTCAAAAAAATTCAAGATTACCTTTTGATTCCTAACATAGCAAAAATAGATTCAAAAAGGTAATATCTGTTACATTCCATGAGCTTTTCGACTTTGAGCTCGTTTCTTAAAATATTGCACCATTTCAAGGTGAAAAAAATGAGTGCTGCCATCTATTTTTTTAATTTGAATTTAGGATTAATAAGGGTAGAGGTAGGTAATTTTTTGTATTAATGAATCATTTTTTTTACTTCAATTAAAAATATTCTTGAGGTAAAAATAAACTGAAAGCAAGAATACAAGTTTCTATATTTAAAATATATACATTTATCCACAATATCAAATATTTTAAAAGTTTTAAAAAGCTTCCCTTCACTTTCAAAGAAGTGATAGAAATATTGCATTTTACCCTCAACATGTTTTACTATTTATTTTTTTTCTCATTAAGGAATATAAAGGCAAGAATGAAACTTTGTATATTTAAAATATATACTTTTAGCTATAACGTCAAGTTGTTTTAAACTTGTCAGAGGTGTCCTTCATGTTTAAATGAACAATAGAAATATTGATTTTTTCCCACAAAATTTTTCAAAAATATATTTTTTTTTCAAATTACGGAATAAAAATACAATTACTAACTTACGCCAATCTACTACTTATAATTCGTTCCTAATTATAAATAATTTTTAATATAGTCTTTCCCTTCCTAAGGCTAATAATCAAAATTGAAGTTTTTAGTATGTTGACAAAATCTCGATTTTGCATCCACTTTTAATGTAAATTTTAATACTTAAATAAACAATCCTGAAATCTATTATTTTACATTTACTCATAAATAGATATGATCTACTTATAGACTGGTTTTCATTAAAATCTGTGACATGTCTGCCACAGCTGATTTGCTCATTTTGTATGGAATGACCCACTAAAGAAACAATATTTTAGACAAAAACTTATAATGAAATCCCTAAGAATTTCCCAAAAAATCTGTTTTTGAAGACACTGTAGAAAATAAGCAATGTACCAGCAGAAAAAAAAAATTCCATGTTAGTTCATGGAAAGTTAGTTCCATAATAGTTCATGGAAAGTTAGTTCCATAATAGTTCATGGAAAGTTAACATTTAAGTATGTTAGTCAAATCAGATTTCCTTCAGTCGTTTTCAAGAAATGCATTTTGGGCTTGTTTTTAAATTTTAAAAATTAGTGGCCCACTATAGGTGCATTTACCTGAGTTGTAACCATAAAGAGCATTTGGCGATTTATTAATTGCGCTCGTATAACAGGAAAATGGCTTAAAATCAATTTATAAATAAATTCTAAAAATATTAAAATGTTGTAGTATCCACAAGATATTAAAAAATCGGAAAATGATTAGAGTACAATACCTCAATTATATGCAAATCGAAAACTTCAGAAAGTTGACCCACAATATTATAACATGTGAGGATGCAAACAGATTTAAGACTATTAAAACATGTGGCCGAAAACTAAAACATTGCTGCCATCTGGTGTGAAAAAGGAATACTATATTGTAACTAGATTTTTAACAAAAATGTTTAGTGCTACCATCCATACCCATAGAAAAAATGAAATCAATTGAAGGAATCAAGAAATGGCTTAAATTAACATTTATTTAAAGTAGAATGAACAGATAGTAATAAACTTAATAAGTACTGAGTAAATATAAAATAAATAAATAAAAATAAATAACTAAAAGGGCATTGATTAAATTAACCATTTTAAAACAAATATTATAAAATAAAATATGAGTGTATATTAAATAATGAGTGTAATTGAGTGTATATAGCATTTTACATCAAAGAGTATTTCGATGCTCCCATTGAGGAAACATGCAATTTAGATAAAAAGAGATTTTGCATTCTGAGCGATAGACAAAATTGAAAAACAGAAATCTTCAGAGAAGGAAATTTATTCTCCCGAGGCACTAAAATGCTTATCTCAGTGGAGCCTTTCCTTTCCCGGTTGCCCTGTTCTTAATCACTTTACTTTACATACAAGATTTATAGTCAATCAAACAAATGTAGAACTAATTCTGACAAAAAAAAAAAAAAAAAAAAAAAGCATATATGTATATATTTATACAGATTAGGAAAAGATAATTTGATAGAAACATAATTTAGCACTCTGGTAAAATGAATTGATTAGTATAAATTATGACAGTTCGAAGGCTATATAATATAGTTTAGTTAAATTTTTTCAATTGATATGTATATATGTAACAGCAAACAGACTATAGCGGTAGATACAGAACACGGCAGTTTGGCTAAATTAATTAGTTGAGGCAGAAATTTAAGCATTTTTTCGGAGAATAAAGTTTATAAGATATAATAAAATTAACAATAGAAAATACTGCTGAAAAACTCACATTTATCACAATTTTACAGGGATATCAGTTATTTGATAACTTCAACATTTTTTATTTAGCTTCTACATGAATATTCCATTTGATTATAATGTCTGCAAGTTACTGAGTTTTTGTAATAGCAAATTACAAGAGACTTATTCAAAATATTCTTCATTTTGCCGTTCATTTCTATGACATTAAAGTTATTCTTGTGAATTATCAATTGAAAAACTTATTTTTAAGTGGATTTTCATCATTAAGATCTTTAAAAAATAATAGAAAGTCCTCATTTTCTGTCTGATATGTGATTAAAACATCTTTTTTTTTTTTTTTTTTTTCTGTGTATTACGCTCTGTGTGGAACTGTCTAGTTGGATATTCCCAAAACAATCACAAAATGTAATGGTATGGTAGAGGAAATTAAAAAAATAATTAGTATTTATTACCTAATAAAATTATCAAAATTTGATTTTCACCATACGACAGTTGATATCCTATATGTAAGATATGCGGTTTTAAAAATTGGCTCTTGAAATTTTAAATATAATAAACCTTCGTTAAATTGCGAATTCAAGGAGACAATAGCAAAAAGAAAAACCCGCTATATCTAAACGGGCTACGTGACCAAAGGAACTAAATAAGTAACAAAAGTGATTGCCTACAAGTAAATGCTTTATTTTTATCTCCGGAAAGTTTTGTTTGCATACAATTGATTCGCATATTGCAATTCTTATAATAAAATGAATGATAAATAATTGCGTTTTTTCTAAATGACATATAAATAAAATTAATTAAAAAATACATTTTAGATAGAATTTATTTTGTGGAGGAAACAGTAAAACCAATTGAGTACTGTAACAAGTGTGATATAATGTCTACTGTATTTTAAAAATACAACAATTAAAAAAAAAAAATTCTTAAATAATATTTATGTAAAATACTTAAAATTTAGACAAACATTTATAAAAAACATACGTACGTATCAAATGTCAACTCCCTGATGGTGAAAATCAAATTTTGATAATTATAGAAGGCAGCGAGAAATCGCCTGGTTTCCTATTTGTTAACATGAGGTTTCGCAATCGACGACGATCGGTGAAGCGTCTCCTTATTGAAAACATCACTAATCATAATCTGTTACTTGATAATAAATCTAATATAGACGAAAAGGAAGTGTGAAATTCATAGTCTCCAAATAGTACCAAAATAAAGCAAAATGAATGTGATATCTATGATATTTTTCAGTATATAACTTTATTACAAGGTTTATAACTCTAAACTAACAAATGTATTCCTTTTCTTAAATTAAGGTACATGGGCACTTGACTGTAGGACCAATAACCATTTTGCTGGAGGCATGAGAGCTATTTACCACGTGGAAGATTGTTATGGTTCCCATGAATATGGAGCACCACCAAAGAA